>OX453299.1:25131480-26331480 GCA_949710035.1 Crambus lathoniellus
TTACAACTCATGACGCACGCAGACGCAATGCAGCACGTCTGCGTGCGTTTTTGGTGTGTGGCAGCCTTTATTCGCAAGTGGCTCTTCTGTCACGGCTGTCACCGGAACAGAAAAGCTTGTGGCACTGTACGGTATTTTTACTGTATGTTTTTGCCTTGACATTAAACATTAAAGGCTTTACTCATGCAAATTGCAGAAAGTTTTTATTCTGGGATAGTAATTCGCTATAACTTTAGAGCTATTTTTGGCTTTTATTAATGTTCAAGTTATTCTCTACATAACATAAAACGAAGTGGTTTCCCGCAGTGTATCTGTGCGTTTTGATCTTCCAAACTACGCATTGGATTTTGATTCAAGGGGGTTCCCCGTTCGAAGCCGTAAACGTAGGTACTCGGTAGTTGTGAGTAAAATTAAAAGAAAAAACAAAACATTAATAATTCATTAATTTATTACATATAATTTCGTACACATAGACGAGTTTTATGTACAAAAGAGTTGTCTACGAAGAATGAAGAAAGATAGACAGAGTCGATTTGTTTGTATGCTACATTATTCTAATATCACAGGTTGAGTAAGCTAATGATGATGGATTACGGGCGGCGAGTTGTGTACCACTGCGTTGAATCTGTGGGCAAACAATACATTCGTGAGACACTGGAAACATCGGCGAGACAATGAACATTAACCTGGCAACACAGGCTCCAGAAAATGAAACAACTCACATTTCAACTGTTTTAATATTTACCACGGAATTGTGACATTGGCCAAATTATTTTTAGGACCATTAAGGTCCTAGACTAGAATTAGGTCATTATCAAGATCGACTTGTCTTCTTAAACTACTAAACTTGTTATGATTCAAGCATAGTCAAACAAGATGAAATATAACTAGCTAAGTAGCATCCTTAACATCAGCTGTTATCGCAATAATAAAGTAATGTGAGGCACTTGTATGCAAGACAATGAACATTAACTTGCAACGAAATAACTAACATTTCAGCTGTTTTACGATTCAACACGGAATTATGACATGGATTTTGAAATAAATATTTTGGAGGCAAATTATTGCTAGAACCAAAATGACTAAAATTAGGTCAATATCACACGATTGAATTTTTTTTGACTTAGCTGATTACCATGATAAGTGGTCGAAGTGTTATAGGAGTCATTAAAAGTATGATGTTAAACCATACCATCAGTTGTCATCACAATATTGATGAAATATTTATTAAAAGACGGAAGGACCTAATAAATATAATTATATACAAGAGCGGTATTAGATAGATATAATTTACATCTATCCATGTTTTAATATTGCTCCATTAAACATGGATAGATGTAATGTGATGTTTAATTTTTTCATATTTCAGTGTGCGTTTGTGCAAGTTTATGTTTCTCAGTAAGTGGAATTTGTATTTCGTATGAGAAATAAATATTCTTTAACCATAACTAATCTAATTACTGAATATCATTATCTTATCCATTTATTTTTTATTATCTGAATGTTAGGGCTATGCAGCTCCGACAGGAGTTCTCGTCACTGCGACCTAAAAGTTCCATTGTGACGCCACCTAGTAAAAGTAAAACTTTGAAGTCTAGAATGCTAGCTATAAGAGTTTTTATCTTTTCCGGGCGCATTATGTGTCGACCCAAATGGATATTGCATTCGTTATGTATGCATGATTGTTTGCGATACCTCAGAAAGGTTCTGAAGCCCTACTCTAATTCAACGAAAAACTAAACATCGTTAGCCCCGCCGCTTTCACTCGATTCTGTCTTGTCCGGAGAGTGAGAAGGACGGGTCTAACGAAATTAAGTTTTTCATTGATTTAGAGTTGGCCAGCGGGTCGACCGCCGTAATTCTATGCAGCGCGTCTTGACCACGTTTGCGTCATGACGTTTGACTTCGTATTGCCGTAATGGCATGACGACGCACACGTCACGCAAACCTGTAGTCCTACACTTCTGTCTGTTCCGGTGACATCCGTGACAGAGGAGCCACTTGCAATACGAAATCAGCTGTCAAAATAGACTGTATGCCGTATGAAAACTGTTTTAGTTCCAAAGATTATCACCGGAACTGAAAACGTTGTCGCACTGTAAACGCCGCGCGTATCAAAAACGGTATTGCACTTCGCGTGAACGTCAACTGCACGTACACCTGACTAATGCGTCTGATTACCGCGATCGGGGCGCTGCTCTGGTTCGAAATCTTACCCATTGTGGTGGTCAGCGGTGTAGGTGACCTTGCGGATGGAGCCGTCAGGCTGCAGCAGGGAGTATTCGCCCTTCACCACGTCACCGTCACGCTCCTCATGCTGGGACTTATGGTCGCCGGTGTGAGGGTCCTCCACGGAGTACGAGTAGCCGTATTTGGGATGAGCCTGAACAATAAGTAAGATTTTAAGTCAATAATTTGATACTAAAAATCAAGTCAAGGATGATCGAGTCCAGGTGGTTCGTGATCCGAGTGATAGCTTTGAACACTGAACTGGAAATACAATGTTTGAGAGTACCAAACTTTTTTCGCTGAAAGCTGACAATGTGAGGAATACTCTCAAGATATAAACCAATTACTTCAAAATGCAAGATCGTTTGTATTTTTGTTTTGGATATAAAAAAGTTTTTCTAACTTCTTAGTTCAAACATTTTTGACAATAGTATTAGCAACGCTTACCAATCCAAATAAAGTAGAAAAACTTACGTATTCATCAACATAGTGGTCTTCATGCCCATGGGAAGGAGCATGGGCGAGGGGGGCAGCGTGTACTGCCACGGGAGCAGCATGGTACTCCTGCGAAGCGTGGACAGCAACGGGAGCAGCTTGGTACTCCTGAGCTCCGTGGTACTCCTGGGCTCCGTGGTACTCCTGGGCGCCGTGGTACTCCTGAGCGGGGGCGGCGTGGACGGCTTGAGCGTAGTGTACTGGTGTCTCGTGGTGGATAGTCTGGTCGTGGCGGACGATGTTCTGGGAGGACACCGCCGGCGCGTGGTGCAGGAGGCCTGCTTGGCACGCCGCCACGAGAGCGCACGCTATGATGACCTGTTTAAAAAGAAAAAAACTGTACCTATTCTATTTGATGTTCGACCTTGAGACGATAACAAATTTTGATTAGCTTTTGTTTTCAGGTGTTCGAAAATGTAATTAAGCCTATTGTTTAAATTAATGTGATCTTGATGATTTATGAAGCCTATAATAGGCATAAGTTCACTCTCGCACATTGCGTAATTTGTGTAAATTGTAAGTAAGTAAGCCTTACTTTGGAGAACATTTTGCTTTAGACAAATGCTGTGACGACTGGTGTTGCTGTATTAGTGCACTCTTTTTATATAACAAACAAAACATAAAGTGGTGGTGGGGGATCTATCCCGACGATATTCGATCGGATCACAGTAATTGCCGCATTGCCAATCTGCTCGGTTTATCGAATGTCGCAACTCGATATGGCCACAATGTGTAGAGAAAATGGACATGAAGTGAGAGGTTGATATTGTTACAATTTTTTGAAATGGTTCCATCCCATTTTACTTAATAGATAAAGAGGAGCTTAATGGAGTGTGGCTAAAATATTCCATTAACGATTGCGATAGCCTCCGTTTTGGAAAAGACGTCATTATTTTTGACCAGAAAATGAGTTTATGAATGCAGTTGCTTCGGATGCAGTCTTTTGCTGCCAGGCAGTTTACTTTAGTATTTTAAAGCCTATAATTTGTTTTATACCTTTTAGACATGATTAAGTTCGGTTCAAATGTTGGGTTAATATTTTACTACATTGAGGAGAACCGTCAAAATACAATACAAACGAATATAATTTAGAGAAATGTTTGGATTATCTTACCATACAGAAATACATAGAATAATATTAAATCCTGTTCATAAATAAAATATAATTTGAATCATTTTACATAACTGAAAGACAATTTATGTAATATGAAAATAGGTTATATCTGTTCGCAATAACAAACTCTTAACTTCGATAACTGCCGTTATGAGAGCGATCGTAATTTATGGACTGCTCTTTAATGCACCGTCTACACTATCGAGGTTCTATATGAAAATATTATTTCAGCGATTTTATTTAACAATAAATGATAAATAATTGTTAACCCTTTTTTGACACTGCCCTGGTTTTGGCCACATTTTACGTTATTTTTGCTAATGGCTAAATACTGGGTGTTTTTCTATAAGTGCAATACCTCTTAGGGGGTGATTGTACTCATGAATATGTACAACTTTTACTATGAGGCCAACTCTGCAACTTCACAAAAAAAATCAGCTGTTCCATACATTCTGGTCAGGTAGGTATTAACAAATTGTATGAAACAGCTGATTTTTTTTGTTGAGTTGCAGAGTTGGCCCCATAGTAAAAGTTGTTCATATTCATGAGCACAATCACCACCTAAGAGGTATTGCACTTATAGAAAAACACCCTGTATAAAGTGATTTTTTTAAAGATTTACCTTTGAAGGTAGATACATTTTCGATAATTTAAGAAATATTTTTAGTCTTGTCTTAAATACCTAAGACCATTTAGCACTAAGTGCTTCAAAGCGAAAAACTCCTTAAAGTGGACAAAGAGGGGTCTCCTTCCCTACACCTGAATACATATAGGTACATACATTGATAACATTAATAAACTCAAACCCAGCTAACTTGATAATGATTTGTCATGCGCGGATATCGAAGTTTAACACATTTTGTTCTAGATTATAATGTAAGTATCTATGTTTAAACTATGTCACTACTTAGTAAACCTTTTTGATTGTGGTCTAAATTAAGTTTCTGTCAAATTTTTTTTTGTATTATTTTAAACTAGCTTTCCGCTCGCGGCTTCGCCCGCGTGAACTACACAACGTTATCCCGCAGGAATGTGATACTTTTCCGGGATAAAAGGTAGCCTATGTTCCTCTCCAGACTACAAAGTATCTATGTCCCAAATTTCAGCCAAATCCGTTCAGCCGTTTTGGCGTGATTGAGTAACAAACATCCAAACATCTAAACATCCAAACATCCAAACATCTAAACTTTCACATTTATAATATTAGTAGGATTTTGATTGTGGTCTAAATTAAGTTTCTGTCAAATTTTTTTTTGTATTATTTTAAACTAGCTTTCCGCTCGCGGCTTCGCCCGCGTGAACTACACAACGTTATCCCGCAGGAATGTGATACTTTTCCGGGATAAAAGGTAGCCTATGTTCCTCTCCAGACTACAAAGTATCTATGTCCCAAATTTCAGCCAAATCCGTTCAGCCGTTTTGGCGTGATTGAGTAACAAACATCCAAACATCTAAACATCCAAACATCCAAACATCTAACCTTTCACATTTATAATATTAGTAGGATGTTTGTACCTTTTTTGTTATCTCGTGTACCTACAGAAATATAAACAAATTAGTTTGTTTTAGTTTGATAGCGATTGCAAATACTTGTCTTGATTTTGCATGGACATGATCTATTGAGCTTATTTTCGTACCACAAATAATAACGCGCGTTTGACTCAACAAGGGTAATTTAAAAGTCATTATCATATACTATTTCTGTTGGTGCAAGTCGAAACAATGTTTTTGATAACTGTCAAAATCACATGAACTAGAAATACATGTGTTGTTTCTATACATCTTGACAAAGAAAAACCTAGTTTTAAAGATGTTTGATAATTAAAAGTTTTTTAAAACACACAGGTGCATTTTTATGTTGTTTATTTATTTTCATTTATTTATTTGATTTAATTATATCAATATTGATATTCTTAGTTACGTGACTTAAACGACCATTACGATTTTAACTAATTGATCGTGTAACCTAGGCATTATGCGAGTATAAGGGCTAGTAGCTTTAGTAGCGAAAGTGCTGTTCCTTGTTGCACCGTGGTTTCGTTTAACCTATTAATTACGCTAAGATAAAGCGACTTATTCGAACATTATGCATAAATTGTTGACATATTTAGGACGGTTACATGGACTAAAGATTCTCTATTTAAATAAACAATTTCTCACAATCACACCAATTAGAAATTGTGTCATGGAAAACTTGATAACGGATAAATATATATAGAGCAGGAGACCCATTTCACCCATTTGAGGCAACTTTAAGAAGTTTTTCACTTTGAAGCAATGGCAATGGTCTCAGGTGTTCCAGACAAAAATATATCTTTAATTATAGAGAAATTATCTGCCTTTAAAGCAGTGAACGAGCTTTAAAGGTACATCTTTCAAATTAAAAAAAAAAGTTTTTTTTTAATATGTAATACAAAATATTCGAAAGATGCTAAATGTCTCGGTTTTGGCCACTTATTGATAGCCAAACTTTTAATTATAGCAGAAAATAAAAAACCAGGTAAAATCAATATATTATTATGTGCTAGAAACCAATCAACAGCAATACAATAATTTAATTCTAAAAAACAAAGGTTTGTAATAAAATTTCATCCTTAACAAATTTCTTAAAATTTTCATACAAAACGTGACATTAAAAATTCTAATGATTGTTATTAGGTACCTTGTAATACCTTATTTTTCTTGTAATTGACAAAAATCATGAATAGTTATTTAGAAATTTTTTTGAACAAAAAGTGGCCAAAACCAAGCCTATTACAACAGGAGTTGAGTGGAGCAGAAAATTTTGACTCAACAACCTGAATAAGCATTCATCGTTTGTAGGTAATGTTCATTTAGTCGACCTGTCAAGGTTTTCATGTAGGTAGACAACGGGGTACGGGTACCTACCTGCTTTCTGCGCTTGGCGTCGGTTGGATCTCCACATAGGTAACCAAACCAAATAAAATATGTACCCTGATGAGAATAAACTGATGACTAATATGTATATGGATGCACACTACGAATCAAACCCGGGACCAGGTCCTATACCGATGATGTGTACCTACCACTAGACCACAGATGCGGTTAAAACTAAATGTTTTGTCAGCTGTTAATCGTAATTCCACTACTTGAGCCTCTTCATAACAGAAATTTACTCGTATTTATTTTTTGAGTTTTTTTTTCTATGCGCATTTATGAGTAGCGCGCTTGGTTACGAAAGTTAAGTAGATGTGAAATGCATACATTGCGTTGTTATAATTTCATCAAATCTCTAAAATTATTATTACGTCTTTTTCTATGTAGTGCAGTTTTTAATCAAATGAACAAATGATTTAAATCATTTAATTAAGTGAATACATTATAAATTGTCCGTTTGAATCATTTGCAATATCGTTTCAATGAACTTGACCTCCATTCTTCAAATACGTAACTAATACGAAATAATGAAACCTTTCCGGGCGATTGTTGATATTGAATTATATCACGTTAGCACTATTTTATTTCATACTATTTTTTATGGTATTATCAGATAAACTTTTGAGTGTCTCATATATTGTTTCGCTAGAAGGTTCAGAAGACCTTGACTATGAAACATACTTATATTTCAGCTCGAAATAAGTAACTGTTATTGCTATGTTTAGTTGTTACAAAAACAGTTATTTTTTATATTAAAAGCAAATGAGTAAATAGCATACTAACATTACAATACTATCAAAATATTTTAGAGCCTTCTGAAACTATAACTTAAGGGAGTGGGTGGTGGTAAAGCTAAAAGGAGCTAATATTATGAAACACCTTTACTGAATTCGTGAATTTTTAAATAAAATTACATTCCCTTTGTTGTTTTAAAACAAAGATACAAAACTAAGTCATAAATAGTCATATCAGACGTTTTATAATAACAATTAAAGTTAACGTTCATACGTTTATTAATCATTTTACTATTGTGAAGGATGCGATAGGTAATCACAAAATTACTATAGCGCTATTCACACACGATTCAACCACTAAATTGATTGAAATAATTGGCGAAAATAATTGCCGAATAGAATGGCAAAGCGTGATATATTTATTAAATTTCTTGATGGATAAATGAAAGAACGATACTTTTAAACAGAGGTGTTTTCTGTACTAATAAAAAGGCTACAGTTTCTTCATTACAAATATTTATTTATAGCATTTAGTTAACGCTCGTTTTTATTAAAGCGTCAAATAGGCTATTATGACTTCTTTTACGTGTTATTTTATTAGTAGCAGCTTTTATCAGGAGTTTTTTTAGGTATCAACTTCCTTGTTGCCACTCTTTAAAGTTATCTATAAAGATAGCATTTAAAGATATTATACTCATTGAATAATCTCAGCGAAATTTCTACCAATCTAATAGTTCTTGTGAATATGCAAGTATTTGTGTAATCGAATCCGTGTGATTAAGAGATTTGTATCTTGCATTTAGACGCACTGGCCCTATGCTCCAGGACGACATTGCACAACGCACCTTGTAACTAGTGCGGAACTGAACCAGAAACGAGAATGTTCAGGACCTCTCTGTGCGAAATAAGATCTTCATGCAAGTTTTGTAATTGGACGCTAACAAGGCTGAGATCGTTAAAAGCGGTTGCTAATTCATTTGTTTCTCAATGTTATTGAGTCATAGTCATAGTCATACATTTTTTTATTCATATAGATTACATAAAATTAATGCTTATGAATCGTCCAACATTTTTTTACCTACCACCTGTTATGGACATCTTTTAACTGACAAGAAAAATAGGCGAAAAAAACTCATCAGCTTTAACAGAAGCAACGCATTTACAAAAAAATTATGTCGTTGCTGGACAAAATGGTACAGTAATAAAATTTATACAAAAAGCTAATGCCGAAGGAAAGTTTTCTCATACTTATGTATAGGAATATTTTCCTTTTATACATTGTTAGTGTTACTATAATTATGACCACCAAGCGTTGTGATCATTTAAATAATCTTCTACTTTGTAATAGCCTTTGCGAGCGTCTTTTTAACATGTTTTTTAAATTTATTTAAAGGCAGCTCGATTACTTTTTGTGGAACTTTATTAAAGAATGCTATGCCTTTTCCCAAAAACGAGCCTCTACTTTTTTCAAGTCTAAATCTTGGAACGGCAAGCTTATTTTTGTTATATTGAAGACCTCAGTTGAAGACCTCAGTTGATAAAGGTACTATGTAACATTGAAGAAAAATCTGCTTGATTAGGTATGTGATCAAGGGTTTTACATGCTCTAAAAGATACGATCCATTTCATATTAACACGTTTTATTGCTCTTGTGTGATCATCATAAGCCTTTTAATGTCCCCATTGCTGGGGCACTGGCCTTCCTTAAGGATTGATAAGGAGAATAGGGGGACGCGGGCCCAATGTTGGTTTGTATGTATAATATGACTGCAAATGCAGTCAGGATCAAAGGCTTAACGTGCCGTTAACTCGTAGCACGAGATGAAAAGTTTTTGGTCACCCATTCCGTGACCGATCATTGCCTAAAGTTGCTTAATCTCAACGATCGCAGGCCGAGCGCGCTAACTACAACGCCACGGGCTCCTCTTATGTGTTATAAAAAAAATGAAGGCATCAAGTTTTAATGAAAAGCCTAAATTCAAGAATATGAAGCTGTTTTCTATACATAGGACTTGATTTTTAACCGACTTCTAAATCAAAAAGAAGGAGGTTCTCTATTCGTCTGTATGTATGTGTTTTTTTTTTGTGTATGTCCACCGATTTCTCGAAGTCGGATAGACCGATTGAAATGATTGAAACGTTATTACATCAGGTTGGTTTCCAAGTTGGTCCCATTTTTTAAAATTTTGAAATCGGTTCAGTAGTTTTCAGGAAATCTTAAAAATACAGTCGTTTTCGTTACCACTTTATGTGAATTTAATACGTATCTTTAGGCATAACTCCTTTGTTTATAAACCGATTTAGATGATTCTTGTTTTGTTAAAAAGGGGATACCTCAAGGTATTTTAACCGACTTCAAAAAAGGAGGTTTTCAATTTGATCACATACCTATTTACCAGTAAATTGCCTGCACGATGCACTAAAAAGAGTGAAATAAAATTTATTTTAATAAAAAAAAAACCGCCTTCAAAAAAATCACATCAAACAAGTAAGAAATAATTCCTCACCAAATAAATAACGTAAGTACTTTTAAGGCGATACTCTTTAAAAATATGCGTAAGCGAGATAGCAATGAGAAAACGACGCGCGCGGGAGCGAGACCGAATTTGCCGATTACGTAAAAAAACTCATAATCACTTCGTATTCAAAAACTATAGCGATTTTTAAAAAATGCTTCTATACGATCCAAAATATTATTCGTGTCCACTAATTAAACCAATTTTCAGTAGTATATGTATCCCCATTTAAGAATAATCTTGATATTTCTTATTTTTTAGAGGTATTTTCGAAAATAAAAAGTGTCGAGCCAAAATCATAAAATCGTCTTTCTGAAACTATACGATTCTAGATAAAGGTATGAAGAAATATATATTTTATTACCAGATTTATAACAACTCTAACCGTCCTATAGTTTTATATCAAAGAGTCCATACTTTTTCCGAGTAGCGCCTTAAGTCGGGCGGGTTTTAACAAAAACAACAAAAAATCGTACATGTTTCACGCCCGACTTCAAAGTACTTACGTTATTTATTTGGTGAGGAATTATTTCTTACTTTTTTTATGTGATTTTTTTGAAGGCGGTTTTATTTTTTTATAAAAATAATTTTTTGGGGGTAAATAGGGTTATAATCCGTCATGCTTGTCTGTCTGTCTGTTTTTGTTCCCAAACTATTAAAACTACACACTTGAAACGTAGATGTATTCTGTAAACCGCTTTAAAATTTTCATATGAAAATAAAAAAAAATAAGAAGGGAGGCTCCCCATACATAAAACTGAAACTAAACAAGATTTTTTTCTTCAAACCTTTTTATTTCCCGTTGAATTTCCGACCATTTCCTATTGAAATAATCGCACGTCCAACACCTTCCGGGAAAACGAGGGAAGGAGGCAGAGAATCCTCATGGATACCCTTACGGCTGGCTGCAAGGGTTATGTCGGACTCTTACCGACTTAACACTGCCTTAAATCAGCTGTTACCTGGACGGGTAATTCAGCTTATCGAAGGCGACCACCTACCTGGAGGGCCGTGGCGCAGGGCGTCACTCACCTAGGCAAAGTGCGCACATTCGTGTAGGATATTTATAGATAGGTGTTTTAAAATAATATTAACGTTTCTTTAATCACTGTTTCTCAAAGTCAATATTTTAAAAAGATTTTGAAAAAAGAAGTTATTTTAAAAACCGCAAATGTAACTTTCTCATTCATACACACACTGTGAAAAACAAAATTATTTTTTGCTGGCGAAAAATGGTAGTGGTATTTTGGCTAGGTGTATGTAATCGGTACGTTAAGTGGGTACGGAACCCTTCATGGACGAGTTCGACTCGCACTTAGGCGTTTTTTTTAATGTTTACATAGTGCCTTTATCATTCTGATGTCTTCAATTTATAGTTGATTTTTCATTTTGTTGATTAATACTATGCTTTGCTCGTTAGTATAATATTGTAAAATAAATATAGCATAATGGTATGCCATTGTTTTTCACATTTATATAAGCTCTGTAAATGCGATAGATTTCCTATTCCGATGAGCCCGTAGGTGGTAAAAAGCCTAAAATGACAAAAAACAGCTTTAATAATATTGAATTCAAAAATTAGCAACTGCAGATTGCCTATTTTTATTTAAACCTGACATTTCCATATCTAAAAACGTTGCTTTTGGACATTGTTTCATTTTGTTCACGTGCAATTTGTTTGCGGTTAGAGTAGCAAAATTTTATGAAGCAAAAGAAAAGTTATTATAAGTCAGATTATTTTCTTAACTGAACTCATTGCTAAAATGTTAATTTATTTACGATTTGTTTTTTTTTTGTTTATAATAATAGTAGTAATATCACCTAATGATTGTATAGGTACAGAAGAGATTCAATAAGTTATTTTTTTTCTAAAGGAATATTTTATTTTTCGTCTTTTTTTTTTACAATGTAGCATGGGTTATGACAGCTCATTCGTGCAAAGCAAAAAGTTTGCTATTAGAATAAAACCCAAGAAAAAAAAAATTTGACATTTTTTCAATGCAGCTTATGCTAGAAAACTAAACTTCTTTCCTTGGGCAGAAGCAACACATTTTGCTTTGCATAAAAGTGAGCCGACATAGGACCCATGCTACACTATACAACGTTATAGTATCATTTTTAGCCTAAGCGTCAGTATCGCAGGCGCAGACAGCTAAGTGTACGTAGTCCTACGGCTCCTACTGCTACCAGTAGGAGATGGGCAGCAGCATCACTTAAGAAGCCAATTGATTGCTGATGTGATGATTTTGGTGAGGGGGGAAATAATATTGTTTGAGAGAAGCCAACCTTTTTGCAGTGGAAGTCAAAATGTGTTAAATTTTAATTAATTAAATACTCTGACTCAAGTTGTATTGGCAAATATAATAAAAATGTAAGTAAGTGATAAGTATCTATCTTGGAAATTCGATCGTTTCTTGAAAATTTACTATAAATTATCTAAAACATTATTTTTAAAATATATCATTTTGTTGTTATTGTGATAAGTTTTTTTTTTAACTTTATGCATAGCGCCACCTACAATTTGATATCTTACAATACAACGTATACTTTCACATGCCAATGAAACTTTAAAACTGAATAATACAACATGGATCAATCTTCGCGAAGTTTAAAAATAAAATACATAGATCTGAAAGTATTTTATATTTACTCGTCTTTGTAATAGTCAGTCAAAGAAGTCTATTTATTTACAAAAATACATAGGACTACAACAATAATTTTGCATCACACTTGAAGTTAAAACTAATTAACAATTAACTTTAGAGCTTACATTATTTTATTTTAGAAACCGACGTAGTATATTCTTGACTGTCTGTAAAATGATGAAGCCGTGTCTGAATCCGCTACGATTTCTTCTTTATGTGTTGGAGTTGGTTTAGTTTCAGCAGTATCATTGGTTACAGTAGATTTATCTGTGACTGGTTCTACTGCTTGTTCAGTAACAGTTGGTGACGCGTTATCCATAATCATGGAAACAACATTAGGAACGACGACAGGAGCGCTTTCTATAGCTTCCATTTTGACAATCGGCGATTCCTCTTTAGTCGGTAGTTGAGTGACTACTTCCACAGCCTGCAATACCATCATTTTGTTCCCGGATTCGATCAAAATCATTTTGCCATCATCAATCTTACTATCTTCTTCTTGTACAGGTTTGTTTTCAGTCTCAGGTTGTTTATTCTCTTTGACTTGCGGTTCGTGGTAATAGTAGTCTTTGCTAGGGAAGAAGTGGTTGATTTTGATGCCTTGACCGAAATGTCTTGTTTGGCCGAATGTTGAAAAAGCATGGTCGCCGTGCTTGTTCATGGTTTTGCTGACTACTGCATTGAATCTGCAACAGTAAATTAATATTTGGAATGTTGGTTTTACGATGCTATTTATTATATTTGCTATAAGTGTTTATGTTTCATTATTAAACTAGCCTTCCGCCCGCAGCTTCGCCCGCGTGAACTACACGACGTTATCCCGCGAGAACCTGATATTTTTCCGGGATAAAAGTAGTCTATGTTACTCTTTAGCTCCCAAACTTTCCCATTCCTAAAATCACGTTGATCCGTTGCTCCATTTCGAAGAGAAAGACGGACAAACAAACATACTTTCACATTTATAATATTATGAGTATGGATTAAAAATACAACTATTGCGTGTTCCTTATTATTCAAAGTAATTAACATACCCATTGTGATCATCGGCATCATACTGCACTTTCCTCCAGGAGCCGTCAGGTTCCACCAGACTGTATTCCCCGCGAACCTTGTCTCCATCCCTGGACTCGTGGTGGTGTTTGTGGTCACCAGTCTTTTTGTCCGACACTGCGTACTCAAACTCGTATTTGGGATAAGTCTGAAAATAAATATTTTTTTTTTATAAATAATATGTAAGAAATATTTCTATATTGGTTTAACTATAATTATAATTATTTTAAACTGTTTCGTGTATTAAATAATAATATTTGTTAATTTATTGATTTCGTATAATTTTTGTTATTAACAAAAATATCTGTATAATAATCATCTAACACTACCTACTTAATTAGGCACTAATCGCTTGCGAAGTCTGGTATAACTTGTAATTATTAGTAATAAAAAAACTAGAATCGTTAATAAATAATGTTAGGAACAAGGATTATACAACTTTAAGCTCATTGAGGAAGCTTTAGTTTTTGGGATTATACTTAATTGTAATTATTTTGATTACAATTAAGTATAATCCATTAGAAAATACGTATCAATACAATACTTACATAGTGATCATATTTATAAAAGTACGTGGGTGTGTCCCACTTACTAGGATGATATACTTTGGTCATATGCCACGTATTTTCATTTTTTAGTAAATCTTTGTTAATGTTACTGCTGGAATCTATAATGACCGCTTGACTGACTACCACGAGGCAGGAAAATAATAAAACCTGAAATAAAAAAATGAATCAAATTTCAAGAAGAATTAAACTACGGTGAGTTCTACTATTTTTCATTTCAATTAAATCAATATGTTTTTGTTATAATACTAATTAGTAAATGCTAATTGAATTACCTTTTCAGACATCATTAAGTACTTAGGAGGAACCGTCGCCACACAAATTAAATAGCAAACTGTTAAAAAAGTGTATCTTATTAGGCATTTTATACTTTTTCCAATTCCTATTATATAAATTCGTTAAATCTTTATTATTGTGGTTACAATTATTTGGTACGAAAGAATAGTGAAGATCAACGAAAATTGAAATTGGAATTTCGTTTAGCATTAAAAAGCGTGATACTGTTACAATAATAGGGAATTTTGCTTTTATTTAAATTCAACCCATATTATTTGTTTCAGGGATGTATGATCTGTAATCCATACATTATATTATAATTATGAAAGTGTGTTCGTTTGTTTGTTTGTCCGTCTTTCACGTCAAAACGGAGCAACGGATCGACGTGGTTTTTGGTATGAGGATAGTTTGGGAGCTAGAGGTAACATAGGCTACTTTTTCACCCGGAAAAACATCACTTTCCCGCGGGATAACGTCGTGTAGGCCACGCGGTCAAAGCCACAGGCGAAAATCTAGTTTTTATTTATTCATAAGTTATACGTGTTATTTATTGTCGGAATTTAAGTAACATTTACTACGTTGATTATAGATGGGAGCTCAAGAATTCCCAACTATTTTCGATAATTTGCTTTCCATGGCAGACTTTTGATTAAGGCAGCAAATATATTTTCTAAGATTCTTTAAGAATGCAATGTTAGCAAGAATGTTCTTGTTGGTTATTCAAACAAACAAATAAAAATAGTTCTATACATTTTTAGCAACGTATCTAATAAATTGTTTAAAGTTTAAATTTTATGATCATGTCCATACTAAGTCCATCAGAAAACTTATAACAATTTATCGTATCGTTTTAATCTTGCAATCTCAAAGAGGTATTGAGTCCATTTTTCTGTTAAATCGAATGGGGACTGCGAACTTTTATGGGACAATATGATCAATGAACAAATAATCATTACTCAGTACCTAAATTGTAACGATATTGGCTATTATCAATTACTGTAAATACCGCGATGGGTGACTATGGTAATTTAAATAAAGTGCCATTAATATCTTACAACGATATATAATGTTAACCAACAAAATAAACTTATAGTTTATTTTATTTTGTTTATTTTTGTTTGTAGTGAACTATAAATTAACAACAAAAGTAAAAGCAAGTAGTAAAAGAAGCGATTATCCCTATTTTATAACATTGGTTATTTGAAAATTGAGTATTCCATATATAGGTACTTAATTGTAAATATTTTAAATCAAATGTGTAGAGTCATCCTTATATGAAATTTTGCATTTTTGTATCACCAAAATAATCGTAGTTGATTTGCACCCGACTTCTTAAAAATGTGATGATACTTTTTACGTAATTTTACTTATGTATTTTTACTTTTGTATTCCCTGTCACAAATTAGTAGTTGTCCCCTTATATAGAACACCAAATTCTGATCCAAATGTTTTTCTTACAAAATTGGACGAACTATTGCAAGATATGTATAAAAAGTACAAGTCTAATGTCAAAGTGGTGATCGCCGGTGATATCAACATAGATACTTTAAAAAAGGGTAAAATAACCGAACAATTAAATGATCTATGCAATAATCATAATTTACAAATACATATAGATAAACCCACGCGAAAAAAATCGTTCATAGACCACATACTAAGTAATATCAAAAATGCCGATGCTAAGATATTGCCTTTGTATTTATCGGACCACGATACGGCACAATTATTAAATTTCAGTGTCAAACAAAAACCGTCAAAACCTGAAAGATATTTTATATATCAAAAAGATTACTCAGCTGAGAACATAACAAAATTTAAAGATTGCTTACATAGTCTTTCATGGAGCGACGTTTTTAGTGAGACTGATTTTAACAAGGCTTTTTCCCAATTTTATGAAATGTTTTGTTTGTTGTACAATTTATGTTTTCCCACTATAAAAGTCAAGCCAAGACCCAAAAACATTAATAACAGATGGATAACAAAAGGTTTGAGAAACAGCAGTAAAACAAAAAGACTGTTACGCTATCGATACTATACAAACAAGACATTAACAAATAAAAATAAATACTTGACATACTCTAAAACTTTAAAAAACATTATATTTAAATCCAGAAAAAAATCCAATATTAATTTCATTAACAATAGTGACAATAAATGTAAAGCGACATGGACAGTAATAAATAATGAAGTAAACGGAAACGACCAAATTAGAAACAGTATTTCTGAACTTGTAATAGACAATAAACTTTTAACCAATCCGGCTGAAATAGCAAACGCTTTCAATAACCATTTGGTTGACAGCCATATATCTCCAATCAAAAAGAGACATTCTAATTGTTCAATGCTCAATTCGATGTTTCTTATGCCCATGTCAGAAAAAGAGGTAAAAACAGAAGTACTAAAACTAAATAATACAAATGCGGAAGGTTATGATGGAATCAGTACCAAAATCATAAAATTCTGCATTAATGAAATAATATCAGTGTTAACTTACCTTATCAATAAATCGTTTTCAGCAGGAACTTAAATTTGTCTGTTACTAGACCTCTTTTCAAAAAAGGTAAAAAAGATAATTTAAACAATTATCGCCCAATTGCACTTATCCCTATTTTCTCAAAAATTTTCGAAAAGTGCATGTTAAAAAGATTGATTGCCTTCTGCAACAAATATAACATTATAAACAAAGATCAGCATGGTTTTCAAAATGACAAATCTACAACTCTAGCTATTTATACTTTACTGAGTACTGTTTTGGATAAAATAAATAATAATTATTGGACTACAGGGCTATTTTTTGATTTATCAAAAGCTTTTGATTGCGTTCCGCATAGCTTATTATTGCAAAAGTTAGAAAGTATAGGTCTGAGAGGTGTTACTCTGCAATGGCTATCATCGTACTTATCTAACCAAAAACAATGCGTTACAGTAGATAGAATCCATAAAACTGAACTACGACCATACTCTTCTGGTTATCGTGAAATTAAAACAGGTATCCCGCAGGGAAGTATTTTAGGCCCCGTTCTGTTTATACTATTTATAAATGATATATTTGACATTACCAAACATAAATGCATATTGTACGCTGATGACATTTCTATAATTGTGACTACAGAGAAAAAGAATAATTCGTTGACTGATCATGAAACTGACATAAATAATACAATTGACATATTGACTACATGGTTAAAATCAGACAATTTAAAAATTAATTTAGAAAAGTCGGTATTCATACAATTTAATGCATCTGAGTATAGTAATTCCAAAATAGATTTAAATGTTTGTAAAATCAAAGAAGCGTCTCATGTAAAGTTTCTTGGAATCATAATAGATAGATATTTAAACTGGAAAATCCAAATTGAAAACATATGCAATAAAATCAATAAATTCAGTTATGCATTAAGGCAGGTAACAAAAGTGACAAATAAAAAAAACTGCTGTGTTATGCTATCGTGCCTATGTCGAATCCGTCTTGCGATATGGATTGTTGGTATGGGGTAATAGTACGGATTGGAATCGAGTATTCGTAGCACAAAAGAAATGCATAAGAGCGATATATGGAACTCTACCCGATGAATCATGCAAACCTATATTTAAAAACGAAGGTCTTTTACCATTTCCATCTCTGTATTTAAACGAGACGTGTAATTTCGTACACCGCAACAAATATTTGTTTTCCAAAGCATCTGACGCTGCGAATTCTAGAGTGCGTAGAGACAAACACAAACTAGTTATAAGTAATGTACCTAAGACTAGTAAATATAATAAGAGTTGTGTTGCAATGTGCGTAAGAATATACAATAAGATTCCGAATGATTTGAAAATGTTAAATAATTATAATTTTAAGAAAAGCCTTTTTAAATGGTTAAACAGAAACAACTTTTACTCTATTAAATAATTTATTGACAGTTAAAGATGATGATGATGAATATTGATGACATTACCAAAATTAAATTATTACACAAATTATTTTACTTCAGATTGACATTATTTTTATCAGGGAACTATTAAATTATGACACAATTATTTTACTATTGACATTATTTTTTATGATGGAAATAGGTATATTTGACATAATTATTGTATTGAATCGGATTATTATTGTATTGAATTGTATTTTTTTTTTCTGTTTAAATTGTATTTGATTGATTAATAATTTGCATGCTATTTTTAATAGTGAAACATGAGAACTAAATTAAATAACAACTTTTTATACCATGTTTCAAGTGAATAAATGATTATGATTATGATTATGATTATGATTATACATCTTATCTACAATGCAATTTAATTAACCTTAAAGTTGAAGTTAAAAACGCTATCAAGTATTCGCAAAAGTGGTAATATTTTTGGGGAGTATCGTTAGACAAATTGAAATTCAGGAGATATAAACAAAATAAGAACATTTCCTAAAATAATCATAAATACACCACAATTCATTGTAAATACGTGATTTAAAGGACAACCAAGAGTGTGATAATTTGTGTTTAAAAAGGATGCCGCAATCTTATCCATTATGCCGCACTTCCTCTCGAATGATATTCCGTAAACAGTAATTTCACAAAAGAGATCGTATTCTTTGGTTATCATGCGAGCCATCGCATCGGCACAATTCAATCAATGGACACGATGATTCCATTGTTACGCCGTGCTGCGATGAAAGTATTTAAAAAATACTTAGATTAGTAAAAAAGTGTGGGTGCTTCTACCACTGGTATTCCTGGTTTCATATTGCTCGAAGAAGTTCGATGGTGCAGTAGTTACGGCGTTGGTCGGCCCGTGATTGTAGTGGTTATGCATCTTTCGCTTGATGGTTGAACGCTATGCTTTTTTTTAACCTGCATCTATCCCAACAATCCTTCTAAACGATGTACCTCTGAGGCGTGTTGCTCATTTTAGATACCTTGGCCATATTGTTACTCAGGATTTAAAGGATGTGGATGACATTGAAAGGGAACGTAGGGCATTGTCGATAAGAGGTAATATGTTGGCCCGTAGATTCATGAGGTGTACGACGGCAGTAAAGATCACACTTTTCAGAGCTTACTGTCAGAGTTTCTACACTTGTGGTCTATGGACTAATTTTACCCTCAAATCGTATAGTGCCCTACGAGTCCAATATAACAATACCTTCAGGGCCTTGTTGCGGCTTCCTCGTTTTTGTAGCGCGTCAGGTATGTTCGCGGATGCGCATTTTGTGATTTTAAAATGTAGTTTTTATTTAATTTATGTATTTAATTTAATATAATGTAATAATTTGAATTTTATTAATTTTATTGTATGAATTATGAATATGGACTAATGGCCTGGAATAAATCCTACTAATATTATAAATGTGAAAGTTTAGATGTTTGGATGTTTAGATGTTTGGATGTTTGGATGTTTGTTACTCAATCACGCCATAACGGCTGAACGGATTTGGCTGAAATTTGGGACACAGATACTATGTAGCCTGGAGAGGAACATAGGCTACTTTTTATCCCCGGAAATATATCACATTCCTGCGGGATAACGTCGTGTAGTCCACGCGGGCGAAGCCGCGGGCGGAAAGCTAGTGTTTTTTTAATTTTATTTTTATGCTGGTTCGACACCATTGGACACCATCACATTGGTAGGTACATTGCTTAAATCCTTAATTACGTAGCTAAAGCACTTGTGTTATGGTAATTGGAAAAAACGACGGGTATTACATACACGCATGGACGAAAAACTATAAAATTAGTTAGTTTTGTACCTACATTTACCCGACCGGGAATGGCTAACCCAGGAGCGTTAGCATGCGTTAGATTCAAATGGCAAATCTAACGCTCCCAAAAGCGTTAGCGGCACTTTGAACACCGGTCGTACACCACTCAACCGCGATATTTTTTGGCTACATTGTTATATTGATATTAACGTAGCGAAACATTATGGAAACACGAACTCAAGCTACCTAAGTTCGAGTTTCCATATTTGTTTTGTTACTCCAACTAAGAAATTACTCTTATATTTTGTTACCACCAATCAAATATCATGAGACAATTTCAATGTTTGGTTTGGAGACCTTTCTTAGGTATGGATAAAGATAAAAGCCGATGTGTAGTATATTATGTTACCAGAAAAGTGTGATATCCATCGTAGGCGACGATAGCCGACGACTTCTGTGGCCGAGTGGTGTACGCACCGGTTTTCAAGGTGCCGCTATCTCTGAGGTCCTGGGTTCGTTTTCCGGTCGGGTATATATTGAAAACGAACTTTTCAATATATTCTCGGGTCGAAGTGTGTGGTAATACCCGTCGTTATTTCCAATTTCTATAATACTAGAAAAGTACCATTTAAACGCCTTGTTAAAATATTTGCAAGATACTCAGAAGCCAGCTTGTATGAAATAAACGATAGCCAGGAGTTCATGTAGGTACTTAAACCTTTATATGCTCGATGCTTCGCTCCTCGCACCCACCATATTCAGTCATTTCCAAGAGTCTTCTCGGAATAGCATGATAATCCTAGGATATATGTTACAGTTAGAACCCGTTCTTAGTTACAACGCGTTATCTCTAGTTTAAAATAGTTTTTACTAAATGCCTCCCCCCCAGCTCCTCACCCCCATTCTAGTTTACTAGGAAATGGGGGGCTATTTTTATAATGTCGGTTCTGGCGCTTCGCCTATCAGCAGTAGGTGAGTCAACATTTTGACCTTACGTACATGGTCATTATTACTATAACTATTATGTAAAACGGGATTATTACATTGTTTAAATCTATTTCGGGAACTCAAAAACAAAAAAAAAAGTAATTATTTCGTTAAAACTTTAACTGATATTTATTTTTGAGCAGCAGTAAATTCTAGTTGTAATAAACAATTAGTAAAAACTAATTTTAACCAGAGTAAACGCGTTAAAACTAAAAACTGGTTTTAACTGGAACATAATTATACATTTCCTGGGAAATGTGTGTTTTAATGAATAGGTTTTACACATTTCCTAAAAAGGCTCGGAAGAGGCTCTTCCTAGGAATAGTACCTATTCTATATAACTTTTTAAACTTTCATGGTCATTAACACTGTAAATATTATGAGAAGTTGGATTTTAACATTTTTTGATTTGTTGTAGTATACTATTCCTAAATAACATAGTTACATTTCATGTGACAAATATAAGAAGTCAACGTACAAATTACGTTTAAATTGAGGAAGATACTTTAATGTACTGCTTGTAATATAGCTTGACATTGTCATGGTTTGGTTAGAAAAAAAACTGCATTTTCAGATGTTTTTAAACTCCTTTTACATACAAAATCTATGATCTCTTTCATTGTTCCTTTCATTAAAGGACGATGGAACAAAACGTCCCCCAAAACTCATTTCCGACCAACAGATTTGAAATGTATCTCAGGTGAAGGATATTAATATAGTGACAACTTTGTACAATGGCGTCATCCCTAGAAAAAATATTATTTTTATATTGTTATTTATACACCTAAAAATCTTTGATTTTGACATTGAATTTAGCTGTTAATCTCTTTGAAATTGTCGACACACATAAAAGGTATGTTGGAGGGGGGGACGGGTCCCATACAAATTTGCCCATTGCCCTTTATCATATTTCTAAAGGGGCCCACAGACTATATCAGTCCGCCGGAACTCCGCCAGTAGTCCTCGATCGATCAGGCCGCTTGAAATTCGGTTTTTTCTATGTAAAACTGTGAGTGTGTGACCGATTGCCCGTTGTCTGTAGGCGGACTGATAGTCCGTAAGGCCCTGAGAGATTAAATCCTTACTAGCTGACACGGTAAACGTTGTTTTGCCTTATAAATTATTAGTTCTACGTATCACTGGGGCATTTTTGGCGCTAGTTACAGTATTTGTTTTTGTTCTAATCTTATAGAAAAGATTAGTCGATTTTGACCACGCGCAGACGAGGAAGCGGCCATGGAAGAAATGACAGTTTTATATCGAACGACATTCAAAACCATTTTCCATACAAAATGACCATTTTTATTTTATTATTTTCCGGAATAAAAAGTAGCCTGTGTTACTCTCCAGCTTCCAAACTATCCCCATACAAAAAATCATCAGTCATCATCAGCCGATCAGTTGCTCTGTTTTGACGTAAAAGATGGACAAACAAACAATCACACTTTCACATTTATAATATTAATATGGCTGAGATACCCTATCGATTGATGCCATAAAAGAAAAGGATGTCGTTTTAGCAAGCTGATTTAAAAAAACCTTTGAATGCAGTCTTGTTTCATTTCAAAAATAATAGTAGATTTCATTACAAGTGCGGAAAGCCTGTCATTGCAAAGAGTTCCGACAAATGTCTACCCGAGCCGAGGCGCAGCCGAAGGTGAGGGTTGACAGTCGGAACAAGTTGCAATGACGGTTCCGCACTTGTACTGAACAACTATTTTTAATACAGTTGCGAAAAAATTAAGCAATTTAATAAAAAAATAAAACACAATAAACTCAACTAACTAATCGTAAAAGAAACTTTAGAAAAAGCAGCCTTTTTTTTGTTTTCTTCACCCATTCTGTGTTGGCAAAGGAAACTATGATCATACAGCCAAGGCTTCAGTAGAATTTTTCTATTGATATGAAATGAAAATTAAATTAAATAAGATGAAATGAAATAAAGCCTAACAAAAGCAATCCGAATCCTACAGGAGCGCCTTTCCTTATTTCTCTCTTTCACCACATCGTTTTCCATTAAAGCCACATAATTTGCACTAATTCCACCATACAAAGTACCTACCACAATAAAAACCAGAAAAAACTAATTTAGAAAATTAAGAATTAAGGTCCCTCATTTTCTTACTTGCGCAAACTCCTATTAAGCAGATACTATGGTAAATAGTGCACGTCATACCATATTTAGTAATCTGTGGTCATACAGCCTATTTTTTATATTCATAAATTTAATTTGGCCGATACTAATATTAATTTAATGTATAATTAAAATTACTTTTAAATCTGATATTGAAACAAATTAGTAGCTTCTTTTTAGAAATATTTGCATGAATCATAAAAAACTTCTATGATTTTTTTTTAGTAAAAACTTCGTGGTTGGTTTTTTCTTTTTAATAGACAATATTTTGACAGTTGGGAAAGAAAACGCACGAGTTCGGGAAAGGTAAAGAAAAAGTTCGAGTGTGTAATAGCCCACATCCCGAACGCTATACGTCCCTGCAATACGCCACTTTTTGAGCAACTGTATTAAAAAGGAATGTTTCCTTTGAGTTGGAATGTGGAATTATTCCATAATATCTGGAGGGAAAGTACTTACTCGAAATCAATATATTTTCATGATTTCAAGTACTTGCCCTCCAGGTATTATTGAATAATTCCACTCTGTATAGAGAGAATCAATAATTTCTAAAATATAGTCCAGAAAACATTTAACACAAAGAGTTGCAAAAGAAACAATGTAGTTATTTGTATTGATTTATTACAATAATTTTAAATAAATTAGAACTATAAGTCGCATTTGAAAATTCTAGCTATTTAAAATCACTTTAATGGTGGTAGTATTGGAGGGCGGGGGCAGCTTTATAGACGACGGGGGCGGCCTTGATGAGGGCGGGCGCGGCCTTGTAGACGACGGGCGCGCCGGTGGGCGCGGTGTTGTGCACCACGGCGTTGAACCCGCTGTGGTCGTCGGCGGTGTACTCCACGGTGCGCACGGAGCCGTCGGCCTCGTGGAACGAGTACGAGCCCTTCACCACGTCGCCGTCGCGGGACTCCTGCTGCTGCTTGTTGTCGCCGGTGTGTCCGTCAGCCACGGAGTACGTGTACTCGTACTTGGGGTAGGCCTGGTAATAACAAAAGATTTTTTTAATTGAAATTATATCATCGTCAAAATCATCCACAATGATCGCAAACCATTTTTTGTATACTTCCACTGCTTTGTACTTTTTTTTCTTACTTCTAGCAAATTTTGTGCTAAACTTACAAAGTTCACAGTCCTTTTTGTCTATGGATATAAAAATAAAGAATTAAATATTTTTCACTTACAATTTCCTCCTGGTGGGCGACAAGCTTGGCAACGGGAGCGGCGTGGTAGGCAACGGGGGCGGGGGCAGCGTGGTAAGAGACTTGGGCGGGAGCGGCGTGGTAAACTTGAGCGGGAGCGGCGTGGTAGGTCACTTGCGCGGGGGCAGCTTGGTATTGGTAGCTAACTTGGGCGGGGGCGGCGTGGTATGAGGGGGCGGCGACGGCGTACTTGGCTACGGGGGCGACCAGCTTAGGTTGATCGTGGCGGGTGATGCTCTGGGAGGACACCGCGGCGGCTGAAGAGTAGTGGGCTGGCTCAGGCAGGAGCCCAGCTTGAGACACAGCCACGATGGCGCAGAAAGTCACAATCTGGAAGAGAGGAGGATGGAATTAAATGTGAAGAAAATTTACTTTTCTTGCTTTAAGGTATTATAAGAGGCTTTATATTTTTTATAAATATTTTTTCTTGTGATATTGTTACCTATATTTAATTGTAACTTACTTTGGAGAACATATTGATTGTTTGTAGTGTCTGAATTGTGAATGATTGCTGAATAACCAAGGGCCCGGTTTTATACTTGAAATTTCGACCAAGATTAGCGACGTAGGTAGGTAGTGGAAGTTGTCAAACTAGCTTCTGCCCCGACCTTGCTCTGGGTCAATATAGTGTCACGACGTTATCCGTTCACTGCTTCAGATATCGCTTATGAAATACAATGCTTCTTACGTAAAACTGATTTAATGATATCCTTTGCAGAGCATATCGAAATCGACTCCTATGTGAATTACAGGTTTAGACTAGAATAGGTACAGTGTAGCTAAGTGTGGTAATTACCGTTCTAATTAGAAAGGCGTCTAGATAGTCGAATGTAATAATTAGCATGAGCAATCGTATTAATTTAATTGTTTGTAAACACTCCTGAAAACTCCGTTTGTTTACTAATACGCAATCTTACAGAAATTAGTGATTGCATTCAGCACTACAACTTGTAAAATTGAAAGCAATTGTCGTTTCAATGCCCAGGTATGCAAGAGCATTTTTGAAAATTACTAGATGGAGTTTTGTTTGTTTTCGAAAATAGAAGAATATTTGCTATCTCCAGAATTTGGATACTTGCCCTGGGTTCGATGTTAAAATTCCGTACTGCATAGAACGTAGTGATTACATGCTCTTTGCTGCACAGTTCGAGGCACAAAAAAAAAAATTGTTTGAAGGCTCAAAAAGTGAACTGATTACCTATAAAAATATGTACAAGCACATATTTTTATAGGTAATCAGTACACTTTTTGAGCATTTACCTTTCTTTGAGAGAAAGGAGAGTTAAAATACAGATTATGAACCCTGATTTTGACCTTATCCAATTTAGAAAAGAATAGAGGAAAAAAATTCCAAAAAAGAATAATGATTTTTAGGGCCCAAACTAATTCAAAGAAAGCCTTACAGGGTAGAAGTTCTTCATGCCACTTGGAGGGAAAGTACTCCAACCATGGAGATGACAAGTATCACTCAAAGAAACCATTTTTATGTCTGAAAGGAAACAAAACTGCATTTAAAGCTTTTTTAAAATAAGCAAAATGTTTTAAATAAATAAAATAATTTCATCCTGTATATTATGTATTCATTTCCTTCGATCATTTAGTGTGAAATGATGTTTGAGTTGCTCACGGATACGTTACCTTTTCCTTATTAACTTATTATATAGTTAAAAATGCATTAACTATTTCATTCATTTTTATAAGTTTATTTTTGAAAGGATAGATACAGTCGGAGTGATCTTGAAACGAGCACCTAATTACTTTCTTAACACCAACCATTTCTCATTATCCTTTTCTATAAATACCTGCAGCCCCAGCAGCAAGATCTGGCGCCTAACATCAGCTGTCATCGCAATTTTGAATAAAAATTTTTTTCTCTTTATTTGGGTAAACAAACATTTAACAAAGTTTGGTCTTAGTTTACTTACATGAATATATAACATGCCTCACTATGTAAGCAACTACCCACTATGTAATATTGATATAAGTTTTTGTATAAATTTCATTTTTATGACAACCTTTTTTGCTGACTGTACTTTAATATTGTATTGTCATCTAAACCAAAACTGTATACAAAATTTCAGCTCCATCGGACACTGGGAAGTAGGTCAAATGAAGCTTGCAAGATTTGTCAAGCAAAATATTTGAAAAAATAATACTAGATCAATTATTGTCTCATTTCTCATTAAACAATTTCATGCATAGCAAACAATTCGGATTTATGAAGGGTCAGTCAACCACGGATGCTGGGGTTGCACTTTTAAAGCATGTGTTTGATGCCTGGGAAAAGTCGCAAAATACTCTTGGAATATTTTGCGACTTATCCAAGGCTTTTGATTGTGTTGATCACCGGACGCTGCTGTTGAAGCTAAATCATTACGGTGTAAAAAATAACGCCCAGAAACTAATACTGTCGTATCTCAGTTCCAGAACTCAGACAGTTGACATTAATGGAGTGAAATCAAACGGCTCTCAGATTAAACTAGGCGTACCTCAAGGCTCTATTTTAGGCCCTTTTCTATTTTTGGTTTATATTAATGATTTGCCTTTCTTTGCCAAAAACTTCTGTGATATTGTGTTGTTTGCAGATGATACTTCTTTAATATTTAACATAGACAGAAACAAAACCAATTTTGACGATGTAAACAAATCACTGTCACAAGTACTCGGTTGGTTTAATTCTAACAATTTGCAGCTTAATGCAAAGAAAACAAAGTGCGTACTTTCTTCTCTGCCAAATGTACAGACGGTACCTGTAGAAATTGTAATCAACAACGAAAAACTGGATTTAGTACAATCAACGATCTTTCTGGGTGTAACTTTACACTCGAAACTTCAATGGCATGCGCATATCGCAACATTAGCTGGTAAGCTTAGTTTTGCTTCCTACGCTATTAGAAAAGAACGACAGCTAACAGATGTTGATACTGCTAGAACTGTATACTTTAGTTATTTCCAATTTAATACTATTGAGATGCAGCTGTCAGTATACCTATTTCCTTGAACTTGTCTCTAAGCGAAGTTTTGGAGCCTAGTTTATAGATGGCTCTGATTGCTCGTTTTTGCAAGATGAATATAGCATTAATGCCAGCCGCTAATCCCCACAAAAGAGTAGTCGAGCTGAGCTGGTACACACTGGGCGCTCGGCGTTGCGTTTGGCGAGCGTTGATAGCGTACACACTCGGCGCTTTGCATGGCGTTCGACGAGCGTTACTAGGGCGAATATACTTCTGGCTAAGTGCGGATATGGGTTCCGAAGTAAATTGCTTTGAGTGTTGTTCCTGTACAATAGCTTCAAAAGACGACAACGACGGAGAAAAAAAGAACATTGGGTGCACATAATACTAAAAGATAAAATAGACGCTTGGAATGTATTTTACATTGCATCAAAACATTGACCTAAGTTTTTCAAGTGTTTTGGAATTTCTATAAAATCATTTGATGAATTTCTGCGTATTTTATAACTGACATTACGGATGATTCATAAAAATTTAGAGACTCAATTTCCCAAATTTTTTTCCCAACGTGTGTCTACTCTACACGAAAGCGCGCGATCACATGTACAGTCCCAAGGCAGCCCCTGTATCTGAGAGCGCGCGGCTAACGCCAAAACTGACAGGTCGTGTCTGACGCGCGTCAGTCAAAAAGCGCGCGGTTCAATGTGTACGAAACATCAAAAATGTATGAGATTACAGGTTCTCAGAGCGCGCGTTACCAAAGCGCGCGCTCGAAAGCGCCCAGTGTGTACAGGCTCTAAATTGCATTCTTTTTGTACGTCACAATATTAACTTGTATACCAAACATGGTGATTTACACAATCGTAATACTAGAAATAGAAACAAGCTCGTAATGCCTCGGTACCGTTTAGAAAAGGTGCACGGATCTTTCGTTGGTCAAGGTATACACATATATAACAAAATCCCAAGTGATATCTTGGATTTACCATTTCTAGAGTTTAAGAATCATATAAAGAGTGGCCTCCTCAAAAAAGGCTATTACACTGTAAATGATTATTTGAACGACAAAACACCTTGGTCGTAACACTCGTAACAAATGTTCCTAGTATGATATTGTGAGTCGTGTCCTATATTTTATATTATTAGCGTTTATATTAGTTAAGCTTTTAATTCGGTCATTTAAGGTAGGCAGTTTGAGTAAGTCATGCTCACTAAAACATTTCTACGGTGGTGGCGTGTGAGGCGGGTCGTTACGTTCCCTAAAATATGGTTGAGCGAAGCGATGGCTGGTTCATGCGTCATGCTCGTGAACGGGTGCTGTCAGTAGGAATGGGTCTGCTCTTATCTGCTTGCCTTAAAATGTGTTTTTTTTTGTTTTTATTCATTTTATTAAGAATTACATTTGAAACATGTATGGCGCAACTTGCAGTATATAGTAGAATTGTCTTTTGTTTTAAACTAAAAGGCTATTGCGGCGATCAAACTCAGAATTTTCAATGTTTTTAAATTAAATTTCCTGACAAAGTATCATTGCTAGGCCTTTCAAAATATTATATGTGATAGATTTTTTCTTTATGAAGGGAAGTTACTAAAATTTATTTGACTCAAATAAATACAATGTACTAAAAAAAAATATTTTCAAGACCCCTTTTTTCCGTCTTAAACTCAATTATCTCAATAACTAGTTGAGTAATCAAGCTAATTTTTTTTGTGTAAGTAGTTCTTAGTCATATCTAGGGAAGTTACTAAAATTTTTTTTTGTTATATTTATAGTCAATAACTAGTATCCCAAAATGCATCGTGCACCGTTTCGCAGCATAATTGTTCAGTCTCCGCCTGGTATTGGCGGCGTTTGGACGTGGAGACTGTATCGCTCCGATTGCGCCAAAATTGAAAAAAAAAACTCACACTAGGATCCTAATTTTTTTCAATGATGCTTATTTTGCTAGGAAATATTGAAATAGCGCTTCAGGATTGGGTATAGATGAGTGCTTTGCCATTTATTGCATAACCATAGACCTATGTAACCTAGGACAAGATATTTTACTCATTACCTAAAGCAAACATCAATAGTTTGAAATAAAAGTGACGGATAATATTGCCTAAGATACTTAAGAGCCCATAAAAGTTATACCTATTTGAGTACCAATATTTTGTTGTGTTGTAGGTACATAATTAGTCTAAGTTTCTAACTTCTACTGTATATTAAATTTATGTTCGATTTAGGATCCTCAAAATTGAAAATGTGAGAAAGTTAAGATAGGTAGGTGTAAAAAATTGCATCAAGAAATAAGAAATTCGCTTGTTGAAAAAGTTTTTTACAGAGACATAATGTAAAAGCAATTCTTGAAATAAAACCGATGTAAGAATTTTATATACTTACCTAGTTGATCTAATATCACCATTACACTTTTTTGAGACTGTGAGAAGTCCAGCTTCTTTTCTTTGAGTGAGGAACATAAACCGCACCATTTTGTGTAAATTTCAGGTTCAAAACATTTTTATTACTGATTCTCTTATCCATTATTAGTACAAAATAGAGCATGCATACAATTTCTTGCAAGAAATGCTCTCGCGATTTTGAAATTCGAAATCCCTACAACAATATCTAAAACCGATGGTTGAGGCGCCAGTAGCAATAAAAAAGAATGAAAAGTCTGTCAGCTGTATTGACAGTTTTAACTCTCAAATTTAACCACCGCGTCAGATAAGTTTGCGGAGTTCTGTAAGGAGACTTGCATAGTCGGAATAAAATTTTTGATACTCTAATGAAATATTGCATAGGTACAAGTACTTCCGAAGGAGGAATATTTATTTCATTATTTAAATTTCATTGCACAAAGTATAAACAAATGGCGGGCTAACTTTAAACTGACTAACATATTATATCAAAGATAATAAACTCATAAAAATAAATAATCTCGAATAAGTTTTATATACACTCTCTGCCACAAATGTCATTTATTAAAAGTAGGTGGCTAAAACGTCAGTGATTAGATTACATACCCTTTGGAAGCGGCCATGGAAGAAATGACAGTTTTGTATAAGTAGTACGAAACCAAACCGTTTCAGCTGCTCGACCCTGATGTCGTCAAAGCCAGCGGCTTTACCTTCTTTGAGCTTATCAAGGGCAAACTTGAGCTCTGTTTCTGTAAAAGCCTCGTCCAAGTGGTTAACCTCTTTACCAGGGTCTCGTGTAAATTTCTTCTGGAGACTTTTCGTGGAAGCTTTCCCATTTTGGAGTAAGTGGTGAGCGATCTGGTTTGTGGTCACATTGGAATGATGATCAGCGATTTTAGGATCATTATTTAGTTTCCTTATAAAACACCATGCCTTCTTGCTTTTATGGGTCATATCTACGCCTTCGATTAGCTTGTTCCACTTTTCTCTCGTTGTTTCGGATATGGCTTCTAGCAATTCATTCCCAAAATCGATGGTCTCCTGTGAGATGGGATCTAATTCATACTGGTATTGGTATGTCATCCTATCATATTATATTTAAAAACATATATTTGATGCTTGGGAGAGCAAGCGAGATGTAGTTGGTATTTATTGTGACCTCTCCAAAGCTTTCGATTGTGTTAATCACCAAACGCTTTTAAGGAAATTAAAACATTATGGTGTCTATGATAAATCGGTTAGCCTTATGCAATCATATCTATGTAAAAGAACACAGAAAGTAGTTATCAACAAAACTGAGTCTACTGGAGCCCCTATCAACATAGGCGTACACCAGGGGTCAATACTGGTCCCTTTTGCTGTTTTTAATTTATATAAATGACCTTCCTTTTTAAGCAAAGAATTTATGCGAGACAGTGCTATTTGCTGATGACACTTCCTCTAGTCTTTAAAGTTGACAGAGGTAATAATTGTTCTGACGAAGTAAATAGTACTTTATCGAAAGTTGCGCATTGGTTTCATAGCGATAATCCATTCCTTCACCATGGTACCATTGATGGTACTGTGGCAATTTCTTTTTGCCGTGGTACCATCAATTAATCTATCATTAAACTCGAAAAAAACAAAATGTGAAAAAAAATTCCCTGCCAAATGTAAGACAGGTTGATATTCACATAAAATTGGATGACAATGTAGTAGAAATAATTAACAGTACTAAATTTTTAGATATAACATTAGATTATCGACTTCAATGGGACCATCATATTGAAGCCTTGGCCGGTAGACTCAGTTCTGCGGCATTTGCGGTTAAAGAAATAAGGCTCTTCTTAACGGCAAGGTTAATCTATTTTAGCTATTTTCAGAGTGTATTGTCCTACGGCCTATTACTTTGGAGTTCAGCAGCTAACATCGAAAGTATTTTTGTGCTTCAGAAAAGAGCTATTCGCGCCATATACAAACTTCGGCCAAGAGATTCTTTAAAAGAAATCAACATATTAACTGTTGCAGGACAATACATATATGAGAATATGGTATATGTGAAGAAGTATCTCAATACATTTGTAAAACGTAGCAATATACATCAATTCAAAACAAGAAATAAAAATAAGATTGCCGTTCCAAGGACTTGAAAAAACAAGAAGTTCGTTTTTGGGGAAAAGCGTAGCTAGTTTTAATAAAATTCCACAGAATTTAGTAGAGCTGCCTTTGCACAAATTCAAAAGTCATGGCAAAAAATCGCTCATGGGCAAAGGATATTATAAAGTAGACGACTATTTGAAAGACCGTAATGCATGGATTTGATGTAACACATAACCTTAGCTGAACTAATGTAATATTATAATGAAAAAGTTGTAAAAGTTAACGATATAAATCTTTGGAAATATCGTTAGGTACTCCAATTATTAAAGCTGATAAGTTTATTGCGCCTATTATTCTTTTCATCAGTTAACAAAGTCTTGAACGAAAATATTGATTAATTTCCTAATTCTATCTTACCTTATGTTTCATATACTTTGTATACATATATTTATTTCATTTTTTTAAGTATTTATAGTATTACACTTGTCTTTTAAAAACGCACCGACTCCCCTTTTGTCCTTAGATCTTAATTTATTCTTTCACTCAAGGTTGCCTGGAAGAGATTGCTGCTTAGCAATAAGGCCGCCTTTTGTATACTTCTCTTTTTGTGATTGTTTTCTTTCTGTATTCATTTGTTTGTGTGCAATAAAGTGTTTATTATTATTATTATTATTTTTTTTTATATTGTTTTTCTCTCATTTCTGAGGGTACAAGACACGCACGCGGGCTTTTGGCCAAGCATGACATGCTTAAAAGTTTAGTAACAAATAAATACATAGATAAAATAATATAAGTAATAGTTTTAATATGTGGTAGAAATATAAATGTGCAGGTTACTCGTTGTATTCTCCATCAGCTGTAAGAAATTTGCGTACTATCCTACAAGTGTTGAGTATAACTGCCTTTTGTAACTGCTGAAACGAAAGTGGGTGCATGTTAAGGGTTTTCAGAGCTGTGTGAAGTGTTCTAGGTATAACTCCAGTACTGGATATTACTATGGGGATGGTTTTTACAGAGTTTACCTTCCACTGAGTCTTTAACTCTATTGATAAGTCAGTGTATTTAGCAATTTTTTCTGAATATGTGTTAGTGAGATTATGAGTATTCGGGATCGCTACGTCTATGAGAAGTATTGTGTTAGTTATTTTGTTATGAAATGTGATGTCCGGTCTATTGTAGTGCAAAGTCTTGTCGGTTATTATTGTTCTATCCCAATATAGTTTGTACTGTGGTGTGTCTAGCACAGCTTGAGGTGTGTATTTATAGTATGCAGTTTTCTTCTGAATGAGTTTTTGTTGATAAGCAATATCTTGATGTATTATAGCAGCGACTTGATCATGGCGGTGTTTGTAGTCAGTTTGAGCCAATGACATGCATGCTCCTGTTATATGTTGGATAGTCTCAGAGTTTCGGTGGCATCTACGACAAAGATCTGAATTAAGAGTTCTATCTTTTATTATGTACTTTCTGTAGTTTCTTGTTTCGATGACTTGATCTTGTATGGCTATCATGAAACCTTCTGTTTCTGGAAATAGTTCACCTTTCCTTAACCACACATTTGAAGCGACTTTATCAATATCTGGGTGATTTAGGTCTTTGCGATGCCTGCCATGGAGTGCTTTAATATTCCAATCGTTGATTTTCTGTGCGGCACTTATTATTATTTCATTTGTTTGTGTATATGTATCTTTTAGATTTAGGGGAGTCAATTTGTCGTCTGATTGAGTAATAGCTTTGTGTAGTGGTGATCTTGCGCATTGTTGGTAGAAAAATGTACGAAGTGTGGTTATCTGTTTGTTATGTAGGTTAGTTATGTCTATGAGTCCTCTGCCTCCCTCGTGTTTTGGTAGGGTGAGTCTTTGGTAGCATGATCTGGGATGATGTTTCCTGTAATGAGTCATAAGTGTGTTAACTGTACGCTGATGCTTAAGCAAATCAGTTTTAGACCAGTTAATAATCCCAAATGAATAAGTAAAGAGAGGTATTGCAAACGTATTTATTGCTTTTATGGTGTTCCTGGCATTAAGGTGTGAATTGAGTATTTTGTGTAACCTAGCCTTAAATTTATTGATGATCATGAGTTTTGTTTCTTTTTGATGAATTTGTTGAGATTGTAAAAAGCCCAGATATTTATATCCTTCGTTGCTATCTATAGAATCTATTATTTTATTATTGACGATTCAAAAGAGCTTATTTCTTAAGTCAAGTTGAATAAAGATATTTTTTATTTTATTTTAATATTTTATCCTTCAGGTCGTAAGGCCTGGCACATAATTAGGTCCTCCGTATTGCACCACTTACTGTCTTCACGCACTGGTGATCTATGTGATCACTGGCAAAGATTAGATCAGGGTTTTAACCCCTTTTCCAGCGACCGCTGTTGAATGATGACGGAAGTTTTGGATCATGGATCAAAGATAGTAGGTATGTGTCCATCAACCCATTCTTCAACCTTCACTCCGTTGTCATCACTGGTTCTGTATCCCCAGTTCTCGCTATGGCTATTAAAATTACCAAGAACGAATCTAACCGGATGGGCGTTAAAGTTCGGCGGACAGCTGAAGTAATACGGTGCATTGGGAGGTTTGTAGACTGAAGTGACCGTACAGTTACTAAGTTCGGTAGTAAGGATCTCTATGTTACTTGTGTTAGTCTGATACATAGTGCGTACCTCTTTATCTGGCCTGGCGAATAAGCACTCCCATACTGTCGATGGGGGACTTCAGCTATGAGTTTAATCCCCTGAGTCACTTGTCAGGTATGCTTTAACGAGTGTGCATCTGAGTTGCATAACCTCATTCCGCCCTCTCCTTTAAACTCACGCTCAGAGAATTAAGTACTCCTTCATCATGCCTGGAATACCATGCCGGTTTCTGTTTGCCCGAGTACCTACAACCCAAACCTCTTAAAGTCGCAAGTGAAAAGGCATCTTCTGGGTGAATCTATTCACACAAAATTTTATTCAAGTACTATAACCAACCACATTATAAAACTGGCAAGTTAACATTAGTAAACAAAGTATCAATTATTTCAGTTGCGCTACATTTTGTTTAAACAAATTCGACGATCTCCGTGGCCGATTGGTGTATGCACCGGTTTTCTAGGTGCCACTTTCTCTGAGGTCCCGGGTTCGATTCTCGGACGGGTAAATTTCGAAAACTAACTTTTAGATATTTTCTTGTATCTGGGTGTATGTGATCGTTGCTTCCAATTTTCAATGACACAAGTTATTGTATTATTTGATATTATCATTTTTGGTATTGGAATAATATGTATTTTATTTTATTTTTTTGTACTTAAACAATACTTTTATTTAAGTGTTTTTTTATATATTGATTTATATTATAAATTGATAGTGTGATTTTATATAAACGGTATACTTATTTAAATATTGATTAACTAAGTAGATTTATTTTGTAAAAAAGTATTGGATGATGGGCTAGTATGAGTTATTTATATTTTTTCATATTAAATTATAAGTTTTATTAATTTGATTGGAATTAATCTGAAAATGTACCTACTGGTTAGAGCAGTATACATTATTTATTTTTTTCAGTGTAATTTGTAGCAAATGTTGTAGTTTTGCCTGCGAAGATCATTTCGATAATGGATATATTATGATAGGTGATAGGTATCACATAGGTGATATTTTAGATGTAAAAAGAATGCGCGCTGCATGCCGCGTCTACACGTATTTCTCAGTCTACGAGAGTGCCGCGGCCGGAGTCTTACCGATCCCAGCACCCCCTCGCTTGTGAAAGCAACGGCCATCGACGATATTTTTTTTACCTATGCTATATCCTTAAAGCTTTAAGTAGAGTTCCTAAGTAACTGAAAATTGTTCACAGCTATGATCATTAGTTCGCCTATACTTAACTGTATTTATCATAACCCATTGTGTAATTGTGATGGAAACTGACCTTAGTCATACATACCATGTTAAGGTCATTTTTCAATTTGACGACTCTGTATGAAATAAGACAGGGAGAAAAAAACAACCCTTGGAGTTTCTTGCCGGTTCTTCTCCAAGGCCTCCCGCTGTAGGGTTTGCGAACCGATGACGCTTCTATGACGTTCACAAGTATTGTAAATAACAATCTAAATTGAATAAACGAATCTTGAATCTTGAATCTTGAATCTTGTCCCCCACTAACTAACAAACAAACTAACTAACTAACATGGCAAGTTAATAAAAAGGTTGTAATAAAAAGGACGAAGTTACACACTGTGTATAGCGCCCTTTCGCTTAAAATATTATTTTACGGAGATACATGTAGCTTGCTTCCGCAAAAAATATGCAGGATGCCGAAAAGTCTCGGTGCTGGATTTGGCACGGTGGTCCTCCTAAGCATTCTCAGGGCATTCCCCGGGTAGGGCAAAACACCTCTACACGTGTAGTCTAATCGGTGAAGATGCGAGGTGTTGTGCGACTGATAGTTTCGTGGTGTGCATGTGCAATATTTTGCGGGCGGCCGGCGCGGTCATCTTGCAATTTTCTTTTTAGAAGTAAGCTACATAATTATCTCTTTTTAGGTTCCGTACTCCGTACCTCAAAAAACGGAACCCTTATAAGATCACTTTGTTGTCCGTCTGTCTGTTGAGATCCCTTATTTTGGGAACGCGCGGAGATATCGAGTTGAAATTAAAACCTTATATAAGTACTCAAGTCTACAGTCCCTTGAAGCTGTGAAAATATTATTAAACTTCTAAATTAACGTAAAAATAACGTAAGAGATACGGCAATTTATGCCGTAATAAACGTATAGTTCGACACTCTCAAATGAATAATAATAATTTATAGGGTGGGTACTTCCGTTGACCTAGCGACCGCTGCGTACTTACTTTGTGCTAAAACTATGAAATGACATCAGGCACATATTGCCAAAAACTGTATAAGCTTCGTTTTATTTTATTTAGGCACTATGCGCCACTGTGAACTTACTACGTGTACCAAAATAATTTTAAAGTCTTTCATTGTTTAATAATTAATTTGTGTAAAAACACAAAAATGACTATGAATTTATCATGAAACGAACATCTCTAGCCATTAAAAAAAAACAAAGAATGTCAACCGTGTGTCAACCTCTTTATAAAAAATAAAAAAAAACCTTTGTTTACATGTCAAAGTTGACATTAGTTGTTAAAGACGTTCCGACGCACGCACGCTCGTATTTTATTTTTTTAGTACATCATGTGAATTTGAGTATGTGAATCATGTCACAAAAACTGATGTAATTAAAATAATAGTATATAAAAGAAAAAATTAAACAGGAATAAATGAGTTAATACATAAATCAAGTCAAATTGCTCCAATTTCAGTATTATAGAAACACAATATTCTCTAGGTCAAAATAACGCAAGTAACGGAACGTTTTGTTCGTGTTGCTGTTTCAGTATCAGTGTTACCAAAAACAAAATATTTTAAACCTAAATAACTCGAACAAAAAAACACATAATAAAATTTTAAGTATTTTTCGTGTTTGTTTGTGATAAACTTTAGTCATTCACTTCAATAGAATAGCTATACATTTTTAGGTTTTTTGTAAAGGGAATGTGCCTGATGTCCTTTGCAAGTAACATTGTTTTATACCTACTACAAATTCAAGAAAAATCTGAAACTAACCATTTTTAATTAAATCATAAAAATATGTAGTTTAAAAAACTAAAAAATCACACTTTTATAGGAACAGACTAAAAAGTACAAAATACCCGTCTATTCAGTAGGTAACTGAAATTAAAAAGCGTGGTGCGCGTTGTCAATATTAAGTACCTACTTGAATGCATGCTTTGCAAAGGTCGCACCACGCTTTTTAATTTCAGTTACTGAATAGACGGTTATTTTGTACTTTTTAGTCTGTTCCTATAAAAGTGTGATTTTTTAGTTTTTTAAACTACATATTTTTATGATTTAATTAAAAATGGTTAGTTTCAGATTTTTCTTGAATTTGTAGTAGGTATAAAACAATGTTACTTGCAAAGGACATCAGGCACATTCCCTTTACAAAAAACCTAAAAATGTATAGCTATTCTATTGAAGTGAATGACTAAAGTTTATCACAAACAAACACGAAAAATACTTAAAATTTTATTATGTGTTTTTTTGTTCGAGTTATTTAGGTTTAAAATATTTTGTTTTTGGTAACACTGATACTGAAACAGCAACACGAACAAAACGTTCCGTTACTTGCGTTATTTTGACCTAGAGAATATTGTGTTTCTATAATACTGAAATTGGAGCAATTTGACTTGATTTATGTATTAACTCATTTATTCCTGTTTAATTTTTTCTTTTATATACTATTATTTTAATTACATCAGTTTTTGTGACATGATTCACATACTCAGATTCACATGATGTACTAAAAAAATAAAATACGAGCGTGCGTGCGTCGGAACGTCTTTAACAACTAATGTCAACTTTGACATGTAAACAAAGGTTTTTTTTTATTTTTTATAAAGAGGTTGACACACGGTTGACATTCTTTGTTTTTTTTTAATGGCTAGAGATGTTCGTTTCATGATAAATTCATAGTCATTTTTGTGTTTTTACACAAATTAATTATTAAACAATGAAAGACTTTAAAATTATTTTGGTACACGTAGTAAGTTCACAGTGGCGCATAGTGCCTAAATAAAATAAAACGAAGCTTATACAGTTTTTGGCAATATGTGCCTGATGTCATTTCATAGTTTTAGCACAAAGTAAGTACGCAGCGGTCGCTAGGTCAACGGAAGTACCCACCCTATAAATTATTATTATTCATTTGAGAGTGTCGAACTATACGTTTATTACGGCATAAATTGCCGTATCTCTTACGTTATTTTTACGTTAATTTAGAAGTTTAATAATATTTTCACAGCTTCAAGGGACTGTAGACTTGAGTACTTATATAAGGTTTTAATTTCAACTCGATATCTCCGCGCGTTCCCAAAATAAGGGATCTCAACAGACAGACGGACAACAAAGTGATCTTATAAGGGTTCCGTTTTTTGAGGTACGGAGTACGGAACCTAAAAAGAGATAATTATGTAGCTTACTTCTAAAAAGAAAATTGCAAGATGACCGCGCCGGCCGCCCGCAAAATATTGCACATGCACACCACGAAACTATCAGTCGCACAACACCTCGCATCTTCACCGATTAGACTACACGTGTAGAGGTGTTTTGCCCTACCCGGGGAATGCCCTGAGAATGCTTAGGAGGACCACCGTGCCAAATCCAGCACCGAGACTTTTCGGCATCCTGCATATTTTTTGCGGAAGCAAGCTACATGTATCTCCGTAAAATAATATTTTAAGCGAAAGGGCGCTATACACAGTGTGTAACTTCGTCCTTTTTATTACAACCTTTTTATTAACTTGCCATGTTAGTTAGTTAGTTTGTTTGTTAGTTAGTGGGGGACAAGATTCAAGATTCAAGATTCAAGATTCGTTTATTCAATTTAGATTGTTATTTACAATACTTGTGAACGTCATAGAAGCGTCATCGGTTCGCAAACCCTACAGCGGGAGGCCTTGGAGAAGAACCGGCAAGAAACTCCAAGGGTTGTTTTTTTCTCCCTGTCTTATTTCATACAGAGTCGTCAAATTGAAAAATGACCTTAACATGGTATGTATGACTAAGGTCAGTTTCCATCACAATTACACAATGGGTTATGATAAATACAGTTAAGTATAGGCGAACTAATGATCATAGCTGTGAACAATTTTCAGTTACTTAGGAACTCTACTTAAAGCTTTAAGGATATAGCATAGGTAAAAAAAATATCGTCGATGGCCGTTGCTTTCACAAGCGAGGGGGTGCTGGGATCGGTAAGACTCCGGCCGCGGCACTCTCGTAGACTGAGAAATACGTGTAGACGCGGCATGCAGCGCGCATTCTTTTTACATCTAAAATATCACCTATGTGATACCTATCACCTATCATAATATATCCATTATCGAAATGATCTTCGCAGGCAAAACTACAACATTTGCTACAAATTACACTGAAAAAAATAAATAATGTATACTGCTCTAACCAGTAGGTACATTTTCAGATTAATTCCAATCAAATTAATAAAACTTATAATTTAATATGAAAAAATATAAATAACTCATACTAGCCCATCATCCAATACTTTTTTACAAAATAAATCTACTTAGTTAATCAATATTTAAATAAGTATACCGTTTATATAAAATCACACTATCAATTTATAATATAAATCAATATATAAAAAAACACTTAAATAAAAGTATTGTTTAAGTACAAAAAAATAAAATAAAATACATATTATTCCAATACCAAAAATGATAATATCAAATAATACAATAACTTGTGTCATTGAAAATTGGAAGCAACGATCACATACACCCAGATACAAGAAAATATCTAAAAGTTAGTTTTCGAAATTTACCCGTCCGAGAATCGAACCCGGGACCTCAGAGAAAGTGGCACCTAGAAAACCGGTGCATACACCAATCGGCCACGGAGATCGTCGAATTTGTTTAAACAAAATGTAGCGCAACTGAAATAATTGATACTTTGTTTACTAATGTTAACTTGCCAGTTTTATAATGTGGTTGGTTATAGTACTTGAATAAAATTTTGTGTGAATAGATTCACCCAGAAGATGCCTTTTCACTTGCGACTTTAAGAGGTTTGGGTTGTAGGTACTCGGGCAAACAGAAACCGGCATGGTATTCCAGGCATGATGAAGGAGTACTTAATTCTCTGAGCGTGAGTTTAAAGGAGAGGGCGGAATGAGGTTATGCAACTCAGATGCACACTCGTTAAAGCATACCTGACAAGTGACTCAGGGGATTAAACTCATAGCTGAAGTCCCCCATCGACAGTATGGGAGTGCTTATTCGCCAGGCCAGATAAAGAGGTACGCACTATGTATCAGACTAACACAAGTAACATAGAGATCCTTACTACCGAACTTAGTAACTGTACGGTCACTTCAGTCTACAAACCTCCCAATGCACCGTATTACTTCAGCTGTCCGCCGAACTTTAACGCCCATCCGGTTAGATTCGTTCTTGGTAATTTTAATAGCCATAGCGAGAACTGGGGATACAGAACCAGTGATGACAACGGAGTGAAGGTTGAAGAATGGGTTGATGGACACATACCTACTATCTTTGATCCATGATCCAAAACTTCCGTCATCATTCAACAGCGGTCGCTGGAAAAGGGGTTAAAACCCTGATCTAATCTTTGCCAGTGATCACATAGATCACCAGTGCGTGAAGACAGTAAGTGGTGCAATACGGAGGACCTAATTATGTGCCAGGCCTTACGACCTGAAGGATAAAATATTAAAATAAAATAAAAAATATCTTTATTCAACTTGACTTAAGAAATAAGCTCTTTTGAATCGTCAATAATAAAATAATAGATTCTATAGATAGCAACGAAGGATATAAATATCTGGGCTTTTTACAATCTCAACAAATTCATCAAAAAGAAACAAAACTCATGATCATCAATAAATTTAAGGCTAGGTTACACAAAATACTCAATTCACACCTTAATGCCAGGAACACCATAAAAGCAATAAATACGTTTGCAATACCTCTCTTTACTTATTCATTTATAGGAACAGACTAAAAAGTACAAAATACCCGTCTATTCAGTAGGTAACTGAAATTAAAAAGCGTGGTGCGCGTTGTCAATATTAAGTACCTACTTGAATGCATGCTTTGCAAAGGTCGCACCACGCTTTTTAATTTCAGTTACTGAATAGACGGTTATTTTGTACTTTTTAGTCTGTTCCTATAAAAGTGTGATTTTTTAGTTTTTTAAACTACATATTTATTTTTTACTTTTTAGTTTAATAAATGGCAAGCTATGGGTGGTTGATAATCGATTTCACAGTCCATTCATGTGTCTGCTGATCTGCTCACCCCGTAAATATTATAATTCAAAGGCGTGATTGTATGTAGGTATTTAGTTTTACAAATTCAAGTGGAGATCCACTATTAGTTACCAGATGCGCGAGCCGAACCCTTACTTTCTCCTTACTCCATCATCAGACCCTCACCACCAAGTGTAGCGAATAGGTCTCATCAGAACGAAACAAATGAGCCCAAACTCGCGGGGTTTCGTAGTGGTTATTAAGGAGTGCCACTGACTTCATCCCTGCTCCATCATCAGACCCTAATCACCAAGTGCGACTAAAAAGTCTCATCAGAACGAAGCAACGAAGGCCAAACTCGAGTGGTTTCCTAGTGGTCATTAAGAAGTGCCACTGGCTTTCTCCCTGCTCCATCATCAGACCCTCACCATCAAGTGTAACGAACAGGTCTTCTCAGAACAAAAGAAATGAGCCTAAACTCGAGGGGTTTCCTAGCAGCCATTGAAGAGTTCTATTGCCCACTTCTTGACTCCATCATCAGATCAGCTCGATGGTAGCAAATTATTGTATTGTCATCGGATTCATATAGACTCGCAAAGTTTCAAATCAATACGACAATTAGAAGTAGGTTAAAATTGATTTCCAAGATTTTCTTACATTGTGACTTAGTTACAAGTGAAGCTAATAAAAGTGTGGTAAAAAATAAAGCTTTATACGGGGTCTAAAATTTCAAATTGAAGCTACTAGCTCAAGTGGAATATCACATAAAAGGACTTGATGTACGTACACATTTTAAAACATGTTTTATTTATTTGAGACGCAACATCTGGAATAATTACAGTTAATACATTATTTTTGTAAATTTTACAGAAATAGACGGTTGGTTCAACCGTTTGAGTATGAAAGAGTATCAAACATCCATACATCCATCCATCCATTCCATACAAACTTTCGCGTTTATAATATTAGTAACATTATAGGTTTTGGAAGCTGAATTTCAGAAAAAGCTCGGAAAAAACCGAGAGTCTCAATTCTTGAACCATTTATAATTTACATATAAATTTGTACGGAACCCTCGGTGGGCGACTCCGACTCGCACTAGTCCCGTTTTTTTTATTTTACGATGGAACTTCCGCCTAGTGACGCCTGATTATATCAAATACTTTTACATTGTTTAACAGTTTGTGGTTATGTCTCTGAAATGACTGAAGACAGTGAACAAGATGATAACTAATATGCAGGCTGTAAATTATGATGGTTTATGCATGTAGCAGTCTTCTAAAATCAATTTTGCCTACTGAACAATATTATTCTTCTGTTCTTCTCATAAAAAAAAAAGTGTATTTATTTTAATATAAAAAGGAAGGGACTCTAATGATTTAATGGGTATGTTTTAGTGCCTCCTGCAGTGCTATATTGAATATTTTTTGTGTGTTCGGGTCTTAAACTAAGATTTTTTCTCTAAAACTTAATATACTCATAATTTTTAGTGACGAGGATGCAGAACTGTCAAGTTATCTATACATATAAAATCCTTTGCCCTGAATCACTAACGGATAAGCGCACAGCCTAAGCCGCTGATCGTAGAGACCTGAAACTTGGAGGGTGTGTTCCTGGTATGATGTAGGCATCAGATAAAAACGGATTTTTCGAAATTCTACCCCTAAGGGGGTGCAAAACGGGGGTAAAGTTTGTATGGGACAACGTGATTCCTTTGTCCAATATTCTTCAAATATTGCATACAAATTTTTTAACAGAATTAATCGAAGATGTGTTTTATATTTCATTGAAACTCATCGCCTAACTGGGTTAAAAAGGGATAGAAAGTTATTTTGGGGGTGATTTGCATCGAAGTTGATATCAATACTCCTTAGTGCTTTTGATTTTTAAGTTCATTTTGTTTTGACACATGTTTGGAAACTCCTTCGAGCAACGCGGGTCTTCCGTCCCGGAAGGCCCGCGTTGCTCGAAGGGAAACTCATACAGTGCGACGTACAGTGGCACAAACTTTTCTGTTCCGGTGACAGCGGTGCTATGTACTTTTTTCTTTTTTTTGTAGCAATTTAACCGGCCCTGACTTCTAAGACCTTCAGCTGCCAGCAGCGCTATGGTTGGACGTTGGACATCAACTTGACAGCAAGTGACATTAAAAAAAACACGTTAATTTTACATTTTGGCCACCGGAACAGAAAAGAATGTGGCACTGTACCTCATTGCCACCAAAGAGTAGTGTATGTATAATGTAGAGTTGTTCCGTATTCATCCCATGACGATTCATCCCAATTCTTCACTCATCGCAAATTGGTATTCCTAACTTAACCCATTACATTATTTTAATATTTTTTCTTAATTCAACCCAATTGCATTCCTTACTCGTCTCAAATCAATTTATCACTAAAATGTATGGATAGCAACACAATGATTAATATTTTATCAGAAAATTATGTAGGAATAGGTACAGTAAATTATTAAACTAAGTACTTATTAGAAAATAAATGTGCATGTTTTGTAAAGAAAAAGGAAACCTCAGATAGAAAAAATCAGACAAAAAAATAGATGTTTTACAAAAAAAAAATGTTTATTTTTCCATTTTTAGTGTAAGAAATCTACCTTAAGATTAAGAAACCACATAATGAGCAAGTGTACTCCAAAGTGCAACGATATAAGTGTGTCTAATGGTTGTCCATATCTAAATTAGAACACCAAGATAATCTCCGCCTTTCAACTCTTAACTGTTATGCAGTTTAACCTTCCAATGGCTTCCACCATCAGCTTACCTAAATTACTTGAAAGAATACAACTAAAGGTCTATTTGTGCATGTATTACTTAAAAAACATGTTCTTACTCCTAAGCGCTAAGGAGTTTTACTTACCATAATCAGCTGACCTAAATAAGCATAAATATTACAACTACAAATCTTTACGTATTAATGATATTAAAAAAAAACATCCACCAACTTCTAACCATTGAGGAGTTGTACCTTCCATCACAAGCTCATGATCATGAGATGATACAAATACTTGAAAAACTTTAAAAAATATATAAAACACGTAAAATACCAATAAAACTTGCGAGTTTTCCTCAATTTTCCCTGGATTTCACCATCAGATCCTGACTTGGTTACAATGGAACTACCTCAGGAGTATACTCTTTCGAATATAAAAAAATCATCGGAATTGGTTAATAGTTCGCGAAGATATTGAACCATAAAGCAGGAACTACCAGACGACAACAATGTGTTTTTTTCAGGATTCTGAAGAAACTTCTAAATCGACTACTGTAAATTTTTCATGGGACCAAATTGAAACTTTGGTCTATGAGATAATAAAAGAGTTATCAGAATCAAAACATAAATTTAAAAAAAATCAGACGACTTGAGAACCTCCTCCTTTTTTTGAAGTCGGTTAAAAAGAAGTAAATATTAATCCGTAATCTAGATTCCATAACACAGTTTCTTAATGAAAACCACTTATGAGCTAGAACAAGCTAGCTAATTGTAATTCATGTGATTGTAAGATTTTTTTTATTATTATTATTTGTTTTTCTATTACATTTTTTATTTTTTAAATACATGATTTTATCAGATTTCCTGTTTTATTTAATTAAACAAGATTAAAGCAAAAATTTACCGAGCTTAAAATATTTCATTAAATAAATATATTTCTAATAACATTTTTGTTCAGACCGTACTCATAAATCTTAAATTATGGGTGGTATTACGTAATAGGTTGAGTTAGGATTACTTTTGGGATGAATAAGGAATTTAAAATGATATTATTGTTGTAAGGAACAAAACTGGGTTGAGTAAGGAAAAAATAATAAGTGGGATGGATCGTCGTGGGATGAATACGGAACAACTCAAAAAATCTCACTTTTAAAACAAACAAGTAGTTTCATAAAATTTTCACGAAATCAAAAACAATGTTAAGAATCCCTACTAATATTATAAATGTGAAAATGTGTATGTTTGTTTGTTCCGTTTTCACGTCAAAATTGCTTAAACGATTTTGATGAAATTTAGAATGGAGATAGTTTAAGGCTCTAGGAAGGACATAGGCTACTTTTTACCGCGTGAATAAAGCTCATTCCCATGGGAAAATAACTTTTATTGCGGGCAAAGCTGTGAAATAGAATTGGTACTTATTTAAGGTGTCAGTTTGAGTTCCAGGGAAGAATTATATTTATAATAGAGACAGTTTGAGGCCCTGGGAAGGACATAACTTACTTTTTACCACGGGAAAATATCTCATTCCCATGGGAAAACTGGTATTTAGAGGTAAATAGTTTGAGATCCGGGGGGAAGGGTTATAATAGGCTACTTTTACTTTTTACCAGAGAAATGTATCATATATGGCCAATGATTTCAGGATCAATGTGTCTTTTATACGGGGGTAGAATGGGAGCTAGAGGATTGGATACACAGGCTACTGCCGGAAAAAATACATTCCCTCAGGATAACGTCATGTAGCTACCTACACGCTACACGCGGGCGAAGCCGCGGGCGGAAAGCTAGTTAATATCAAAATTTCCAGTATTTGTACCAGATTAGGATAATATTTACAGTTAAGCAAGGGTACACAACTAACTCCAATTAACTATATTTGATCATAAAATCTGTATCTGCCTCTTTTTTATGTCAAGTATTGAATAGAGTAGGAATGATAATTTAATGCCAATTAAATTTAATTGACGTGTCTGAGTGCGGCAGTAATGCCTGAATACTCGTACGCTACTTATCTTTGGGAGCGTCTCAAACATCATGGCATATCTTTCATACGTTTGACATTTAAAGTGACAGGGCGATGTTTGAGACGCTCCCAAAGATAAGTAGCGTACGAGTATTCGGGCTTAAGACAGTTAAAAAGTAAAATCATTAGGCTATCGCACAAATATTACAATTTTGATTAGCTTTTGTTTTGGCTACGGGAACGGGAGTCAAGCGTGAACAGCAACACTGCGGGGAAAAGCTAGTTATAAAACTAGTAGCTATCAATAAAAGTTGTTTAAGTATTTTTTTAGGTTTATTATTTCAATAAATTATAAAAGAGCTTTGGTTCGTAAGGTCAGCGAGTTATATTTTAATGGTGGTAATATTGGAAGGCGGGGGCGGCCTTGTAGACGACGGGGGCGGCCTTGATGAGGGCGGGCGCGGCCTTGTAGACGACGGGCGCGCCGGTGGGCGCGGTGTTGTGCACCACGGCGTTGAACCCGCTGTGGTCGTCGGCGGTGTACTCCACGGTGCGCACGGAGCCGTCGGCCTCGTGGAACGAGTACGAGCCCTTCACCACGTCGCCGTCGCGGGACTCCTGCTGCTGCTTGTTGTCGCCGGTGTGTCCGTCAGCCACGGAGTACGTGTACTCGTACTTGGGGTAAGCGATCTCCTCTTGGTGAGCCACAACCTTGGCGATGGGGGCAGCGTGGTAGGCGACGGCGGCGGGAGCAGCGTGGTAGGCGACGGGGGCTGGCGCGGTGCGGTAGACGGGGGCGGCTTGGTAGACGGGGGCGGCGGCGTAGGCCTTGGGCTGGTCGTGGCGCACGATGCTCTGGGAGGACACGGCCTCGGCGGGCGAGTACTGGGCGGGCGCGGCCAGCAGACCAGCCTGGGCCACCACCACGAAAGCACAGAGGGCTACCACCTGTAAAAGAGATAATACTTTTAGAATCCAACAAAATGTATACTTTAATGCTTTTATTACAGTGCAAGTTTCCATAAATGCGTAAAAACTTATTTAAATATTATACACAAAAATATACAAATCAATCATTATATGAAATCGGCGAAAATGAGGAAAGCTTTATTATTTTTTGTGGCTAGAATGGTATTTTATGATTGTCAGTATTCAAAGAATCGTAGAACTAAAACTTAAGAAGGTGTAACCTAAAATTAAATGATTTAACTTTATTTTTAAAATTGCATCTTACTTTGGAGAACATTGTTGATTGATTACTGAATAGTATACTGATAATAAAACGAACGTGTTCGTTTTTATATTTAAGCTCCACCCAAGCAGAAACACGATAGTGCGTTTATAGTGGTTGTTGCTAAACTAGACACTGACCTTGCCCAAGGCCTCTATAGTAGTTTCATTCATTCATAACGTAAATCAGGATGATTTGAAGATGTAAACATATATTTTTACTAAAATAGGTATTTAATATGCACTGTGGAACAGTAAATATGTAAATATTGGAAATCATCACATTCGTTATTCCAAACCTCAATTATGTAGCTTGAGCATCTATATATTGGATATGGGTACACAAGAAACAAAATTGGTTTTCCATTCCAAGATTTAGACTAGAAAAAAGTAGAGGCTCGTTTTCAGGAAAGGCATTGTTGTGTTCTTGTAGCTAAAGAAAAGATACCCTTACTGGTTGAGGATTCTGGGAGTAGTGTGCTTCCACCTTCTTTAGCCTTATCTTTACTTGACATAGGCGTGATTAAGGGAAAAAGCTATATCGTTGTTGATAAAAGAAGTCATTGCCTTCTTTTATAAAGTACCACAAGATGTATGAGCTGTTTTTGCACAAATCAACAAAAAACCACCTTAAACTACGGTTTCGAGTAAAGGTAATTACAAAGTTGGTAGATGATTATTTTTCATTATTTTTCATGTATTTACCTACTATTAAGAAATTTTACTCTCAACAAATGTAATTAATTACTTACCTATAAATAATTATTATTATACTTACTTTAAATATTGCATGCTGTCCAACAGTTAAATATGTAAAACTATAACTATCACAACATAACAATATCATACTGTACCATATTTTTATGCAATAAATGAGTTATCTTATCTTATCTTATCAAAAACTCAATAGGTAGGGCAGGCGTACCGGTTTTGGCCACTGTACCGGTTTTGGTCACTTTTCACTTTAAAGTTACATAAATAAATAGGAATTAATTAATTATTGCTTATATTTATTAATGGCAAATAAAAGATTGGACTTTTAGTTAATAATTACAGCACTTTGCTTTTTTTATGTAGTACGATATTTTAGAAATAAACACGTGTTATGTTTCAAAGTTAACATTTTGTAAAATGCTTAAGCAAAATGTTAAGGGTAAAGGTTTTGTAAAACCTTTTTTTTCTACAATAAAATTATTTTATGGTTATTTAATATTTTATATCGGAATATGTTTCTTCTAGATGGATTAAGTGTTGTTTTTTCACTGTTCTTACAAAAAGTTGGGAAACAATAAGTGGCCAAAAGTGGGGCTAGAAATTTTAGCATTGTGCCACCTTTGGCCACTTTGGCATTAGTAGAAAGTTTCGAACCTATCATAAAGTTCATTTATTTTGAAAGACTCACAACTCACTTTTGTTAGCTAACGTACTAGAAAATTAGCGGATTGAGGCTAGTGTAGGCACTAGCCTACACTAGCCTCAATCCGCTAATTTTCTTTTAATCAAGTGATAAAGGTATATTTATAAAATTTTAGTAAGGAGCTAGCTGTGATTGAAATACTATTTCATGTAGTGTTATAGTCCAGAACTCTAATAAGACATCAATTAAGCATAAACTCAACTTATAAATATAGTAATTTTATGAAAGTGGCCAAACCAATGCAAACGGTGTATTTGGCCCCCTAGGCAGAATTTGTTCTAAATAAAAAAACTATTGATTTTTTTTTTTACTTTGTAGATTGTACCCTTAAAGGTCGATAAATTATCTATAACTCTACATTATAAATTTTCTCTAAAATACTTAAGATCATTAAGCACTAAGCGGTTAAAAGTGAAAAAATCCTTATACTTAAAAAATGCGAAATTTCTCTTCAGCATTTAATTTGTGCTCTTCGATCAAGTGTGAGGCTATGGTCTCCTATAAACGCCTTCGGCCGCATACAGCGTCACGCCGTACGCCACGTCGCGATGTTTACTATAGAAATGTACTGTTGAGGTCTCTTCTACACGCTGACGTCTCGGCGTGTGGACGCCGTAGTCGGCATTCAAACGCTTTGCGCCGCATCTCTAGTTATTTCAAACAATTGCAGCATAAACGTCTGATAAAGAAAAAGACGAATTTATTGATAGAATCAGTCCAATTGTTAAAGTGCATTATACTATAAAAGTAACAAGGAACATGAAAATAATATTTGTAAACACAAATGTTGCGAAAAAATTAGCGAAATAGTCGGATTGCTACATGCGCCTCTTAACCACCTCTGTGGTCTAGAGGTTCACACCACCGGTTACAGATCATATATATACGGGTACATATTGTATTCGGTTAGGTTGGTGGAAGGACTTGGTCTTAGTCCGCCTGGCTAGCAACCATCTAAGTCTGGTGCCATAACAATGATATTTTCAGCATTATTGTGTTCCGGCAGTTAGAGATAAGATAGCCAGTTCTCAGTGATTAAGGATTCCGGGAGTTGTGCGCGGTGAAGGTGGAACCTTCACCCTTAACACCACTTAACATCAAGTGTGATGAAGGCTAAGTGCTACACCGTTGTGTATAAAATAAACGCGAGCACTGTTTGGTGCTGTTTGTTGACTATGTTGTGAGACTTGTGAACGAGACGTCGTCCTTCGCGTATGAGATGTATTTGTCCACTGCCGCCCCAGTTGTTACTGAAACTATTTTTTTATCGGCTAACAAAAAACAACAAGACAAAATTGACTACTCAAAACTATGTTTGATCTGAGGGTAATTTTGTTGATTTTTTTGATCTTTATAACGATCGGTCGCTGTAAATGGGTGACGTCAATCGGAACGTTTATGCTAGTCGGACGGACGCCGCATATAGCATTTAATAGGAGACCATATTTTTTATTATTTTACCTAGGTATAGGTACATTAATACGTATGGTAAGACAAAATATTGGATGATTCATAAGCATTTATTTTTGAAAGCTATTTCAATTAAAAAAATGAGTTTAAGTTTTGTGCGTACGGTCGAACCAATTGAATAGTGACCCATTTTGCTAATAATTTGTTTTAAAGCGTCAGAACTATAAAGGTTAGTGCAATGTCAACAAGTTTGAGTTTTGACCTTATTTAATTTTTATATCTGTTAGAAAAGGAACTTATGGTGGGTCACGATTCAATTAGTTCGAAGGTACCACATGTCAAGCGGAAGTAAGCTATATATATTTCGTTTTTCATAATGGTTAGAGCCTTCCTCCAAGTGACGCCTGATTCAATTAAATAATTATTTTCCTTTTTTTTACTAAATATGGATAGACAAACTATTTGCAACTTACAGCAGTTTTGTGCCTTTATAATCGTTGAAATTGTAAAGCGTAAGCCACACTGGCAGATGGGGCGGGTGAATTAACGAGCCAGGCGATACGAAGTTTCACCTTTTTTCATACGGCGAAAGAGAGAGAGAGAAAAGCTAGCGTTGTTGTAGCTTGCAGTGTAAATCGAAGCATGACAAGTGTTGAAACGTCACATCGCCCAACTTGTTAGCTCGCTCGCCAGCTGGCTCTGTAGCCTGCGCTTTATAGTGCGACAAGCATATCTGTTTCAGTGATAACCTTTGGAACTAAAACATTTTTCATACGATAGTCCATTTTGAAAGGCACGGCTGTCACCGGAACAGACAGGCATGTGGGACTTTAGATGGTGGTTTTACGAGTAGGTGACATGCTGTGAATATCAATAAAGGTCTATGCTTCCATCCAGAGGTCATACGGGGTTTTTTATTATTTTGTTCCTGGCCTCTACCGTTTTCCACAGAAATTCCGCCAACGTCCCGTAATGAGAGATACACGGTGATTTAGATAATTGCTCGGTAATTTTGAAGATTTCAATTTCCAGTTGCCAAGTAGCTTTTCTTAAAGCCCTGTCACAATAACAAGTTTGTAAACTAACAGTTTTGTTTTGCAACTATTTATTATTCTGTTTTCTGTTATTATGAGATCTGTAAATAAAATAACACATTAAGCTCAATTTAATATTACAGAAATAAGTGAATAACTAAAAATAATAATAATGAAGACAATCATTATAAAAAGTTTTTAGGTGCCATAGGTAATATTATATTTCGATGGCAGCAAAGTAAATACGAAATCTACATTTTTTGCTAAAGTGTTTTTTTCCCAAAATTAGCTTTAAATAATTATACAAGTCTGTATTAAAACTATTTCGAATTTAAAAAATAAGCAATATCTTGCACGTAAATGAATACATTTACCCTCGGCTTTTAAAGAAACATCGCAGTAGAAGCGGACATTTATATTTACCCGCTTTTACTTCGCAACTTTGACAGGTGATTCAAACGTCAACAAAGAGATTTGTCACTTGTCTCATTCTTTGGTGTACCGCATATTTTACTCTTTGGTGTACCGCTTGTGTTCTCGTGCCTTTTTATTAAATACATTATAGTTTAACGCATTCTGCCATCAATGAATCTATAAAATATTTCGATGACAATAAAGTAGATACGGACATCTACATTTTTTGCGAAAGTGTTTTTTCTCAAAATTAGCTTTAAATAAACCTTATCTATAATAATAATTCTTAATTTGACTTTACAAAGTTAGTTTGACATAGATAATAGCTGCATAACAATTAAAATGTGTTATTAGAACTTATCTACAAGTTTGTATTACAACAACTTCAGCGTATAAACAGATATCTGGCATACATCTTCTTATACGTCAAACATTATTAGGAGTAAAAAAAGACATCTGCATTATTTCAGTAAAAAACGATATACAGATATAACCTGTTGTGTTATCAATAAATAATGTTATTTTAAAGCATCGTTTAAAGTTTCATGTTAATTTGTCTATAACTCTCAAAATGACCACTATTTTTTACTAAATGTGCTCCCCTGTAAAATTGCGATTTCGTAGGATGTTTTTCTCTACTTGCTGCCTACAATGTATAGTCCCACATACCTGTCTGTTCCGGTGACAAACGTGACGGAGGAGCCATTTGAAAAAATTAGCTGTTAAAATGGACTTTCATATGAAAAATGTTATAGTTCCAAAGGTTATTATCAGAACAGAAATGCTTGTCGCACTATAATACAACAACGAAAGTGTTTTCGAAAATGTAATGTAGCACAAAAAGTGCTACCCAAATCTGTCAAATTGTGACCTGAGGCAAGGTCGAGTAGACATTCTATGCTTATTATTCAAACGTGCTTGCGACTATAAAACCAATCTCGAGAGATAAACGATATTATTTAACGATAATACATTAAGGCTTAAACATGTTCTGCAAAGTAGGTTATTCAAAAAATTTACTTACGAGAATAAAATGTTTTCAAGTTCGATTCTAAAATGCTTTAAATTTTTCAGGTGGTAGCCCTCTGTGCTTTCGTGGTGGTGGCCCAGTCGTCGTCTACAAGGCCGCGCCCGCCCTCATCAAGGCCGCCCCCGTTGTCTACAAGGCCGCCCCCGCCCTCCAATACTACCACCATTAGACTGAACCCTACGTCGAAATGACGTTACGTTGACCAAAATGTTTGTTGATTAATTTATTGCAATATACGATTAAGATCGATACATAGTCGTTTGTCAGCTTCCTGATTTTGTTCACTTCTTTCCATTTACCACAACTTAAAATCAAACCATTTGCTACTATTATCCATGAGTCCGTCTTTTGAAAGCGCGTAAGAAGTATAAGAAAGATTCGACGCTTACTCTAACGACGCTGTAGCTCAGCGGTGAGAGTATTTGCCCGGAGAGTGAAAGGTCCCGGGTTCGATTACCGGCGGAGCTTCTTGGAGCCTTTCTTTTTTCTAATATTTCATTTTCAATAATAAAAATTGCATTGTGAATGCAAAAGTAAAAGGAATTTCTTATCCGTCACTGTCATTTTTCGTCAGCAAAAAATAACTTTTATTTCCATAGTGTTTGTATGAACGATAAACTTACAATTGCGGTTTTTAAAAATGTGTTAAATATCTTAAAAACTGCTCTTTCTTTATATCGTTTAAACCAATTTTCATTGAAAGTTTTTATTAAGACCTACAACATATATTTTTCTAGATTTTTCACTCTCTTATTTTAAAAGTTAGAGGGGGGGACGAATCAATTTCTTTCAAAAATATTGATTTTCATAAAAAAGTGATAAAAGAAACCTAAATATCATTTTAAATACCTATCTAAAGACACCCCACTCGAATATGTTTTTTGAAAATATGGACTTGACATACGGACGGACGGACAGACAGACATGACGATTCTATAAGGGTTCCGTTTTTTTCCATTTGGCTACGGAACCCTAAATATGAATGTTGCTAATCGCAAAACTTGAGAACGGCTGGACAAATTATTATTTTTTTCATTATATGAAATGTTATTACTTATTATGTTCCTTTAGTTAGGAACATAGAAGGTTTTTATGGAGAGCTTTTATGAAAATTAACATAAAAATTGCGTGGTAAACAGTAAAATCAAAACTTTTCTCTTCCCATACAAACCAGCTGTCAAACATTTTACGTAAATCGTTTGTCCGTCTTTCACGTCAAAACGGAAAACGGACCGATGTGATTTGGGGATAGTTTGGGAGCTGGGGGTGACATTGGTTACTTTTTATATCGGAAAAATATTAGGCGTCCGCGGGATAGCGTCGTCTGGCGACCGCCCGCGTAGTTACTTTGTGACGTCGTGTAGTCCACGCGGGTGAAGAAGAAACTTTCATTATTTTTTGTACAATATTTTGAACCAAGGAATGACGTATAGATCTTCGAGACTATTCTCCGGCAATTATATTGAAAATTTACTCTTAAATTTTCTCGTTAATCTTAAATATGTATGTCTATTTTTCTTAACTTTCGTTGCACAACTGTTGTGGTAATTTGACCACGAAAGTTGCCTAGCTGACCAGGAAAATTATCTCCTTATATGAAATAATTACTTTAAATGAAATGACTCCACAAATCTATTTACTCGATTATAGCCAACCTCAAAATATATTTATATTGTAACTAGCTGTGCCCGCGACTTCGTCCGCGTAGAGTAGTGACTTTCGGCAGCATTTTTTAATTTATAAGGCTAATACGCTGTTTTGTTTTCTTTTATTATTTATTTATGTATTATATATATATTAGTACAGCGTCTATGATACATATAAACACATTAAAAATTTATATCACATCACATAGCATTCCGCCCGCGGTTTTACACGGCGTTATCCCGAGGGAAATTATATTTTTCCGTGATAAAAATTAGCCTATGTCACTCTCTAGCTCTTAAGCTACCCACATAGTAAAAACACGTCGATCCGTTGCTCCTCCCTTTTGTCGTGAAAGACGGACATACTTACAAACACACTTTCACATTTATATTATTAGTATAGATTGTATGTCATAAAAAATACTTATCACGCTGAACAACTTCTCTTAAGATGCTAAATTTGTATCTCATTTAATTTCACCTGGCTACTAGGTGCTAATTTTAAGGTCTGGTACACATCAGGTGTACCAGACCTTAAAATTTGTACGTCAATTGAAAGTGCTCATCACGTTTAACAATTTTCCTTAAAACGGTATTTTTATATCTCTCATAGTTTGGCTGGACTTCTATGGTTCCACATCAGATATTGCGATCTTCAAAATAAACTATAACCTATATGTTGGCGAGAACCAATAGCTGTATAACAAAAAAAGTTTCATCATAATTCGTTCAGTAGTTTTTGCGTGAAACGCGGACAACAGACAGACAGACAGACAAACAATTCAAAAAATATATTTTTGGTATCTGTTTTGTGTAAGAAAACCCATGGTGTTTTTTTCTATTTCTTTTCAATGTACAGAATTGGATCGTTTACAGTTTTATTATAAGTATAGATTGATAATATTTCCTTTATTACCAGTAGCACAACCGCGTGGCACAACTGGCATCGCTGGTTGTTTCACTGGGAATATAAATGTCTTCATGGCACAACTGGTTGTGCATTGGCGAACTCTTATTTCCCCAAGGCACAAGTGGCATCGCTAGTTGTTTCAATGGGAATATAAATGTCCCCATTGCACAACTAGTTGTGTCTTGCTTGGGGAACTGCTATTTTCCCAAGAAACAACTGTGGCAGCGCTGGTTGTTTCACTGGGAATATAAATGTCCCCATGGCACAGCTAGTTGTTCTGATAAGGGAATCTCAGTTCCCTAAGGCACAACCAGTTGTCTCACGCGGTTGTGCTACGGGTAAGAAAGGAAAAATGTAGCAATATAAAAACATCTAGGAAATGATGATGTGCAGAAATGTATGGATCCTGGTCCTCATGTCCAACAGCAATAATTTGGTGTCATTGGAAAGGCCTTCCGCAAAAAAAAATACGACGACATTCACCATATCTCTGAACTTTTCGAGTTATTTTGAATATTATTTTCGTTAATCATTCATGTTCATATAGCGATAACTCTGCAAATACAGGTCACAGTAAATAACAATCCTTATGGAAAGAGTATATACCAATGACACCACAACTATTGCTGTTTGATATGGCGAGCAACAAGAATATAGTTTTTTTCTATTCTAGCATAATCAGTCATTTTCATACCGAAACTAGAGCAACTTTATAAAAGTCGTCATATTAAATAATGTTCCTTTTGAAAAACCTTTCCAACGTCAATGTTGTTAAAACGCCCATCATTTTAATGTCAGCAAAACCAGTCAGGTTCATAGCGCAATTACTCCGAAAGTACAGCGAATTGGTGAAAGTCGTCAAAGTTAATACTGTTTCATTTGAGAAAACCTTTCTAATGCCTGGACAGTTTGACAACTGCCCAATATGAAAGGGCAATTTGGTAATAATTATTGAAATAATCAAACCGCCCGGGCATTGTTTATAATGTTTATCACCTATTAGGCAGAGTAATTTATAACCAGGTTTTATTACAATTTTTTTTCTACAAACATAGAATACAGCTGTTTATTAATACTGTGCGACGGAATATTGGCACACTGGACAACTCACCTACGGATTATTCAATTACAATTAGAAAGAAAAGTGCGTGATAGGTGCGAGGTGGTGTTTTCAGATCCTTAAAATTGCACTTTAGTATACAAAAACAAACATTATCTGCCAGCTGCTGCAACTTAAGTTTATGCTGATCTCAAACCGAAATAATAAAATTCTTGATTTCAGGTACAGATTAATTAAATAAGTCTTTGATTTTATAAATAAGTATTAATTATTATCTTATCATTGAGATAAAAATAATAAATAACTATTTTTATATTAAATGATGCTTTTTATTCCGTAAAAACACGACCGTAACTTTCATAGCTTCATTCATAACTTTCGTGGGCCCAAAAAAAAAAAATGTCTCTAACTTATGCACTGATTTGTGTGTAAAAAACATTGTACTTACTTATTGTTTTTACAGCATTTTAAATGTATTTCAACTTACTTAAATATTACTTTTAAAATAAATTTGCGCACGAAAGTTACGCGGCAAATACTTTTTGAAGAACTACCCTTTTAAGTAGTCTAATAAAATAGTAGCGAATACAATTCTAAAAGTGAACCGCATTTGGTACACAGTACTCAAGTAGACTAGTACTCAGTAGTAAGTAAATACTTCATTTTCCTTTTTCCAATAATAAAAATTGCATTGTGAATGCAAAAAACTAAAATTTAAAACAACTTGAAATAGTAATTTCATCTTTAGCGATTGCCAAAGACCTGGAAAGGTATTTCTTTCGCGTGTGAAGGTAGTAATATCTCCACATTGATGAAATTAACGCTGACTATACAGCGCGTAAGAAGTATTGGATAAATTCGACGCTTCTCGTAATGACTCCGTAGCTCAGTGGATAGAGCAGTCGCCCGGAAAGCGAAAGGTCGTGGGTTCGAGTCCCATCGGAGCTAGTTGTGAGACGGGTCAATTTTTTCTAAATACTTCATTTTCCATTTTTCAATAATAAAAATTGCATTGTGAATGCAAAAAACTAAAAGTTAAAATAACTTGTATATGTTTGTTTTGTTGTTGGTTTGACTCTCTAAACAATATACACGCATAACGACAAAAACAAAAATTAAATCAGAACAAAATGACTTTACCTACTTTAATTCATGGAGAGAAAGTCACTACTACTTTACCATTTTCAATTGACTGAACTATTGTAAAAGTATATTAAATATATCATGTAAAATTTATATATGTAAAAAAACTATCCCAAATGTAATTTAGTAAAACTGCTTTCTATATATGATAAAACTTTAACTTGAGAATAAAGAAATGCCTTTAATTGTTTTTTGTAGATAGCAGTTTGTTGAACTAAGTATAAACTAATGTTTCACAAGTGCGTCGGCACTTAGATAACTTAAATATTCGCATCTTAATGGCGTCCTCATTCAGATTATGAATGAACGTAGCTGATTGACTTTACTACCAAGGCCTTGGGCAAGGTCAGTGTCTTGTCAAACAACTACCAGTTTAAACTCAGTATCGTGTTTCCACTAAGGTATATAAACAAAAACTTTCATTTTGTCATTAGTATACTCTACATACACCATTCAACAATGTTCTCTAAAGTAAGATTTAATAGTAATAAAAATAATTTAATACAAAATACATTTCAGATTGTAACAATTGAAAAAAGAAAACGACTTAAACTCGATTAAAATATTTTTGAAATACCATAATACTCTTCAAGTAAAAAACAAACTGCTGTACCACTCACTAGGAAGGCGCGATTATGTGGAGAGCGGTACAGCGCTTTTGGTCAAACAATACTAAGATATCATGTTAACATCCAGTTTTATTTTTACAGGTGGTAGCCCTCTGCGCTTTCGTGGCGGTGGCCCAGGCTGGTCTGCTGGCCGCGCCCGCCCACTACTCGCCCGCCGAGGCCGTATCCTCACAGAGCATCGTGCGCCATGACCAGCCCAAGACATACGCCGCCGCCCCCGTCTACCACGCCGCGCCCGTCTACCACGCCGCGTCCGCTCCCGTCGCCTACCACGCTGCTCCCGCCGCCGTCGCCTACCACGCTGCCCCCATCGCCAAGGTTGTGGCTCACCAAGAGGAGATCGCTTACCCCAAGTACGAGTACACGTACTCCGTGGCTGACGGACACACCGGCGACAACAAGCAGCAGCAGGAGTCCCGCGACGGCGACGTGGTGAAGGGCTCGTACTCGTTCCACGAGGCCGACGGCTCCGTGCGCACAGTGGAGTACACCGCCGACGACCACAGCGGGTTCAACGCCGTGGTGCACAACACCGCTCCCACCGGCGCGCCCGTCGTCTACAAGGCCGCGCCCGCCCTCATCAAGGCCGCCCCCGTCGTCTACAAGGCTGCCCCCGCCCTCCAATACTACCACCACTAGACTGAACCCTACGTCAAAATGACGTTAAGTTGACCAAAATATTTGTTGATTAATTTATTGCAATATACGACTAAGATCGATACATTTTCGTTTTTTTGTAAGTACGGTAAATAGGTAAGTACTTATTTTATTTACTTCCTTCCATTTGCCATAATCTTAATATTTTTCTTACTTCCTCTACATACTAGCATCATTTAAATCAAAACTATTGATAATACTTAAAATCGATTTGCTATCACCCATTACAAATGTCAATTAAAAAGACAAAAGTGGGCTGTTGGAGGTGTGAATCGTTCATCGCGTTTGTTAATATCCAGTGTATGCACATTTTGAGTTTTTTTTTCGTACTGTTAAATATTAATGTTAATAAAATAGCTGCCGAAAAGGTTACTAATACAATAAATTATTAAGTTCCAAAATTATCTCAGGGTAGATACGTTTGTAAAATTCTACGTTTCGTATTATTTTGGCAGGACTATTATATAGACGAATGATTAAAACAATGGAAAATTGACGTGATGCGACTTGGAAGTAGCGACGTCCCATGCGGCTACTCGGTGTCATACGAGTGAATCAAAAATAGAGCTCCAAGCTCTATTTTTAACTTGCTCGTATCACAATGTGTTGCCTTATGCGATTTAAGTCACACTCGTCTTCCAAGTCTCATTACGAGTTCTATTTTTGATATAATCGGGTCAAGCCGAGCGCTCGATTTCTACTGATTTTCGTTCGACATTTTTTAATCGCTCGGCTTCACCGTATTTCAAAGCGTAAGTATGGTTACTTACTCATTGAGTCGGGCGAGTGATAGAATCATGGAGCTAGACTTAATACTGAGGTAACTGGAGTTCTCACTTTGAATAAAAAAGTGTACCTAGCAAGTTTGACATTTAGTATGTAGTGGCTGTCAGTTGTCTCATATGACCATACGTATTTTTTTAAAGTGTAGGTGAGACGGAAGACAGCCACTGTTTAATTTGTGGTCACAAGAAAGTGTTAGTACTGCACTCTCCAGTTACTTCAGTATTAAGTCTAGCTCCATGGATAGAATGAATGTCAAAAATGTTGTGACGAGTTGTTGTGACAACATAAACTGCCACAAAAATCTCTGTTTCAATGACAGAGGAGCCACTTGCCATACAAAATTAGGTGTCAAAATAGCTAAGATATGTTTGTAAAATAATGGTAAAATACAACATTTCGCATAAGTTGGCAGAACTTTAGACGAATGATTCAAAAAATAAGGAAAATCGACGTAATGCGACTTGGACGCAAGTGTGACATAGGTCGCATCCGCATGCGAGCAGGACAGGTGACATACGAGCAAATCAAAAATAGAGCTCCACGTGAATTTCAACATTTTTTAATCATTCATTTACAGCACTGCCAAATTATTGTAATAAATGTAATTTTTTGGAACTAAATGATTTTTCCTACTATCGACCATTTTCACAGCTAATTTTGTATTGCAAGTAGCTCCTCTGTCACGACTGCCACCGAAAAGGAGATTTTTATGGCACTATAATGTGGTCATAACAGCACGTTACAAAATATTTGTCGTCTTTTCGATGGCTCGCCCGATCGTAGTCTTTAAGGTAATACGGAATTTCAGATGTCAGACGAAAAACCCGAGTGAACCAAAAATAGAGCTCCAGCCCTCTGACGGAAGCGTTTCCGACGGTTCCTGATTCACGAACCGTCGGAAACGCTTCCGACAGCGAAATGTATGTGTCGCAGTAAGAAAGATAAAGCCGTGATATAGTTATATCCCTAGGGATATAGTTATGTACCGTAAGGTTGTTATACGAAAGCTACAAGAGTTCTGTGTGGTGTGAAAAAAATAACCACGAAATTTGAGGCGATCACTTCGCTGCGTTTTGCGATCGCCTTAAATTTCTACGACGACCGATGACGACCGATTTGGCGCAGGGGTAGGCTACCCACCTTCTGCGCCAGTGGTCTCGGGTTCGATTCCCGAACTTGACAAATATTTGTGTGCATGAACATGTCTATTTGTCTTGGTATGGGTGTTTACTATGTATATTAAGTATGTATTTACAAACAAAAAGTATTTAAGTATATATTTATCCGTTATCAAGTTTTCCATGATACAGTTTCTTATGAAATTAAAATGGGCTTAGATAATTGGTGTGAATGTAAGAAGTTATTTATTTATTTATTTATTTTATTTACTTATTTATTCTAACCTATCACGTGTTCTACAGGACAACATTCCTACAATTTTATTATTACATGAAACAAATCTAGTAATATAACTATATCACTAAACTTGAACCGTATTATAATTATATTCCTAGTAAAGCAATTCCATACTATTTTACGGTACATAAATTATATGCCTATGGATATAACTATATCACGGCTATAACTATCTTACTGCGACATATGCACTGTCTGTGTCACGCACTTTAGAACAGACACAGCATCCGATTCCGTTTCCGACAGTTTGTGAATCAGGGGGCAGGTCTTCTCCCGCGTCTTCACGGATTTCTCAATGATGTTTATATAGGGTATTTTACTGTTGTTGAAATGTAGATATTTAATGATGACGTTAAAAAATATTGCAATTAAGAATACCAAATGTGAAAAAATAATTTGAATCTGTTTTATAATAAAATAATTATAGTCTGTTTGATTTTGACTATAGCTGTCTCTTTCTAAAACGAAATCTTCTATGGCGTGACTATGACGCTACTAACTCACTGACGTCACTAAGATAGCGTCCTGTCCTTGTCTAATTATAAAGTTTGAAGTCCTATATCTTTGAAAATATTCAAGATAATTCAAAATGAAAACTTGTTTTGTGTAGCTAATATTTCGAAAAACATTTTAAAGAAATAAAAAAAAAAAACAGTAAAATACCGTATTATGTTCTACATATATTGCACAAATTACACAGAATTGCATTACAAAAAGATAAAGTTTGCAATGCAAAGGCGGACTTATCACTTGTCTCTAAGGAGATGCAACCTCGATCAAGACGTTATGAAACTGTAAATTATGAACCTTTAAGTTTTTTTAAAATCAAATTACTTAATAATTAAGTTTCGCCAAAAAGTACTTGAATCCATACTATAAGCAGAATTCAATTTTTTTCTATAATACTAGCACTCCGCCCGCGACTTTGTTCGCGTGGAATTAAGATATTCATACGGCTTTTAACTTAAAAAGTATATATAGTATAACTTTTAATTATTTTTATGTGGTAAATAGCGATTCATTAAATGTGGAAGAAATATCATTTTAATAATTCATTACTATAACGACAACAATTATGAAAAACGGCGTTATTACCATGTTTCAATTTGTTTTCGAATTCCCGATATTTCGGCGAAGTTGCACTCGCCTTGACCACGGAGTAACTGCTACTCCGTGATCATGGCGTGGCATGGCGAATTGACTCTTCGAACTTTCTAAATAGTCTGAAGTCAGTGCCAAACCAAGTAGGCATTCGATAGGTTACAATTCACACCACCCACTACACCACATATTTTTTTTTTCTGTTTTAGTTGTTAATGCTGTGAGTTTTTGTTTAAAAGCTTTTTTAAAAGGCGGTGTAAATTTTTATACAAAAAGTTTTGTGTTGTGTATTTTTTCTTTTTTGGTGAAAAACTAATTGGATGGAATGAGAAAGAGTACCACAAAGTGCAACATTTATTTTTCAATATCTAAATTAGAAGACTTGACAAGCTCTGCCCTCTAACTCCTAATCGTCAAGGAGTTTTACATTCCATCATCAACTCACCTGAATAACCTCAAAGATACTATTAATCTTAACATATTAACAATAGCATATGAAATCTCACAACTCCTAATTGTTAGGGAGTTGTACCTTCCATCATCAGCTCATCAACATTAGATGATGACTACCAGATGAAAATACTTAAAAATCTTAAACATTTAGAAGATATAAAAAACATGTAAAATTCCTATAAAATTGAAGGTTCTTCGATTACTTTCGGATCCCATCAATAGGTCCTTAGTGACAATGGCACTTCAGGAGCATACTCTTTCGAATAATAAAAGAATTATGAAAATCGGTCCATAATTGACGGAGAAGTCGGTGAACATACCTACAAAAAAATTCCTTCCCGGGAAGAATTGATTTTGCCTGCCCCAGAACCCCAGATGAAAAAGGCGTGATGAGTTTCTTAAAGATTCTTTACTTAACTTAAGGATGATAAGTAAACAAACGAATATTTATCGATCTTAATCGTATATTGCAATAAATTAATCAACAAACATTTTGGTCAACGTAACGTCATTTTGACGTAGGGTTCAGTCTAGTGGTGGTAGTATTGGAGGGCGGGGGCGGCCTTGTAGACGACGGGGGCGGCCTTGATGAGGGCGGGCGCGGCCTTGTAGACGACGGGCGCGGCGGTGGGCGCGGTGTTGTGCACTACGGCGTTGAACCCGCTGTGATCGTCGGCGGTGTACTCCACGGTGCGCACGGAGCCGTCGGCCTCGTGGAACGAGTACGAGCCCTTCACCACGTCGCCGTCGCGGGACTCCTGCTGCTGCTTGTTGTCGCCGGTGTGTCCGTCAGCCACGGAGTACGTGTACTCGTACTTGGGGTAAGCGATCTCCTCTTGGTGAGCCACAACCTTGGCGATGGGGGCAGCGTGGTAGGCGACGGCGGCGGGAGCAGCGTGGTAGGCGACGGGGGCGGGCGCGGTGCGGTAGATGGGGGCGGCTTGGTAGACAGGGGCGGCGGCGTAGGCCTTGGGCTGGTCGTGGCGCACGATGCTCTGGGAGGATACGGCCTCGGCAGGTGAGTAGTGGGCGGGCGCGGCCAGCAGACCAGCCTGGGCCACCGCCACAAAAGCGCAGAGGGCTACCACCTGTAAAAAGTGCAGTTAATGTTGCTATTCGATATATTGCTTCACTACTTTAATAATAATTAAAATAAATTTGAGAAAACAAATTGATATTGATTATTGAAATTAAATTGGAGTTTAGGTAGGTACTAAAAACTTACTTTGGAGAACATGTTTGTGTTTTGTTGTGCAAACGTTAAATGCTACACAGTACTTCACGTGAGCAGTTTTATAGTTGGCAGTCTTGTTTGGATTTGTGGGCTTATCTCAGTCAGCCTTGCCTCGGGTCATATTTTGACAATCCTAGCCTCCGCTCGCTAGATTACTTTCACAGTACAAGGAGCAAGTATTGCAGATGTTTACCATTTACTGTACCTATTAAATCATTTATACGCACTCTATTTAACAAATAAATGAAAAATATAAACGTAATAAAAAAAATTAACATTCTAAATAGGCCAAAATATAAAATAGGACTTAACCAGCAAGCATTTATGCTAGTTATTAATAACATTCAAACTTTTGCAACCGTCGTTTACGGGGCTGGTGACTAAAAAAATCGGCCAAATCGGTTCCGTCAAAAATCACGTTTGTTGTATGGGAGCCCCCCTTTAATATTATTTTTATTTTAATATAATTATTTATTTTTACAGTAAGTACTTAAATATACAACTATATATTCGGTGAATATTTCAAGCGTCTCTTCCTATTGCCGTTATCAATATCGAGCAAAGAAACGGCAAAAAAAAACACGTTTGTTGTATAGGATCCCCCTTGAATATTTATTTTATTCTGTTTTTTGGTATTTGTTGTTATAGCGGCAACAGAAATACATCATCTGTGAAAATTTAAACGGTCAAGCTATCATGGTTCCATGAGATACGGCCCGGTGACAGACAAACAGACAGACGGACAGCGGAGTCCTAGTAATAGGGTCCCGTTTTTACCCTTTGGGTACGGAACCCTAAAAATTATTATCCCGAGCACCATACTCCAAAAGGGCCGTAAAGTGGTTTTTAAGCTTGTACTTACTGATGTTAACAGCCACCAATTCGAATTTAGGCTTTATGGGAGGGTCATGGGCTCATGGCCTATACTTCTCTCCTTCGATGGCATCTTTTGTCAATCTTCGTCAATAACATTGGCTATGACTGATTGTTAAATCGTAATTAAATAAAAATAGATTTATCTTATCATATATTTTTATTTTCTAAATTAAACTTAATAAACATTTAAATAAACTTAACTAAATGCTAAATCTACCTTACGTCGTATCTTTGAAAACACTTTAATCACAGTTGTTATTTCATATGTTTTATTATAAGCCAAGTCAAGATGGAAAAGAAACATCATTGTTTTGAGTGCCTATTTGAACTATACCTACTGTCACTATTGAGATGTAAGAAAATCTTATTTATTCTTCATCACTAGTTCATAGGTATGCATGTAGTTTATGTTTAAAAATAAAATTTATAAAGCAGTAGTTGTTAATGTAAGCTAAAGAATCGAAATCAAAATTTAATTTGTACTAAGCACATATAGACATACAACAATTAAAGCCTATTATTCTCCCAATAAAATCTTTACCCCTTGCTTATAATCTACTGCGAATATTGAGGCAACGACTTGTACTTTACAGGAAAGAGTCTAGTTTTGATTTCGTGTGTCAAATGTGTCGGTTTGGGATTTGTTTGTTGGTTAACTTTATTCTGCTTCGGGACAGGGCCGGGCTTTCTCATTTGCCGAGCAATACTTTTTGGCGCCTGTGCAGTCTGCCTGGCAAAGTTGTAGGCGCGAGCGATGTTGACAAGCATTCTGTGCGTCTTGGGATGCGGAGGGTAACCTTCGAGTGAAACTATGTTCATTTCTGCCAGTTGAGGGGCGGCAAGTTCAGTTTCCGTTTCGTATCTGTAAGAAAAGTAAAGTGTTAATGGCTTACATAAAGTTGCTGTCACCTGGCATTGGCTTTCCCAGTTGCGGTACCAACTTCATAAGTTTATTAAGAATTTATGAAAGAAATACTGTAAATACTATAAGTACAAATATTTGTTTAACATAACTTTTTAAACCAATGGATCAAAATTACTGAAATAACATCAGAATTTGATGATATTTACAAGGCAATTTTTTTTGCAAATATGCAATGTGCCCAATATTTATTTTATTTATTAATATAGCATGTAAGAATATAAAACTCTAATATAATCTAATAATGTTTGATTTGATTAGTAACAAAACGTAAAAGTGTACATACGTGTTGGTTATATCTGTTTTATACTGTTTGGGTACAAAATCAAAGGCGGATACCGACGGCGTAGTCTCCGGCTTTCTGTCGTGCGCGGCAAGTTGGTTTAGGTCGTGTTGCTGTAAAAAGTAATGTGTTAGGAAAAGTAAACCACAAAACTATTAATATGCTAAAAATTGATTAGTGGCTCTTGGCTTTGTAAGATTTAAAGTAAAATCTATATAATTATGTAAAACTCTTGCGTTACTGACTGCCATACAACGCACAGTCGAATCTACTGGACGCAAGAAAAATTTAAAATTTGGCATGTATGTTCCTTGGGACTCCCCAAAAATCCTTTGAGATCCCTTAAGGGCGCACTAAGAGAGGTTTTTGTTTTATTTTTTTTACTACTATGGGGTATCACTTAGCCTTCATCATACCTGATGTTAAGTGGTGATAAGGCTGAAGGTGGAAGCGCACTACTCCCGGAATCCTCACCGAGGAACTGGCTATCTTATCTTTAACTGCCGGAACACAATAATGCTGAAAACATCATTGTTATGGCGTCTGACTTAGATAAGATGGTGGAAGATTTTTGGAAATACCCCCACTAAAGGGGTAAAAGGGGGTCCATGCAGACGAAGTCACGAGCGGTGATATAAGCGGGGCGGTGTGGTGGAATTGTGAGATAAAAGAAAAAAATACCTTGTTATTATTTTCAGATGGGTTCGCATGGGAATAGCTCCTGTAGACTGCATTATGTCCGGGATATCTATTCACTGATTGTAGAACTTGTAAGTTTTGTAAATTATAACCAGGCACTAATGCCAATCGATTGGGATGATTGTGTAAATTGGGTTCCAAATTAATTTTCTTAGCATGTTCCTTGGTGATTTCAGGTTCTGTGTATTCCGTCTTCTTTTCGCGGACTATTGGAGCGTATTGTATTTCTTGAGGATGGAACTCTAACTTTGGTAACTGATGACTGTGACCAGGGGCGATAGGCTTAGGTCCATAGCTATGCGGCTTCTCTGTTGAATATATATGGACCTCACTGTGTTTGTACGAAATCGGCACATCGTGACGCACAAAACTTTGTGATGATACAGCATGTTTCACCGAACTATGAGGTTCATGATAGTTCATATGAGAATCACAAGCACACACTTTCACTAACGCTACTAAGGCTACGATCTGTAAAAGAAAACAATTTTTATAAAACTTGCATTTCACAAAATATCACTGTTGTTTCATAACTGTACTCACTTTGAAAATCATTTTGCCCAGCATCGATTGTTGTCGAACTTCGGAAGTGTTTGAGCTCTGCTTTAAATTGCTTCACTTATATATTACTATTACTATTCATAAAAAAAGAGAAATCAACTATTATATAACCATTATTAAGATAGATATGTAGAGTAATTATTGTACGCTGACTTCCGGCGGTCCTTTAACAAAGCTTTTGGGCTCGAACCTTTCACCAAGTGTTTTAATAGAAAAAGGGTTTGATTAAAAATGTTTGCACAGTCGCCTGTTCTAGTGCATTGGCAAAGCCAGTCTGAAAGAAATGTTTTCATTCTCTCGCCAGTGATGTCAACATGAACGATTATTTCACTTCGGAACTATTGTTAGCGGATGCTATAGGAAACGATTGCGTCATTCGTAGGTATACATTTTGATATTGTTTTATCGCTATTTATGCGATTGGTCCTAAGACAACACAATGTCTATAGACATTTTGTTTGTTTTGATTGAAATGTGGGCTAAGTAGTTGTGTAATTGTTTGGCAACATTTTAAAATACATAAATCTTTTTTGGGGTATTAATACTCGTATTTGGTATAAGTAGGTACAAATATTACTTGTACCCACCAGATGAAGCGACTCATGTAAACAATAATTTCTACTTACACCTAAGTACTTCAAATAATATCACCCAAATTTATCTAATGGAATCCTGCGAGGTTGTTAGATTCAAGATTCAAGATTCAAATTTGTTTATTCAATTTAGATTGTTATTTACAATACTTGTGAACGCCATAGAAGCTACGCCATCGGTTCGCAAACCCTACAGCGGGAGACCTTGGAGAAGAACCGGCAAGAAACTCCAAGGGTTGTTTTTTTCTCCCTGTTTTATTTCATACAGAGTCGTCAAATTGAAAAATGACCTTAACATGGTATGACTAAGGTCAGTTTCCACCACAATTACACAATGGGTTATGATAAATACAGTTAAGTATAGGCGAACTAATGATCATAGCGGTGAACAATTTTCAATTACTTAGGAACTCTACATAAAGCTTTAATATTAGTTAAAAACAAAAGACAATTCTACTATATACTGCAAGTTGCGCCATACATGTTTCAAATGTAATAAACTACTTAAATACCTTTATTTAAATACATGATAAATAACTGAAAACCCGTATAATCAAAGAATATATACACTTACGCGGTATAATCGTATCATATCCATTATGACTTGACGAGTATCAATTGGGTTCGATAACCTTTGATTAGATCATACCTATATCGTGAGTATATCAACCATTAGTATTATATTCCTGCAGAATCTAAACATTCGTGTGAAACTCTTATAAGAACTCGCATTCATAGGAATGAGTTTCACGAATAATTTACTAGTTAGTGTGTGTTTTTTCAATGTGTTTTACGTAAGTTTTATAAACTGCTAACAGCTAAATTAACGAGCCCAAGAAGGTAAATTGAATCTGAATATCATGAACTTAACGTGTTGAGTATGCATGAGTGGATAGGTACAAACAGGGACAAATTCGGTGAACCACCTCTTACTCCATTTCGTGTGGCTGGCGATGGCACACCGTTCACTTACAGTCCCTATCCCTACCTAATCCCTAACGCATTGTTCTACCGTAGTTAAATTCATTACCAAATAGTAAAAGGTTATGCGCGTGAATAGCGAGGCACCAGCCACACGAAAAGATGTAAAAAGTTGTTAACCGAATTCGTCCCTGACTATACAATGTAATAAAACAGTCAGTACCTACCTGCCTACCAAAGTTAAATCTGACTGAACAAAAAATATAAATTTTATTGCCCCCCTAAGCGGGTAAAAAGGCAATAAGAGTTTGTATGAAACTTTTTGTTTCTTTATTAGATTTAGTTGAAACTTTGTGTATAGGTTCCTCAAGTGGTAAAAGAGTGGGTCCAAGTTTTTTTATCCACAAACGGGGTAGCAATTACCTGATGTTAAGTGAAGATAAGGCTGAAGGTGGAAGCATACTACTTCCGGAATCCTCAAACACTGAGGAACTGGCTATCTTCTCTCTAACTGCCAGAACAGAATGTTGAAATGGCGTCAGACTTAGATAAGATGGTGGAAGCTAGCCAGGCGGACTAAAAACAAGTCCTAGCACCTACCAAACTGAACACAATATGAACCCCTACTGGGAATCGAGCCCGCGACTTCTAGGCCTGAAATAAGTGGTGTGAACCACTAGACCACAGAGGCGGTTAGGTTTTTGAATGTAGATTGTTATTTCTTCAATGGATTCACTTGAAACTTTGTACATAGGTTCTTCAATGATGTTAGTGAGCACAAAGGTTTTTCAATTTTAAACCCTAACCCCATAAAGTGGTAAAAGAAGGAATAATGAATAACCACAGAAACTAGAGGACGATTTTGAGAATTCTTGTACTTAAATAAAGCTACATTATTTTTGAGTGATATTGGCTACATTATGGTACCGTGCGGCTAAAACTGTAAAAAAACTCAAAAACTACGGGACCAATTTCCACTTATTTCACCTATTTATAACCCGATATTCCTACGGGAATGGGTATCATGCGGGTAAAACTGCGCGGAGCCGCTATAACGAATACACTCAAAAACTACTGGACTGATTTAGGAAATTCACACCTAATTAATTTAATCGTCATTTAAAAAAAAATAATTATACCAATTCTTTTTTTGTTCTGTCGCTTGATTATCTGATTATCTAAATTCCACGCAGATTTAGTCGTGGGCGTCTACTAGTATGACATATTGAAGAACACAATGTTGTTGAACTGTTTGGAGACTTATAGAAGAGCGAGTTTCAACGAAAAAAATAATATTAACAGACAAATACATTAATTAAGTTTCAAGATATAAGTCAGTATCAAAGTTTAATGTTCCACTTCTGTCCAAAGCAAGATTGATCATATTAATAGATAGGTAGGTAGTTATTATTGCAAAATAAGTAGTCGTCTGTACAATGAAATCGACCTTCTAACATTATATAACCGTTTCTCTTCAGTGTTTAACTTATTTTAATGCAGCACTGTTTGTTTTTTATTTTCTTTTTATCTTTGTTTCAAGTGTTTGCTGTTCGGTTTCTTTTTCATAGTTTATAATATGTATATGAGGTTCATAGTTTAAGTGCTAATGATACTCTCAGCCTTACTTATAAACGTATATTAAAGTTAAGACACAGCTAAACAGTCTATTAAGAAATATGTTTACTTATAAACGCTAATTAGCGCTAACCAACGTCTTAGTGACTGCTTAGATAGCTGTCAAGTTAAACAGCGTCGGACCCTTGTTTAAAGCCCTAATTACCAAAATGGCGGATCAAATTCGAAAAAGTAACAGCTGTTTGTAGCGTGTCGTGTGACCACGTGACGCCTTCTCTTCCCGCCCCGCGTCCCGCAGCAAGGGATGAATGTTCTCGTTGCATGTATTTGCATCCCTTTCTAATTGTACCTGTGCGTCCGCGCGCACTGAGAGACCTCATAGTAGGTAATGTTTGTAAATACGGGTGAAAGACACTATTGTGTTATTAGATGTACCTTTCTTTGTTTTCGATGACATCTAGTCTATTTAATATTAGGTGGTTTAATAATCTCTGCAATAAAATACAAAATTATTACTTAGGTAAGTAGGGCACTTGTTTTCATTCATAAAAGTCATAATCAATTAAAAAAATACCACGCAAATTCACGCAATGCATTGTTGTTGCAAGGAAACGGTAACAAACTTTTTCTTCTTCATACCAATTTGCGGAACGGACTCTTTCCATAACTACTCTACCACAAAACAAACTGCAAACAAGTTGTTTGAAAAAACAAAAACATTATTGTAAAGTCAAAGGACAGCTGTTTAACTTTTTAATTTGCTAGCAGTATTGCCATTTCACCATGCGTTTACGGTAAAAAATATTGTGTTCTACCAACACTGCGAGCGGTGTTGGGAGTGATGGGACAGTAAAAAAGTTTTTGGTTCATTAAACATGCATTAGTTAAGACACACTTAAGCAACGTTTTTAAGTAAAACAATAATTAAGAACTTAAGTAGTAATTAGTTAAGATGACGCTAAGACGTTAATTAGTTGATTTTTATAAGTAAGGCCGAAAGCTGTAACCTTTGTTATCAGTTCTTGACATTTGAATTCCGTTATCAATATTTTTTCTCATAATGCAACCACAGTTTTCATGAGAAAATTTTCCTATTTTCCCAAGCTGTAATTTCCTTCCTTTGTATCACTTAACAATAAAAAACATTGTGTAAAAGAAAGAACTTAAACGCAATACAAGAACTGCATGTGCATTACCTTATCCAAAACTAGGTTAAAAAAATGTAGTAGGTACTCGAATCCACCTGGCACATTTTTATTCCCTTCATGCCTTAAAACGCATCATCTAATACTTCGATGAATGAAATAGCGAGGGGTCGATAGCAAATATTAAAAAAAAAGCAACATTGTTATAATTTCGTGACAATTCACACGCTAGAGTGTGACGCTAAGTAATGTTTATAAATATGTAGCATTAAGGTGCAACTTTATAAACAACTAGATAATTGTCATTCGGAAACATTGCTTCAATTCATCATGAACGGAAATCCTAATTGTAAAACATTTTTTTTAACAAGTGGCTAACCAACCGCTGTGTTAGAATAAAAAGGTAAGAATTGAGTGGTTCAATCATGCATGAACAAACGAAAGATTAGTTGTTGACACATGATTCGGTGTAGGTCGTTGCCTGAGGCCGATTTCTTTGGTCCAAGTGAAAAAAATATGTGCTGCTTGTCTTAAAACTATCGTTACTTTCGAAAAATAAAAAATGATTTCATGGATATTGTTTTACGTACTTATGTAAAATATGATTTAGTTATTTGTAATGTTTAACAAGTTACCTAAACACTATGAAAGTTTGTGTCATCAAATTTAAAATTGCGTCGATGAATTATAAATTATAAATTATAAAAAAGCTCTAAACACAAATAGCATAACTAGGATAAATCTCAATATACACATTATGTTGCATTTGACTGATAAAATCTTTAGCAGAATGTGTTTATTTTTGGTTAAGAGTTCATTTTTATGAGTTGAGTGTAACTTAATTCATTTAAAAGCCGTTATGCTAATCAGGCAGTCCTTTATTTTATTGGTATTTATTCTATCATGTGTCTGCCCACAATACAAAGCAATTATTGTTTTAAATAAGTTTTTAGTAAAAATTTCATTTTAATGACAAGTTTTTTTGCTGACTGTACTTGAATATTGTATTGTCATCTGAACCACACCTGTATACAAAATTTCAGCTCCATCGGAAACTGGGAAGTGGGTCAAATTAAGCTTCCAAGATTTGTCTCTACTAACTAACTAACTACATGACATGGCAAGTTAATAAAAAGCTTGTAAAATAGATATTTGACGTACATATTTGGAATTACGATCGCTAAGATCTTATAACTTGGACCTAATTTTTATCTCTTCTTATGAATACTGTGTGTATAACATGTAACGTGGTTTGACGCGAACCTACCAGCTATGCGGTTATCCGTGACCTTAAAATTGGGTCACCGTTTCGCCTTTCGGTAGTAGTTCACGCCGTAATACCGTATCAATACCTACACATTAGCTGTTAATTTTGCCATTGAACTTTAATTTAAAACCAGTTTTGTCCCTACAAGGTGGCCATTAATGTCGAACGCTCGATTTATGGAAATATTTCATCGTTTATTCTTCCTTTTGAGCAAGCTTGTACTGTTTCATTATTTGACAAATCCATATCCATTAAAATTGAAATCACCTCACCTTAAAAAGTTTGACAGTCCTTTTAGTTTAAAAATGGTTTAACTACTGACCGATTCTTGAAAAGATAAAGAAAACAAATATCTTGATTTAGCTCACGAGATTGTTGACATGTGGGACATTGATTCAGCAATTGTTGTTCCGATAGTCATATCTGCCCATGGTCTGATAGCCAAGAGCCTCGATAAACACCTTAAGAGGCTTGCGTTAGGTGGATGGATCGGGAGTCAGATGCAGAAGGCAGTACTTCTGGACACGGCCCGTATAGTGAGAAGGTTCCTGTCTCTGGATCCTTAACCATCGGTAGCCGGGACCTTGATCTTGCTGCCGTTGGGGAACATAATAACGATCATCTGAATAATATGGAATAATAACTTGGAACAATAATGTGAAATGTCTTCTTTAGACACACTGTGTCTGGGTCACATAATATTATTGCAAAACCAAGTCAGTTTCAATTCTAGTCAGTCTCATATTATAGATAAGTGGAAGGATTGACGATAGTAATAAGTACAAAAGTTTTTCACCAAAATTACTCAACATAATTAACTTTTGCCCTTATCACCAGTTTCATTGAGACGTATTTCTCAGAAACACAAAAACCTTTAAATTATTGCCTGAGAATTTTTAAAGCGATGCATTTAATTATTGTTTTAAGAGGTTATTAAAAGCAGAGAGAAATTAAAACTACATTGTTTGAATATCAAAAGGTAATCAAAAGTGAATTGATGATGTAGGTAATATTAATACAATGATAAATGTTGAGTAAATTGTAATGGAGCGATGTGACTATACTACAAATAACGTCACTATAAAGTGACGTTATTTGAAGACGATTTCTGTAATTTTTATTTAAACTTAGACATAAACACAGTCATGGTATTGACTGTGTTTATGTCAAATTTTTGCAAGTTGCAAAGGAATATTATGCTTGCCATAAATACAAGAAAAATACTCTAATTAGCAACGCAGTTGCAATATGCTTTGTACTTTTTTATTCACAACTGGGTAGACTCAGCCTTCATCACACCTGAAGTTAAGTGATGATAGGACTGAAGATGGAAGCTCACTGTTCCTGGAATCCTCAACTACTTAGGAACTGGCTATGTTATATATATTATAACTAACAGGACATAATAATGCTGAAAACATCGTTGTTATGGCGTCAGACTTAGATAAGGGTGATATTCCACTTATCAAATATTTGGTCAAAGAAATTGGACGAGGACGAATTCATGAATGGTTTCATTGATAAATGCTTTGATCAAATGTATATCGGACAAAGGTCTTTGATAAGTGGAATACCACCCTAAGGTGATGGTAGCTAGCCAAGCGGACTTAGAACAAGCCCTACCACTAACCAAACCAAATACAATATGTAACGATGGAAAATCTGACATCGTGCTCTGCGTATCCAATCAGCTGAACGCAGGAAGACCTAATTGGAGGCTACCAATAATGCTGCGATCCGCGTAGCCGAATTTTGGTCCGACACTGTTTAGGTTTTTAGTTTGCTATCGACTCGATAAGAAGAAGAATATGTAACTCCACTGGAAATCAAACCCGAGACCTCAGGGTCTGATACCGGTGGTGTGTACCACTAGACCACAGAGTTAGAGATTGAGGTGTTTCCTTAATTATGACGAAAGAATTATAATATCTTGTATTGTTTTTCTATACTAAGTGTATTTCAAAACAGTAACGCAAAGGAACGAAGTAAAATCACAAATGGCTTACAACTCATATATAATATTTATTCTTATCTTATAAAATACTACCTAATTTACAGTTATGGCGCGATGACGTTGGTGATATTGGCAGACGAGCCGTCTGAGCCTGTGTAATGTAAGCAGACGATCACCTTTTACGTGCCATTCAACTTATGAATGAAGTGATTCATCCTCTTCACTATTACTTAAACGGTGAGGTCAAAGTCAGTGCATCAAAATAACCGTGTTTATAGGGTCATGATCGCTACGAGGAAATGAACGTTATTGAACTATACGTAACTTATTACGATACAGGGTTTTTTTTATATATCTTGTGGATTCTTGCTTGAAATGACACTAATTTCCCTTGGAAACCAATGATTGGAAACGTTTTTTATTTTCTTAACAAAACTAAAACATTGTTGTTTTCATTTTTGTTCCTAAAATTTAATTTTATAAGGTTCAAATATTTTTATGATATATTCAATAGATAACATTCAAAAGTCATATGTTAGCTATATGATACAGAGCTTTAATAAAACTTTTACGTCTAATGTAACAGCAGTGGCTTCATGACCCGTTAACCTTGTCGCGCCCAAAATACGCTTAAGTATAAAAGCGGTCCTTAACATGTGCAATACATCAGTTGCAGATTGAACAAGAAGCAATATGTTCTCCAAAGTAAGAACATATTCATATAAAAGTTATAAACAAAGACAGACGTTTTTGTTTCTGGAAGTTTTATAATAATATTCCCTTTTTTTTAGATCGTCGCTCTTTGCGCCTTCGTGGCTGTCTCCCAGGCTGGACTCCTGCCCGCTGCCGTCCATTACTCCCCAGCTGAGGCTGTCTCTTCCCAGAGCATTGTCCGCCACGACCAGCAACCCCAAGCTAGGCTCTTGGCCGCTGCCCCCGTCTACCACGCTGCCCCCGCTCAAGTAGCCTACCATGCTGCCCCCGCTCAAGTAGCCTACCACGCTGCTCCCGCTGCTGTGACCTACCACGCCGCCCCTGCTCCCGTTGCCTACCATGCTGCCCCCGTTACTAAAGTGATTGCCCCCGCTTCCAAACTTGTCTACGCTCAACAGGAGGAATACGTAAGTAAAAATTTATTACTTGTACCGTGCATACTACTTTTGTTTGTATGCTCCTTACTCTTGCAGAGGGATGGCAGAGATTTCTTCTTTACGTTTGTCACGATCTTTATTTTATGTATCATAAACTGCTACTATCTAATCACATTCCGTATAAAAGCTCGGAGTTTGCAAAATGAATCTAACATAAATTTCTTTTTCACCAGGCTCACCCCAAATACGACTTCTCCTACTCCGTTGCCGACGGCCACACTGGTGACAACAAGTCCCAGTCCGAGAGCCGCGACGGCGACGCTGTGCACGGTGAATACTCCCTTGTTGAAGCCGACGGCTCCGTGCGCAAGGTCCAGTACTCCGCTGACGACCACAACGGTTTCAACGCCGTCGTCAGCCATTCCGCCCCCGCGCACCATGCTGCTCCCGCCCCCGTCTACCTCGCTCACCATTAAGCGACCAATTCGTCTGTGGAATAATCATTAGATAAACGCTACTGGTTAGGTCCATTGGTAAGCCTGTAAATAGTATTTCGTAATATTTATTAGCAAAAAATAAAGTAAGCAGATGCTTGATAAATATGACAAATTTTATTCCACACCCTGAACAGTTTTCTAACAGTAGTCAACTTCTAAGTTAATAACAAACTTAACAGTGGTTCACTCTTCAGCATACCACATTAGGTATCCTTCTCATAAAGCTTCCAGAGCAAAACACATCTAAAATGGTCAATTAAAACATTCCTTACATTTCTTTTGACAGTTATTCAAATGAGATTCTAATAATGTTACATCTTGTTGCAATTACGGATTGTGCTCTCCTGGCTATAGGTATTCTTTCTCCATCTAATGATAATGATAGGAGGAGGATAGTGATCCTGAAGAGTTAAATTCACAGCTGATATGTTTATCAGCTGTAAGCCTCTTAAGGCTCCTTGTACAAACATTTTGCACATAATAAATTTAAACTGTCAGGCCCAGCTATAAAAAAGCTCCACTAAAATAAGGGCTCTTGGTGCAACTTTTTGTTCATATTATTTAAAAGGTTTTTGTATCATTTTCCCTTATTTATGAATAGAATATTGAGTTTTAACTTAAACCCAATAAGCAATTTTATTAACAATTAATTATATAATGGTCTCATTCATTCCTTTATAAAGGCACTGATTTAAAGAGGCAGTTGTAAATAGCAGTTTTGGTAAGTTAAAAATTATAAATGGCACGATTAATAACTAGTTCAGCAGTTAAAACTAAGCAGTAAAGTAAAAAAAATGAGTAATAAAAAATTATGAAATGGATCAGTGAATATAAAATTGAGCAGGAAAATAATTAAATGAGCGGTAAAAATTATTAAACGAGCGGTTAGGTGTGGGCAGTAAAAAATTAGAATTTGTCGGTAAGAAATCTCATCCTAAGCAATAAACATGAATATAAACAATGAATCTTGGTAGGTAGATGAATTCTGTAACCCGCACTAGGTTTATTATTTTCACAAAAAAAATATAACCACGAAATTTATCGCGATCGCCTTAAATTTCTAACCTATCACGTGTTCTACAGGACTTCCGGCAAACTTGCTCACTTCTAATTTTTAAAATAAAAAAGTAAAAAATCTAGTAATAATTTAATTCAATTCAATTCATTTATTATTTATCAGAATAATAATTGCTGACCGTGAACTGCCGAACTATGTATCTAACTGCCCATTCCATCATTTTACTGGCCATTCATTTATTACACTGCTCGAACGGCGAACCTATAGAAAAAGTGGAAAAAACAAAATTCCTAGGTATGATAATTGATCAAAATATTAATTGGAAAGCACACATTGAATATGTTTGCAAAAAATTAAACAAATTTGTATTCGCACTTCGCAAATTTCCATTAACCTCTAGCGAGGAAACTGCTCTTACAGCTTACCACGGCTACGTAGCATCTGTTCTCAGATATGGACTTGTACTTTGGGGAAATTCTGTGGACATTGGTAAAGCTTTTATAGTCCAAAAAAAATGTGTTCGAGCAATATGTGGAGTAGCCCCTCTAACGTCTTGTAGAGAATTGTTTAAAAGGCTGAAATTACTCACACTGACCGACTTATATATATTTCAAGTTTGTATCTTTGTAAGAGAAAACTCAGATTTATTAAATAGATACGCAGATAAAATATATTCTGTTGTGAGGAAAAGAGATCCAACGAAATTAATCCTTCCTTACAAGAAAACTACATTGAGCCATAAACATTGTAATTTAATGTGTATAAAAATATTTAATAACATACCCCAAAATATAAGGGAACTTCCAAGAAAACAATTTAAATATAAACTCTGTACATGGCTTGGGGCAAAATGTCATTATAATTTAAAAGAGTTTTTCGGTAAACATTGATAAATAAAAATATTATTTATGAAATATTATGATTGACTAATTAATAATATACACTATGTTTTTGACCTTTTTTTTCAATTATTGACATTAATTGTGATTTTGTTGTTTTATTATTTTATTACTATTATTTTAATTCCTTTGACATAATTACGATTAAGTACCCTTTATTATTTTAACTTTAGGTTGTTATTAATTTGTTAAATTCAATCTTATTAATGCTTTTTATATCTTGCATGTCGGTTATCCGGCGAAATGTGCTGAACTACTAATTGGAATTTGTACACCTTATCTAACCATATTTCATGCAATAAATATCTTTATCTTTATCTTTATCTTAACAATTTTTGAGTCTTCATTGTAAGATGAATTAACCGCTAAATTTTCTTTTTATTACTATTCATGTTTTACTGCTGTAGTATATTTACAACCACCCGAAAATTAAGTAACTGCTCAAATAATTTTTTCAACTGTTCATAATAACATACCAAATGTTTAAATAACAGTTGGCAAAATTATTTCACCTTTATAAATGCATGTAGGTACAATTTGTAGTCTACTCATGCAAAAATAGTACCTATCACAATCGAATTAAGTTAATGGATATAAAACACCTCTGGACCGGACAACATAAAATATTTATTTTGTTCTGTAGTAGGTATAGCTAGTCCAGCATATGAGTAGAGCCAGCACGAAAATTTTGCAAAGAAGTTTTCAAATCGTCATCGCGTCACTTAGTAGCGCACCACTCAAATATTCGTTCAATTTTACGTGCTTACCTACAATTAATTAGGTAAGCCAGTTGAGAGATAACATTTCATATTCATATTCTTTATTGCAAGTTTTGGACTTTGACATTTCCTTTTGGATCCCATTATATCGCTGGTCAGTAGCTTTACGGCCGGTCCCAATAACCCATCCCCAGATAGAGATAGGCCTACTAGAGCTTAAATAAATAGCAACGGTAACCAAGATAAGCTCTTGTTTTACTGACGATCGGTTACCGGTTAGGGCCGGCTGTAAATCATCTAGAAAATAATAGTTTCTCTCTATTATCTTCAAATTTTGATTGGATTAAGTACAGAAGGTAGTATTAGCTACTACTTAAATACTTGTAATAAAATAAATAAGAAGGCCTAAAAATAATGCAAACCAGTAAGAAGCTATCTTTTATTTTTAGCTATATATATGTCATATCTTAAGCAATTTCAAATTAGAATTATAATTTTTTCGCCGCGGTCACCTGAATTTGACGTCAATTGCCTACTTATTTAATCATTTTGTTCAATTGCAAGCTACCTACTTGTTTAAAGCTGAAAATTCTTAGGCCTCATTTCCACCTGCAAGTAAACTTCTGCGATAAATGTCCGACAGTCTGTTTGTGGTCTGTCCGATAGCAACTTGCAAGTGTAAACTACGTGTTTAGACTTGCAAGTTGCTATCGGACAGACTGTCGGACATTTATCGCAGAAGACTTACTTGCAGGTGGAAATGAGGCCTTAGTTCTGTTGTTAAGACATTTTGGGCAGTGCTTGTGAGAGGGTTTTCTTAAGAAAATCCTTTCACAAGCATTGTTTTGATTCATCGCAATTACATTGTTCTATTGCAAGAGTTTGTCACCCATAATAATCCATAGCAGACATATTGACTTTCTTAATTATATAACAGTGGCCATTCTTCAACAAAACAAAGAATGAACGCCTACTCTGGACAAACAGTAAGTATGAAGAAGCATTTACACTGTTAAAATTACACTGTTTTGCTAATCATAGGTTTTAAGAAAACTATATTTTTGCAGGCTTTTAATTCCTATTGATGCTACTCGATGTTATGCATCAGCTGAGCAGCATTCAGCACTTTTATACAATGTAAGAATTAAAGGAGTGCGAAATGTTACTGTATTTCAACGTTTAGCATAATGTGTGATTAGAAAAGTGTAAATTAAGTAAAAAAAAACGAAAATTGTAAGTTCTTAGGTTTGCTTTGGATTCAAAAGACGCGTTTCTGTGCATAAAAATTAAAGATTTGTACATTTTGTTTTCTATGAAAAATGATAGAAAGATCAGAATGATCATGTCGAAGAAGACATCATTTTTTCATATATTATTATGCTCTGCCTGACCCAGTCCGGGAGGGGACCGCCAGTAACCCTACCGATCGAGTACCACCATGATATACTCATTGTTAGGAGTAAGGCAAAAAGTTGGTGGGTTACCTAACCGCAACCTGACCCTCTTTTTACAGTTATCCTACTAATATTATAAATGCGAAAGTTTAGATGTTTGGATGTATAGATGTTTGGATGTTTGTTACTCAATCACGCCATAACGGCTGAACGGATTTTGCTGAAATTTTGAACACAGATACTTTGTAGCCTGGAGAGGAACATAGGCTACTTTTTATCCCGGAAAAAATCACATTCCCGCGGGATAACGTCATGTAGTTCACGCGGGCGAAGCCGCGGGCGGAAAGCTAGTGAATTTATAAGTTATAATTCCCCCCTAGAAGTTGAGCTAGCCAAACAATACAAATTAAACATACACTTTTCTTGCCTTTTTTTGTGGAAAATTGATTTATTAAACCATCAATAGCTGAAGACGATTTCAGTTTTTCTAAAATTTATGCCTCTATATACATAGCGCGCGTCGCATCATAGAAATCCTTGAAAATCTCCACAAAATTCTGTGAAACATACAAAAGTAACTATTTCTTTTTGTAGCAAATTCTTATCTAAATTAATTGTTTCATCTTACCTGTGTTAAGATATTTTTTTTTTAATTTTTATAACACTTTCTCATGTGTTCTTTTTTATTTTATCCAAATGTTCAGTCTTTTCACTATCTTTTTTAATATATCACAATTATTGACTTCAAAGATTGATGCACTAATAAACACTAATTTAAAAACGATAAACAAGCACGATGTTGACGCCATTATAACGCCAATCTAACTAAACTTTTAAACTTTAATTAAGACTTAAAACTTTGAAATTATGTAGGTACCTATACCTTTTGCTATTATTTATTACTTTTCATTGTTCTTTCGCACTCTGGTGTTACAGTTCTTGCTGTTTTTGAGGAGGATTAACAATAATAGAAGCCAGGCTGTGGGTCGGCAGACCAGTATTTTTGGTAGTAGGTTACATACTGGGGAGTCTGGGGACCCGACATGAAACCACGACCAACCCGCAAGCCGCCTCTAAAATCACTCGGACTGAATAAGTGAGCAAGGCGGCACGTGGCAGACTACATTTTTCTAGTCTTACCTATCGAGCTTGATCGAATGAACACCGTTTCATGCTGGTACCTGATGACATATTGTCTCATTATTTTAGTTGCACTTTTTTTCATGACTGTAATAAGAGGGCCAGGTTGCGGCTAGGCAACCCAACTTTTTTTAACGTAACCTTACTCCTAGCTTTACTCCTAACAATGAGTTAGGAGTTAGTTACTCATGGTGGTACTCGATAATACAAGGTATCTCTCCAATAAAAGATAGATAGATAGGTTTAAATAACAGTTTGCTTATTTAATAAATAAAGAAACCAGTAACATAGTAGGTATTGCAGATCAGTTCATTGACTAGTAGATCTTTAAGATCTAATGATACGCATTGTAAACGGGGGCGGCATGTTGAGGGGGGGCGGAGTGGCTGACGACCGCGTTGAACCCGTTGTGGTCGTCGGCGGAGTACTGCACCCTGCGCACGGAGCCGTCGGCCTCCACCAGGGAGTATTCACCGTGCACGGCGTCGCCGTCGCGGCTCTCGGACTGGGACTTGTTGTCACCGGAGTGGCCATCAGCGACGGAGTAGGAGTACTCATATTTGGGGTGCGCCTGTAATTTGAATAATTCTCATTAGGTGTCCGATGATCCGAAACGTAAATGACTGGAAATAAAATTGACTTGTTTAATATCACCAATTTAACAGAACTATTATTTTATATTTTTCAAACTCCGAACTTGTATACGGAATGTGATGAGATAGTAGCAGTTTGAGATACGTAAAGATCGTAACAAAAGTAAACAAAACATCTCTGCCATCCCTCGTCGAGAGTAAGAAGCATGCATATATAAGTATGTATGTGTCGCAGGCGGATAGTTGAATCCGCCGGATAATTAAGTATGGCAGCATGTACCCCTCGGAAGTCCTGTAGAATACGCTTAGAATAATAACGCCTAGAAACCGAGTAGGCCTAAGAAAATGAAGCAATTCAAACTGAGCCAATTTGGCTCAGTCGGCCCCGACTTTACACGAACGTCCCGTTTTGTTAACATCAAAGTTTTGTTTGTGTGCGTGTCGGGGCTGGTCGGCGCACGTAGGCACGTAATGCTCGCACACACATAAATCTGATTTTTTGCTTCACTTTTGACGAAGCTTTAGTATGAAGACTATCGATCTAGCGTAAGCGAAGCGAAGAGTTATTAATCTATGAGAATACGTGATAGGTTAAAAATTTAGTAGTTAGTAGTTCGTAGTTATTTTTTTTGTGACTCCGTCAACTTATGGAAAGATAAAATAGCTTACGGAAAAAACTATCGGCCTAGGCGTTTAATTAAATGGCGGATTCAACCATTTGGCTGTGACATATGCACGGTACAAGTAATATGTTTTTACTTACGTATTCCTCCTGTTGAGCGTAGACAAGTTTGGCAGCGGGGGCAGCATGGTAGGCAACGGGAGCAGGGGCGGAGTGGTAGGTCACGGGGGCGGGGGCAGAGTGGTAGGCTACTTGAGCGGGGGCAGCGTGGTAGGCTACTTGAGCAGGGGCTGCGTGGTAGACGGGGGCAGCAGCCAAGAGCTTGGCCTGAGGCTGCTGGTCGTTGCGTATGATGCTTTGGGAGGAGACAGCCTCAGCCGCGGAGTAATGTACTTGAGCTGGCAGGAGGCCAGCCTGGGAAACTGCTACAAAAGCGCACAAAACGACGATCTGCAAGAATAAAAAATTGTTAGCTCAAGTTTAAATTAATTTAAATATTGGAATCAAAGTGGATTGTCTCAAATCTTACTTTGGAGAACATGTTTGTGTCTTTTTGAATTTGCAACTGATGCATTGCATAGTTTAAGGACCGCTTTTATACTCGCTCGCTAGTACGCAAATTTCGAGTTTGACAAGGTCGACAGGTTGGTTTGAAGACTAAATCATGTGCACTTAGCTTTCTTTCATTCTATTGACACACTAAAGTTCATAGACGATTAGGTATTGATATTTTGCAGTTGCTTTTAACAGTTTGTAGTACTTATTTCGATGATTTTTTTAGATTTACAGATATGATCTTATTCCGAGTTAAGTGGCTAAATAACACTAAGTTAGGTGGTATGAAATAGAAATACACAAATGAATATATTTCAATGCGACGCACCAACTTTAGCCTGATGCGCCGCCTGTCCTTGAACGAACCCTTAGACACAGTATACAAGGTGATCCATAGGGACGGGTCAGTATGGGAAAGTTTACAACTAAAAGAGATACACCCGTTTGCACTAAACTTAAGAATCGCCTAAGTCTTTTCCTAGCTAACTTATGACATTCTTAACAAAAAATTAATTTGCACTAACCTTAGGACATACTTATATGCACTTTAGGCTATTCTTAACTTACGGGCCCAATATCGAGCACCTAAGGCTTAAGAAATACCTATATCAGTGGTTATTGTCTGTGGCATTGTCAGCAAAGAGTAGTGCGACAAGCTTTTCTGTTCCGGTGATTATCTTCGGAACTAAAACAGTTTTCATACGACAGTCCACTTTGACAGCTAATTTCGTATTGCAAGTGACTCCTCTGTCACGGCTGTTACCGGAACAGAAAAGCTTGTGGCCTTTGTATTCTTGTTTGTTAGATAGAGACACAACACATGTGACATACGTCATTCTTCTTCTTCTAAGCGTTTCGATGGCAAACACTATATTGTTGCAGTCCAGAATTTGGCCACGTTCACGGCACTATCCGTGGCACGCATTAAATCCTCCCGCGTGCAGGTGTCAGGGCATGCGGGGCACGATATAAGATGGGACATCGTTTGAGTGTCACCACAAATACAATCCATATTAGAGCCATCCGAGAGTCCCCATCGGAACATGTTGTCTTTGCTCCGGCCGACCTGAGTCCGAAGCCTATTTAAAGACTTCCATATCGGCCAAGACAATCCATGTCCAGGAGGGAATACGCCATTCATGATTTATTAAAAAAAACTGTATTTATGTTTTTCTTGACAGTTGAGCTCAGCTGACTTTTTCTTTTCTCGGTGAATTACCCCTACCAAATAAAATAGACAACGCCTTAGCTTTTGTCTCCTTTTAACTCACGAAGGAATCAATGAAAAGTTTCAACCAAAAAAAATATCCAGTGACCTACTTTACCTCGCCAGTTATAAAACCAATAAACAATTAATATTTGAATTTATTCATTCATTCTCTTATCAAGGCGATGACTAAGTTACGACGTAGTCTGTCAGTGCAAACAAAAATTTTAGCTCGGCTGTTTTAGGCTGTTCCTAAGCTAAGATGTATCTTATCTAGGACAAGCTCAACCCGAGTTTAGTGCAAACGGGCAATAGAGATATTTGTTCTAAGGAACTATGTCGTCAATTTTAGAGTTAAGAAAAACTGCATTCAAAGATTTTTACAAAACTCATGCACTACCCGGGAATCGAACCTTGTCAGTTTTCAAAACAAAAATGTTATGTCGTTTTATTACGCAAGGTGATTGTGTAGGTTGTTTGGAATATATTTTACTATGGAACACTATTTGGAAAATCAAAAGAAAATGCTGCATTTTACTACCTATTTTATTTTATTTAAGTAAATGTTCAAAATTTGAGCTTTTTGGATGATGATGATTAAATTTAACGGTATTGTTTAACGTTTGACCGGTAACAATTATGTTTTGTGTTCTGTATTTTCAAGTCAATCTGCGATAAAATTGTCTCTATGGCTGCTGTTAGTTCTTCAACGGTATTGTATGTAGCTGGTTTTGTAAACTTCATCTTTCACGTAACCCTACAAGAAATAATCTAGTGAGGGTTAGATCTGGCGACCTCGCAGGCCATTTGAAAGGGCCATAATTGTCAGCTAACAAAACTCATATTTTCTTTTAATTGTAGAGCTAGACATAGGGTTTAAAAGTAAAATGTATTCCTAACAACCTACACATTCAACTTTCGTAATAAAATGACATAACATTATTGTTTTGAAAACTGACAAGGTTCGATTCCCGATTCATGTATGAATTTTTTTGAAAAATGTTGAATGCAATTTTTCTTAACTCTAAAATCGATGACATGGTTCCTTAGAACAAATATCTCTAAATACCTGTCTCTTAAAGTTTCAAACTTTCCCATACTGACCCGTCCTGATGGATCAGCCTATATATGCAGTGCCTTAGACGTATTTTTACGGCTTTTGGTTTATTTGGTATTTAATTATGAAGGAGCAAGCCGTCGAATGTCTTTTTTTTAAGATTATCACGGCGACTATTGTAATTAATAAGACTTTTTGGAGCACTTGGCCCTCTCATGACAGAATTTATGTTGAGTGACAATTGTAACTTTGTTCTTAATAGCATGGGTCCTATGTCAGCGCATTTTCGTGCAAAGAAAATCTTGTTCTTAACAAGGAATAGGGTCAAATTTTCTAGCATTTCAGCTGCATAAAAAATATCTAATGTTGATTTTCTTGGGGTTTATTCCAATAGCATAAAAATGTATTTCATTTTTCTTATCTATAAAATGTTTAGCTACTTCGCATACTTCGATCCTCGGTGTTATTGTTGATCGAAGTTCGCATAGCAATTCTTGCGAGTGCGCAAGATCCTGAAGGGAAAATTCACACCAAACGACTCTCGTAGACCGCTAATAATGACCGAATATCAGACATCTTGTTGCTTTTCCAGACATAATAAACTTTTTCGCATTCGCACTTTTCGCGCATTGTGCGTATTGTGCGTATGGCTAGAATTGACTGACACCTAGCCAATAGTCCGGTCAAATTAGACCAAAAAATAAGAGTGAAGGTACATTAATTCGCAAGAAGCTGAAATTTGGTGAAATTGTTCAAAACATAATTATAAATGAAATTTAAAAAGTCCTCATCGATCCGGTACCTGGAAAAAAAACTCGAGGTCAAAGGTAAAAAAAGGTATTTCGCAATTTTCAGCAAAACGATAAGTTTTATTATAAAAGTAGTTAAGATAAAAATGGTAGACCATGTACTTAATCATCTCCAAAAATGTACCAATACTTTTTTCCCTAAGAGCCACCGTTTCTGAAATATAACGATAAAAAAGTTGGAAAAGTTGTAATCAATCATGTGCATCAAATCACGTTTCCACGTCACCTATAAGGTAGCGCGTTTTTTTAACGTGGTTTCCCCGGTAGGCCTATTCCACGGGTATATTGTGATTCTAAACGATTGCATTATAGCAGACTAGCTGTCCGCCCGCGGCTTCGCCCGCGTGGACTACACGACGTTATCCCGTGGGAATGTCATATTTTTCCGGGATGAAAAGTAGCTATTATTATTGATTTGTGATTTCGTAAAATTATATATTTTGTAAAGGAGTTTTGAAAACTTTATCCGACTTTCGATGACTCGATAACTTATTTTAGTAACAGGGTTTTAATAAGTCTCTAGGTATACGATGAACCGGACGACGTTCCGTGGGCAGGCCCTCTACAAGGTGGACCGACTATATGGTCAAGTTCGCGGGAAGCCGCTGGATGCGGGCAGCGCAGGACCGATCGTTGTAGAGATCCTTGGGGAAGGCCTATGCCCAGCAGTGGGCGTCGTACGGCTGAAATGATGATAGGTATGTGACCATTGAGTAGTGATACAGATTGAAAGTATTACTAGTACTAGACTGCAGAGGCGGGTAAAACTCTGGGAGAGACGTCCTTGCTTCTTTATAAGTTTTAAAATGGATAAGAACAAATAAACTTTGTTTGTGAAATCGTCATTAATTGGCTTTCTTGTAACAAGAAAATGCCTTTATTTTAGTTCAAGGAGATATGTTTATTGCGACCATTCTTTTTATGATTTAAAAAGTGTTGAATTGTGGCCAAAATATTAACAATTCTAAAACACATGATCATTAATTCTTATTAAATCTTTTTTTCAAACATTATTGTAAAGGGTCTTTCAATAGGGACGCTCGAACTTTGAAAATTGATAGCGGCCATCTTGGAAAAGCGATAGCTGTCAAATTTGGTGGGAATCACGTTAGTACTTATAAATTCCTTGGTGGGAATACATATTTATTTGTGACATTTCACCATGTAACATGTGGTTCCAACAGGACGGCGCCACTTGCCATACTGCACGGGAAACATTAAATTTATTGGATGAGAAGTTTGAGGGCTTCGTTATCTCTCGTGGTGGTGACATCAACTGGCCACCGAGATCATGTGATCTTACACTGCTAGATTACTTTCTGTGGGGCTACGTGAAATCTCGAGTTTATGCTGACAAATCACAGACAATTGCTGCCCTGAAGGCCAACATAACTCTCGTTATTCATGAGATTGAGCCCCATTTATGAGAAAATGTCCTTCAAAATTGTCCACCAGGATACACCACCTTCAGCGGAATCGCGGTGGTCATTTGCCTGAAATTATATTCCATAAATAATGTCATCAAATGCTCTTAAAATAAAATAAAAATTGTGGCAATATCACTTAAACGGGTTGTTTTATTCCATTTCAAAGTTCGAGCGCTCTTAATGAAAAACCCTTTATTTTGTGTACCGTAACACAACTCTCCTGCTACAAAGTTCACCCTTCTTCAATATTTAGGTACAGGGGTCGAGAATTGATATTTATTCGGTCAGGCTTATTTTTTGGATAACCAGGTCTAGGGTATTCCTGGAGTTCACTTAATTCACCTGGGTTAATTCACCTAGGTGCATTAACTATACTATTCGTAGACTTTAATCACTATTCTAGGCACCTGAGCCTTTTGGGATTTCTCGCACTTCCGAGTCAGGCGGTTCTCAGCAACTCAATCAGCGACCGACTATGGCCACCTTTAAACTACTTAATTTATACTACGACAATTATTAGACGCGAAGACCTGGCAATCGCGGCCATAGAACCTATTGTTTAACAATAATCATAATAATATTATTACTGTCGTCGTGACGTCAACACATTTGAATTTAACACATCTAGTCACCTTAGATGATAAAATCTCGTTACGTAAGAACATTAAATAAAAAAACGAATATCGATAACTTGTATCTATTTGCTAAAATAAATATTAAACAGTCTATGTACAGTGTTCTTATACGTTGGAAATTTAATGATGAGCGAGGTAAGCTTGGGCAGGCGCGGCGTAGTGCGCCTGTTGAGCAGGGGCGGAGTGGCTGACGACCGCGTTGAACCCGTTGTGGTCGTCGGCGGAGTACTGCACCCTGCGCACGGAGCCGTCGGCCTCCACCAGGGAGTATTCACCGTGCACGGCGTCGCCGTCGCGGCTCTCGGACTGGGACTTGTTGTCACCAGTGTGGCTGTCAGCAACGGAGTAGGAGTATTCGTATTTGGGGTGTGCCTGTAAAGAGAGTTATCGTCATTTTCTCAACAAACACTGAAAATTGGATATACCTACCTATTTCACCAGAGCAAAGTTTTTTTTTAATGAATGTGTTTAACTGAATCTACTACTGCTTAAAATATTTGAAACCAAGCACTTTAACATAAAAGAGAAAAGAAATATACTTACGTATTCTTCCTGTTGAGCGACGAGGACCTTAGCAGCGGGGGCGATCACTTTTGCTGCGTGGTAAGCCAAGGGGGCGGGAGCAGAGTGGTAGGCGACGGGAGCGGGAGCAGAGTGGTAGGCGACGGGAGCGGGGGCAGAGTGGTAGGTGACGGGGGCGGGGGCAGCATGGTAGGCTACTTGAGCGGGGGCAGCATGGTAGGCTACTTGAGCGGGGGCAGCGTGGTAGACTGGGGCAGCGGCCAAGAGCTTAGCCTGAGGTTGCTGGTCGTGGCGGACAATGCTCTGAGAAGAGACAGCGTCAGCAGAGGAGTAGTGGGCGGGAGCAGCGTGGTATGCAACAGGAGCAGCGTGGTATTGGACGGGAGCGGCGACGGCGAGCTTGGCGACGGGGGCAGCCAACAGCTTGGCTTGGGGTTGCTGGTCGTGGCGGACTATGCTCTGGGAAGACACAGCATCGGCCGAAGAGTAGTGCTGCTGAGGTACAATCCCGGCTGTAGCAACAGCCAATGCCACGCTTAAGACAACAAACTGAAAAATAAAAATAAAATATTAATACATTTATTTTATTTGAAATAATATTTCGTTAACTTAATGACTCATTTCACCAACAACACTTACTTTGGAGAACATCGTTGTAAATGTATCGATACAACTGATGCATTGCGTATGTTAATATGCGCTTTTATAGTAGCACAGATTTGGGCGTGGCAAGGCCGACGGGTCACTCAATGGGCTAAAGTTCTGTCGTTAAGGAAATTATTTTTGGTATGGTGGCATTTATTAATTAGAGCAAATGAGGTGATGTAATTTTATTAGGAAAGAGTACTTAAAATTCTAAACGTTTGGGTGGGAGAAAACTATTTCTTATTTAATAATTGGCACTCAAGCATTTAAAACTCATTTATTTTCCTTGAGTGAACTGAACACTCGATGCTTCAGATATTTCAATTTTATAATGGATCAAAAGTTCAAATCGAATCTGTGTTAGCTTGTTATAACTAGGTATTTCATGTTCAAGTTCAGTATTATTAGAAAATTGTTTTTACATATACAAATCACAAATTATACATCAATCTAATAGGTACTTATATAAAACTCTTGTGTCACAGTATTTGTTTGTAACGAAACTCTTCCAAAACTGCTTGACCAATTATTATGATTTTTATTTGTGTATATTCGGTAGGTCTGAGAATAGGTTGTAAACAATATCTATGTCCTTGACTGATAGAGATGGCCACAACTTTTTTATAATTTTTTAGACAAAAAAATAGTTTTAATTTTTATATGATTTGAAATTAAATAAGTTTTTAGCAAAAATTTCATTTTATGACAAGCGTTTATGCTGACTGTACTTTCAAATTGTATTGTCATCTGAACCAAACCTGCATACAAAATTTCAGCTCTATCAGACACTGGGAAGTGGGTCAAATTAAGCTTGCAAGATTTGTCCCCCACTAACTATCTAACATACTAACTAACTAACATGGCAAATTAAGAAAAAGCGTTTAAAATACATACCAATCGCCCTTAATTTTTACCCTTTTACCACCAACCCCCATTTTTAATGGCCATATTAGTACCTATCTCTAGAAATAATTTATATTGCAAAACAACGTATTGTCAGGTCAGCTACTTTAAGTCTAAAATTAAACTTTAAGTTTTGTCAAGGAACACTCAGAAAAGGGTGTCTAGCCTCAAGAAAAGTCAATAAGATTTTGTCAATAAATTACAAGCAAATAGGTCAGTTTAAAAATTCAGATTTTGTTGAAAAATAATTTTAATGACGTATACTTTACTCGTCTTAGTACGTTAGTGGGCTAGAGAACGCCTGAAAACCCTATTTATGCAAAAGGTTTGCCCAAAATTCATCTTATTTGAAAAGATATAAAACCATTTTGAATATACGGCTGTTTACATTGAACTCATTTCTGCTACAGCTGATTCATGGCGAGCAATGTATTACGAAACAGTATCAATCTTTGCTGGTACTCTCTTTGATATATTTTGTTGCATAACTATAAGATAGGTAAATTACAAGAATAATTTATTTTCAGAAATTGTTTTATTTATTTCTATTTATGACAATATCAATATTTATAACTGCCATATTTGCGTTCTGGGATTACTGCCTACTTTACAATAAAATCAATACTTTACTTTACTCGTACAATAACAAAAGTTTCATCAGGGCTATTAACTTTCATTCTGCACTGATATTGACTAGCAACTTACGTCTTTACGTAAAGAAAATTGCAAATTAATAATTTGACACAGTTCACTGGGCAAGCATTGCATTTCAATGAGGAACCTTTAACTAAATGCTTGTTTGTCCGTCTTTCATGTCAAAACGGAGCAACGAATCGACTTGATTTTAGGTATTGGGGTATTGTTGAAGCTGGAGAGTGACAAAGGCTACTTTTTTCCTGGAAAATTATCACATTCCCGAGGGATGACGTCGTGTTAGTCCACGTAGAAGCTGCGGGTGAAGGCTAGTAAAAATACACTTTGTCATAACTAGATATAACTTTGCAGGGTAGTTGCATGTTTCAGTTTTTTTTTTTAATTATGAATATTTACGCTTGATCTCGATCTTGCTCATCGTTCAGATGTATCTCATACTAGCCTTCCGCCCGCGGCTTCACCCGCGTGTACTACACGACGTTATCCCGCGGGAAGGTGACATTTTTCAGTAATAAAAAGTAGCCTATGTCCTTTCTCAGGCTCTAGACTATCTCTGTACCAAAATTCATTCAAATCGGTTCAGTAGTTTAGGTGTGATTGTGTAACACACAGACAGACAGAGACGCATTTATAATATATATATAAGTAACTAGCCTTCCGCCCGCGGCTTCGCCCGCGTGTACTACACGACGTTATCCCGCGGGAAGGTGATATTTTTCAGGAATAAAAAGTAGCCTATGTCCTTTCTCAGGCTCTAGACTATCTCCGTACCAAAATTCATTCAAATCGGTTCAGTAGTTTAGGTGTGATTGTGTAACACGCAGACAGACAGACACGCATTTATAATATAAGTAAGGATAAGTAATAAGTAATAAGTAATAAGTAAGGATATAATAATATAATAATATAACTGATATAATAATATAATAATATAATTATATAATAATATAATAATATAAAATATCTCATATTGGGACAGGACGTCCGATCATCCGATCATGAAGAAAATTCGTCGCATGAACTCTTCGTTGCTAGAGTAATTGCCGAGTAAACTCAAAGAAAAGTTTTGAAATATATTGAACAACAACCCAGGGTTTGAACCCTTGTGCCAAATTAATAGCTTCATCAATGGGGCGGGTGAAATTTTACCCGGCAAAATAACATTGGACCCAAATTTAAATTCTGTTCAGTCACCTCAGTAGACGTAGAAAATTTTTTTTCCTCTTAAAAAAATTATTAAGCGATCGTAGGCACAACTTAAGTACAGAATATTTAGAACAGCACTTAGTCCTTAGTACCTACATATTAATAAAAAAGTACCCAAATAGGTATATTTTGTAATGGATATTTTCTCGCAAATACTATTGTTATCGTTAAATAGCAAACACAGAGCTTTTCCAGTTATTTTGTATGCATATTTTGACCCTATTTATGGATTTTCGGGCACATTTAAGCTATTTTACTTGCATATGCATGCATATTTTAGGACTTTTATGTTGCAAAATATAGTCAGGTCTCTAGTCATAACTATTGTTTTACTTACACGAGTATTTGTTGATAAAAATACAATAAGTTTGCTGGTAATTAATGAACAATCAACCAAAACCATCATTTGGTAGCCGTGTCACGCTTTCGTAACTTAATTTTAATAACAGCGGTAGCTACCGAAATTATAAATACGTTAGGACTAATTAAGAATGTGAAAGACGCAACAAATTAGAAATGCATATTTCGGAAAATTTCGCTCAGATCTTACTTTACTCTGCAGCAGATTTCAATGCGGTTTTCATCAATAGAGAGTGTTCGGGCTGCTGCGTAGGTTTCTCTTCAATAAAGCTCAGGCTTGCGTAGATTAAATGTATAATAAATAAAATGGCGAATTACAATAAAATAGTTGAAATTATGCGAAAATAATGGACAGAAGTAAAATTTAGCGCGTATAGGAAGATGCGAATTTTGAATGAGACGGATCTTTAATTTTTAATAACGAAATTTATTTCGCGCGAAAACTTCAATTCGGGGCGCCCCAGATGAACTTCATTGGTCGAACGCACGGGCCGCGCAGCCAATGGACGTACGGCTGCTGCAACGTTCCAGTAGACGCAGCTCATCATGGTCTTCCGTCCGAACATGCCCCCGGCCTTGGAAGCACCAGCGTCCAACGTCTTGTCTTTCTTCGATTTTGATGAGAGGACGTATCTTGGGAAAAGCGTAAAGAAATCTCTCCTACTTCCAACTTGCATCGCTGAGCTGTAATCTTTACTCCAGCGCCTCCAGAAGTGTTGTCGAATCTAGGTATTCCTGTGGTTGATGGCGCGTCAGTCGATGAGCAGGAACATCTTCCAGTTGCATAGTCGCTGGTGTAGTTAGCGACCGGCCAATAAGGAAGTGAGGACATAATGGATTAAGATTCGGATCAGTGAATATAGGACTCCTAGGATGGGGATTTAGGATGGATGTAACCTGTGACAATACTGTGCGAAATTCCTAAATGCTAAAAGAGCGTTTCCATCTACCCGTCATAAATCATGCTTATATGATTTACTCCAGCTTCCATAATCCACCGAAATGAGGCGCTTAGAGACAAACAAATGAAAATAAGTCTTGACTAGTTGCGTATTCAAGGATATCATTTGAGCATCTCGATAATAATTTTCCAAACTTGTTCGCAAACGCTTCAATGTTTCCATCATCATCTCGAGCAAGTTTTCCATGACGTGCAATTATATCATTGTAACGCGAGCAGATACAAAGCATCCGAAGTCAGATAGCCTACAAGCTCTAAATGTACAGCGCGAGTACAGAAATAAATAAATAAAAAATATACCCTTCCACTAACTAACGATTCAGTGTGAGCAATAGTCAAGCGTAGGCTACACTACACTACACATACCTATATATTCGTCATAAAGGTATGAGAGAGAAAATGTGAAAAATATTAACTAACATAAATTAACTTGACAACCCTAACTAAGGTGTCAAAACTTGCGCAAACAGTAAAAGTAAATAAATAAATTTAAAACATATTTTTAAATAGCGTGCTAAAATAAAAACTGTACACAGAATATAATATTAACCTAAAACTAAAGTATATAGGAAAAATCACCAAGTGACAGCCCCGTAAAATGGGTGTTCTATGGTGTTATTGTTGATCGAAAACAATCGAAGTCTATACTATATCCTTTACATTAAAGTTAAGCTTCCATTTGCGAAGTGGAGCAACTAGAATTTAATGCAACTATACCTATACAATTATGTGATTACTAAATTAAAAATTAAAACCAATAAAATATAATAAGACAAAGTAGCTAGACACATTCGAATTTCGCCATGATGATATCGGTGCCAACCATAATGATATGCAAATGTGTTTTCATAAAACGTAATTAATTAGGTTGTTCACTAAAAATAATACTAAACTACAATAGCGAATATGACTCGTACTTAGTTGTAAGTCGTAGTTCGTAGTATGTACCTACTACGTTCGCGAAAACTATCATGGTAGGGAAAAAATTTGAAAAAATATGAAAATAGGTATTTTAAATTTACTTTGCGCTGTAACTAGGTACCTACGCGAATTTCAAGTGAACCGCTGTTCAGCTTGCGAGTACCTATTTCCTAATACGTTAGGATTTTCCTCAAAAGGTTTTTGAACGTAAAACCTTTCATCACTTATGCGCGTAGTGGTTGTGATGAAATGTTTTTTACGTGCACGTTCCTCATTAGTTTGCGTATCCCGAGATTCCCGAGTAACGTTCCCTTCTTCGAGATCCCAAACTTGACGCAATTGGGAGTTACCTATACGAGACACATTACAGTGAATATATTGGTTCTGTCGTAAAGAATGGCAAATCGGACCTGATATAATCCATCCCAACTTAGAATCCAATAAGACGGGACCATTAGCTAATTTAATTTTACTATTTGTGTTCAATAAATCCCAAAACTTATCAGCGCCGATAAGAATATCTATACTTTGCGAATTATAGAATTGCGGATCAGCTAACTGAATGTTATTGGGAATATCAAACTTAGCGCTATGTATACTCGTCGCGGGTATCGATGACGTAATAACCGGCAAAACAAAACATTGTAACTGCGTAACATACGGGTTGGTGCGCGACTTAATCTCAATATCACATTTTTGCGTGGAATTTGAGATTGAGTTTCCAACGCCACGTATTTCGTGAGTGGACTGTATTACTGGCGTATGAAGTAAATCGCATAATGATTGTGATATGAAACTACTTTGGCTACCGCTATCCAGAAGCGCGCGTGCGACGTGATAATTATTATAACGATCGGCTATTTCTACTAATGCGGTCGGAAGTAAAACTATATTCGCGTCGTTTAACTGTGAGCCGTCAAATTGCGTGTGTGTGTTGTTTGCTTGTATAGTAACTTGCGCTGATAAAGATGAAGATGGTAGGTTCGGTGCAGAGTGCACGGGGGGAGTGGTCCGCTGGTGCGAGTCAGTAGTCACTTCAAGCCGCGAGCTCCCAGTGCTTTGCGGAGATCCGTATGCGATAGATTTATCATTAGTCATCGTCATAGCACTATCGGGATGTACAAGCGAATTATGTTTCTGGTTGCACATTCGACAGGGACCGAATCTACAGTTTTCTAACGTATGACCAGCGCGCAAACAATTAATACAAAGGTTCATATCGCGAATGAATTTTAGTTTTAGATCTAAATTATAATTTATAAAAGTGTTACACGAATATAGCGGATGGTTTTTGTTACACAACAAGCAAAGTGTTTTTAGTGACATCGCGTGAAATACGTTCGGTTGGCTTATTTGCGGAAACATTACAGTGAATTTTAGAATTGTTTGGTTGCGGTTGCGGGTAGTGTTTTTTATTTTCAAAATTAATTTTATTATGCGATAATTGTAATGTTTCTAGCATATCAGCCCGGTCTTTGAGAAAGTTAATAAGATGTGTTACTTTTAGTTGCGTTTTAAAATCACCGTTAGCAGAATATAAGCTACCTTTGTATTGTTCCCACTCGCGTTCGGTAACTGGGTCTAGTTTTGAAACCATAATGTAGATAACCAAAGTATCCCAATATTCTGTCGGCTCGCCAAGTATTTTTAATGCGCGTAAATTCTTTAAAACATTGTCGATTAACCTTCTCAGTAAAATTGGTGATTCTTTGTTTAGACTTTGCATGCTAAACAGCGACTTGATGTGATTCTGCACTAATAACCTGCTATTATTGTAACGATTAAGAAGTAACTCCCAGGCAACGTAATAATTATCACTTGAGAATTCCACTGAATTTATTACTAGCTCTGCGCTATCCTTAAGTGACGACTTAAGATAGTGGAACTTTTCTATATTACTAAGTTCAGTCGAATTATGTACCAAAGAGAGAAAAGTGTCCCTAAACTCCAACCACTGCTCACATGAGCCGTTAAATGTGGGCATAGAAATTGTAGGTAATTTTACCGATCTATTACCATGCTGACTACACCTATTAGAACTGCCAGCCACCTGACTAGGATTCAAAAGATATTCAGCTCGCGAAAGAATGCTGTAATAACTATCTTCGAATAACTCTCTCTGTGATAATTGCTCGTCTAAGTGAATGGATAGCTCCTCAAGTTTGCCCTGGATATTATTAAATTCAGAAAATAAATTAGATACTCCTTGAATGCGCAACTTAAGGTCAATTTGAGTTTGACCAGATATAGATTCTACATTAAGATTAGATAGATAAGTTTCAAATTTTGTAAGTCTCCCTTTAACAATCCCGCGTTTTTTAACTAACTCTCTAATAACTAAACTATTGTCAGTCGATTTGTTAGGGGATTTATCCCGACTATTATTAGCCTCAACGTCTAAAGTCATTTTCGGTGGAAAGTAGAAAGATGGAGTACTCACAGTTTAAAATATGCCCGTTGATGCTGCGTCACGAAACGACTCGTAGGCTCGTACAACACAGGCAAGTAGTGACACTGAGAATAGGAAAATACACAGTATTGTACAGTGGAAATGGAAAAGAAAAGGGAAAGGTAGGATTGGCCGGCCGTAGCTATTTGCGCGTATTTAATGCTGGCTGGTAAATCCCTCTTTTGCGGCTCAATTTCTTACTCCTTGGCTTCCTGACTGCACAAGCTGATACCTCGCTCTTCTCGAGATCACGTCGATGGAAGTATATTCTTCGAAGTCGAATGATGAGAACGAAGTCTTCGGTCCAAGTATTCGGCTCGCAGGTCCAAATGTTCGGGCTGCTGCGTAGGTTTCTCTTCAATAAAGCTCGGGCTTGCGTAGATTAAATGTATAATAAATAAAATGGCGAATTACAATAAAAAAGTTGAAATTATGCGAAAATAATGGACAGAAGTAAAATTTAGCGCGTATAGGAAGATGCGAATTTTGAATGAGACGGATCTTTAATTTTTAATAACGAAATTTATTTCGCGCGAAAACTTCAATTCGGGGCGCCCCAGATGAACTTCATTGGTCGAACGCACGGGCCGCGCAGCCAATGGACGTACGGCTGCTGCAACGTTCCAGTAGACGCAGCTCATCATGGTCTTCCGTCCGAACAGAGAGAGTGATGCAAGAGGACGGTTCATTTAGATCTTTAGCGTGACGTATAGAAACTGCCGCCATAGGCGCTGTGCAATAGGTAAAGATTACTTTAAAAATGGGCAAATTAAAAATCTAAGTATACGATATAAAAAATATATTTAACCAATATTCACAAACATAACAGAAACGGTATCACATTTTCTACTTAAGTTGCAATCAGTCATCAATGGTGTTTTTGTTCAGGGATGATGTGTTTCGCATGTCCTTCATGTTTCACAACAGCATTGAATCTGAAAGTAGTAAAAGCATCTTTTTAAAATCACGCGTTGTCTACATAAACTATAAAAATATCGTGTCTTTAAACCCATCAATGTTGCCCTGATCAAGGCGTAAGAAAAGCCTGAGTCCCAGTAGTGGGGCCATTAAATTCATCACTTTCAAACGATATATGTTGTCACCAACCCGCTGTGTTTGTCGGCGGTGTACTCAACAATGCGCACGGTGCCGTCGGGCTCGTGCAGGGAGTAGAACCCCTTGACGACGTCGCCGTCGCGCGTCTCGTGCTGCGTCTTGTGGTCGCCCGTGTGCGGGTCCTCCACCGAGTACTCGAACGCGTACTTCGGGTACGCCTGGAATAAAAGAAAAATATCTTAATACCTTTCTAAAAACAAACTAAAATGTTTTGTTTGTCAAGTGGTGTTTACTGGACAGATTATTTTGCGATTGTAATATAGCTTGATTTCTAGGAGATGCAGCTTCGTAGAGCTGTGTGAGTAGAGTAGTTACACAGTACTCGTATAGCGTATTCTGATCCGGAGAGTACATAGCGCAGTGAAGAAACACAAGCGCCAAACTAGTTGCTCAGTATAAAGTTGCTCGCACGTCATTAAATCAGTTGCTTCATCATATCGCATACCAATATTGTTTTGATTCCGAGATAAGAAGCTTAAGAACGTGTTTCACGAATATCAGAACTAATGAAGATATTTAAATTTGTAATTTTTATTTGCATTCACAATGCAATTTTTATTGTTGAAAAATTGAAAATGAAGTATTTAAAAAAAAACACCCGTCTCACAACCAGCTCCGATGGGACTCGAACCCACGACCTTTCGCTATCCGAGCACTTCATTTTAAATTTTTCCTTAATGGAGATATTAAATTAATATAAAAAAAATCTTAAAGTACCTACACCTAATATCTAGCCGAATGAATGTTTGGCCAATAGATTTGGCATGCAACATGAACGACCCGCGATTTCTCCGTAGAAGCACAAAATAATAGAAGAAGGCAGATATCCACTGACCTCTATTATACCTTTTTTTTTTATCCTGGGGGAAACGCCTTCGCGTACCCCCCGTCCGGGGAGACGAGAGGGTTATGTGGGGCATGAACCCACTAAAACCCCCAGGGTGCTCCCTCTGCACATGGAGGGAGATAACGAGACCAGTGTGATATTCATCGTGTCTCCGACCTACCACATAGAGATCAGTGCAGATATCCCTTTTTTATCGGTTAACAGAAAGTATAAATATCTTTTAGATAAATAACAGCTATATACCTACCATTAAGGATATAGCATAGGTAAAAAAAATATCGTCGATGGCCGTTGCTTACACAAGCGAGGGGGTGCTGGGATCGGTAAGACTCCGGCCGCGGCACTCTCGTAGACTGAGAAATACGTGTAGACGCGGCATGCAGCGCGCATTCTATTTACATCTAAAATATCACCTATGTGCGCTTTTACTAAGGAAATTATATTATGTAGAATACAAGAAGAATTATTATGAATATTTATTGTAAACGTCGGTTTGTGGGAAGAGTAGATCTTAGATATTATTCGTACCTATGTAGTAAAAAAAGCTTTTTTTAACAAAGATAGTCACTTCAAACGATTCTTCAAAATGCAGAACACAGCAGCAGCTATTTATATTTATTTTCTATCTCTAGATCATTTCGATAATATATCCATTATCGAAATGATCTTCGCAGGCAAAACTACAACATTTGCTACAAATTACACTGAAAAAAATAAATAATGTATACTGCTCTAACATTTTCAGATTTATTCCAATCAAACTAATAAAACTTATAATTTAATATGAAAAAATATAAATAACTCATACTATCCATCATCCAATACTTTTTTACAAAATAAATCTACTAAGTTAATCAATATTTAAATAAGTATACCGTTTATATAAAATCACGCTATCAATCTATAATATAAATCAATATATAAAAAAACACTTAAATAAAAATATTGTTTAAGTACAAAAAAATAAAATAAAAAATATATTATTCCAATACCAAAAATGATAATATCAAATAATACAATAACTTGTGTCATTGAAAATTGGAAGCAACGATCACATACACCCAGGTACAAGAAAATATCTAAAAGTTAGTTTTCGACATTTACCCGTCCGAGAATCGAACCCGGGACCTCAGAGATAGTGGCACCTAGAAAACCGGTGCGTACTACAATCGGCCACGGAGATCGTCGAATTTGTTTAAACAAAATGTAGCGCAACTGAAATAATTGATACTTTGTTTACTAATGTAAACTTGCCAGTTTTATAATGTGGTTGGTTATAGTACTTGAATAAAATTTTGTGTGAATAGATTCACCCAGAAGATGCCTATTCACTTGCGCCTTTAAGAGGTTTGGGTTGTAGGTACTCGGGCAAACAGAAGCCGGCATGGTATTCCAGGCATGATGAAGGAGTACTTAATTCTCTGAGCGTGAGTTTAAAGGAGAGAGCGGAATGAGGTTATGCAACTCAGATGCACACTCGTTAAAGCATACCTGACAAGTGACTCAGGAGATGAAACTCATAGCTGAAGTCCCCCATCGACAGTATGGGAGTGCTTATTCGCCAGGCCAGATAAAGAGGTACGCACTGTGTATCAGACTAACACCAGTAACATAGAGATCCTTACTACCGAACTTAGTAACTGTACGGTCACTTCAGTCTACAAACCTCCCAATGCACCGTATTACTTCAGCTGTCCGCCGAACTTTAACGCCCATCCGGTTAGATTCGTTCTTGGTAATTTTAATAGCCATAGCGAGAACTGGGGATACAGAACCAGTGATGACAACGGAGTGAAGGTTGAAGAATGGGTTGATGGACACATACCTACTATCTTTGATCCATGATCCAAAACTTCCGTCATCATTCAACAGCGGTCGCTGGAAAAGGGGTTAAAACCCTGATCTAATCTTTGCCAGTGATCATATAGATCACCAGTGCGTGAAGACAGTAAGTGGTGCAATACGGAGGACCTAATTATGTGCCAGGCCTTACGACCTGAAGGATAAAATTATAAAATAAAATAAAAAATATCTTTATTCAACTTGACTTAAGAAATAAGCTCTTTTGAATCGTCAATATTTTCGTTCAAGACTTTTTTAACTGATAAGAAGAATAGGCGCAATAAACTTATCAGCCTTAATAATTGGAGTAACGATATTTCCAAAGATTTATATCGTTAACTTTTACAACTTTTTCATTATAATATTACATTAGTTCAGCTGAGGTTATGTGTTACATCAAATCCATGCATTACGGTCTTTCAAATAGTCGTCTACTTTATAATATCCTTTGCCCATGAGCGATTTTTTGCCATGACTTTTGAATTTGTGCAAAGGCAGCTCTACTAAATTCTGTGGAACTTTATTAAAACTAGCTACGCTTTTCCCCAAAAACGAACTTCTTGTTTTTTCAAGTCGAATCTTATTTTTATTTCTTGTTTTGAATTGATGTATATTGCTACGTTTTACAAATGTATTGAGATACTTCTTCACATATACCATCCATACTAATATTATAAATGTGAAAGTGTGTTTGTTTGTTTGTTTATTTGTTTGTTTGTTTGTTTGTCCTTCTTTTACGTCAAAACGGAGCAACAGATCGACGTGATATTTGGTAAGGGGATAGTTTGGGAGCTGGAGAGTAACATAGGCTACTTATTATTCCGGAAAGTTGAGTAAAAATTGCAATTTTTTTATGAAAAATCGTTTAACTGTCGTATCTTTGATACAAAACTGTCATTTCTTCCATTACCGTTTCCAAAGAGTATGTAATCACTGACGTCTGCGCGGTCAAAATCGAATACTAATCTTTTCCATAAGCTTAGAATACAAAAATGTACTGTAACTAGCGCCAAAAATGCCCCAGTCACGCATGCGCGCAGAGTTATCTCACACTCACTCTACTTCACAGAGTAATTTTTTATATGTAAGAAATAGAGATTAAGCTTGAGCCCCTTTATTGGTAGTGTGTAAATAGCACTATCTGTTGTCTGGTGTAGGCAACTTTTGGTGTATAAACACACAAAAGATGTTGGTGACCGGGTCCACTATTATATGGCAAAACAACGTTTGCCGGGTCAGCTAGTATTCTCATATATGTATTGTCCTGCAACAGTTAATATGTTGATTTCTTTTAAAGAATCTCTTGGCCGAAGTTTGTATATGGCGCGAATAGCTCTTTTCTGAAGCACAAAAATACTTTCGATGTTAGCTGCTGAACCCCAAAGTAATAGGCCGTAGGACAATACACTCTGAAAATAGCTAAAATAGATTAACCTTGCCGTTTCAATATCGGTTAAGAGCCTTATTTCTTTAACAGCAAATGCCGCAGAACTGAGTCTACCGGCCAAGGCTTCAATATGAGGGTCCCATTGAAGTCGATAATCTAATGTTATATCTAAAAATTTAGTACTGTTAATTAATTCTACTACATTGTCATCCAATTTTATGTGAATATCAACCTGTCTTACATTTGGCAGGGATTTTTTTTTTCACATTTTGTTTTTATCGAGTTTAATGATAGATTAATTGATGGTACCACGGCAAAAAGAAATTGCCACAGTACCATCAATGGTACTGTGTAATGGTACCATGGTAAAGGAATGGATTATTGCTATAAAACCAATGCGCAACTTTCGATAAAGTACTATTTACTTCGTCAGAACAATTATTACCTCTGTCAACTTTAAAGACTAGAGGAAGTGTCATCAGCAAATAGCACTGTCTCGCATAAATTCTTTGCTTAAAAAGGAAGGTCATTTATATAAATTAAAAACAGCAAAAGGGACCAGTATTGACCCCTGGGGTACGCCAATGTTGATAGGGGCTCCAGTAGACTCAGTTTTGTTGATAACTACTTTCTGTGTTCTTTCACATAGATATGATTGCATAAGGCTAACTGATTTATCATAGACACCATAATGTTTTAATTTCCTTAAAAGCGTTTGGTGATTAACACAATCGAAAGCTTTGGAGAGGTCACAATAAATACCAACTACATCTCGCTTGCTCTCCCAAGCATCAAATATATGTTTTTAAATATAATATGATAGGATGACATATCACAGGACACCCTCGATTTTGGGAATGAATTGCTAGAAGCCATATCCGAAACAACGAGAGAAAAGTGGAACAAGCTAATCGAAGGCGTGGATATGACGCATAAAAGCAAGAAGGCATGGTGTTTTATAAGGAAACTAAATAATGATCCTAAAATCGCTGATCGTCATTCCAATGTGACCACAAACCAGATCGCTCACCACTTACTCCAAAATGGGAAAACTTCCACGAAATGTGTCCAGAAGAAATTTACACGAGACCCTGGTAAAGAGGTTAACCACTTGGACGAGGCTTTTACAGAAACAGAGCTCAAGTTTGCCCTTGATAAGCTCAAAGAAGGTAAAGCCGCTGGCTTTGACAACATCAGGGTCGAGCAGCTGAAACGGTTTGGTTTCGTACTACTTATACAAAACTGTCATTTCTTCCATGGCCGCTTCCAAAGGGTATGTAATCTAATCACTGACGTTTTAGCCACCTACTTTTAATAAATGACATTTGTGGCAGAGAGTGTATATAAAACTTCTTCGAGATTATTTATTTTTATGAGTTTATTATCTTTGATATAATATGTTAGTCAGTTTAAAGTTAGCCCGCCATTTGTTTATACTTTGTGCAATGAAATTTAAATAATGAAATAAATATTCCTCCTTCGGAAGTACTTGTACCTATGCAATATTTCATTAGAGTATCAAAAATTTTACTCCGACTATGCAAGTCTCCTTACAGAACTCCGCAAACTTATCTGACGCGGTGGTTAAATTTGAGAGTTAAAACTGTCAATACAGCTGACAGACTTTTCATTCTTTTTTATTGCTACTGGCGCCTCAACCATCGGTTTTAGATATTGTTGTGGGGATCTTGAATTTCGAATTTCAAAACCGCGAGAGCATTTCTTGCAAGAAATTGTATGCATGCTCTATTTTGTACTAATAATGGATAAGAGAATCAGTAATAAAAATGTTTTGAACCTGAAATTTACACAAAATGGTGCGGTTTATGTTCCTCACTCAAGGGAAAGAAGCTGGACTTCTCACAGTCTCAAAAAAGTGTAATGGTGATATTAGTTCAACTAGGTATATAAAATTCTTACATCGGTTTTATTTCAAGAATTGCTTTTACATTATGTCTCTGTAAAAAACTTTTTCAACAAGCGAATTTCTTATTTCTTGATTTTTACACCTACCTATCTTAACTTTCTCACATTTTTAATTTTGAGGAACCTAAAACGAACATAAATTTAATATACAGTAGTAGAAGTTAGAAACTTAGACTAATTATGTACCGACAACACAACAAAATATTGGTACTCAAATAGGTATAACTTTTATGGGCTCTTAAGTATCTTAGGCAATATTATCCGTCACTTTTATTTCAAACTATTGATGTTTGCTTTAGGTAATGAGTAAAATAACTTGTCCTAGGTTACATAGGTCTATGGTTATGCAATAAATGGCAAAGCACTCATCTATACCCAATCCTGAAGCTCTATTTCAATATTTCCTAGCAAAATAAGCATCATTGAAAAAAATTAGGATCCTAGTGTGAGTTTTTTTTTCAATTTTGGCGCAATCGGAGCGATACAGTCTCCACGTCCAAACGCCGCCAATACCAGGCGGAGACTGAACATTTATGCTGCGAAACGGTGCACGATGCATTTTGGGATACTAGTTATTGACTATAAATATAACAAAAAAAAATTTTAGTAACTTCCCTAGATATGACTAAGAACTACTTACACAAAAAAAATTAGCTTGATTACTCAACTAGTTATTGAGATAATTGAGTTTAAGACGGAAAAAAGGGGTCTTGAAAATATTTTTTTTAGTACATTGTATTTATTTGATTCAAATAAATTTTAGTAACTTCCCTTCATAAAGAAAAGATTTATCACATATAATATTTTGAAAGGCCTAGCAATGATACTTTGTCAGGAAATTTAATTTATAAACATTGAAAATTCTGAGTTTGATCGCCGCAATAGCCTTAATAGTTATTACCTGTAGATACCCATTAACGCTTGAAAAGTGGTTCTAAGCAATGTAGTATTTTTCGCAGTGCATGACAAGCCGTGGGCACGGCAACAATACATAGCTACGTTCAAATATTAGTCAATAACACAGAACACAGAAATAAATAAATAAATTAATAACTTTTTACAATCACACCAAATATCTAAGACCATGTAAATTTCATTAAGAAACTGTGTCACGGAAAACTTGATAACGGATAAATATATACTTAAATACTTTTTGTTTGTAAATACATACCTTATATACCTACATAGAAAACACCCAGATCAAGACAAATAGACATGTCCATGCACACAAATATTGAATCGAACCCGAGACCTCTGGCGCAGAAGGCAGGCAGCCTACCCCTGCGCCAAATCGGTCGTCAAAAGAAAAGAAAGAGTCTTTCCATGTTCTGTGATCAATAAGGTGACAGTTATGAAGCCCCTTTCCCTTTCTGTATAAAGTGCGCTATCAACTGTTGGTAGTAAATCAATGCTAGATACAGTTCAAACTCACTTTGATAATTTTTGGTCCCTTGCTCGGTAGACATAGTAAGAGATGTTATGATAAGTATTTCTTACATAGTAATCCTCATGATGGTCCTTGTATTCATGTTTGTTCTCTTGCTGTTGCTGGTGTCCGCTTTGATGCAACACAAGGCTCTGGGAGGAAAACCCGTGGGAGTGATCCTGGTTATGTTGGGGTCGGGCTAAGGCCAGCGCGGCGACAGCGGCGAAGCAAATAACCTGTTGGATGTGGAGAAAACTATGAACACTGATGTTTACGACTTTGATGTTTGTCATTTATGCTCGGAGAAGAGATAGAATTAAATATGATAATAATGATATGCATTTTAGACCATCTAAAATGCATGACGATTGGAGATTAACGTGCATGTAGTCGTGAAACTATCATTTTTGAGGCCCTAAAACTCTTAAATTAGCCTACTGATGAATCCAGAATTAATATATATTAAATATTGATATATAAACTTCAATCTGAGCATTAAAAAAAAACATAGTCTTTAAGATACTATTTAAAAAAAAACATTGAAATGAAGCTGTTTTCAACTTGAAATACGCTACTGCTTCTAAACTACAAGTTATATTTTCACGTTTCTTTCAGGAAAAGATTGCTAACTTGTTTAACTTAAAACTGAGCATTTTTCGTTTTAAAATAATACATAGTTTTGACGAAACGTGTGTTTAAGCTGTTTTAGTGCGGGTAGCGGGCGGGAAAATTAGGCCACTTTTCTATGCCCAAGGTCGTTAGCGATACCACGGGCCTTAAGCATGAAATAGTATAGAAGTACGCAGGGAACTGATTCACATAGGTGTCCGAGCTCGCAGGCAAAGCATTTATTTCGAGTTCTTGCTATTATTAAAGCTTGAACTGACAATGCGATGTCATAGAGACTTTGATCAACAATTTAGTAGGTACTGTTTGTTGATCGAAGCATAGAGATAATAATTTGGTTGGAGACATTGAACAAAAGAAAGAGTCATTAAAAAAAATTGAGTAGATATCAATTACTTTTTTTATGTACCTGTATCCCAAATCATTTAAAAGGATAGATGACCCAGGCTATCTACTATTTATAGTAGTACCTACCTTAGAGATCATGATGTAAAAAAATTTTTATTTTTTTTTATTTTTAAGTTTATTTTAATTTATTTAAACTAGTGATAAATTGTGCACTTGAAAAGCGACTGATACATTTGCAAGTGCAACATTAACTTTTATACGTCGTCGAACAACTTTTCGTAATCTTGAAACTTGATTCCAAGCTTTGGGCCCTACATTTCGACTAAATTTGGATTTCTTGTTGTTTATTTTTAAATAACGTCGATTTACATGTACCTATAAAGTTGTAAAATTTTATAAATAAGTTAAAATAGCAACATTATAGCCACTTTTTCATCATCAAACGATTTATTCTTTCTGTGATGCTTAATTAACGTTACGGCATGCATTCTGACGGACTAAATAATAAATAAATAATAATAAAATAAATAAATAAATAAAATAAATAAATAAATAAATAACTTCTTACATTCACACCAATTATCTAAGCCCATGTTAATTTCATTAAGAAACTGTATCATGGAAAACTTGATAACGGATAAATATATACTTAAATACTTTTTGTTTGTAAATACATACTTAATATACATAGTTAACACCCAGACCAAGACAAATAGACATGTTCATGCACACAAATATTTGTCTTGTTCGGGAATCGAACCCGAGACCACTGGCGCAGAAGGTGGGTAGCCTACCTCTGCGCCAAATCGGTCGTCAAAATCGGACTAGGTAGTTTAAGACAAAATTATAGAAAAAATAATTATTTTTTAAATACGAAAGTCTGTCTACGAAAGTGATAGTATGTCTGTTTGTGTATAATAATGATTAGGTATAAAATTTTTTGCTAATAATTTAACATAAATATTATAGAGTCGACTCGGTTCTTGCTACACAATTTATAGATTAATGTTATGAGTTTGCTTTTACTTCTTTCATAAGTATTTTATAAACTTTACTCATTTCTTCATAAGAAATAACATGTAGATTGCAGATCAAATTACTGTCCATTTTTTTTTCCATAATATACATTACAAAACGCGTAACAAGATGAAAGTAACCAACCTTCGACTGTGAAATTCAGAACTAAAAAGGACCGGCTTCTTCGATGCATTTTGGGTACCAAGTTATACCTTAGTTAGGGCTTAATATAAATTGGTGTGCAAACTCAAATAATTATCAGTTTACTTTGGGATTCCATTCCTTATTCATTAATCGGATTAAATATGTTTACTAAAGTAAGATATTTTACCATTGAACATAAGTAATAATATAATAGCATATTTTAATAGAGTATTTCAGAATTACTATTGGTGATTTTCAGAACTTTATATAAAAATTTTAAATTTGTTTCAGGTCATCGCTGTAATTGCCTTTGTAGGCGCTTGCCAAGCTATAGAACATGCTTATTCCTCACAAAGCATAACACGCCATGATACTCATGAACATCATGAACCCATCAAAGTGGAGAAGCATGTGGTGATCCCCGTGGTGAGCAAGGTTGTGCCCGTGGCCCACTACGTGCAGGAGAGCAGCCACCAGCAGCGCCACCACCTCGAGCAGGACTACCACCACAAGCCGGCCGTCTCCTCCTTCTACATCGAGCGCCACGACGTGCCCGCCAAGCCACCCGCGGACTGGCACAAATACAACGACGTAAGCGCTTACCTAATCGGCCAGTTGTCCTGTTTGTTCGAGCATTGGGTTGTATAACTGAGTAAGCACGTGTTCGCAGGGTCCCGCCAAATACGAGTTCGAGTACAAGGTCCAGGACCCGCACACCGGTGACTACAAGCAGCAGCACGAGGCGCGCGACGGGCACGCGGTGAAGGGCGCGTACAGCCTGCGCGAGCACGACGGCTCCGTGCGCACCGTCACCTACTACGCCGACAAGAAGACCGGGTCAGTATTAATCAGAATTCTAAAGGGCCCCACAAACTCTACTCTTACACTACTCTACTTTTACATAGAAAAACCGAATATCATGGCTGATTGCGGCCAGCTGACAGGCCGTTGCCTGCTGATGGACGTTAGTGTGTGGGCCCCTTACGGCAAAGGCCACACCGCAGGTGGCACGCTTAGCGGCAAGAGGTTAGTTGATCGCTTCGATGACTCATCCTAGTGAACCAACACAAAGCACGTTACGTGCGCGGCCCCCCCGTTCGCTGTGGGTCGCTTGACGCCTCGATAGTAGCCTAGCGGTTATCAAAGCAAAAGGACATGTCGGTTATTTGCTTGGATTACTGGGATGCATTATGGAAGAATAGACACTTTAGATCACCAGACGCGAGCTTTGTAGCCAAGCAGTACGGCCCCTATGTAACGAAGCGTCTCGACTACTAAGCTTGTCTCCCAGCTAGCCTCTAAGCGTGCTACTCGTTTATGAATACATAGTACTAGCAGTATACTAGATGCTCGTCTGGCCTCAACCTTCACAAATATGTTGGTAATTGTCTGATTAGGTATTCAATTTTATGTTGCTGTTGTTACAGATTTAATGCCGAAGTGAAACACACTACAAAACACGTCGAAGAAAAGAAGCATTATTAAATATGATCTCTGAGAACTTAAGTATGTTTGAACTGTTTGTTAATGAATGAATGTATAAGTTATAAAAATTAAATATTTAATAGACACATAAGAATTCCTTTTTTTTGATTTACTGATTACCCAAAATATTGTAAGTTTAAAATGGTAATTTTGTATGGAAAATCGTCTAACTGACTTGCTATACAAAACTGAAATTTCGTCCATGGCCATTTACTAAAGAGTATTTAATCAATTTGTGACAGGCATTGTATAAACTTCTTTTAATTTAGATGCGCTTCGCGATTATTAATTTTTCCTAGCCGCCCACCCGCGGCTTCGCCCGCGTGTACTACGTTAACCCACGGGAATGTAATGTTTTTCCGGGATAAAAAGTAGCCTATGCCACTGTCCAGCACCCAAACTATCCCCATATCAAAAATCAGGTGGATCCGTTGCTCCGTTTTAACGTGAAAGACGGACAATACGTTATGGATTATCTTTATAACATGTGGGTGATACGAAGTTCACCGGGAGCACTAGTAAGAGCATAAATCTACATTATAAAAATGATGAATTGCTGCTCGTTAATTTTGACGACCGATTTGGCGCAGGGGTAGGATGCCTGCCTTCTGCACTAGAGGTCTCGGGTTCGATTCCCGAACAAGACAAATATTTGTGTGCATGAACATGTCTATATGTCTTGGTCTGGGTGTTATCTATGTATATTAAGTATGTACTTATTTACAAACAAAAAGTATTTGAGTACCTATATATTTATCCGTTATCAAGTTTTCCATGACACAGCAAACAAAAAGTGCACAATGCCGCTAAAGAAGTTTTCACTTGAAAAATAATGATTATAGAAAGAATATTTAAAAAAGTTAAAAATATTGTGAAATGAAAATGGTAATTTTGTATGACAAATCGTCTATCTGACGTGCTTCCAATAGTAGATTGTATTACAAGGGAGCAACATAATATATTTACGGCGAGGGCGCTATTTTGAATCCAGAGCGCAGTGAAGGATTCTAGAGTAGAATCTCGAGCGCAGCGAGGGATTCTAAAGTAGAATCCTGAACGCAGCGAGGGATTCAATATACGCCGCCCGAGGTGAAAATAATTTTGCGGCCGAGTAATACACTCTGCTTTTCATCCCCCTCTATAAGAAAAGCAGTGAAGACAACTCAAACTACCTACCTTTCTTTGTCGTTCGGATACATCATAGCGCTGCAAGAAAAAAAAAATGAGTTTGGAAATTGTTCGGAAAAGATCGACGTTTCTGAACGCATCTCTAATGTCACGTCAAATTGACATTAGCTGTCACTTGAAGTTGACAGTGCTTCTTGATTGGAATTCTTGTAAGAAAAATGTCGGATTAATTTTGCTGAATTGTTAAAAAACGCTCGCGTTGAATATGCCTGGCATATCGAGTTTGAATTGAATCCTGAATTATCCTGTCGATCCCGTTTTGTACGACCAAGATTTAGACGCCATCTTGACGAGTGGCCGGTCGCGGTGCTTTGAAAGATAACTTTCCACCACGCGTTGTTGTCGGGATTAATAAACAAGCCCCGCGTGTGTTGGTGTGTATTGTTGAAGCGCCCAGTGTCTTGGGACCGCTGTGTGGTTTGTTTTGTGAGTGAGGTGACGAATTGGTAAGGTCTGCAGAAGAAGAAGGAACATCAGAGGGGGCCCCCTTATACCACTTCTGCCCCGGAGACCTTCGACACCACCGACCCGTATGTAAAATTCACCTTAATTTAAATTAAGTCGCTGTGTATCGCAGTTCATATTGTTCAGTTACATCCCGGCTGAAACCAAGTTTTGTCCGGAGTCTATACTCATGATAACCTTCCACTGCGCCATGCCGGTTCCGCGGGTCTAGGCAGGGGTGTACCGAACATTGCTTGGTAGCAAGAGCGTAGTTTGAAGGCCTGAGAGGCCCACGCCAAAACTTTGTCTATTAATCAGTGCCGTTTTGATGACCATCTGGTCCGGACTGGATTAATTTGTACTTGTAAATGGTAATTAACTTGCATTTGAAAAGTAAAGGGCATTCCTTTTGTTATTGGTTCCATGTCTTGTAATTAATTGTCATGTATTGAAGTTCCAAAATGTAAACAGATGCCTTTCTTTGTTCATAATAATTATTATTTAGTTTTGTTAGCAAATTTGACTTGTGAATATTGACAAGTTGTTGCTAAATAATAGCTAATAAAAAGTTGTCCTAAAAGGGCTTGGGTACCTAATAAGTTTGCACTCAATACTTAGTGAAACTTAAATGATTTAAGACATTATTTACACATTGAAACTTATTGAAACTTGTGCTTTGAAATAATTAAAATTAATTTGTTGTATGTTGATATCCAAGTGAATTTCAATAGTCAGTGATTTGTTTGAACTGAATAACTTTTGGACTTATAAAGGCAAAGTTAGTTTGTGTCTAAGTTATAACCTCTTGAGAGTTAGAGTTATAATTATATACTTGAGTTTTGTTGTTTTCTGATAACCTCCAAATATTTAAGAGTTTGTGTCATTATAAATACTTTGTTGTTGTAATATTAGAGATTTTGTGTTATATGAATATTTTGAATTTGTTGTTTTTGTTGATAAATTTGTGACGTTACAATGACGGCCTCCTCTGCTACAGCCAAAATACGTTCTGAGTTACGGTGGTTAGCTTCTGCGGTTGCATTGTTGGATCGACCGGATAGGACGGAGGCCTTGTTGAACAGATACGTAGATCTGCCCATACGTTTGGCTGTGGTTGATGAACAGTATGCCTTATTTTTGGAAAAGACTGTTGAGGCCGATGTGGAAATGCGACAAGAAGTCGGTTTGGATGTGGACCAGTGTTATGATTTTGCGGACAGAATTACCCAGGTGGCTCGACCTTTGCAAGTGGCAAGAGAGAATGAACCGAGCCCGTCCCCGGTCACATCTAAGAGTATGCCCCCTCTATTTGCTAGATTGGCCCCCTTAGATTTAGGGCGTTTTGCTGGTCGTCTAGAGGACTGGGAGGGCTTTATTAATATTTTTGATAGTCTCGTACATGCCCGGGATGATTTGACCCAGGGCCAGAAGTTGGCTTACTTGTTATCCGTGTTGGAAGGGGAGGCCCTTGAATCGGTTCAACATCTGGCCCCCTCGGATGAAAACTACCCTATTGCTAGGGATTTGATTGCCCGTCGGTACCAGAACGTACGACGTCTGGCGGACAACCATGTTGCCGCCATTTTGAATTTACCCCGCGTTGCCAGCGTGATGCACTTGAGAGTGGCTTTGTTGAATCCGCTGTTGGTTGCCTACAACGCATTAAAAAACTTAAAACTCCCAGTGGAGCAGTGGTCGTTTTTGTTACTGCACATTGTCCTGGGAAAGTTGCCGGACTCTGTTAAGGTCCGTTTTGAGCAGCAGTATGGTGGGGATAGTGCGACTTATCTGCCACCCTTCTCGGACCTCTTGACGTTCCTGGAAGGAGAGAGTAGACTGGCAGATAATTCCTCTCTGGCCGGTCCTATGGGACCCGAACGACCTGTGCCACAGAGTAGGTCCCCCACCGGACCCCCCCGTAGGGGGCGTATGGCCCCTCGCGCGCCCGGCCGCTATGCCGCCGTCCAGGAGACCGCCCGCTGCTTGTACTGTCGGGAACCGGGTCACAGCACGACCCGTTGTGATAAGTTCCTCGACCAGCGCGTCCAAGGCCGTCGAGCGATCGCGCGACAACGGACATGGTGCTACTCGTGCTTGGGCCTGCACATGCAGCGCGAATGTACCCAAGCGCACCCATGCCGCTTTTGTAAGGGCAACCACCATCCCCTCCTCTGCATGAACAGCCCAGAGGGCGGCGGAGCGCCGCAGCGCGTCGCTGCGGGATCACCTCGTATGGGTGGGGGTCTTGGACCCCCCGCGGTGTTTGCATCCCGCAGCAGTTCTAGTGGCCACCAGAGTGGCCCCAGACGCTCTCCGCCACGTTTGGAGCCTCAAACGGGCGGGGGTCCCAGGGACCCTTCCATGGGAAACCGATCCCCAAGGATGGGGATGAGTTATGCGAGCGTTGCCGGAGGTCGTAGAGGCCCCCCGCGACGTTTTGAGCCTCGCACGGGCGGGGGTCCCACGGACCCCCACATGGGAAATCGGTCCCCAACTAGGGGGTTCGATTTTGCGAGCGATGCTGGAGGTCGTAGAAGCCCCCCGCAACGTGTTGAGCCTCGCACAGCCGGGGGTCCCCGGGACCCCCCTTCTGAAAATCGGTCACCGTGCCCCCGCGACTATGGGGCGACGTACACGGTGGATGCTAGGCACCGATTCTCGCCGCCGCTCGCCGAATACCCGCGTTTGGAGCGGCGCCCGCCCCGTCTTCAAGGGGCCGGGAGATATAACCCGCCTGATACCGGGCGAATTGGACGTAGGCAGTATGTGGGAGAATGGGACCCACTGGATCGCTATGAGCGACCCCCTTACCATGGGGGGACGTCTGGGGACCCCACATACTAGCAATCAACGTGTTTACGGTCGATTGTAGCCACCCCTCCAGAGACCGTTTTGTTGCCCACGGCCTCTGTGCTTGTCAGGGGATTGAATGGCGACCTTGTGGAAGTTCGCGCCTTGTTGGATTCCGGTGCTCAGGGGTGTGTTGTGTCATCTTGGTTAGTTAGGCGGTTGGGCCTCAAGGTGCACCCCCACACGGAAGGCGTGAGAGGTGTTGGCGATGTGAAAGTCCCCGGGTTGTTAGGGCATGTTGACTTCACATTTACATCACGTAATAAGTCCACGCCAGGCATTAAGACCTCGGCGATTGTGTTGGACACAGTTGTTGGCCGTCAACCTTCAGTTGACTTGGGACCGAGTATGTTGTCTTTGGTGTCTGATTCCTCACTCGCCGATCCAAATTTCTTCCGCCCAGGCCCGATTGATGCTCTCCTTGGAGCCGATGTCCTGGGGCGAGTTTTGTTGACGGGGAAGCGAGTTTTGCAGCCAGATGGCTTGGTAGCTCTGCAGACGACACTCGGTACAGTTGTGATGGGCCCTGCTCGCCGCGTTTTGGATTCCCTTGATGAGGATCGCGGTCTTGTTTTTAATGTGTCTCTCTCCGAAGTGGTGCAGAAGTTTTGGGAGGTTGAGGAACCTCCACCAGCCCCGCGGGTCGACCCAGTAGCGGATGAATGCGAGTTGTATTACCAGAATAACACTGGTCGCCTCCGCTCTGGTCGTTTGATCACCCGTCTCCCCTTTCGTGCCGGCCGACCTCCTCTGGGCGAATCCCGACCGCTAGCGGAACGTAGGCTAGTGGCGATGGAGCGTCGCATGAGCAAGGATCCGGTCTTCCGCCAGAAGTATGTTGAATTCATGCGGGAGTATGAGTTGTTAGGGCACATGTCCGTGAGCGATTTGGATTGGCGCTCCGTTGAGCACTTCTTTTTGCCGCACCACGCCGTTTTGAAATCCGGAAAGATTCGGGTGGTCTTTGACGGTTCGGCTCCCACCTCTACTGGAGCGTCCTTGAACCAGTGTCTGCATGTAGGTCCCAAGCTGCACACGGAGATCTCAGACATTTTGACCAACTTCCGGCGGCACCAAATTGTATTTATGACTGACATCCGGATGATGTTCAGACAAACGGTCATCCATCCAGAGGATAGGAGGTACCAATTGATTTTGTGGAGAGAGAGTCCTAGGGACCCCTTGTTGATTTATGAATTGAATACGAATACGTACGGTTTGGCTTCGAGCCCGTTTGTTGCGATTCGTTCTTTGTTGGAGTTGGCCGAGAAGGAGCGCTTGAGATACCCTCGCGCCTCCGCCATTTTGGCCAGTGACGTCTATGTGGATGACATTTGCACGGGCGCCTCATCTGTCTCAGAGGCGATTGTCCTGAGAGACGAACTCACCGCCCTTTTGAAGTCGGGAGGTTACGAGTTGAGGAAATGGATATCCAACTCGCCTGATGTACTGGTAGGTTTGCCCGAAGAGCACCAGCAGGACCCCCACCTATTCGAAAATGTGGATAATCCCCATGTGGTGACCGTCCTTGGCGTACAGTACAAACCGGTCTCTGACACTTTCACTTATTGTGTGGATTTACGACCACCGAAAGTCTGGACCAAGCGTTTAGTATTGTCTACTGTCGCACGTACCTTTGACCCCAATGGGTGGATTTGCCCCGTGCTGTTTATGGCCAAGTGTTTCTTGCAACGGTTATGGGCTTCGGGTGTGTCGTGGGATGAACCCCTCTCGGACGAGTTACTCCGAGATTGGTCGAGCTTCGTTTCATCCCTCCCCGAGATTAATGAAGTGCATTTGCCGAGGCTATTCCTCCCTTCTGAAAATTGTAAAGTTACTCTTCACGGCTTTTCCGATGCCTCCGAACGTGGATTTGCTGCGGCCGTGTACCTCCGCACCGTTACCGTTGACGGAGTTGTTGCTGTGCATCTGGTGATAGCGAAAAGCAAAGTCGCTCCCCTTCGGACTCGTCATACGATCCCGAGGTTGGAATTGTGTGGAGCTGCCCTCCTAATGCGTTTGTTGAACCACGTATGGCTCACATTAGGTCGATCTATTAAGATACAAGAGGTTTATGCTTGGACGGACAGTCAGGTCGTCCTTTGTTGGTTGAAGGCTCCGGCGCACACCTTGGACGTGTTTGTGGCCAATCGAGTGTCGCAGATTTGTAATTCCGACATCGAGTTGATTTGGAGACACGTGCCGGGAACCATGAATCCCGCGGATTGTGCGTCTCGGGGTTGTGTAGCCCCAACCCTAATTAACCACCCCCTCTGGTGGGGCCCACAGTGGTTGATGCGGCCTGAGTCGGAGTGGCCGCCCTCTCCAGCGTTGTCGAACGTAGCCGTTCCTGATATGCGGGCATGCGTCCTGGAGACTAACCCCGCCGGGGAAAAGGATTTGTTGTTGGATCGGTACAGCTCCTTACAGAAGCTGCTTGGTGTTACCGCTTGGATCAGACGTTTTGTGTACAATTGCAGAAACCCACGCGCGAGGCGTGATTCGTCGGTTCTCACTCCGGACGAGCGTAGGGACGCGCTCTTGTTTTGGGTCCGGAGAGTACAAGCTGATAGTTTTGAGTCCGAGATTGAAATTTTGCGTTTAGGCCGTCGCAAGTTGAAGGGCGCGGTATCGCGATTGAATCCCTTCCTGGACGAGAGTGGGCTTTTGCGAGTCGGCGGAAGACTTCGAAATGCGAACCTGCCGTATGGAGCTCGTCACCCCCTTTTGTTACCTAAAGCCGGACATTTGACTCAACTGATAATAACAGATCGCCATGTGAATGCACAACATGCTGGCTGTAATGCTTTGTTGGCCATTTTGCAGCGTGAATTTTGGATTTTGTCTGCTCGTCGAGCCATTGGCACTGTGGTTTTCCGTTGCCTGCCTTGTTATCGATTGAAGGCCGCGACCATGCAGCCCCAGATGGGTGATTTGCCTGCTGATCGCGTCACGGAATGTAGAGCTTTTGCCGGAGTCGCCACCGACTTCGCCGGTCCCTTTACTGTAAAGGCTTCGAGACTGCGTAATGCTAAAACCTATAAGGCGTACTTGTGCGTGTTTGTGTGTTTGTCCACCAAGGCTGTCCATTTGGAAATTGTCTCGGAATTGTCTACCGAAGCCTTTGTCGCCGCCTTGAGCAGATTTGTTTCCCGTAGAGGACTGCCGACATTGATACTTTCCGATTGTGGTACTAATTATAAGGGAACGTGTAATTATCTTAAGGAAGTAGTTAAGTTTTTTGTTGATAATAAAATAGACATTGGAACCACCCTCTCCCGGCGTGGGATAATCTGGAAGTTTAGCCCTCCAGAGCTTGTCCGACCTGGGGAGGGATTTTTGAAGCTTGTGTAAAGGCTGCCAAGACACACTTGCGTCGCGTGATTGGAGAAACTATTCTCACGTTTGAGGAACTTGATACGGTATTTTGTAAAATTGAGGCCGTCCTCAACTCGCGACCCTTGTGCCCGTTGTCTTCGGACCCGAATGACCTGGAAGCGTTGACCCCAGGTCATTTCTTGATCGGACAGCCCCTTTTGGCTTTGCCTGAATATCCGATTCAGGATGTAGGATCCCATCGTTTGTCGCGATACCAACTTTTGAAACAGATGTCCCAAAACTTCTGGGCACGTTGGTCGATGGAGTATTTGCATATCCTACAACAGCGCGTGAAGTGGACAGATAAAACCACCCCACCCCAGACTGGCGACCTCGTGTTGATTAAGGATGCTAGCCTGCCGCCCCTATGTTGGCGAAGGGGGCGCATTGTTAAACTCTACCCCGGAACTGACGGAGTTCCTCGTTTTGCTGAGGTTTTGGTTCGAGATTCGGTTTTGAAGAGAGCAGTTAGTGGGCTCTCCCGATTACCCGTAGATTGACGTACCGTTCTTAACGGTCCGGGGCGGGGGGATGTTCGGAAAAGATCGACGTTTCTGAACGCATCTCTAATGTCACGTCAAATTGACATTAGCTGTCACTTGAAGTTGACAGTTCTTCTTGATTGGAATTCTTGTAAGAAAAATGTCGGATTAATTTTGCTGAATTGTTAAAAAACGCTCGCGTTGAATATGCCTGGCATATTGAGTTTGAATTGAATCCTGAATTATCCTGTCGATCCCGTTTTGTACGACCAAGATTTAGACGCCATCTTGACGAGTGGCCGGTCGCGGTGCTTTGAAAGATAACTTTCCACCACGCGTTGTTGTCGGGATTAATAAACAAGCCCCGCGTGTGTTGGTGTGTATTGTTGAAGCGCCCAGTGTCTTGGGACCGCTGTGTGGTTTGTTTTGTGAGTGAGGTGACGAATTGGTAAGGTCTGCAGAAGAAGAAGGAACATCAGAGGGGGCCCCCTTATACCACTTCTGCCCCGGAGACCTTCGACACCACCGACCCGTATGTAAAATTCACCTTAATTTAAATTAAGTCGCTGTGTATCGCAGATCATATTGTTCAGTTACATCCCGGCTGAAACCAAGTTTTGTCCGGAGTCTATACTCATGATAACCTTCCACTGCGCCATGCCGGTTCCGCGGGTCTAGGCAGGGGTGTACCGAACAGAAATAAAAAAAAAAATAAAAAAAAAATATATGTCCATCAGATTCCTTATAAGTATCTCCAGGAATGCCGTAGGGGGGTTGAAAATTTTGTTAGATTTTAGCTACGACTCACCGTTTACGAGATATTCTCAATTTTATAAAATTCCGTTTTTGAAAATTTCTCGTTCCCGAAAAAAGTCCCGGCCCCATACAAAATCAGTTTTTTTTAAGTACTGCACACCCTTTGCTACACTCCAACCAATGCTTCTTTAATTTTGTTCTAAATTCAAATCTCATCGTTTTGGACCATGTTATGAAGCTGTTCAAAATTCAAATCTCATTTATACCCTCTTGTCATAACAGTTAAAAAATGAATCGTTTTGGACCCTGTTATTAGATAAACATTCATCGCTTTTCGAATCGATGGGATGAAATAGTAGATTGTATTACAAGGGAGGAAAATAATATATTTACGGCGAGGGCGCTATTTTGAATCCAGAGCGCAGTGAAGGATTCTAGATTAGAATCTCGAGCGCAGCGAGGGATTCTAAAGTAGAATCCTGAACGCAGCGAGGGATTCAATATACGTCACCCGAGGGGAAAATAATTTTGCGGCCGAGTAATACACTCTGCTTTTCATCCCCCTCTATAAGAAAAGCAGTAAAGACAACTCAAACTACCTACCTTTCTTTGTCGTTCGGATACATCATAGCGCTAGTCGGGCAAGAAAAAACTGTTTACGAGATAATCTCAATTTTAAAAAATTCCGTTTTTGAAAGTTTCTCGATCATACAAAATCCGTTGAATTTTTTTTAAGTACTGCACACCCTTTGCTACACTCCAACCAATGCTTCTTTTAATTATGTTCTAAATTCAAATCTCATCGTTTTGGACCCTGTTATGAAGCTGTTCAAAATTCAAATCTCATTTATACCCTCTTGTCATAACACGTAAAAAATGAATCGTTTTGGACCCTGTTATTAGATAAACAATCATCGCTTTTCGAATCGATGGGATGAAAAGAGTATTTAATCACAGTAAAGTTATTTGGTGCTCAAAAGGAGGTTACCTGGAAATTGAGGAATTTTTGAAATGTGGTGATTTTATACATTTTGATGTGCTCATTTCGAATTTTCACTTCGCCACCTCTTATCTTTGGCGCTCGCGCCACCATCTTGGAAAAATGGCTGTTAAAAATAGATTTTTTTAGAATCCGTTAACGATAGAAATATAGCCCAAGAACTATCCGATATTTTTGTAAAAAATTCAGTAACAGGCCAAATTTTTGTAAATGGGCCCTTAAATATAATTTTAAGAGACTATATTTTGGAATCCAACATAATATCGCATTGGAAGGTATAAAAAAAAGATATACCCCGAAAATGGTGCAATTTTTTCAGCAAATATGCTATCACCAATTTTATTGTGAACATGTGTTTATGTTCACCATATCTAAGCACGAAAGTCAAAATCCATAAAGATATAAATCGGGAAGCTAATACTTTAGGAAGAAGTCGGTTGTTTCTGATAGCATTTTTAACCTAGGTGTAATGCCAATTTAAGTTTACGTAGAGTTTTTTAAAAGTTTACTTGTTTTTTCATTTTCAAATATAGGGGGATTATATACTTTTTCGAAAGATAATAATAAATGTACTCAAATGTAAAGTGAATAATACCTATACCATTTTTGCCCATTTTTTGTAGATTTTTTATAGCTTTGTATTTGTTTTTTTTTAATGTCGCTGTCATAAATATTGGTGGATTACTAATGAAATATTTATTAAACTAGATAATCTAATTTTCTATGTTAAGAAATTACTGATATAGAATTATTGTTGAGTCTCCATAGAGCGAATCAGTTTGGCTCTCGGGCTAATAGAACTAGAGAAAATTTCCTACAATTTATGTAGTACTAGCTTTCCGCCCGCGGCTTCGCCCGCGTGTACTACACGACATTATCCTGATGGAATGTAATATTTTCCGGGATAAACTATGTCATTCTCCAGCTCCCAATCTACTCCCGTACCAAAAACACATTGATCCGTTACTCCGTTTTGGACGTGAAAGACGGACAAACAAATAATACCTACTTATTGATTTTCCCGTGGGAATATGATACTATCCTGTGGTAAAAAGTATAAGTAGCTTATTATAACCCTTGTCAGGGTCTCAAATTATTTACTTAAATACCAATTTCTGCCCCCAAATTAACCTGCACTTAAAGTGATTTTTCCATACAATGAGATTTCCCGCGGTAAAAAGTAAAATATATCCTTTCCAGGGCCTTTAACTGTCTCTATTCTAAATATCATCCTTCTCATGAACTCAAACTATCGCCTTAAATACCAATTCCATTCTACAGCTTTGCCCGAGCGAAAACTTATTTTACCATGGGAATGAGCCTTATTCCTGCGGTTACAATTTGCCTATGTCCTTCCTAGCATCAGGACATGATGGGTGTCCCAGTGCTCCTATCAGTAGGAGTAATTAGTAGGAGCACCGGAAGCACTGTGTCAAATTATCTTCATTCCAAATTTCATCAAATTGGTTCAGTCGTTTTGACGTAAGCATATACAATTTCGCATTTATAATAATAGTGGGAATAGTAGAAATAGGAATATGAATGGCCGGCCGCGACTACGTCCGCGAGTACTACATCGCAAAATTTTGTGTCAAAAAGTAGATAGGCATTCTCTAAGGTCTCATCAGTACCATCATCAATCTATTTTAATGTCCCCGCTGCTGGGGCACAGGCCTTCATATAGATGGATAAGGAGAATGGGCCATGACCTTCCACACGCGCCCATTGAAGTGATGGTGTACTAACCAATCCAAATGCAGCCAGAAGCATCGGCTTATCGTGTCTTCCGAAGCACGATATATTTTTTAACAGCAATCCCATGATAGACCATTGCAAAAGTCACATAACCTCATCGATCGTAGGCCGAGCACGCTACCCGTGGTTAAGGCATAAGAAGGTAACGATACCTAGACAAACAGGAGCTACTATCGTATGAATAATATTCGGACATTTTCCTACTCTTGAACTACCAAAATGCAAAAAATCAAGTCAATACTTTGCTAAAAAATGTGTAATACTGATTTTCTTGAGTTTTATTCCAATGCATAAAGAATATTTTGCTTTGCACGAAAATGAGCTGTCATGGGACCCATGCTTCATTATATAAAGTGAACAAAAAAAACTGTATCCCACGGGAACTGTAATTTTCCCGAGTTAAAAAACCGTATGAAATTTTCCCGGCCAGAGTTCAATTACCCCGATCGATTTAGCCTTTTAGTTGTGATTGAACCATAAACATCCAAACTCCCACCACCCACCCTATATAAACATTAGCCCCCCCCCCTTTCTACCCTATTAGGGTTTTTTTTAATTTCGCCTACGCAGATCACTTTTAATCATGACCTTGTATCCTTCATACCAATTTCCATACTCCAAAGTCCAGAAATGAGGAAGTTTTCATATAAGCCTTAATCCCTCCCTTTCTACCCTATTAAGGGTTTTTTTTATAATTTCGCATACGCAGATCATTTTCAATCGTGACCAGTATCCAACATATCAATTTCCATACTGCTAAGTTTAGAAATGAGGAAGTTCCATATAAGTTTAATCCGCCCGTTTTACCCCATTATCGGGGTGTTATTTTTAACTTCGCATACGCAGATAATTTTCAATCGTGATCAGTATTCAACATACCAATTTTCATACTTCTAAGTTCAGAAATGAAGAAGTTCCATATAAACTTTATCTCCCCATTTTACCCTATTAAGGAGGAGTTTTTTTTTACTTTGCTTACTCAGATCATTTTCGGTCGTAACCATTATCCAACGTACCAATTTTCATGCTTCTAAATCCATAAATAAGGAAGTTCCATATCAAATCATAAATAAATCATAAATCATAACATTTATTTGACACAGACAGTGGACATGGACATAACTTATATAAACAAAAATACACAAAAAAACACTATAAAATGTACCACATGGCTGCATCAAAAGGGATCTAGTTCAGCATGTGTCAGTGTTGAAGCTGACGCTGGTTTTTAACTAGACCCCTTGTTGATTGACATGTCGATGTCAATACGGATGCATTTTAGAGAATTAAAAGAAACATAAAACTAAAAATAAAACTAACAAAATTTAAATTTAGGTATAACAAGCATGCATAAACGTCACCTTTATTTGACATGTTTGTTTATAAATACCTACATAGTAGCTGTGCTTATGGTGTATGTACCTGAATTATATAAAGAGAGCACCAATAATGAGTGACTGATGTGATGAGTGTGAGTAATGTGATGAGTGATGTGTAAGTATAATAAAAATAATAATGATAATGACAAACACAACATATCTACTATTTAAAAATAATAATAAAATAGATGATGAACACTAAATGTAAGAGGCATCAATAAATTTTATGCAGCCCAACTCTCGCTGTGCATTAATAAGGTGCAGTGTCAGGTGTTTTTTGAAAACATACAGAGAACTGCTTTCTCTCAGAGGCGGAGGAATATTGTTCCAAATTTTGGACGCTGCGTAACGAAAGCTACCCCTGAAACATGCGGATATAACCTTAACCCCCCCATTTTACCCCTTTAGGGGGGGAGTTTCCAAAAATCCGTTCTTAGCGGACGTTTCCTAGGCATAATCTACCTTCCTGCCAAATTACATCTTCGTTGGTCCAGTAGTTTTCGAGATTTCGTGATGAGTGAGTTATGTTCCCTCGATTTTATATATATTTCCAATGCATAAAGAATATTTTGCTTTGCACGAAAATGAGCTGTCATGGGACCCATGCTTCATTATATAAAGTGAACAAAAAAAACTGTATCCCACGGGAACTGTAATTTTCCCGAGTTAAAAAACCGTATGAAATTTTCCCGGCCAGAGTTCAATTACCCCGATCGATTTAGCCTTTTAGTTGTGATTGAACCATAAACATCCAAACTCCCACCACCCACCCTATATAAACATTAGCCCCCCCCCCCCTTTCTACCCTATTAGGGTTTTTTTTAATTTCGCCTACGCAGATCACTTTTAATCATGACCTAGTATCCTTCATACCAATTTCCATACTCCAAAGTCCAGAAATGAGGAAGTTTTCATATAAGCCTTAATCCCTCCCTTTCTACCCTATTAAGGGTTTCTTTTATAATTTCGCATACGCAGATCATTTTCAATCGTGACCAGTATCCAACATATCAATTTTCATACTTCTAAGTTTAGAAATGAGGAAGTTCCATATAAGTTTAATCCGCCCGTTTTACCCCATTATCGGGGTGTTTTTTTTAACTTCGCATACGCAGATAATTTTCAATCGTGATCAGTATTCAACATACCAATTTAGGGGGGGAGTTTCCAAAAATCCGTTCTTAGCGGACGTTTCCTAGGCATAATCTACCTTCCTGCCAAATTACATCTACGTTGGTCTAGTAGTTTTCGAGATTTCGTGATGAGTGAGTTATGTCCCCTCGATTTTATATATATAGATAACCTTTTTTCTCCCAGCTCCGGAAACGAAACTTTGTTGACACGCACAAAATATGAGAGAATTTATCTAAGTATTTTTATTTCATTTAGTGGATATAATATGATATCAGCACTCTGTGGAGTAGGTACATCTACCTACTATTCGCTATAATTTTGAACGCAAAACTAATATAAATACTTGGTCTTTGAGGTATTATTTGTCACAAACCACTTATTTCAGGGCTTTACTGCGAGCTTTCAAACAATGTTATAGTAATATTGATTGCAGAATACAATGAGTATAGCTCCATCTTGTTAACGATATTACTTAAAAAAAATTGACAGTTCGCAGTAAGACCCTATTATATAACGCTTTTGATGGATTTTTATTGACATACCAACTTTAAAATTTAACTATCGAAATAAATATCTTACTAGCTTTCCGCTCGCGGCTTTGCCCGCGTGAGCTACACGATGTTTTCTCGTGGTAAAATTAGCCTAAGTACCTATATGTTATTCCAAACCACTGTGTCTTTAGATACTGTGATAGGACAGTGCCTAAATTCATCCAGATCCGCTCAGCCGTTTCGCCGTGATTGAGTAACAAATATTCAAACTTTTGCATTTATAATGTTAGTAAGATAAAACTTGATAGTGTAAGACAAGACAAGTAGGTACTGATTTACTGATCTACGCAATGCATATAAAAATTAAGTTCAAAAACTAAAACCCGACTACTGAAAAATCACGCTTTAAAAGTATGAAACAAGAAAATATTCTCATCTGAAATTGCCGTGGTCGTATGCCACTTTTCCCTAGAATGAAAATATTGTTTTGTTATATTATATAGTCGTGGGCATACGACCACGGCAATTTCAGATGAGAATATTTTCTTGTTTCATACTTTTAAAGCGTGATTTTTCAGTAGTCGGGTTTTAGTTTTTGAACTTAATTTTTATTTACATTATTTTGGGGTCATAATTTTGCGCTGTGTAGTGCCGGCACATAAAAATAATAGCACTACCCCCTTTCTTCTCGAGGGTGTCGTAAGAGGCGACAGAGGGAAAACTGCCATCAAGAGAGGGGCAGCAGCGTCTCCATGTAACAGCAGGACATATTTTTTATATTTCTTTGTTTATAGTGAGGGCAAATACAGTCTTTTCGTATACCGCTAACGGTATGTTGGACTCAGTCAGACAAGGTCTGTCTCTCGCCACGCTCAGCCCTCCCGCCAAGCCCAATAGGCTTCGCGAACAGCAGGACATACTGCGATCGCCAACACTTGGCAGGCTAAGCGTGGCGATTATGGCAAAAATCCACGCTCCGACCAATACCGGCTCAAATTTAAAACAATGGCTCTCAAGCAGCTTAAAAACAACAAGGCGGCGGGCGGGCTTCTGAGAGCGGGCGGAAAGCTGATACTTAAAGCTTTTCAATTCAATCATCCTCGAGGGCAAAACGCCAAAGGCATGGGGCAGAAGCGTTTTTCAAGAAGGGTGATAGGACTCTTTTGAAGAACCACAGACCCATCACGTTTCTGAGCTATCTATAAGATGTTCGACGACTTCCAACGTCCCGAACAAGCCGGGTTCTGGAAAGGCTAATAGAACCAAAGACCACATTCATACGCTGCGGCTAGTTATACAGAAAACCGAAGAGTACAACTTGCCACTTTGCTAGGCGTTCGTGGGCTACGAGAAAGCCTTTGATACTATTGAGAGCTGGGCGGTGCTGCAGTCTCTCCAGAGGTGCCAAGGAGACCACAGGTACATCTATGTGCTCAGGTACTTATACCAAAACGCCACCATGTCAATCCGATTACAGAACCAGAGCTGTAATCCTATCCAACTACAGCGAGGTGTGAGACAGGGAGACGTCGTCATCTGTCCGAAACTGTTCACAACTGCGTTCGAGGATATTTTTAAGCTTCTTGATTGGAAAGGATGCGGCATCAACATCAATGGCGAGCACCTGACACACATACGGTTTGCCCATGATGTAGTTCTTATGGCTGAGACCTTGGAAGACCTGAACTTAATGCTCGAAGATCTCAGTAATGCTTCTCAAAGAGCGGGTCTAAAGATGAACATTGGATAAGGCGAAAATCATATCCAATACCCATGTTTCACCCGCTCCAGTCGTTGGGAACATTACGCTCGAAGTTGTTGACCACTTCGGTCCAGTTCGTAAGTCCAACTCCGAGAAAGAGATCTCTCGACGAATTCAGCTCGGGTGTTCGGGAAGCTCCGGCATATATTCGCGTCCGAAATACCTCCATGTCTCAAGACGAAAGTCTTTGACCAGTGTGTGTTGCCAGTCATTACTGGATTACTGACCTATGGAAGTGAGACGTGGTCTTTTACTATGGGTCTCAAAAGAAGGCTCAAAGTCACCTAGCGAGCAATGGAGAGAGCGATGCTTGGTATTACCTTGCTCGATCGAATCAGAAACGATGAGATCCACAGGCGAACTAAAACCACCAACATCGCTCGAAGGATTGTACTGTTGAAGTGGCAGTGGGCGGAACAGATAGCGCAGAGAAACGATGGCCGTTGGGCCATTGATGGGCGGAAAGGTTCTTGAATAGCGATCGCGTACCGGTTCCGTTGTCAGGCCCCCTACAAGGTGGACCGACGATCTGGTCAAAGTTGCGAGAAGCCGCTGGATGCGGGCAGCGTATGATCGATTGTTGTGGAGTTCCTTGGGGGAGGCCTATGCCCAGCAGTGGGCGTCGTTCGGCGATATGATGATGATGAATTTCGTGATAAAGTCAAAATTCGATTTATGCAAGCAAAGCCGCAAGCAACAACTAATAAAATATATATTTTTGAAACGAGCTCACCAAGAGCTTTCATTTGATACCATACACGATATTCTTCTCAGAAAAAAGTGTTTTAGTTCACAACTTTATGTCGTCTAGAGGGCGCCGTATTCAATTTCATGTGACGTGACATAGCCTATGACCAGCAGACAATCAAGACGCTTCCAACGATACCTCAATTGTGAATATATGATCAGCAGTTTAGAACTTATGTGGGAACAGATGAACATACATACAAACATACATACATACATACATACCGGTCAAACTCATAACCCTCCTTTTTTTGCTTTGCCGTAGTCGGGTAAAAACTCATACAGAAATACATACAAATAAACTCACGCCTGTTTCCCATGGGGATAGACAGATATGGATCGCCGCCTGGTGATCGTAGAGACTATCCCCATGGGAAACAGACGTGAGTTTATGTATGTATGAGTTTCATTCACATCCATCAATCTTTTCATACATGGCCAGCGATTTTTGTCACTGCGTACACGGCACATAAAACTCAAAAAAACCTTTTACCCAAATTACTGATTTTCTTAACTATTTAATTCTGAACTATAAAACATTTTTTTTAACTTTCTATCGCAAGTAATAGGGGGTAAAAGAATGAAAGTGACGTTTTTTTGCTTTGTACACAAAACTTAACAATTTTTATGATTTTAGAAATATAATTTCTTTAATATTGCGTTAAATTAAGACCGTATCGAGCAACATTTGATAATTGTAATAACCACGATATTTGATTATTTACATTAGAAAAAACTTATCCCGGAACTTATAAATACGGAAAAAAAGTGTCAAAATACAAAATACCTACTTAAATTACATAACAAGTTTTATTACTTATAATTTACAAACAACAGAAACAGTATCACATTCTTGAAGAGGTAGTAAGCCGTCGTCTAACGTTAATGGTGCTTTTGATCAGGGATGATGTGTTTAGCGTGACCTTCACGTTTCACGACAGCGTTGAATCTGTAAATAAAAAAAAATAGGTATTTAAGAAACTCCAACTATTATTTATCAGCGCCTGCTCGCGATTTTCTTTGGCTTTGAGAGTTTATTGACCGCATTCTCAAATGAGCTAAGAGGCGCAATGGTTATCGCGTTTGTTTGGATTAAAAACTTTCGCTACAGTGACCGGATGTTTCACCAATTTTTTTTTATATAGAACTCATCCGTGTCTTGGTAAACTCGAGATGATGATCCTGGCTGGGTGCATTTCCAACGCACGTTCACACATTAGACCCGTGAGGTAAGTGCTGCTGTCTGTCCCCCAGCAATAGAGGCAATTAATATAGCTTGCGATATTTACGTGGCTAAAACTTAATATGAAAAAGGGAAAGCCTATTCATAATTCATTCAAATAAAGTAATACCAACCCGCTGTGTTTGTCGGCGGTGTACTCAACGATGCGCACGGTGCCGTCGGGCTCGTGCAGGGAGTAGAACCCCTTGACGACGTCGCTGTCGCGCGTCTCGTGCTGCGTCTTGTGGTCGCCCGTGTGCGGGTCCTCCACCGAGTACTCGAACGCGTATTTCGGGTACGCCTGAAACGTAAAAGTGGTTATTATTAGCACGATGTATCTCATCTGCGGTGTATCTTTTTATCTTCTCGATGCAGGATGTATTATATTGAATGGTGGAGAATCAAATGTAAGCCAAATATCTATAGAGGAATAAGTCATCTTCTTTTTAACACAATAAATAAATAACTTTTTACAATCACACCAATTATCAAGCCCATGTAAATTTCATTGAGAAATTGTGTCGTGGATAACAGATAAATACATACTTATATACTTTTTGTTTGTAAATAAATACATAATATACATAGAAAACACTCAGACCAAGACAAATAGACATTTTCATGCACACAAATATTTGTCTTGTTCGGGAATCGAACCCGAAACCTCTAGCGCAGAAGGCAGGTATCATACCCCTGCGCCAAATCGGTCGTCATCACAATAAAGGCTAGGTTTAAAAATCAAGTTACATAGTAATCCTCGTGGTGGTCATGTTTGTCTTCTTGTTGTTGGTAGCCATGTTGGTTCTCCTGCCCGTGGTACACCTGCTGGCTCTGCTGTTGTTGCTGCTTGTGACCAGACTGGTGCAGCACTATGCTCTGGGATGAGATCGCGTGACCGTGACCTTGGTCATGCTGCGGACGAGCGGAGGCTGCTTGCTGAAACGTAAAAGTGGGTATTATTAGCACGATGTATCTCATCTGTGGTGTATCTGTATAACTTCTCGATGCAGGTTGTATTTTCATGAATGGTGGAGAATCAAATGTAAGCCAAATATGTATAGAGGAATAAGTCATCTTCTTTAAGCACAATATAGGCTAAGTTTAAAAATCATCTTACATAGTAATCCTCGTGGTGGTCATGTTTGTCCTCATGTTGTTGGTAGCCATCTTGGTTCTCCTGCTCGTGGTACACCTGCTGGCTCTGCTGTTGTTGCTGCTTGTGACCAGACTGGTGCAGCACTATGCTCTGGGATGAGAACGCGTGACCGTGACCTTGCTCGTGCTGGGGACGAGCCGTGACCACTGCGATGGCGGCAGCAATGCAGACAACCTTATGTAAAAAAACTGATAAATATTCCTGACTATTAAGATTTTAAATTACTTTTATGTATTCACAATGCAATTCTGTAAGTATAGGAAAAACCCGCATAAAAGCTACTTAATTGCCGGGCTGGTAGATTTTTTATATCTAGTATTGTAGTTATATTTTCCTAACAAGTTAATCACAAGCTTTTCTAAGCAATTTCATTGAGAAGTCTGTTTTTTCCGTACCCAAAGGATAAAAACGGGACCCTATAACTAAGACTCTACTGTCCGTTTGTCTGTCTGTCACCAGGCTGTATCTCATGAACCGTGATTAGACAATGGAAATTTTCTCAGATATAAAATTAATATTTAAGGGGGGCTCTTATACAACAAACTTGTTTTTTTTGCCGTTTTTTGCTAGGTATAGAACAAATGTCTAAAGTTGTATAAATAATGGTACGGAACCCTTCGTACGCGAGATCGACTCGTTTCATGTTAATTATTTAAATCTCTATGACTCAATAGTATTTTATAAAAGAGATTAAACATTTTATTTACTTACTTTAAACAACATTTTTATAATTAAGTTAAACTACTCAATAATTCAATCCAAAACGATAAGTGATAATGAATTATTTCAGCCCAGTCTTTTATATTAAAGCAAGTTCACAGTGTAACAGTAGGTAATCTGAACTGCAGCTTTTCGCAACAATACAAAATCGTAAAAATTTAAACCGTAAACCGGTTAAACGTGAGTGGGTGATATAATTTCGCTTGAATAAAAACGAAAGTGACCTTGACTGAGACAGGTTGATCCCATTATAAGTATAAGCGTACCACCCACCTTTCTTTGACATTGCTAAATAACGTGTGTAGTGAAAAGAAAATTCACAACAATATTGTAGCAACAATGGGATATTTTTAGAAGCTTTTGGCTTTTGTTTTTTATACAATGTGATTTGCTATTTGTAGAAATTAATAATTTCCTTATATAAGCAGCGCAATAAGAGGTTTATTTTTTTTTGTGGATTTTTCAAAACGATGTAGGTTTGCAGTGCTTTTTGAAGCCGATTCTAGATTTAAATGTTAATGAACGTTTAGCATATTATTTTTTTTATATTCAAATCAATGTAAAATTTAAATCGTAGGTATATTTTATGATTGATGCTTGATTTGGCGCAGGGGGGATCTGCCTTCTGCGCCAGAGGTCTCGGGTTCGATTCCCGAACAAGACAAATATTTGTGTGCATGAACATGTCTATTTGTGTTGGTCTGGGTGTTTTCAAAACTAAGTACATACAAACAAAAGTACAAATAAGTATTGATTTATCCGTTATTAAATTTCCATGATACAGTTTCTTAATGAAGTTTACATGGGCTTGGATAATTGGTGTGATTGTAAGAAATTATTGTTATTATTAATTATTATCTTTTATGGTAGGGTATACTTTGACTATTATACCCCCTATACTTCAGCTATAGGCGGTAACTATACCTTAAATCCGAGTTTTAGTAACCCGTATTTATTAGAACATAATTCTTCAAAGCGTCTTCATTTATTTATTTGCTCCAACAAACATAATGTTGCAATCCAATTTAAAAAAAGACTAGATTTGGTAGATTCTATTAAAACTCCAGTATTGCCTCGAATTGCTACAAAACACAGAGGTACAGAGAACAATGTAACTGTAGCAACAACTACGTGCTGAAAGCTAAGATTTTTTTTATTGTTTGGAACAACTTTTATACCTAATCAATTATTTAAGTTTGTGTAGGTGCACCAGCAGGATACTAAGATATTTTTGCTCATAGTGTGTCTGCTCTAGATACAAAGTCCGAGCTGACATCAAAGGAAAATATCTCTTCCTGTAATAAGCATACCACTGGTACAACTGGTAAATTATAGTTTTCCTTGTAACTAATCTTAATGAGACTAAACTGCTTAGTTGAAAAATTGATTACTTTTATTATTTATAATATCATTACAATAATGCATTGCGAATGTCTAATAACATTTTAACGAAATAGGTAGGTAATTAAATTCCTTGACTGTACCTACTTAAATTACCTAAATATTTATGGAAAGTGAGCTTACTAAGTGTGAAAGTCATTTATCAATTTGACGACTCTTTATGGAACACAACAGCGAGAAAAAAATTGCCATTGATGAGTTTATTGCCGGTTCTTCTCGTTACAAGGTCTTCTGCCGTAGAATTTGCAAACCAACGCATGACCAAGCTTCTTTGACTTTCATAAGAACTTTTATCACAACCGTATCTGAATTAAAAAAAAATACTTTGACTTTTTGAATTTACCAACTTACTCTTATTACTTTCAGGGATATTCTAACAGAATTGATTTTTAATAAAAAAGTAATACTTAAACTTAAACTACAACATGGAAAAATCATAACAAAAATTTATTTGATTAAAACACCTTGCATCGTAATTGTATCAAATATTAAGTTGGGTAAATTTTTATGCCCATAGATGTAAGGTAAAAGTAACCGACCTTTTCCCCAAAATATATCAAACTGGTCCAACGATTGGCAGCATTGAGTAAAGAGGGTTGTAAGAATATAAATAACCAGTCTAAAATTATGGAAATATCAGTATCGAACAGCAAGTCATTGTTACAAGTCGATTTATAACGATTATTACTTAAAATGTTTTTTAAGGTTAGTTAAAAACCAATTTTAATGTCATAATATTCATTTATTTCTTATGAGTATAAATTTTGAATACGAATATTAATTTTTTTGCACTATTCATGTTTTGTCGTTACTCTGTTAATTTGCATTTATACATGTACGTACATAACCACTATAAATAACACTTATAATAATAAACGTAGTTTGTCCGTAAAACGTATTGTAAACGTCCAAACATTCACTGGCGCATTTTTGCAGGTGGTACCCATTTTAGCCATAATTGGCTCTTGCTTCGCTGTAGAACACGCCTACTCGTCCCAAAGCATCACTCGTCATGACACGCATGAGCACCACGAGCCCATCAAAGTGGAGAAGCACGTGGTGATCCCCGTGGTGAGCAAGGTGGTGCCCGTGGCCCACTACGTGCAGGAGAGCAGCCACCAGCAGCGCCACCACCTCGAGCAGGACTACCACCACAAGCCGGCCGTCTCCTCCTTCCACATCGAGCGCCACGACGTGCCCGCCAAGCCGCCCGCGGACTGGCACAAATACAACGACGTAAGCGCTCACCTAATCGGCCAGTAGTCTAGTTTGTTCGAGCATTGGGTTGTATAACTGAATAAACTTGTGTTCGCAGGTTCCCGCCAAGTACGAGTTCGAGTACAAGGTCCAGGACCCGCACACCGGCGACTACAAGCAGCAGCACGAGGCGCGCGACGGGCACGCGGTGAAGGGCGCGTACAGCCTGCGCGAGCACGACGGCTCCGTGCGCACCGTCACCTACTACGCCGACAAGAAGACCGGGTCAGTACCTACCAAGACTATAGGAACAAATCCCTAAATACATAACCCAACATTAGCACGACAATGTAGGGTGCGTGAAACGCACACTTAGACAAGCATATACCCTGCGTAAGTGTGATGCTTATTTCACAGAAGCCTAGGAAACCCGTACGGACCACCCGCACCTCACCGGATTGCGTACGGAGCAATTTGCGTTACTGTAGAATGATGTTCTAGTACCTAACGTATGTCTTTGTTTCGGGAACGACCCGTACACGTATTCTGAACTGCTAAGAAACTAGCTTCTGACGTATTTTTGGAACTTTCTCTAATTTACTCTATTCTTCTCATCCGCTCGAGTCCTATGATTTTATAGTGTTTCTACAAACTATGATTACTCCATGACTGACTCCAACATTTATTACAGATTCAACGCTGAGGTAAAACACACTACAAAGCATGTCGAAGAAAAGAAGCATTATTGAAGTTCCTGATAGAAAACGTGAAACCCTATGTGAATCATGTTGAAATTGTTAATGACTGATAACTTATACGTTACATAATAATTAAAGAATAAATTATAAATTCATGATATTTTAATTATAAAGCATAACTAAAAAAGCAAAATTCTAATTATATCAATTCCCCATGCTATAGTTATTGATTACTAGCTTTCCGACCGCGGCTTCGCCCGCGTGGACTTCACGAACGTTATCCAGCGGGAACGTGTTATTTTTCTGGAATAAAATTAGCCATGTTCCTCTCCAAGCTTCAAAGTATCTGTGTCTTAAATTTCAGCCAAATCCGTTCTGTCGTTTTGGCGTGATTGAGTAACAAACATCCAAACATCTAAACATCCAAACATCTAAACTTTCACATTTATAATATTATAGTAGGATATAAATATATAAATATAATATATAATATAATATATAAGTAGGAAAAGTAGGATATATTTATTATTCGCACGCCTTGCATTTCATTGCGGTTTATGGAAAAATAAGATCGAAGGAATATAAATCAAGTGTTAAGGCTGGGAATCCCGAGCGCAGAAATAATTTGAGGGGGTGAAGAACGTCGCATACGCTCCGCCCATCGGAGGGACACCCCGCGCGTCTCAGTATACTTGCGCGGCCCTGGCCGGCGGCCGATATCGTGCCACAGTGTAGCAGCAAGACAGTAGTGACTGATATTCAGTAGAACCACTCAAGTTTAATTTTTAATGTAATATGTTTATTATTTTAAAACGAAATAGGTAAATAACTGTAGTACAAATAATATTATTACCTACCACTGTATACCATACTATAATATTACATTGAATGTATTACAATATTGTTACGGTGAGGGTGTTATTATGAATTTCAAGCGAAATGATCGATTCTAGAATAGAATTATAGTAAACAAGCTGTTGCCCTCGACTTCGTCCGCTTGTATTTCAGTTAAAACATGAGTTTCAGTTAAAAAGTACCCTATATCATTCTCGATCGTCCTATTTATCTCTATACTAAAATTAATCAAACTTGGTTTATCGGTTTTGGGATGAAACCTAACAGACAGACAGAGTTACTTTCGCATTTATAGTACCTACTAGCTTAATCCGTAGATAAATGCTAATGTCACTTTGCCTGTCTGTTACTTTATCACGCCAAAACGCTGAATGATGATGAATTTTGGAATTTTGAAATACATCGAACCTTGGAGAAGGTCATAGAATATTGTTCATGCGATAACCGAAATCCACGTGGGCGAAGTCGCGGGCTGCATCTAGTAATTTGATATACTAACTGTGGCCCGTAACTTCGTCTGCGTGAACTTTGGACATTGCATTTGTATTGTAATTGCAGTTATATCGCGTAAAAAAGTAGCCTATGTCCTTCTCTAAGATTTGTAATCTCTGTACCAAAATTCATCAAAATCGGTTCAGCTGTTTTGGCGTAAAAAGTAACATCATCATGGCAGCCGAACGACGCCCACCGCTGGGCATAGGCCCAAAAAGTAACACATGGACGAACAAATAGGCAGATAGAGTTACTTTTTGTAGGTATGGATAGTGCGTGAGAATCGGAAAGGGTATCAGAGTGGGGATTACAGTGGGACTGGTAATGAAAGAGAGGATCGTAGAGGAAATCATAGTGGTGATCGGAGTAAGTGAATAGGAGTAAAATTAAAATAAATAAGTATGTCAATAATAATGGTAAAACATTTATTAAAATTGGCTTAAATCTAGAATCTTGACTCAATGATATCTTGAGCTGAGAACGCACTTGTGTCAAGGCAATATCGTGCCATTTTTGATAGTGCCATTCCAAATTCTCTTAAAACGTCCACCGCTGAGGCCGCCGCGGTTGCAACTAGTCAAGCTATTATAGCATACCACCGCAAATCATACCGCCCGCCGCGCCTCTTGAGCAGGGTACTCACCGAGCTGTGTAACACGTAACGTAACGTAACTGCTACTGTCAAGTGAGTAGGTACATGGGAGGCACGAGCTCGCTGCGAGCCGCTCGCGCGTGGTTCGCAGTAAGCTCGCAGTGACCCGCCGAGTGGCGGTATCGCTGCGAACACAAAGGCGGCTCGCAGTGTGCGCGTGGACTACGACAAGACCTCTTGTGCACTGAGTACGCGCGACGCGAACTTCAAACGAACGCAATCATGGAGTGAACAGAATGTTGTCGGCGTGATTTCGTCACAAGCACTGCGGATCCGGGAGCTCGTAGCTGATGCCGTACTCTGAAACGCAAATCCGAAACTTCGGTTAGCCCCGTCCCTTTCACTCGATTCTGTCACAACTGGGGAGTGAGAGGGACGGGTATAACGAAGTTTCGAGTTTTGCGTTTCAGAGTAGGCCTTCTGGTTACGCGGTGACCGTGGACGAGCCGTACTCACTTTCAGGTTGATACAGTAACAGTTGCTTTGCAGCACCGCACGCCGCACCGCTAGAGACTGTGGCCGACGTTATACCTAAATATACAAATCTGTTTAAATATTTAACCGAGTAATTTCGCAGTAAGTACATAAAATGACTTATTTATACCAGCCGGCCTAGCATGAGCGGCTTATAACGCGCGATATGATATGGTACGGCAAGTTGTCTTGCTTACCCCACTAAGGTGTAAGCAAGACGGCATGCCGTACCATATCATATCGCGCGTTATAAGCCGCTCATGCTAGGCCGGCTGTTAGTATGTAATACTTGATAAAAATCCAAAACATTTTCCAAACATGAGTAACTACTGCTATTGTACTTATGGTAATTCCTTTTTTTGACCCTCATTTTTATTAATAATTGCTCAGTTTTTTTTTTCTTATATGATATTAGAATGAAATTTGGCGTCACGAGTAAGAAAATCCAAAAAAATGCATACGAATATTAATTTATTTTAAACAACACAAATTCAGTACCTATGGGAAATTTCTCAGCATTATTGCTTTTTAAAATTATGTGTAGTCACATAAAATACCAAAAATACCATAAAATACCAAAGTGATATACCACAAATCTTAAATATCCAAAAGGAATAACATCGAAAGTTCGACATAGAAATTTTCCATTTCAAGTAACACCAAAATTTCATATTTGATTAAAATTTGGTTTTTCTGTTGGGATATTTTTTTGGATATTGCCTAAATTGTTTTATACGTTATATAAATATGTCCGGTGAAGAAAGTTTAAACGGATAATTTTTCCTGAAAAAGATATCAATGAAATAAAACTTTATTAAAAATACCTAATTTCTATTAAGTATTAATATTCTTTGGAAAGTTATACAATACTTTTAATTTATTGCTACTATATCATCATGCTGTAAAGTTTTCCCTGACTAAGGAATTACTGTGGGGGTCCACTAGGTTAATTTCGTACACTGCCTCACCTATCTCTATACACTGTGACACAACTTACTATTTAGAAATCTATGTAGATTAATATCCGATTCGTTCCAAATGAATTAAAAAAATCAAATCACTTAGTTACCTTTTATGTTTGTTTATCTTCGCAGAGTCTGCGACGAAATCTTCATTTTTTTATTCTTTTTATTGGCCATTTTATCGTAGGTAATCACTATAAAATGTTTACAGAATTATTCTTGAATGAACCTAGTTAATGCATAAAACAAACAGTAGATACATATTAAATTTAAAATACATATTTTCCTACAAACTATTATTATATATTTGTACAAACTATAACTAGGTACATTACACGACACCACAGATAATTATTTGTATCTATATAGCTTACTGAACTCTCTACACAATCAAATATTTGAATTGTTTTTAATTTCGCTCGTCGCAGGTTATTGCGCCGCAAAAATTGGCACGCGTCCGACCTCTAACTCATTCCGCAGGGGACTGATTGATTGAAATTACGACCGTCAACGTAGCAAAATAGGTTTTTTTCGAAAATAAACAATGCCTTAAAAAAAATAGACTTATGACGGCCGGAATCCCTCGGCTATTCAAAGACAATTATTTTCGTATATTTTTCATTAACTAAAACCAAGTATTTTGCAAATAATACGATATTTGGATTACCGATTAGACGGATGTTTGGGATTTTATTTGACACCCTTAAATATCACCAATCGAAAAAAAACGGCCGGAAGCACTAGATAAATAACTGTAAAATAACATATATTTTTTCCAAGTTTTAAGTACTTGTGATTTGCGAGTAATCCATAATTTAAAATACCCTATTTTGGGGAATGCCCGCCTTAAGGTATACCTAATTTCAATTTGTGAACAAAACAAAGTAGGTATAATTTACCTACTTTGTTTTGTTGATGTAGATGTGATGATAATGTATTGTAGTATGTAGATTGTATATAAGCAGATGTTATAAGTAAATCTCGTAAACTATTGGACCAATGGAGATGTAATTTGGCAGGAAGGTCGATTTTAATTAGGAGACGTCTACTAAGAAAGGATTTCGGGAACATCTCCCCCTAAAGGGGTGAAATGGGGGGATAACGTTTATAGGTATGGAACTTCCTCATTTCCGAACTTAGAAGTATGAAAATTGATATGTTCGATAGTAAGTCACAATTGAGCGGTGTTTTGCAGAAAACGACCAACGCCAAAAACACAGTTTCGAGCTATAAGCAGTTTAAGGTTTTTTTGTTCATGCTCGAAATTTATTGTAAAAATTGTTATAAATTGGAGCAAATTGTTAAAATGCTATCTTAGCTATTAAATAAACTATTTTTTAATACTGTAATAATTTGATAAACTATAGAAATATCGCATTTATTTATGGTCGTTTTTAACCAATTTACTGTTTCTTGCATTTACATTTTCGCAGAATGAGACCAAATGGGATGGTCTCGTTCTGCATAATAAAATTTTAAAGATCAGAAATAAACTGAATGATACCAATTCAATTGTTATATTTTGCAAAATATATTATTAATCTTGAAATGATTAAATTATTCAGTTTCTAATGTCAATCAATCTAATATCCAGTTCGGGAATATTGTAGCCCTCAACAAGTTCATTGGAATCAGGGCCTGCATGAAGATTTAAATAGATTTTTTGGCAATCCGTAGGTATCATCATCATCATATCAGCCGAACGACGCACACTGCTGGGCATAGGCCTCCCCCAAGATCTTCACAACGTTCGGTCCTGCGCTGCCCGCATCCAGCGGCTTTCCGTGACCCTGACTAGATCGCCAGTCCACCATGTAGGGGGCCTGCCCACGGAGCGTCTCGTCTGAAAAGCGGTCGCCATTCGAGAACCTTTCCGATCGGTTCTCCACGCTACCTATGTGTCTCGCCCACTGCCACTTCGTTTTGGTATAAGTACCTTAGCACCTTATTGTACCTGTAGTCTATTTGGAACTTCTAGAGAGACTGCAGCACGACCCGTCTCAATCGAATCAAAGGCTTTCTCATAGTCAACAAATGCCAAGCAAAGTGGCAAGTTGTACTCTTCGGTCTTCTGTATAACTAGCCGCAGTATATGAGTGTGGTCTATGGTACTATATACTTTCCAGAACCCGGCTTGTTCGGTAGGTTGGAAGTCGTCGAACCTGCGATTTGCAATGACTCTCGAAAACAACTTATAGTTAAGGCTCAGAAGTGAGATAGGTTTGTAGTTCTTCAAGATTCTTATCACCTTTCTTGAAAAAAAATACTTTACATCGTTTCTGCCCCATGCCTTTGGCGTTTAGCCCTCGAGGATGACTGAATTGAAAAGCTTCTGGAGAACCTTAAGTATCGGCTTTCCATCCGCACTCAGAAGCTCTGTTGTGATTCCGTCATCGCCCGCAGCTTTGTTGTTTTTAAGCTGCCTGAGAGCCATTCTAATCTCGTAAAGGCTGATGTCCGGGATATCTTCTGTGTCGGGTAAGCTTGGGTCTAGTTGTTGAACACCTGTTGAAAGCAAGACTAAAGCTTGCTTTCAACAGGTGTTTGCGTGGAATATAAATGTCCACAGAAACTCTCAATCTCCCTCAGGATTTTAGGTGTTGACGAAATGATGCTACCTTCCTCATAGCTCATAGACTCTTAGTACTAGAAAGCTGTAATTTGGCATTAATATAAAAGTAAAATATTGTTGTTATTTGTTTTTTTAGTCATGTGTCCCCCCCCCCCCCCCCCTGCCAGTCAAATGGTTGTTTTTGGATACGTGAAAAAAATCACGATAGGTGTATATATGACGAATATAAAAGGAAAACTATTACAGCTAAGAAGCTTTACAAGTTTTTGAAATATAACACATTTTCGAAAACCGCAAATATAACTGTCATTCATATGAACATTATGAAAAACAAAGTATTTTTATTTCTGGCGAAAAATGATAGTGGTATTTTTGCTCGGTGTACGTAATCGGTACGTTTGAGCGAGTCCGACTCGCACTTCACCGATTTTTTTAAAAGTCTAGAATCATTATCTTGTACAGTATAAACTCTATAATGGTATAAAGCTTTTCGTTTGCTTTTGCCCATTGAACTAGCGAATACCATTCATCTGGCGAATAAATCTTTTTACCTATTCAATCAAGGCATGAACCGAATTGCTTTCATATTAGAGGTGACCTTTTTCCATGAGTCGATGGCAAACTTTAATTTCAGTTTACTTAGAGCCAACAAGTACTTCCATGTAAAAAAAAATATCCGGTTACGGTTTTGACCGCCGCCGTATTTTATTTATTTCGTAATTGATGCCAGAGATCACATTGATCCTTTTAATGAACATGAAATCCTATCTTCAAATTATTATTTAGTAATAGGTCTCTGTATATCGCCTTACAGTCTGTACTTTACTATTATAACCATTTTCTGTACACCATTGTGAATACATGTTAAATATTTTTGAAAACAATAATGAGGAATATAAATATTTGATGCTTTATTTTTTTCTAACATACTTACTTAATGTGAATGTGATTCCATATTGTGCAAAAGAATTAACATGATCTAATACGATTTGTTTTATTTCGTCTGTAACTACCTTGAAGATGTTTATGGCGATCTCTGCTATAAAAAAACTGTAACAATCAGTACATTCAAGTTAGAAGAGTTATCCATTCAGTTGGCGGCATGACTCTCGCGGGCCACCGCGCCCGCCCCGCGGGCTATTGAGATATTGAGATAGCAGTACGTCTACTACACTATTGCCGAAAGTGCATATTATACTTATGCACTTAGCGTTATGTAAAACTCAAAACTTTTTTGTTTCTCATGATATTTTTATAAAATTTGAGGGGCTTAATTCTTATAAAATACTAGCTGTCCGCCCGCGGCTTCGCCCGCGTGTTCTACGCGACATTATCCTGATGGAATGTAATATTTTCCGGGATAAACTATGTCATTCTCTACCAATCTACCCCCGTACCAAAAATCACATTGATCCGTTACTTCGTTTGGACATGAAAGACGGACAAACAAATAATACCTACCTATTATTATTATTATATTATATTTACTTAAATACCGATTTCTGCCCCCAAATTAGCCTGCGCTTAAAGTAATTTTTCCATACAATGAGATTTCCCGCGGTAAAAAGTAAAATATATCCTTTCCAGGGCCTTAAACTGTCTCTATTCTAAATATCATCCTTCCCATGAACTCAAACTATCGCCTTAAATACCAATTCCATTCTGCAGCTTAGCCCGAGCTAAAACTTATTTTACCATGGGAATGAGCCTTATTCCCGCGGTTACAATTTGCCTATGTCTTTCCTAGCATCAGGACATGGGTGTCCCGGTGCTCCTATCAGTAGGAGTAATTAGTAGGAGCACCCGGAAGCACTGTCTCAAACTATCTCCATTCCAAATTTCATCAAAATTGGTTCAGCCGGTTTTGTCGTGAGCATATACAATTTCGCATTTATAATAATAGTGGGGATAGTAGAAATAGGAATATGAATGGCCGGCCGCGACTACGTCCACGAGTACTACATCGCAAAATTTTGTGTCAAAAAGTAGGTAGATAGGCATTCTCTACGGTCTCATCAGCACCATCATCAATCTATTTTAATGTCCTCGCTGCTGAGGCACATGCTTTCATATTAAGGAGAATGGGCCATGACCTTCCACACGGGTCCATTGAAGTTATGGTGTACTAACCAATCCAAATGCAACCAGAAACCCTAGCTTATCGTGTATTCCGAAGCACGATATATATTTTTTAACAGCAATCCCATGATAGACCATTGCAAAAGTCACGTAACCTCATCGATCGTAGACCGAGCACGCTACCCGCGGTTTAGGCATAAGAAGGTACGATACCTAGACAAACAGGAGCTACTATACTATCGTATGAATAATATTCGGACATTCTCTTCAACTACAAAAATGCAAAAAATCAAGTCAATACTTTGCTAAAAAATGTGTAATACTGATTTTCTCCCAACGGACTCGCTGTCACACCATTTTGTCACACTGGTGTGACTACGAAGAATTTTTTTCTCATTTTCCACACTGGTGTGACTACGGAGAATTTTTTTCCTAATAGTCACACCATTTTCAAAAAGTCATACTTGACGTAAATCACTTGATAATTTGATACCAGTTTGATACCACTTTGATGCAATATACGTAATATGATATTAAATTAATTATTATATTAAAATATTATTAGCTGAAAGTACCAGGGTTGCATAGCTAACCAGGAGTTGTTTTAGATGTTTTGAGTTTTATAGGCAGCAGCATTTTAAGTAGGTATACTCGTAATAACTCCTGGTTGCTTAGGCTGCCCTGGTACTTTTTGTTCATTATTTTTCCAATATGCCTAGTGCCTAGTAGGTAGGTACTTCATTCGACTCAGGGCAGCTAACTTATCCTTTATGCAGTAGTAATGTGGGAAAAATATCTCCCGTGTTAGGTACTACTAGTGTGTGTCAGATAACTCTGCGCGTGACTGGCGCGTTTTTGGCGCTAGTTACAGTGCATTTTTTGTTCTTAAGTTTTAGAAAAGATTAGTACCTACATAACACAGGTAAAGATTTTTTTTCTAACCAGTCGCAACTCTACTTACCTCCTCCATAGCTATGTTATCCTGGTACTTTAGAATCCAAAAGTTCGCAAATAAACCGTTACTAGAATGCCAAGTCAATATTAAATTTATCCTAAGGTTGTTATAGCTTGCAGCTGACTGTACATAAATAAATTTGCTGACTGTACGTAAAATTGGAAGGTGCCAACTCGCGCGCGCTCACGAGTTTCACACTCGCGAGTTGACGAATAAATCAGTTTGCAATCCATGTTATAAAATATGCACATACAGGGTATTTAATTTCCCCGCACTAGTAGTGTGACAACAAGTCTCATGTTTTGGCAGTTACTAATATTCACACCAAACAGTGTGACTACGAAGAAAAAAATGCTTCGTAGTCACACCAGTGTGACAAAACGGTGTGACAGCGAGTCCGTTGGGGATTTTCTTGAGTTTATTCCAATGCATAAAGAATTTTTTGCTTTGCACGAAAATGAGCTGTCATAGGACCCATGCTTCATTATAAAAAAGTGAACAAAAAAAAACTGTATCCCACGGGAACTGTACTCTTCCCGAGTTAAAAAAACCGTATGAAATATTCCCGGCCAGAGTTCAATTATCCCGATCGATTTAGCTGTTTAGTTGTGATTGAGCCATAAACATCCAAACTCCGTATCTTTAATACCCCCACCCACCCTGTATAAACATTAGCCCCCCTATCTACCCTATTAGGTTTTTTTTTATTTTGCCTACGCAGATCATTTTTAATCATAACCTAGTATCCTTCACACCAATTTCCATACTTCCAAGTCCAGAAATGAGGAAGTTTTCATATAAGCCTTAATCCCCCCTTTCTACCCTATTAAGGGTTTTTTTATAATTTCGCATACGCAGATCATTTTCAATCGTGATCAGTATCCAAGATACCAATTTTCATACTTCTAAGTTTAGAAATGAGGAAGTTCCATATAAGTTTAATCCGCCCGTTTTACCCCATTATCGGGGAGTTTTTTTCAACTTCGCTTACGGAGATAATTTTCAATCGTGATCAGTATTCAACATGCCAATTTTCATACTTCTAAGTTCAGAAATGAAGAAGTTCCATATAAACTTTATCTCCCCATTTTACCCGATTAAGGGGGAGTTTTTTTTACTTAGCTTACTCAGATCATTTTCGGTCGTAACCAATATCCAACGTACCAATTTTCATGCTTCTAAATCCATAAATGAGGAAGTTCCATATAACCTTAACCCCCCCATTTTACCCCTTTAGGGGGGGGAGTTTCCTAAAATCCGTTCTTAGCGGACGTCTCCTAGGCATAATCTACCTTCCTGCCAAATTACATCTTCGTTGGTTCAGTAGTTTTCGAGATTTCGTGATGAGTGAGTTATGTCCCCTCGATTTTATATATATAGACTAGCTTTCCGCCCGCGGCTTCGCCCGCGTGTACTACACCTGATTACCTGACGGAGGAATAAACTATGTCACTCTCCAGCTCCCAATCTACCCTCGTACCAAAATTCACATTGATCCGTTACTCCGTTTGGACGTGAAAGACGGACAAACAAATAATACCTACTTATTGATTTTCCCGTGGGAATATGATACTATCCTGTGCTAAAAAGTAAAAGTAGCCTATTATAATCCTTGCCAGGGTCTCAAATTATTTACTTAAATACCAATTTCTGCTCCATAGCAATGAGATTTCCCGCGGTTAAAAGTAAAATATGTCCTTTCCAGGGCCTCGCACTGTCTCTATTCTAAATATAATCCTTCCCATGAACTCAAACTATCACCTTAAATAATAACAATTCAATTCCACAGCTTTGCCCGCGCTAAAACTTATTTTACCATGGGAATGAGCCTTATTCCCGCGGTAACAATTCGCCTGATGTCCTTCCTAATAGAGTCTCAAACTATCTCCATTCCAAATTTCATCAAAATTGATTCAGCCGTTTTGACGTTAGCATAATACAATTTCGCATTTATAATAATGTAGGGATAGTAGAAATAGGAATATGAATGGCCGGCCGCGACTACGTCCGCGAGTACTACATCGCAAAATTTTGTGTCAAAAAGTATGTAGATAGGCATTCTCTAAGGTCTCATCCCCGCTGCTGGGGCACAGGCCTTCATATAGATGGATAAGGAGAATGACCTTCCACACGGGCCCATTGAAGTTATAGTGTATTAACCAATCCAAATGCAGCCAGAAACATCGGCTTATCGTGTCTTCCGAAGCACGACATATTTTTTAACAGCAATCCCGTGATAGACCATTGCAAAAGTCACATAACTTCAGCGATCGCAGGCCGAGCACGCTACCCACTGCTCTATTCTATATACCAAATTTCATGAAAGCCAGATCGGTGGTTTAGGCATAAGAAGGTAACGATACCTAGACAAACAGGAGCTACTTTCGTATGAATAATATTCGGACATTCACCTACTCTTTAACTACCAAAATGCAAAAAATCAATTCAATACTTTTCTAATAAATGTGTAATACTGATTTTCTTGAGTTTCCCTTGCAAATGCAATGAATAAAGAACTTTTTGCTTTGCACGAAAATAAGCTGTCATGGGACCCATGCCACTATTTAGTAATCTGTGCCCATGCTTCATTGAATAAAGTGAATAAAAAGAAACTGTATCCCACGGGAACTGTACTTTTTCCCAAGTTAAAAATAATTGTATGAAACTTTCCAGGCCAGAGTTCAATTATCCTGCTGATCGATTAATCTGATTAGTTGTGATTGAGCCACAAACATCCAAACTCCGTATCTTTAATACCCCCACCCACCCTATTTAAACATTAACCCCCCTTTCTACCCTATTAGGGATTTTTTATTTTGCCAACGCAGATCATTTTTAATGATGACCAGTATCCTTCATACCTATTTCCATACTCCTAAATCCAGAAATGAGGAAGTTTTCATATAAACCTTAATCCCCCCTTTCTACCCTATTAGGGTTTTTTTTATAACTTCGCATACGCAGATCATTTTCAATCGTGACCAGTATCCAACATACCAATTTGTTCAGAAATGAGGAAGTTCCATATAAGCTTAATCCACCCATTTTACCCCATTATGGGGGAGTTTTTTTTTAACTTCGCTTACGCAGATTATTTTCAATCGTGATCAATATCAAACATACCAATTTTCATACTTCTAAGTTCAGAAATGAAGAAGTTCCATATAAACTTTATCTCCCCATTTTACCCTATTAAGGGGGAGTTTTTTTTACTTTGCTTACTCAGATCATTTTCAATCGTAACCAGTATCCAACGTACCAATTTTCATGCTTCTAAATCCATAAATGAAGAAGTTCCATATAACCTTAACCCCCCCATTTTACCCTTTTAGGGGGGGAGTTTCCCAAAATCCGTTCTTAGCGGACGTCTCCTAGTCATAATCTACCTTCTTGGCTAATTTCATCTTCATTGGTCCAGTAGGTTTCGAGATTTCGTGATGAGTGAGTTATGTCCCTTCGATTTTATATATATAGATAGTGAAGCGATTTACGTGGAAAACGAAAATTTCATAAGTTTGAGTTAGAGTAGTGTTCATTGAAGGCATGTTGTTCATTGGATTCCTTGTTTAGTTGATAATCGTTCAGTTTTTTAGGTAATAAGCAACATTGAAATAAATTATCTATTCTTATGATTGAAAATGACCTTAGTATTGTGTGAAGGTCTTTTAGCCATAATGGAGGAAATAAATTTCTACGTTTGTCATACTAGGTAGGTATAGTGGGGGTGTATGTCCAGATACTAATTTGCCAAATTCATATTGTGACAAATGTATCATGTGACTACGAGATATTATGCCCAATTCGGAAAGTGTCCTAAATCTAATGTTGCTTTTCGATAAAGTGGCAAACACCTCATGTGACGAATCGCTAAAGTGACTTACTGCGCACAAAAGACACAGTTCACTCTTGCTTTCATATATTTATAAGTAATCGTTAGTCACAGCTTCTGTCTGGTAATAGTATCATCATCTCACCCTAATGCAGTCCAATGCTGGACGAAGATGCGCCACACTACATGACCTTTAACCTTGCTTATCCAGCCACTACCCGCTACCTTCTTCAGGTCATTGGTCCATCAGGCTAGGAGGCGTCCGACGCTACGTGTCGGTTCGGCAATACGTGGTCTTGTCTCATCTTTTCCATCGCTCGAAGGTTTCGAGACAGATCTGGCCAGCTCACTACCACTTCAGCTAGCTACATTTATGTACTATGTCGGACACTCTGGTCCTCTACTGCATGATCTCATTTCGAATTTTACCCCTATTTTACACTAAGCATGGACCTTTCCTTAGCTCACTGAGCGACATGTAGTCGGTGGATTTATATAATCGTAAAAATGATAAAAGATGTTTTAAATGTGTGATGTGTTTTTATTGACAATAAGTTACATTAAATACTTAACAAACAGTTCAACGTGCTTAAGTTACCCAAAGTTTAAATTTAATATTGTTTCTTTTCCTCGACGTGTTTCGTTGTGTGTTTCACTTCGGCATTAAATCTGTAATAGCAAAATATAACGTTATTACCAATCAAAAGTACGTAACATACACATAGTCCCGAACGGGTGTAGTCATGTTTTATCACCATCAGCCAATTTTAATGAACCCACTGATGAGCCCAATGCGGATTGTTGGGTGTTAAGATCTGGGAGTTTTGGTACTGACCCGGTCTTCTTGTCGGCGTAGTAGGTGACGGTGCGCACGGAGCCGTCGTGCTCGCGCAGGCTGTACGCGCCCTTCACCGCGTGCCCGTCGCGCGCCTCGTGCTGCTGCTTGTAGTCGCCGGTGTGCGGGTCCTGGACCTTGTACTCGAACTCGTATTTGGCGGGACCCTGCGAACACAAGTTTACTCAGTTATATGACCCAATTCTCGAACAAATTAGACAACTGGCCGAATAAGTGAGCACTTACGTCGTTGTATTTGTGCCAGTCCGCGGGCGGCTTGGCGGGCACGTCGTGGCGCTCGATGTGGAAGGAGGAGACGGCCGGCTTGTGGTGGTAGTCCTGCTCGAGGTGGTGGCGCTGCTGGTGGCTGCTCTCCTGCACGTAGTGGGCCACGGGCACCACCTTGCTCACCACGGGGATCACCACGTGCTTCTCCACTTTGATGGGCTCGTGGTGCTCATGCGTGTCATGACGAGTGATGCTTTGAGACGAGTAGGCGTGTTCTGCAGCGAGGCAAGAGCCAAGTGCGGCCAAAATAGCTACAAACTGCAAAATTTTATAATTTGTAAGAAAATCTAACACTGTTTATTGAAATAAAACAACTTTAAGTATGGGTTAACAACGTCTTGAAAATCAAATTACAAATAAATACAAAAGTGAAAAAAAACCCTTTTTCCACCGTAATAGTTTTATTTAAATTAAGGTTTTAATTTATCTTCTGATTTTTTTTGGCTTTTCCACTTGAATAATTAAGAATAGTATTTTTTTACGAGTATCTCGCAGTCTCATACTAAAATCGTAATTGTAGACAACAGAGGCTGTTTGCTACTATAAAGCAACTTCGTTATACTTTCAAATCAGTGCTTTACCTTAAAAAAACATAATGATGTATTTATTAAAACGACTTGTAACGATGGCTTGTGCGTCGATACTGAGTTTTCCATAATTTCAGACTGGTTATATATTCTTGCAATCCTTTTCATTCCATACAACCAATCTCTTCAGAGCTTCTGATTTATTTTGGGAAGAAAGGTCGGCTACTTTTACTTTGATACTTTCGGTAAAAATATATTTTTTTACCACCAGGTTTAAAGATTGACGAACTTATAATAGTCTTATTCTAGCCTAACCCTAAATGTTTATTTAGGTTTGTGTTTATGTATATTCTTTCATCATTATCATCAGTAATTTTGATGTTACCACTTCTGGGACACAAAAAGAGCATGGTCAATGCTACATCAAGCGGCACGGCAACGCTCCACATTTCTGCGTGCTGCTACCCAAACAAGCAAAGCAAACCCTTCCTCCTGGTGGTATCTGAATAAAACAAAAGAACATTTAGGCTATTCACACGATTATTTCATTCTAAAAGTAAGTTGTTATTGTTACCTCTCGTGGATGTATTGTTTCTGTAACCATGATCCGTTCAGATCCTTCAGGTATGGAGTTACGTGTTTGTTTGGTCAAGAGACCGTTCGCACCATACACATAAATTCGTAACAACAGCAGGACGTGGTATGATTCCTTGTTGTTGTATTGCACGCCAAGTGTGTACCCAACAAGTAAAACATATTAAGCCACCGTCGGGTATGTATAGCAACAAAATATTAATTTAAGATTTATTTATGAAAAACAACATTTTTTAATAATTTTAGTGGACCGAGGATCTGGTGAAGGTCGCGGGAAGCCGCTGGATGCGGGCAGTGCAGGACCGATCGTTGTGGAGATCCTTGGGGTAGCCCTATGCCAAGCGGTGGGCGTCATATGGCTGACGACGATGATGATGATGGATTAACATTGAGTTAAAATTACTTTTCCTTATTGCATTCATAATGCATTTTTTATTAGTGAAAATGAAGTATTAGAAAAAAACGACCCGTCTCACAACTAGCTCTGATGGGACTCGAACCCATGACCTTTCACTGTACTGCTCTAACTACTAAGCCTCAGAGTCGTTACGAGAAGCGTCGATTTTATCCAATACTTTTTACGCGCTGTATAGCCAGCGTTTATTTCATCAATGTGACGATATTACTACCTTCACACACGAAAGAAATACCTTGATGAAAGAGATACCTATAAGATGATACAGAATTTAAATAAGTAAAATGTTTTTTACCAGGTGACCAAGATACCGCTCAATGACTGAAATTATTTCAAAACCAATATCATCGGCAGCATAATATTGTTCATTTTCATATATTACAGAGGTGCACTGCAGGCACGCTATTGTCAATAAACTGGATTAAATATGCATTAAAATATGCCAGAATATGGAACAAGTGGAGAAAACACGACATGGAAATAGCAAATCACAAGCTAATCAGAAACCATATAACAAAGCCGGGATGAACAGGGAAGCAATCACTCAATGGCCGTAGGTAAACTGGTTCGCAAAATAAACACAATCACTTAGAACTCCGAAAAACATACTAAGCATGTCCTAAGCCAAAGCTTTCCTATATACCTATATCTAAGTTACTCTATGGCCAAAGCATAGCAAGACTCAAATGTCCGTTACTTCACTTCATAAAACTATCAAAGTCATGAAACAAGACATAGAGTAAGCAATAAAAACAAGCGAATCAAACGACAAGCCTAACAAAACTGTCATGGCTGCCCTAAAACTAAGGTAAAATACTTTTGAAATGATCATTTCTGTACAACTGTGCCCGTAGTGTAAGTTTTTATGTCAAAAAACGCAAACTATTTCGATTGCGTATTTATGTCAATTTGTATGAAAACTGTATTAGCGCCTCTAGCGGCGAGTAGCGCGCTTATATAGTTTTCATACAAATTGACATTAATACGCATTCGAAATAGTTTGCGTTTGCTTGACATAAAAACTTACACTAGGGGTACTGTATCGTTTTTCAAATTAATTTGTTAGTATTTTTATGATATTCCCCAATTTTTTTCCAATTTATCTATACAGTGTAGGTACATAGCATAGTGCAAGCCCAAAATAGAACATCTCCTTTGTGACTATTTGTACTTTTTGATAGTATTTAAAATGAATCAGCCTCTATGCAACTAACGCGCACTTTACATATATTATACATATGTATTGAAGAGTGATTATACAGGTTTTTTATGTTCTCCTGACGTTACGACACCTTTCTAGGGGTCGTGGTTACGGTGCCTGATAAGTATTTTTTTAGTTTAATCAGAGATACCTATATAGCGAGATAGAGACAAATTTTTTTTTGCCTTCACAATGCATTTTTTTAATGAAGTATTAGAATAAATCTACCCATCTCACAACTTGCACCGTAGCTCAGTGGCTAGAGCATTCGCCCATACAGTGAAAGATAATAGGTTAGAGTCCCATCAGAGCTAGTTGTGAGACGAGTCGATAATTTCTATTACTTTATGTTCAAAGAGAATGGAGACATAGAGAATGAGAATCTAATATAGGTACATTTTATAATTTCGTTCAGAAACGAGATTCTGTTAGCCATGTACTGTTTTTTACTTAATATTTTACTTTGGCAAAGAAAAGTAGTACAATTGAGATATTTAAAAAAAATGGTTATATTTTTACTATTCACATAATTTTGAAATGACAAGGAAAGGTTATGCTCACTTGTATAATGAGAGCAGTCTGCTCAGTCAAGGTTACTTTCGTTTTATTCAAGTAAAATTTTAACACCCACATGCGTAATAATAACTGGTTTAGGCTTTTACAATTTGCATTCTTACGAAAAGTTGTAGTTAATATTACTGTAACAGTAAAGTTTTGCTTTAATATAAAAGACAACGGTAATTTTATTTCAATATCAGTTGACATTTTGTACCGACTAGTCAAAGCAAATTCAAAAATCATGTTTACTAAAGTGAGTTTACAGGGCATACTTTAAACTTATCAAAAATTTTGTAGTAATAAAAATAAAATTAAACATTTATTGTTTGTAGGTATGACAATGTTAGTCAAACTTTAATTAATTGCAAATGCCTAACAAATATAGATATGTAGTAAAAGATTTTGTCTTTCTAATCATTATAAAGTTTAAATGTGTAATTCGCAGAAAATAAATGTAGTAATAATTTGAAACACTTTTGGTTTTTAAAATAATGTTAGCTGGACTTTAATTACCTAGCAAGGAAACTATGCATTAGAACATTTTGTCGTACTAATAATCAATTAGTTTAAAAGTGCGATTCACCATATAAAGATATGTACTGACGAATAGGATATATCTTTTAAAGGTCGTGTTAGTTGCTGCCGTCGTCGCAGTAGCCTCCGCTCGTCCCCAGCATGACCAAGGTCACGGTCACGCGTTCTCCTCCCAGAGCATAGTGCTGAACCAGTCCGGTCACAAGCAGCAACAACAGCAGAGCCAGCAGGTGTACCTCGGGCAGGAGAACCAACATGGCTACCAACAACATGAGGACAAACATGACAACCACGAGGATTACTATGTAAGATGATTTTTATTGTTCCGTAGCCGAATGGCAAAAAACGGAACCCTTATAGATTCGTCATGTCTGTCTGTCTGTCCGTCCGTCCGTATGTCACAGCCACTTTATTCCAAAACTATAAAAACTACACAGTTGATACTTGGTAGGTAGGAGTATTCCGTGAACCGCTTTACGATTTTAATACAAAAATAAAAAATAAAAACAAATTAAGGGGGGCTCCTCGTACATAGAACTGAAACGGAAAAATATTTTTTTAATCAAATATATTCGTGTATAGATATAGATAGGTCTTTGAAAATAACATGGAGGTTTTTCAAATAATTTTTTCCCAAACTCAATATTTTGAATGATAGAGCCTTCCAAAGTGGTAAAATGAGTGTCCCCCCCTCTAACTTTTGAAATAAAAAAGTGGAAAATCTGGAAAAAATATATGCTGTAGATTTTAATAAAAACTTTCAACAAATAGTTATTTGTTATACAAGAGAGCAAAATCATTTTTCGCTGCGAGTGCCTAATTTAAATCACGAACTAGCGAAGTAGTCTAAAATTGAATCACGAGCGTAGCGAGTGATTCAAATATAGACTACTGAGCACAGTGAGTGATTTAAAGGCACGAGACATCAGAAAATTTTGCTCTCGTGTTAAACATACAACTTTTCACCTCTACCAGCGAGAAAAAGGTTACAGGGTGCCTACCATCAACTTTAAGAGAGCGATTCAAAAATAGCGCGATGCAGAATAGGTTCCTAAAATGAATTGCTTTCTTTCGTACTCTGACCTTCTAAAAACTGGATCGCAAATGAATTGCTAAATGTGAATGACCGAACGATTTGTGTCCTTATTTCTTCTACCCGTCTCTTTCACTCGATTCTGTCATGCCCGGAGAGTGAAAGGGACGGGTATAACCTGCAGGTGTCATGTTAACTTTGCCGAGTTATAAGTCAAATAAGAGTTGATGACAGCTCAGCGGCTGTGAAACGTCATTGAATGATCACTGAATCGCTGTCATTGATATTAAGCTGTCGTGGTACGAATAAGCGAAGCAGATCAGTTTAGGTTCCTAAACAAAACCGCAATAAGAGTTGATGGTAGGCACCCAGGTCAGAAAAACAACATTGAAGGCAACATTTAACAATAAAGAAAACATCAAAATTAATAATTAAGAGTGAAATTGGTGCAATTATGCAAGTTGAAGGTAACTGTTTGCATTGCGTTCAAAAACTGCACTGCATGTAATTTTTATGAAAACCAAACATGATATTAGTAAGCGATATAATGTTCACTTCATATTATTTATTTTAAATATTGCGTGGTTAATAAAAAGCAATAGTAGTACAATCGTATTTTTATAATTTGTTATTAGAATTCATTAATTTTTCTTATTTTATATTTATATCATGCATGCGACCTCATTTCGTCCTTACTCTTTATTTCGAACCTTTGGTATCAGTGTATTTCTTTTTTAACCGACTTCAAAAAAAGGCGGAGGTTCTCAGTTCGGTTGATTTTTTTTTTTTTTATTTTTTTTTTTAATGTTTGTTACCTCATAACTTTGTCAATTATAAACCGATTTTAGAAATTCTTTTTCGGTTTGAAAGCATATAGTTACAAATTGGTCCCATTGTTATACGGTCAGGATCTGATGATGGCATCCTGGAGAAATCAAGGGAACTCTTCAAATATTATAGGCACACCTATAGCGATTTTGGTATTTTCTTAAGTAACTCGTGCATTTGCTTTCGGTAAGCACCATTTGGTGAAGAGTAACTGATGATGAAGACCACATATGGCCATCGAAAACATTAATTAAATACTAAATATGTTACGGGCGCAATACGATTCCTTTAAGGTTCATAAGTAATTTTCAAGTATTTGCGACTGGTAGTCATCATCTCACGATGATGAGCTGGTGATGGAAGGTACAACTCCTCAATAGTTAGGAGTTGGAGGATAATTCTTTAAATATCGTTGATACGTAAATATTTGTAGTTGTTACCTTTCAGGTTATTTAGTTAAGCTGATGATGGAAGGTAAAACTCTTTAACGCTTAGGAGTTAAAGTATGTTTTTAAGTACTACAAGCGCAAATAGAACTTTAGGTTGTATTCTTTCAAGTAATTTAGGTTAGCTGATGGTGGAAGGAAACTGGATAACAGTTAAGAGTTGGAGGGTGGTGCTTGTCTGAGTTCTAATTTAGATATGGGCTATAGTCGTTGCACATTGAGCTACCCTTGCTCATTATGCGGTTTCTTATAGTAGATTTCTTACACTAAAAAAGGAAAAATAAACAAAATTTTTCAAAAAAAATTAAACCGCCTTCAAAACAAAACTGCAAACAAAAACTCATTTCCCAAAAACACGTAAAAGTGAAAAATAAATTGAATCATTCAATTCAAAGTACGAAAGTGCGGGACTTTTTCTAATTATTCTTGAACTTACTGATCTGATTGAAGTCGGTGTCAAGCCGATTCAATTTCATTTCATTTCAAAATAGTGAAACAATAATAAACAATATCTCATGCGCAGAGTGGTGTAAATTGTAATCTATCAAATACATATTAATATTAATATCTATTTGGCTTGACACCGACTTCAATCAGATCAGTAAGTTCAAGATTAATTAGAAAAAGTCCCGCACTTTCGTACTTTGAATTGAATGATTCAATTTATTTTTCACTTTTACGTGTTTTTGGGAAATGAGTTTTTGTTTGCAGTTTTGTTTTGAAGGCGGTTTAATTTTTTTTGAAAAATTTTGTTTTTAAGCTTTATATTTCATGTCCATCGACATAAAGCTATCTATCTATCCTTTTTGCTCATATTAATTTTAAAAGTCTCATCCTTGTCACTCTATTTCTTTTTTCTTAATTATTTCAAAAGTTAGTGTAAGAAATTAAAAAAGCACTTTGCCTCACGCTCGCAGCAAAAATCGATTTTGCTGCGAGTTTTTAGGCGCCAAAAGCGCCCTTTTCGAGCTGGAGTGGTGAAAAATTAGTTTGAACGATACATAGTGAGTACTTTTTGAGATATAACACATTTTCAAAAACCGCAAATGTAACTTGGTCATTCATACAAACACTATGAAAAACAAAGTTATATTTTGCTGACAAAAAATTATGTTGGAATTTTGGCAAGGTATAGGCAATCGGTACGTTAAGTGTGTACGGAACCCTTCACGGGCGAGTCCAACTCGCACTTGGCCGATTTTTAACTTAGCCTACCTATATTGTGTTAAAAAGAAGATGATTTATTCTATAAGTACATATTTAGCTTACATTTGATTCTCCACCATTCATGACAATACAACCTGCATCAAGAAGTTATAAAGATACACTCCAGATGAGATACATCGTCCTAATAATACCCACTTTACGTTTCAGGCGTACCCGAAGTACGCGTTCGAGTACTCGGTCGAGGACCCGCACACGGGCGACCACAAGACGCAGCACGAGACGCGCGACGGCGACGTCGTCAAGGGGTTCTACTCCCTGCACGAGCCCGACGGTACCGTCCGCATTGTTGAGTACACCGCCGACAAACACAGCGGGTTAGTAAATGAGAACTATTTTTGATAGTTATACCTACGTTATTGAACCAAAAACGACACAATGGTATAGATTTGTCTACAGCTTACCTGCTGTAAGCTTAAGTTTAAAGCATATAGTAGATCTAATTCAACCACCTCTCTGGTCTAGTGGCTCACACCACCGATTTCAGACCCGAGTCCCGGGTTCGATTATCTTCGTTTGGCTTGGTGGAAGGACTTGTTCTTATAGTCCGTCTGGCCAGCTACAACCATCTTATATAAGTCTGATGCGACGCCTTAAAAAACCCTTTTTAGTATTATTGTTTTCCAGTTAGAGATAAGATAGCCAGTTCCTCAGTGATTGAGGATCCCGGGTCTAATACGTTTCCACCTTCAGCCTTATCTCCACTTCACATCAGGTGTGCCACACAACAAGGCTAAGTGCCACCCCGTTATGGATTAAAAAAATCCTAGTAATACCTATTATAAATGTGACAGTTTAGATGTTTGTTACTCAATCACGCCAAAATGGCTGAACGGATTTGGCTGAAATTTGGGACATACATACTTTGTAGCCTGGAGAAAACATAGGCTACTGTTTATCCCGGAAAAATATCACATTCCCGCGGTATAACGTTGTGTAGTCCACGCGGGCGAAGCCGCGGGCGGAAAGCTAGTACTTCATAAGCTTCTAATTTCAGTTTCGTAGAAAATGACCTTAATATTAGAAACTAGCCTTCCATCCGCGGAATTGTCCGCAAGTAGGTACTACACGACTTATCCCCCAGGAACATGAAAATTTTCCGGAATAAAAAGTAGCCTATGTCCAGCTCGCAATCTATCCCCATGCGAAAAATCCTCTGTTGCTCCGTTTTGACGTGAAAGACAGACAAACAAACATACACTTTATCACATTTTATTTAGTAGTAGGTATAAGTATGGATATGGATTTCAGTTCGTCCATTTAATTCATTTTTGGTAACATCTCTATTATTGTCTTTAAATTGTTGTTACAGGTTCAATGCCATCGTGAAACATGAGGGCCACGCTAAGCACATCATCCCTGATCAAAAACACCACTAAATATAAAACTTCTATTGATTTTATGTGATATTGTTCCTGTTATGTTTATAAATTATCTGAATTAAAATTGTTGTTCATAAATTAAAAAGTTTCTCTTATTTATGATCATTCAGAAAATGTTTCCCTTACGTACAAATCGTCAGAAACGTTCCCGTCGGCAGAATGTATGTATTGTCACTGTCACTCATTTCAGAATAGACAAAGACAAAGCGATAATTTGAATCCGATTCCGTTACCGACGACTTGTGATTCGGACAGCTGTACTATCATCATCATCATTTCAGCCGTACGACGCCCACTGCTGGGCTTAAGCCTCCCCCATGGATCTCCACAACGATCCACAGCTGTATTATAACATAGCATACCTATATGTAAATTTACTGTGGCTGTACCCCTAGCATGAAAAAAAATTAATTGTACTGTCCTTCGAAAGCTGTCAAAGTGCTGCTGTCAAATACACATTGAATTTCAGTTCCATAGACGACCGAAAGAGGCGCTGCTCTGTACCCCTAGTGTAAGTTTTTATGTCAAGCAAACGCAAACTATTTCGATTCCGTATTTATGTCAATTTGTATGAAAACTATATAAGCGCGCTACTCGCCACTAGAGGCGCTGATACAGTTTTCATACAAATTGACATAAATACGGAATCGAAATAGTTTGCGTTTTTTGACATAAAAACTTACACTACGGGCACATGTTGCAACCTACAACACAACTTTCTTGGTTTTTATACAAAACAATACGATCACGATAACGGTTACCATAACGACAGTTTTTCGTGCTAGGGCTACTGAAAATGGTTATTTACCTATTTTTGTTGCCAGTTATGAGGTGATTATGAGGTGCTAAACATAATGACGACAGCTAAGATACGCTATAATTAAGGCTTTTTTTATTGAACAGAAAGAAGAATGCCGGATTTTTTTTCAATAATATCAGCTTCCACGCACAGTCATGCTACTTTTTAAACGCTATGTTGATGTCCAATAATATAGTAATATGATAATAACTTATGAAAACACTACGTGGGCTCACCTGTTTCGAGACAGCTGTTTTAAGAACTGATAATTTATGAAAACATTAGGTAAGTACTGTATTTTTTAAGAAAATTTTGATTACAGTTCAAGTAAGTGTGCTGTTTCGCGACATGCATAATAAATCTTTTAGTGTGTACTCCAACTGGAACTTCAAATGACAGTTATTTAAAAATTGCTCTCTTTCAATAATTTAAGACTAGTTATTTAAATTTTTTACTTTTTTGCATTCACAATGCAATTTTTATCATAGAAAAATGGAAAATAAAGTATTTAGAAAAAATCAACCCGTCTCACAACCAGCTCCGATGGGACTCGAACCCACGACCTTTCGCTTCCGGGCGACTGCTCTAACCACTGAGCTACGGAGTCGTTACGAGAAGCGTCGAATTTATCAAATACTTCATACACGCTGTATAGCCAGCGTTAATTTCATCAATGCGAGGATATTACTACCCCCACACGCGAAAGAAATACCTTTCCAGATATTTTACAATCGCTAAAGAAGAAATTACTATGGCAAGTTATTTAAATTTTTTACTTTTTTGCATTCACAATGCAATTTTTATCATAGAAAAATGGAAAATAAAGTATTTAGAAAAAATCAACCCGTCCCCGTAGCGAAAGGTCGTGGGTTCGAGTCCCATCGGAGCTGGTTGTGAGACGGGTTGATTTTTTCTAAATACTTTATTTTCCATTTTTCTATAATTTAAGACTAGTTATAAATTCACAGCAATGTTTTACATTCACCGACAATCAGCGCAAGTTTCTCTCAGGTGCTTTGTGATATTGAAAGCAGGGTACTCAAGCAGATGTACCGCGTTAAGTATATGTATCTAGGATCATGCATGTGGCACACGTACTCTCTTGATACAGTATCAGATATATTACGCGTTACATATCTAAGTATAGTCCATTCGCTTAGATAGTGTCGCTCTGCCACAATGCCGTGCGGGTGTACCGACACTATCTAACCGAACGGACTAAAAGTCTCACTCAGACTTACAAACAACTTATGCCCGAATACTCGTACGCTACTTATCTTTGGGAGCGTCTCTAACATCGCCCTGTCACTTCAAATGTCAAACGTATGACAGAGATGCCATGATGTGTGAGACGCTCCCAAAAATGATTTGCGTTCGAGAATTCGGGCGTTACCTACATGATTTAGAAAGAGAGATTTCTGGTTTAGAACTTTTCTTGCCACTGTTTTTCCACCATCATAGTCCATGTAATTTCATGATTTCCTTGCCCATTGCAAGTAAGGAACTTAGGATTCTACGCTACCCTTTTTTCATGTAGGTATTTAAACCTGCATGTTTGTAAAAAAATCATTTACATCTCTTTCCACACGGTATACAAAAAAAGCAATAATTACTCAAATCTCAGAAATGAAAAATATACGGAAATAGTACATTTTATATTGCGATCAGGATCTAAATATGTTGCCAGTTGAAACTAAAGAATTGCTTCTAACAAATTCAAATGAAAATTGTTTAACATAAATTTAGATAAATGTTTTTATTTAGTTGACGAATTCGTAGGACATAAACTCTAATGGCAGTAGATACGGATACGGATGACCAATAATATAGGGACAGCATATTCTGCCTTTGTTCGGCGTGGAAATTGTTAAATTTTAAATATTGAAATAAAAATATTGAAAATCAAGTATTACAAAAGAGTAAGTTAGCTGAGTAATAAAAAACCAGTCAAGAGCGAGTCGGACTCACGCATTGAGGGTTCCGTACAATCATAAATAGAAATAAAAAAATCGTGAAAATGTTTTCATCGGTGAGGCTATATTCGTCAAAAAATTTGCGGTCTAGAATATTGCAGTTTTGAGTCAGCGACCTCTCTTGACCGATAGTGGAACTAATGTAATTTTTGTTGATGATTTCTGAAAAACTTTAATATTTAGATTACATTGTTCTATTTTTCCTGTTATCCTTACATAAACTTCTACTATCACATAAAATAATTTAATTTTTTTTCTATGCAAACTTTGGAGATAAGGGGAGGGGGGGGGATAATATTTTTTTTTAATTTTTCATCAAAAATCGAAATCTATGCGAACTAAAAAAAAATTTTTGAGAATGTGCAGGCAGTGCTCTATTATATTATGATGCCCTAGTAGCACTACTTCAAATTTTTAAGACCCCCTTTCAGTCCCTGTAGTAAAAAAAATGTAATATTTTTATTTCTCTCTTATTTACAAAATAGTTGAGTAAACGTCATCTAAAACTATTCCAAATTGCAAGCATTAACAGTTTTTGAGATATCTATTTGTGACTGACTCAAGTCAAGACCGAGTCGGACTCGCGCACCGAGGGTATTGTGAGTGCAAAAAAAGTAGAAATGAAAATTATTCAAATAAATTTCTGATTTTCTAAACGATTAAAAATAATATTTTTTTGTTATTATTGATCGAAGAATATACGTTTATAATTTACAGTAATTGATATTGGCAGGCAATTAATGTGACATTTAATATTTAACATTCTATAAATATGCACGACATTGGATAAATACGTTAGTATGATCAATGAAATTAGTGAAGTGTTTAAAAAACTAACTTTATTTAGAGCTAACTTACTTTTTTCTAATTCTTCATTTTCAATATATTTATTTGAGTGTTAAAATTAATGATTTCCAAGGCAGAATATGCCGATCCTGTATTATTTGTCATCTTAATCTACTGCTATCTATACTTATAATATTATAAAGAGGAAAGATTTGTATTTTTGTATGTAACGAATAAACTCAAAAAGTAATGGACCGATTTAGAAAATTCTTTCACCGTTAGAAAGCTAAAGTCTTCCCGAGTGACATAAGCTATATTTTATCCCGATATTCTCACGGGATCGGGTACCACGCGGGTGAAAAAACCGTCATTTGGAACGAAAATTAAGCTTTCTGGGAGGTGATTGAATTCAAATTGGGATGAAGTGGATTTGGGATGTAACTAAGTTAATATTATTTATAAAAAACAAAGTTAAAGTTATGACGATTTAAAGAATGTTTTGATTTTAAATCACGTTGGTGGTTTGGCGAAACAAATAATGAACAACAAGTTATTTTATGAGATTAATATATTTACAAACATAACAAAAACAATTTCACAATATCACATTTTATCAGTCGAATTCTGCAGTTAATGGTGCTTCTGTTCAGAGACGACGTGCTTGGCATGTCCTTCGTGTTTCACGATAGCGTTGAACCTGCGAAAGTTAAAATAACATTACTCGCAAATCCAATTTAAATTATAAAAGACACTGAACAGTTACAGAACACTGTAAAAGTATAATTATTTTAAGTATTAATTAGGTAAAATAATATAGTTTCAGAAAAAGTGTAGTCCTTCGATGGTTCTATTGCAAAAAAAAAACTGAGAGTGTTAGCACATCAACGTGTTGCAGCACCATCGACTCGCTGAAGTCGGTGGCTTCTGTCCTAGTATATGGTACTTGAAAGGTAAAGGTTTATGCCTGGCACATTGTTTTGTTTTGTTTTGTCTTTCAGCCCAATGTCTGACCATTTTTTGACTATCTAAGTAATACTAACCCGCTGTGTTTGTCGACGGTGTACTCAACAACGCGCACGGTGCCGTCGGGCTCGTGCAGGGAGTAGAACCCCTTGACCACGTCGCCGTCGCGCGTCTCGTGCTGCGTCTTGAAGTCCCCGGTGTGGGGGTCCTCTACTTTGTACTCGAACGCGTATTTGGGGTAAGCCTGGAGTATAGAATAGTACATTACAGCCAAGTACGGAAAGCTAGCAATTTGCATTGTCGAGGATGGTTTTGAGGCCCGAGCCGCAGGCGAGGGTTTTAATCATTCGAGGCAGTGCAAATAGCTTCCAGAACAAGGCTTGTATAAAGTTTTTTCTCATGAAATGCGAGGAAATACAATTTTTTGTTAACATGGAATGTTAACATTTCAGAGCATGAGTGAGAAAATGTATTTTAAGGTTAATAAAATTGTTTATCTCAAAAAGTCTCTCAATCTCTATACTTTTAGTTCAAACTCTTGCATTGTGTTTATAAAACACATCAATAAAAGATAATTTAAATTAACTAATAACTTAGGAAACAGAACAAAGCTTAAATCTAATTTCAATTTTCAAAATAATGGTGTATCATTTGATTTTATACTTGAGTATGCTATCACTTGAAAATATGAAATTATCAGAACTTACATAGTAGTCTTCATGTTGCTCTTGGCCGTGCTCATTTTGCTTGTACTGGTACACAATTTGCTTGTGCTCCTGCTGACCAGTCTGTTCATGGCTATTCTGCTCGTGACCGGTCTGGTGCAGCACTATGCTCTGAGATGAGAATGCGTGACCGTGACCCTCGTTGCCGTGCTGCTGCGGGCGCGCAGCGGCTATGGCGATGATGGCGGCTAGGATTACCTGGAAATAAGAGGATTATTATTACTTAAAAAAATTAAAACTATATTTAGATGTTTGTGTCAGGTTTATTAATTATTTTTCATTTTGTTTTTTACTTATAATATGCATTTTAATTTTTGATGTTTTCGCAACTCCAATTCAATTATGATAATGCAGTAAAAATATGTTTTTATTTCCCAAAAAACAACAGTCTACGCTAATATAAAAACATTATTTTTGTTGAGTAAATTAGAAGATGCAGCTTCGAACAACGTGATGAGAATCTCAAACTAGGCAGTGCCTGTTAATTGAAAAACCAGTGATGGTCGTTTTCACCAAAATATATGAATCGCCTGAATCTTTGCTTATATACTACCCGAACAAGTTAACTCGGCACCGAACTTGCAAAGTCTCAGGCGATTCATAAATTTTGGTGAAAACGGCCATTAGAGTTTGGTCTGCCTCTAATGAAAATAAGTTGTGAGATAAATCAAAATAATTACTTGATAAATAAAATTTCCACTATACCTTTGTGAACATTTTTGATTATTGTACTGTGATCCCTTCGAGAAGTTTGTATGGTGAATGATATTGTCTATGTTTTATTCAGAGCTTTTATATTATCGAAATGTAATAAGTTTGCAATAATTTATTCAGGTAAAAGTACTGTTTTCTGCCCAAACCAGTTGTGTGGGTTGATTTACTTTAAGTGTAAGTAAGCGACCTTGGGGTAAAATCACTTTATCTACCAATTAGGACATAATGCTCTTACAAAAGAATGTAAATATTCCATTTTTAGTTCTGTCTTTATTTTATTGATAAAAACTTTTGATATCTAAAATATACACTAACTTAAGTCGATTGAACATCGATGTCGTTAGAAACTTTTATTTGGTTTGTTTTGGTTTTTGCAAAGAACAAAATAAACGACTTCAACAGAATATTTTTCAAAGGGTGGAATTTCTTCATGATCCCTGGAGGGAAACTGCCTTAAATCCTTTAGTTAGCTCATTTTACTGAAAGGAACGTTTTAGGGTTCCGTAGCCCATTGACAAAAAACGGAACCCTTATAGATTTGTCATTATTGTCTGTCTGTCTCTCTGTCCGTTCATCCGTATGTCACAGCCACTTTATTCCAATACCATAAAACTACACAGTTGAAACTTGGTAGGTAGATGTATTCTAGGAACCGCTTTATTTTAATTGATTTTTTGTATTCGGTTTGGTTGGTGGTAGGACTTGTTCTTGGTCCGCCTGGCTAGCTACCACCATCTTATCTAAGTCTGACGCCATAACAATGATGTTTTCAGCATTATTGTGTTCCGGCAGTTAGAGATAAGATAGCCAGTTCCTCAGTGATTGAGGATTCCGGGAGTAGTGCGCTTCCATCTTCAGCCTTATCACCGCTTAACATCAGATGTGATGAAGGCTAAGTGCTACTTCGTTGTGGATAAAAAAAATATATTTGAAATATATATATTTATATATATATATATATATATATGTATATATATATATACAGGGTGTTTTTCTATAAGTGCAATACCTCTTAGATAGATAGATAGATAGATAAACACTTTATTGCTCACACAAAGATACAGGTACATAAACAACAGAAACAAGTAACATACAATTATGTGGGCAAAGGCGGTCTTATCGCTAAAAGCGATCTCTTCCAGACAACCTTTGAGGCATAGGAAAAATTAACAAAGGTTGTTCCAAAGGCTGGTTGACTTCACCGTGAAGGACTCCTTGAAATAACCAGAACGTGTAAAGGGAGATTTCAGGAGGTTATCAGTCTGGGATCTAAGAGAACGACTATGGTCCAAACCAAGATAATGGAAACGTTCTTTAAGGTAGGGAGGGGTACGAGGGTCATACAGTATATTTGACAAAAGTGTGAGGACATGCCCCTCGCGTCGTTGTCTTACAGGCAGCCACCCAAGTTCAGCCCTGAACTCTGACACATGATCGAACTTGCGCAAGCCAAATATAAAACGAATGCAGAGGTTCTGCAGACGCTGAAGCTTGTCCAGAAGATCCTCATTGAGGTCAATGGTACAAACGTCAGCATAGTCCATAATGGGCAGGAGAAGCGACTGTGCAAGTTCGATCTTGGTACTAACAGGGAGCAGGTTTTTCCACCTTCGCAAAGCACCAGCTGCAGCATAAACCTTCTTACTGACCTCCGCAATATGAGGAGACCAAGAAAGCGTGGAGTCAAAGAGGACACCAAGGTTTTTGGCAGAATCACTGTAAGGAAGGGGAACGGAGTCAAATAGGAGAGAAGGCACATGGATAGACTTAAGTTTGGCAATCTGTTTTGACCCGCCAATGATGATCGCTTGCGACTTGTTGGGATTGACCGTTAGGCCATGAGTTCGACTCCATTCGTGTATAATCGCAAGGTCAACATTTAGCGAAGAAATCAGGTCGTCTATATCTTCAATGGATGCGCGAGAATAGATTTGCAGGTCGTCAGCATACAGGTGATATTGGCAGGAAAGGAGAGGAGTGAGGAAGTTGATAAAGATGGAGAAAAGGAGAGGGGAAAGGACACCACCCTGTGGGACGCCAGCAGTAATGTCGCAAGAATCAGACAATTTGTCATCAACTCGGACACATTGCCTTCGGCCAAAGAGGTAGCTACGGAACCATTCAACAGCAAGGTCTGAACCAAAAACAGTCCTCAACATCGCCAAGAGTATGTCAAAATCAACAGTGTTAAATGCGTTGCTGAAGTCCAAAAGAACCAGAGTAGTGAGCTGCTGATTTGCCATACCCTCTTAGGTGGTGGTTGTACTCATGAATATGAACAACTTTTACTATGAGGTCAACTCTGCAACTTCACAAAAAAAATCAGCTGTTCCATACATTCTGGTCATGTAGGTATTAACAAATTGTATGAAACAGCTGTTTTTTTTGTTGAGTTGCAGAGTTGGCCCCATAGTAAAATTTGTTCATATTTATGAGCACAATCACCACCTAAGAGGTATTGCACTTATAGAAAAACACCATGTATATATGAGGTCCTAATTAAATAGTGCACATAATTTTAAGGGGTCAATGGTACTCAGGCATACAAACAACTTTTACTATGGTACCAACATTGAAATCGCGAAAAAAAAACAGCTGTTCCATAGAAAATTTTAAATCGAATAGATCAAATGTATGGAACAGCTGTTTTTTTTTTCGCAATTTCAGTGTTGGTACCATAGTAAAAGTTGTTTATATGCATGAGTACATTGACCCCTTAAAATTATGTGCACTATTTAAGAAGGACCTTATATACAGGATAAATTTTTTATCAGTGCACAAATTTTTAGGATCGACTCAGAATCGGTAAGTGAACAACTTTCTCCTAGAAACATAGGTCGAAATATGACAATGAAACATTAAATGTTAAATTTCGAAGTCTTCCTTTTACTTAAGATACTATGTTACTTAGAAGAAATGCTAAGGTATAATCCAGCCTTTCGATCGGTACAATAAAATTAATGAAATAAGCCGGTTCGATTCCCAGTTTAGACAGGTGATTATTCAAAATTCTTTGAATGCAGTTCGTTTTCTTTTTAAAATAAAAATGAAGTCTTCTTTCAGTAAAGTTTTATATCTTCAGTATTTAAGGTACTTTCCCTCCATGTGACATAGTTTTGGGACGCCCTGTATATTTAGGGCGAACTGGGAATCAAACCCGCTTAATGTAAAAAAATATTTCTTTAATTTTATTGTACTGATCGAAAGGCTCGATTACACCTAAGCATTTCTTCTAAGTAACATAGCATCTTAAATAAAAAGAAAACTAAGAAATTTAACATTTAATGTTGAATAACAAGTTTGTGCAACGTTAACGCCTTTTCTGTGAGTTCTGTGACTGTCGTGCTCAAAACAAGTAACATTTCAATTTATTACTAATGGTTGGGGACTTCCGCCAAGTGACGCCTGATTCAATCAAATTATTACTAATAGGTGAAGATTGGAGCAATTATACCTAATTTCAATATCATAAGTGTTTGATAAAGTTATAATAATTATGATAAGTAACATCACCTCGATTGGTTTAAAAATGTTTATTATACCATGTGGCATGGTCGTGGGACGCCCTCAGGTGGCATAGACGGCACCAATAACTAAGTATAGATAGAACATTTTGATTGAAATAGGACTTTACTTTTATTTTAATAACAATACGAACTGCATTCAAAGATTTTTAAATAATGGCATGTCCGAACCGCAAATTGAACCAGCAGCAAATTATCGAAACTTTTTAAACCAATCGAGCTGGTGTTACTTATCACATTGTAACTTTATCAAACACCTATGAGAGGGAACTTAGGTATAATTGCTCAATCTTGACTCATTAGTAATAAAATTGACCCCTTAAAATTATGTGCACTATTTAAGAAGGACCTTATATACAGGATAAATTTTTTATCAGTGCACAAATTTTTAGGATCGACTCAGAATCGGTAAGTGAACAACTTTCTCCTAGAAACATAGGTCGAAATATGACAAAAAAATTTTGACCTTTCATACAAATCGGACTGATCACGTGATCGAATTAGTATGGGAAGTCCAAAAATTTTGTCGTATTTCGACCCATGTTTCTAGGAGAAAGTTATTCACTTATCGTATCTGAGACGATCCTAAAAATTTGTGCACTGATAAAAAAATTATCCTGTATATACAGGGCGTCCCAAAACTATGCCACATTGAGGGAAAGTACCTTAAATACTGAAGATATATTTTTTTACTGAAAGGAGACTTCATTTTTATTTTAAAAAGAAAACGAACTGCATTCAAAGAATTTTGAATAATCACCTGTCTGAACTGGGAATCGAACCTGTTGAATGTAAAAAAAAATATTTCATTAATTTTATTGTACCGATCGAAAGGCTCAATTATACCTTAGCATTTCTTCTTAGTAACATAGTATCTTAAATAAAAGGAAGACTACGAAATTTAACATTTAATGTTGAATAACAAGTTCGGCAACGAACGTTATGGATTGCCTTTTCTATGACTGTTGTGCTCAAAACTTTAACATTTTAATGTATTACTAATGAGTGAAGATTGGAGCATATACCTAATTTGATAATTTCCCTATCATAAGTGTTTGATAAAGTTATAATGTGTTAAGTAATACCACCTCGATTGGTTTAAAAATGTTTGAATAATTTGGTGCGGTAATTTGGTTCCGCTTGTGGATTAGTCGTGGGACGCCCCCAGGGCGTCCAATGACCATGCCACATGGTAGCATAGACCGCACCAAATACTGCAGATAGAAACTTTACTTTTATTTAAATAACTAGGTATACGAACTGCATTCAATGATTTTTTAAATAATAGCATGTTTAAACCGAGAATCGAACCCGCACCATTCAAAGTTTTTTAAACTAATCGAGGTGGTGTTAATTATCACATTATCAAACACTTATGATAGGGAAATTAGGTATAATTGCTCCAATCTTCACTCATTAGTAATACTTACATTGAAATGTTAAAGTTTTGATCACGTATTCATAGAAAAGGCAATCCATAACGTTGCACAAACTTGTAGTTCAACATTAAATGTTAAATTTCGAAGTCTTCCTTTTACTTAAGATACTATGTTACTTAGAAGAAATGCTAAGGTATAATCCAGCCTTTCGATCGGTACAATAAAATTAATGAAATAAGCCGGTTCGATTCCCAGTTTAGACAGGTGATTATTCAAAATTCTTTGAATGCAGTTCGTTTTCTTTTTAAAATAAAAATGAAGTCTTCTTTCAGTAAAGTTTTATATCTTCAGTATTTAAGGTACTTTCCCTCCATGTGACATAGTTTTGGGACGCCCTGTATATTTAGGGCGAACTGGGAATCAAACCCGCTTAATGTAAAAAAATATTTCTTTAATTTTATTGTACTGATCGAAAGGCTCGATTACACCTAAGCATTTCTTCTAAGTAACATAGCATCTTAAATAAAAAGAAAACTAAGAAATTTAACATTTAATGTTGAATAACAAGTTTGTGCAACGTTAACGCCTTTTCTGTGAGTTCTGTGACTGTCGTGCTCAAAACAAGTAACATTTCAATTTATTACTAATGGTTGGGGACTTCCGCCAAGTGACGCCTGATTCAATCAAATTATTACTAATAGGTGAAGATTGGAGCAATTATACCTAATTTCAATATCATAAGTGTTTGATAAAGTTATAATAATTATGATAAGTAACATCACCTCGATTGGTTTAAAAATGTTTATTATACCATGTGGCATGGTCGTGGGACGCCCTCAGGTGGCATAGACCGCACCAATAACTAAGTATAGATAGAACATTTTGATTGAAATAGGACTTTACTTTTATTTTAATAACAATACGAACTGCATTCAAAGATTTTTAAATAATGGCATGTCCGAACCGCAAATTGAACCAGCAGCAAATTATCGAAACTTTTTAAACCAATCGAGCTGGTGTTACTTATCACATTGTAACTTTATCAAACACCTATGAGAGGGAACTTAGGTATAATTGCTCAATCTTGACTCATTAGTAATAAATTGGAATGTTAAAGTCAGTTGTTCTGAGCACGACAGTCACAGAAAAGGCTATCCATAACGTTGCACAAACTTGTTATTCAACATTAAATGTTATATTTCGTGGTTTTCTTTTTATTTAAGATGTTAAATGCTTAGGTATAATCGAGCCTTTCGATTGGTACAATAAAATTAAAGAAATATTTTTTTTACATTCAGAGGGTTCGATTCCCAGCTCAGACAGGCGATTTATCGAAATTCTTTTAATGCAGTTCGTTTTCTTTTTAAAATTAAAATGAAGTCTCCTTTCAGTAAAATGTTATATCTTCAGTATTTAAGGTACTTTCCCTCCATGTGGCATAGTTTTGGGTCGCCCTGTATATGGAACTGAGACTGAAAAGTATTGTTTTAATCAAACAATCGTGTATATAGATACCCCGTCTATAGATAAGTCTTTGAAAATGACATACAGGTTTCTCAAACGATTTTTTCTCAAAGTCAACCTTTTTAAAGGTAGAGCCTTTCAAACTAGTAGAATGTGTACTACTTTGGAAGTAGTCTTTGAATGCAGTTTTGTTTCTGTTTAAAATAATTGAATGTTTCCTTTCAGTAAAATGAGCTTACTAAAGGATTTAAGACAGTTTTCCTCCAGGGCTTATAATTTTTTTTCACCTGTATTTTTCTCCTTTTAAATATCTCATTGATGTGAGTATTAAGAAAAAACTCTCGCTACGAACTATCAAGATTAATGCAAAAGCAGGCAGGTGCAGACAAGCACCTATATAAGTTCTTCATTATCAATTGCATTCCATTTAAATATGTTTTTATCATGACTTTTGATGCATCATCAAAGAATCCCAAATAAGTAGAGCTTATACTATGGATATGCGCATATAAAACGCTGTTTGCATGGGCTCTAATATACTTACCTTTAATATAAGTACAGGGTGGAATTATTTCATGCACCTGACGGGTAGCATGACGAACTTGAGAAAGGTTTTGTCTATATCGAAACGTCAAAAATGACATTTCATCGTAGACAAACCTATATTGTTCGGCTGTCAATTATAGACTTTCGAGATACACAAAACCATGAAGTTCGACTTAATACTGAGGTAACTGGAGAGTGCAGTACGAACAATTTTTTGAATACCACAAATAACACAGTGGCTGTCTTCCGTCTCACCTACACTTTAAAAAAATACGTATGGTCATATGAGACAGCTGACAGCCACTACATACATAAATGTCAAATTTGCTGGCGACACTTTTTTATTCAGGGTGAGAGCTCCAGTTACCTCAGAGTATTAAGTCAAACTTCATGCACAAAACTCTTCTCGAGTTTGTCATGCTACGCGTGCTGGAAAGAAAAAAAACTCAAAATAATGAAGATAGCAAATGGCACTGAACGGAACCATTGCTTTTTTTGACAAGAATAAAAATGACAGCATTCATACAGATTTTTTTCAAACTCACCTTTTCTAGTTTTAATATAAATATGTATGTATGATGATTTTCACTTCTACTTTATTTGCATTCACAATTCAATTTTTATTACGGAGCTAACTTAATTTTTTCTAATTCTTCATTTTCAATATATTTATTTGTAAGTTAAAATTAATAATTTCCACGCCGAACGAAGGCAGAATATGCTGATCCTATATTCTATTCTATAGTCATCTTAATCTACTGCCATTTTCTTGGAAATAAAGTTATTACTATTACACTGCCGTCGATAAGCATAAAGGCCGCTAAATGACATTTGGCCATTTTTCACTTTTTAATGCCATAGTACTTATATAAAAAAACTCTATCGATCTGTCCAGGAACGGTTATTCTATCTTTCACCGTTTTTAAGATATCAAAAAAGAAAAAGCCGCTAAATACAAAAAAAATATACTTTGCATCGCATAAAGGTGGCTAAACACCACAACTAGATCAGAAGGCAGCTAAAGTACTTTAACGTTTGGCTCGCTTGAACATTTTTACTATCAATGCTAAGCTAAAAAACAGTTATTAGTTTGCAAATAACTAAAAGGCAGCAAAGTTGGTTTAGTAGCTTTTTTAGCTTGGTTGCGTTGAAGTATAATACCTTACGTAGACTTAACTAAAAGGCGGTTATAGGCTATTACTTAACTAAAAAGCAGTTAGAATCATTTAGCGGCCTTACAACGTTGTATTGTTACTACTTTTGCAATAAAAATACTAATAAAAAAAGCCATGTTAGTCAGTACGCAAATTAAAATAAATATTTTTTTCTACGTCTTGCATAACAAAAAAGGCGTTAAATAGCAATGCATCGCTAAAAAGCGGCAAACTACACAAGCCCCTCTCACCCCTAAAAGGGATTATTCCGGCTTGTGGTGGGCGCGCCTGGGCACGGCAGGCGAGAGGGCAAGGTGGCAGTTTATTGCGAGCGAACCAAAATATCAACGAGGCAGGACGGCGCGCGGCGTCGTGGTTCGCACCAAAAACTCATCAAAAAATATTGTTTAAAAAAAAGTAATGACCTACGACTATGCATTAAAACCGTAGACAGATTAAAACGCATACCTAAGTATATATATTTTAATTTTGTTTCATACGCCTGAAAATGTCGCATTAAAAGACATATATATTTTTTAATTTTTGTTTTAAACGCCAGAAAATGTCTTGACAATATTGAGAACTTTATTTTGACACATGTATCCGTGTCAAGTCAAGTTCAAGCTAACGGAACTGGCGAGCAGCACCGTGTGTAATATAATATTACACGAACCATTTGGTTGGAGCCACTGCATAACTCTAAAACTATTATATATAAATATGTCAAATTTGGCTCATATATTAAGACTTACGAGATACATATCTGCTCTAAATTCCATAGTCACATCTCAAACGGTTATTTAGATATAAACGTCCAAATATCATCATTTTTTATCACTACACGCTACTGCGTTTAGATATATTCATGTATCAAAACAAAGTTCTCAATATTGTCAGGACATTTTCTGCCGTATGAAACAAAAAAAAGATTTTTTAATGTGTACCTTATACTTACTTACATCGCTGTTTTTATTCTCCTATTTTGTGCCAGGTTGGACCAGTTGGGCCCGTCAAGCTCTTCCAGATCTTTGGCGACTTCATCTTTCCAGCGATACCTCGGGTGACCCACCGGGCGAAGACGTCCAGTTGGTTGCCCGAGATGTGCTCTTTTTGCAGCGCGATCCTGACCCATCCTTTCAACGTGACCAAGCCAACAAAGTCGGGGAGCTTTTATTTCTTGATGGTGTTTGGTTCAGCCACCAGCTCTTCTATCTTCAGGTTGTGTCATTGCCTCCACTCCCCGTCCTCTCCTCTTGTTGGTCCCAGAATCCTTCGTAGAATCTTTCGCTCTGCTACTAAGAGCTTATTCTCTTCCTTTAACGTAAGTGTCCATGTTTCACACCCGTGATGACGGTTTTGTAGACCTGTATTTTAGTGTTTCGGTATGTCAATTTGGACACCAATATCTTGTGGAGAGCTGCAGAGCATCTTAGTGCGTTGATTGTGCGGATATCAATTTCATTTTCCCTTTGATTAGTGTATGTAATAGTGAACCCAAGATATTTAAAATTTTCCACACCTTTGTAGGTGGTGCCATTCACATGAAGGTCTTCTCGCTTGGATTTGCGGTCTTTGTATCTCTTCATGTGAAGGTATTCAGACTTCTCCCGATTGATTCTGAGACCTACTTGCTAGTAACTTTTAATGCCTGTCATTGCTTTTATTTTTGGATAACAATATTTTTTGATGCGAACACAAACGGTCTTTTTAATAATCTAATGTCTAATGAATAGTAGTAGTGGAGGCGGTTATTTTTTTAACGGTCTTCAGTGGTTAGTGCATACGCCCGGACAGTGAAAGGTTGAGGGTTTGAGTCCCTTTGGAGCTAGTTGTGAGACGGGTCATTCTTTTTTAAAATAACGGGTGTCCCAAAAGTAGGTATAGGATGATATGTCTCAATAAAACGCGAATGGATTGGAATTTCATCGTAGTTTTTATTTTATTTTAAAGAAGAGACTTGTACAATTGTATCTGAATAGAATATCTGCTGAATGGCCGTCACGGGCATTTTTGCTGTGTGCAAGTTTTTCATGACACTTTCACACATTTCGCTGCTAATTTCACACATTTCGCTACTTATTTCACCAATAACTCGGCGAATATTTTCTCTATATTGCCTATATTTTGTAGATAGTTGGCGTAGACTTTGTCTTTCACGTAGCCCCAAAGAAAGAAATCCAGTGGCATCAGATGGCAAGATCTCGGTGGCCATTTGACATCACCTCTTCTTGAAATTACGAGATTTTTCGACCTTTCGACGAGTGTTTGTAATTGATCGTGAATTTTCGTTGAATATTTGTATAACTTCGATGCGCTGTTTTATTGTGAAACGTTCCACGATTAATTTTACACGTGTCAAGATGACGTATGTCAAATTTCAATTTAAAATTTCAACCTTATTTCTTGAATATTTCTGAAATAGCGCGAAATTCAAATCCTATACGTTATTTTGAGACACCCTTTACTTACTTAATTTTTCAATAATACATTTTCTTTCAAGTTTGACTTAGTTATAGAACTCGCAGTATGTATTGTTCTGTTACATACTAATTACAATGAACGTAGGTGTTACAGCTGAAGATGGGTGTGAATATAAACTTAAGATTAGCCGGCTAAACTTAAGTTTATGTTTGACGAGTGGCTAATGTTCGATAAAATGTTTATTTGCGTCAAGTTATTTCATCATTAGCCGGCTAAACTGCACATTAGCTGAAGCGAAACGGCTAAAAATGTATTTGATAGATAAACGTTTATTCCATTTAAAGTTAGGTCTGTGAAATTTAAAAAAAAAATCTTTTTTGTCGCTTCGCCGGCCGCTGCTGCCATGGCACGCTCGCTCGGCTTGAGCGGCGTTTTGGTCACTGTTCTAACCTAACCTGTCGGAATTTCCTACCTAATAACTGAAATTTCAGTTTCAGGAATATTCTGTGACTTGCCATAAAAAGTGAGTTTTTGGTGAAATAATTGTTAATGTTAGTTTTTAAAAAGAATTATTAGGTACTTATTTAATTTGTTTGAAATAGGTTATCATTTTAATTTTTTAATGTCTCGTGCCTGATGTATGGGATAGTATTGTGGCAATAAATTGCTTGTCATTGCAAAAACTTTGTTTTATTTTTGAAGTAAACATAATGATTTTGCAGGATTCGTAAAAAACTAATGCGGATAATTCTAGTCTAAAACGCAGTTTTATGAAAAGGTTTAATAATTAACTGCTTTTAAGATATGCACAGTTGTATTAAAAGTTGTTAAAAAATAATGGAAGTGAAGTTAAGCGATACATACTTGGCTAAAAGGCGGCTTATTGTAGTAAGCCGCTTTATTGTTATGGTTCAGCTGCTAAAAACTGCTTTGTAGCTATGTAAATGTTGACAACTTCCTGTCTCAAAAAATACTTTTGGCAGTTATCGATAAATCCATAACTATAAAGCAGTTATGAACCTTTAGCCGCCATTAAGTTCTGCACACTTGTAACGATCTTTAAAATTTTACAAGGTTAGATAGGAAAATATGTATTTAGTTACATGAACTTTAATATTTAACAAAATCAACCAATAGGGAACTTGCATTATTTCATAAATGTAGTCTATCTGAAAGATTAAAGGATTGCATGAAGATATCACAAGCGAAAAAGTTGAAATATGCTTAAATTATTTAGTTAATGCAAATCAAAAATTAACATTTCAAAGTCCGCGCGTAAACGCTCAATGGCCGGACGTGACGTCATTTCTTAGGACGTCAAACTTTTCAATGTGCATCTGAAAGGAGTGACAAAGAAATTTTGACAACTAACGACAAACGCTAAAAGTGAGTGACCAAAGATTTCAGTTTTACTGACTAGGCTTCGCCAGATAGGTAAATGAAAGAAAACTTATGTTTTTTAGCGAAATCTTTACTAGAACTTGGTTTATCATCCGTTTCTCTAAGTATTTACCATACTTTTAGGGGTTGAATTTTTAATTTTTGTGAAAAGGAAATTGACAGAATATGGCTATCATCATTTTTTACTGTTTTTTAAGGTAATTAAAAATTAAGTAAGCTTTACGTAAAACGCACTAACATATAAGTATTGAAAATATGCCTATTTTGCATTAGTCTAGAATATTGTGAACTCTAACATTGACAAAGGCAAAAATACTTGTTGTTGCTTGATTGATTATATTGATACTTGATTTATTTCTGCTGCACACTGGAGTAAATATACTGTTACATTGTTATAAATATATTGTTTAAATGAAGATGTTAATGTTGGTAGAAAAATATAAGTACTGAGGTATATTTACTACATATGTATATGTATCAGTCAGCAGGCAGGCCGCCTGCAGTCCTTAGTCGAACAGGCCACCTGATATTCGGTTTTTAAGTGCGCGCACTAGGCCACTTGCAAAAGTAATAACTGCAACGGCCAACTGCAAAGTAAATGCTGCCTTATTTCCATATAATTCTCCGGCACTATTCGGCCGGTCCGGAATAAAGAAATAAAGGAAAATCTTTTTTTTAAAGGATATTTAAAGGTTATTTACAAAAATATATAAGGTCCTTCTTAAATAGTGCACATAACTTTATGGGGTCAATGTACTCAAGCATACAAAAAACTTTTACTATAGTACCAAAATTGAAAACGTGAAAAAGAAATCAGCTGTTTCAAAGAAAATATTAAATCGAATAGATTAAAATGTATGGAACAGCTGATATTTTTTTTGCGATTTCAATGTTGGTACCATAGTAAAAGTTGCTTGTATGCATGAGTACATTGACCCCTTAAAATTATGTGCACTATTTAAGAAGGACCTTATATAACATAAGCCCTGCCTTATCTTATATAGTGTAACTATACTAAAAAGTTTCAAGCTTTGTTTAAATGTATTATTAATACTAGCTGTTTATCGTGTTAATTATAGCGATTTGGATGCAACTTCGCAATTTCTTTCTATTGACAAAGTTTTATGTAATCGTGATTTTGAGTAACATAGTCACTAGTGTTAGTCCTGAAGTTTGTTGCATCTTAATTTGAAATTCAGTTTTTCATTAATATTGATATTACAGACGATCATGTAAAGCAATCTAATTTTCGTTGGCATATAGCGGGCCCTTAATGTAAAACTGTGGGTGTGTGGGCGAATGTGGCCAATGACAGGCCATTGCCTGCAGGTGGACTGATAGTCGGTTGCATTGCATTGCATCCTTTATACTTGCGACCGCATTCGCATTGCCTTGAACTTTCTCGTAAATATTTTCATAGTGTCCACACACTTGTGCACTCGCGACGTTTACCGCTGTGCTTCACATTCCAATATTTATCGCATGACAGGATGGACAACAACGTTATAGCGGCATTTAAAATCCTTAAAACAAAGTAATAAATGAGGGTAACCATCTGTCAATTTTGTTATAACAAAAAATAAAAATTCAATCTCTAAAAGTATGGCACCCTCAGAGAAACGGATGATATGCCAACTTCTAGTAAAGATTTCGTAGGTAATAATTAATAAAAAACTAAAAAACCCGAGAAGTAAAGAGCTGGTTTTTTCATTTTTAATGGTAAATTTTTGCAGTCGTGTTTTTAGTTTTTTAAATATTACCTACGTTTTTATTTTAGACTTTTTAGTTCATTGTCAATAAATCATCTTTTTAAGTAAGAACTTACTAATTTAAAAATTCGTAAATTCTTTTCTTTTTTAGATAAATCAATACGGAGAGATTTACAAAACTGCAAGTTATAGATGTTTATGGAATCGCTATTTAAAACTCTTCATTTAATACCTACCCCACTCGATGAGATTTAAAAATATTTCTTTTACAATGCACAGAATAAAATGCCGCCTAAAAGCCGACATTTTGTTTTTTGTTAATATTGATGTTCTATTTTCACTCGGGCTATTAAGACGAATCTGATGACGTATCAATTAACAAAATCAGTTTATCCGTTTAGTAGTTACGAGGGAACATAGGAACAGAAACACATACATTCAGGTCAAAAACGTAACACTTTTTGGGCTTCGCCTGCCGCAGTCAGGTAATTTTTGACTTCGCCCGCCGCAGTCGAGTAAAAAAACTTAAGCTTACTTTCATTTATCTATGTGGCAAAGCCTAGTCATTAAAACCGAAAACGTTGGTCACTCAGTTCAAACGTTTGTCGTTAGTTGTCAAAATAGATAAATTCCATTTATTATTAAACTATTAACGTTTGTACCATTGTTGCTTCATAAGGTGCTAAACAATTAGATATTTAAAGTAATTTTATGTATTTCTTTAGTTTACTTGCAAAATTTGAGAGATTCGATAATGCACAAATTGTATGAACTCAGTGACCAAGCTAAATTCTTTACTAGATTCGAATTTAAAAATAATTAACACACAATGCTTAATTACTTTGACAGGTGACAGTAAATTTTTAACAGTTGCTGAACTGAGTGTCCAACTCAGAATTAATACGAATTATTTGGAGTTTTGCTTAGGAATCAACAATTTTTTTACTAGATTCTCTGACAGGGTCTCAAGCTGTTTCTCTTTTGGTGGGCACTCCTTTCAGATGCACATAACTTTTCATGTCGCGTAAAGAATCTCTGATAGGCTCTCAACCTGTTTCTTTTTTCGTGGTCAGTGGTCACTCCTTTCAGATGCACATAACTTTTCATGGCACGTAAATATTATTTTTGTAAGACAGAATTAATTTATTTCAGTTTTATTTGACATACAAAAAAGTCAGTAAACGATACTTTATTATTTGATTGAATCAGGCGTCACTTGGCGGAAGTCCCTAACCATTGTGAAAAATAAATATATGTAGCTTTCTTCCGCAAATAATCGCAAAACTTGCACCTTCACCGATCACACTACTCTACACGTGTTTCGCCCCAACCCGGGGCATCCTCAGGAGATGTTTGTCCGTATGCAATCCAGCACCGAATGATTGGAAAACGCCCGCTGCGACCGTATTTATAGCTGTCCGCTCCCCACCCCCTCGCGCTCCGCGCCGAGTAACCGTTAGAGACCGTTGAAAACTGTTGACCGTTAAAAGAGCGAGAGAGAGCGAAGGAGTGGAGATAGTTATTGCTTCCTACTCGCGCCCTTGATTGCCAACCGTTGTAAAACCGTTCAACGAAAAAAGTTATTTTTAAAGGACAAAAAATCAATATAATGTTTTTATTTAAACGCTTATTTTTAAGAGTTATTATTATTTGAAAAAATACGCAATAGCGGAGAGGAAGAAACATTAACTTGATCGTTAAGTATAGCTCCATCAACATTGTTCTTGATGATTTCTAAATTTTCCAACACGCTCAGTCGTAGACCTTTACTACAAGTATGTAATACCTCATAGGAATGCCTATCAGATAGTTGATGTCCGGTATTTAGTAAATGTTCCGCGAAATGAGATCGTTCCGGTCGGCCATTCCTATAGGCAGAAATATGTTCTTTATAACGTATATCAAAACTACGGCCAGTTTGACCAACGTATACTGAATTACATTGGTTACATGTTAACTTATATATCCCCGATTTCCCGCCAACCTCCGTTTTTTCCTTGCCATTGCAAATGGCACGCCGGACGGTATTATTAGTACGGAAAGCCACGTGAACATCGTTATTTTTTAAAAGTTTTGATATTTTTTCGGATATTTTTCCTACGTAAGCCATACTTGACTGATAATTGTGAATAACACGTTCACGTGGCACCGCATATAAAAGCCCAGTCACTTGTTTGTTAATTTTATTCCTAACCATGTTATCTATCATCCGCCGGTCATAACCATTTGCAATGGCAATATTATAAATTGTGTTTAACTCTCTTCTATAGGCTTGTCCTGATAATGGTACCAACATTAACCGATTAATGTATGAATGAAAAGCAGCTAATTTATGTTGCCAAGGGTGACAAGAAGTTGCGGGGATAACTACATCAGTATGTGTGGGTTTTCTATATATTTGAAAGTTATGGCGACAATGCTCCCGTGTGTTAGTTAAATCCAAGAAATTTAACGAATCATTAACCTCAATTTCTAATTTGAATTTGATTTTTGGGTGTAAACTATTTAAATATTGAAAAAATGACTCTAACTCTTGTCTAGTACCTGTCCAGCATATAATGATATCATCAACATAACGATAATAATAAAGAATGTTATTATTTTTGCCTACGATATACCTATTCTCAAAATTGTCCATGAAGATCTCCGCCATCAAAGGTGATAAGGGAGAACCCATGGCTAGCCCCTCCTTTTGTTTGTAAAACCCACCATTAAACTTAAAATAATTTTGTTGCATGCAAATCTGTGTTAAGTTAATTATTTCATCTGCCTCCCCTGGATGAAGACCGCGTCTTTCTAAAATTGTTGATAGTATATCTAAACTTTCTTGATAAGGGACGTTAGTGAATAAGCTGTCCACATCCAAAGAAAGTAAAAATGAGTTAGGAGGCAAAACAACATCCTTTATTTTTTCTATTAAATCTGATGTGTTTTGAATACTATACTTAGGTGAGAAAGATGATTTATCTTTTATAATATTATTTAATCTTTTAGCTAACTCATATGCCGGACAACCTATATATGAAACAACTGGACGCACGGGAACATTGTCTTTGTGTATTTTAGGTAAACCATACAAGGGCTTGCAAATATTCGACAAATTTAGGTATTCGAATATTCGAATATTTTGTCTCAGACATTCGAATATTCGAATATTATTCGAAATATTATAAAGTCAAATAAAACAGGGTTTAAGTGGGAACACTCTTTTCAACTGCGGCCTTGTATCGCGAAGCAGAAGTGCTATCAGTTAGACAATTCTTTGTCTTCTTAAGTATACTCAAACAACATGTACAAATAAAATATACACCTCTTATGATAACATCTAGAAGACACTACAAGGTATGTCCTATAGAAAGCACCCGTACCTTATTTGCTAATAGGTTCTTTTATGTGGTAGGTAAAAAGTTGTATAATTACGCCAACGAAATTAATAATATTTATCCTAAAAATAGATATGAATGTAAAAAGATACTACTACAGTGGCTTCAAAGCAAAACTTATGATGAGACAGAAAAACTCTTAGAGTGAGATAATTTTCAAGAAATATACGCTCAAACACACGCACGCGCACGCACACACACACACACACACACACACACACACACTTACACAAATTGCTATTATCTTTGTATTTCATTAGATGTTTATTATTAATCTCTTCCATAGATTATGAACGTTTATTATTAGGTAACAGATAACAGAAAATATATAAGAAAATATATAATTGTAATAAAATGTAACTAACAAAAATGTAATTTCAGAATGAGTAATGCTGAGGGTTGGAGGCCTGGTGTTCTAAAATACAGGCAGAATACTGCCAAGTTTAGGACTCCAGTCTCCCACAGACTTTAAATTTTATTATAAACTGTATTGTAATGTATTTGCACTATGTTTATGTTTGTGGAGAGAAATAAATAAATTTATTATTATTATTATTTATTATATGCCGGACAACCTATATATGAAACAACTGGACGCACGGGAACATTGTCTTTGTGTATTTTAGGTAAACCATACAAGGGCTTGCAAATATTCGACAAATTTAGGTATTCGAATATTCGAATATTTTGTCTCAGACATTCGAATATTCGAATATTATTCGAAATATTATAAAGTCAAATAAAACAGGGTTTAAGTGGGAACACTCTTTTGCAATGAAATGAAAAATGCTCAGTAAAGTTTTTATGAATATTTGTTGCGACAAAATGTTATAAATGAATTACGTGCAATGAAATCGACTCACTGAACTTATTTCATACAAACATGCTCACTTTAGCGTCTCATAGATAGGAAACTATTTGCATCTGCGCAATGATTTTTACGTCGATGAAAAGGCAAAACGCCAAATTATTGGTATCAGCAATTCTTTTTTACAGCTGGTCCTGAAGACTTTTTGCGGTATCTGTGGTTTCATGTTGCTGACTCATTTGTATTAAAAGCACATTATCATCTTCCTCGTGAGATTCAATATGATTGCAAAAATATTTGCTATTATGTTTCACAGCTTCATACGAAGTTCACCTGGTCTACTATAATTTATATGGCAAAATAACACAGCAACTTGAAATTTTTACACAATGCTGAGCTTTCATAGATTGATAGTTCCATTGTTATCATGCAATGCAACTAATACAAGCAAGGAAACACAACACTTATCCATTTTAACTTATAAATGTACGCATACTATGATTTGCATATTCTTAAATAAAAAATATTTGAGGTTAGATTTTGATGCGATGTAAAATAACACAAAACCTTAACAACAACTAGTAATTATAAAATTATACTTATACATGAATTACTAAAACACAGAATTCGATAAAATTCTCATATAAATAACAATTATTTAATACACTGCACTGCAATCGGACTTAAAAGTCTGCCGGCCGGTTGATGTAAACAAACAATGGCTTCGATCGAGTGGCACGAGTGGGTTGACCGAAGTGAGCACGAGCGTTCGCTTCCGAAAGTAGATCCGAGAGTTCCCGAATGACAGCGTACACCATGAAGCTCGACTTAATACTGAGGTAACTGGAGAGTGCAGTACTAACACTTTTTTGTCACCAAAAATTACAAAGTGGCTGTCTTCCGTCTCACCTACACTTTAAAAAAATACGTATGGTCATATGAGACAACTGACAGCCACTACATACATAAATGTCAAATTTGCTGGGTACACTTTTTTATTCAGGGTGAGAACTCCAGTTACCTCAGTATTAAGTCGAGCTTCATAGCGTACACTAACGAGCCTTCTTTTGGATACGTTCACGCAAGATACGTTTGATTAAATGTGACGTGTTTTAAAAAAATCGAATATTCGAATATTCGTAAATATTATTCGAATATTAAAATGGGGCGAATATTCGAATTATTCGAATATTCGAATATTCGATTGCAAGCCCTGCATACAACACAGGAGCCTGTGGATTCATCGGGGCGATATGGCGAGATGAATACTCGTTCGGAAAAATAAATTTTGAATTATTAATATTTGTTTTGACCTCTGTGTTGTACTTTGTGGTTGGGTCCGAGCGCAAAGGAATAAAGTCACCGCTGTTAATAACTTCCTGAACTTTATTTATATACTCTGCTCGGTTTAAAATAACTATACTATTTCCTTTGTCTGCTTTTGTGACAACTAAATTATTATCATTGATTTTATGTTGTAACGACTTTATAGTTCGCAGTTCGGGCCCCCCACAGTTAGAAGGTTTTAGTTTCTTTAATTGATTAGTTACTAAGCCCTTCACTAAATTATCTTTTTTATTCATAACGATAGCCACTTCTGAGTCCACCGCCAGACCTTCTACCAATGACTTAGTTATTTTTGGGGGTATGTTATATTTGGGACCTTTTTCCAAAAGCGAAGTCTCGCTTTGGGAAAACTGCACGTTAGTTAAGTTTTTTACCCGGTGTAACGGCTGCCATTTTTACTTACTTCTTGCATTGTTTTATCCATAATAATCGCACAAACTATTAATGTTATGAAAAAATCATTACAATTATAAACAAATATGGTCTATTCAGTTCTATTGTATTTATGTGATAGGAGCTGTCAATGTCAGATGCCACTCAGCTGTCGGTTTGTTTGCGAGGTTCCGAAGTAACAGCTATAAACAGCCGCGCGGTCCGTGGCAGCCTGTGATCTGTATGCGGAATCCTTTGATTGTAGTTTCGTGCATATTTATATTGCATTTCTTAACGTAACAACATAAATAGTCTATTGGAAGCAATTTTGTCTTACGCGCGCCATAGATTTTTACTAAATTAATCTTCCAGATAATTCTGAAGTCTTCGCGACGTAATTAGTTTGTGCCTTGGCTGTATGATTAAAATCCAATGACAAGTTGAATCTATCTATGCAAAAAATTATAAACCTACGTATGATTAAAATCCAATGACAAGTTGAATCTATTTATGCAAAAAAATTATAAACCTACTTACAGCCGGAATGTTCTGGAAGATTTTTAGTATATATAGGAGAGAACCCGCTAAAGATTTCTCTTTTTTCTGGTTTTCGCCCCAACATAATTGGGGTCGTATCTCCGGGCAACATCTCCCCGAGTCACTCCGGTACCTACCTGCTCCGGTCTACCTACACGCCGAGTACCTGCTTACTTCGTGCCGCTCTCCACCTGCTCCTGCGCGCCTAACCGCTAGAGGTCTGCACTGCTCCGGTCTACCCCGGAACAGAACCCGCTGCCCCTAAACCCTAGCGGCTTCACCTCTCCTTAGGAATTTATAAAGCTAAGTTGACCTTAGACTTCCAACGCCGATCACCGAGCCAGTTACCCCCCCTGTAATTTTATTTTAAAACGGTCTAACCGAATTATACATTTAATTTTATATACATCTTTTATTTCTGAACTCTTGCTCTCCGGCTCCTCCAGCCAGGAGCGTTTCACCGGGGATAAAAAGATGTTTGACCGCTACCCACAGTATGGTTACTAATTCTTCCCTGACTACCCTCATTAGTTGTACCAAGTTGAATTTCCCTTAACCTTCGTAGTTTGTTAGATTGATTAATATACTTGTTATATCCAGCCTGCGATGCGAAATCTCTGGCCTTCTGGTCTAAAAGATCGAATTCAATATTGTGTAAACTATGTGTCAATTCTGTATGTAAAATTTTTATATGTAGTTTTAAATTATCCCTAATAACGAACCAACGGCGAGATTCCGCATCTAACCAGACTTTTTGAGCTTTACGTATAGCTAAACTAGCCGCGGGACTGGTCATGTTGGAACGGATGTTGATATAACTTGGAATTATTTTTTGGCGCTTACACTGTTGATTGAACCACACATTTTGTGCCGCAACCCGATGTTGTGTAGTTAATTTAATATATAAACGTGCCTGTACAGCTACGCTTGCTGATTGTAAGTATTTGATTGAATCAGGCGTCACTTGGCGGAAGTCCCTAACCATTGTGAAAAATAAATATATGTAGCTTTCTTCCGCAAATAATCGCAAAACTTGCACCTTCACCGATCACACTACTCTACACGTGTTTCGCCCCAACCCGGGGCATCCTCAGGAGATGTTTGTCCGTATGCAATCCAGCACCGAATGACTGGAAAACGCCCGCTGCGACCGTATTTATAGCTGTCCGCTCCCCACCCCCTCGCGCTCCGCGCCGAGTAACCGTTAGAGACCGTTGAAAACTGTTGACCGTTAAAAGAGCGAGAGAGAGCGAAGGAGTGGAGATAGTTATTGCTTCCTACTCGCGCCCTTGATTGCCAATCGTTGTAAAACCGTTCAACGAAAAAAGTTATTTTTAAAGGACAAAAAATCAATATAATGTTTTTATTTAAACGCTTATTTTTAAGAGTTATTATTATTTGAAAAAATACGCAATAGCGGAGAGGAAGAAACATTAACTTGATCGTTAAGTATGTTACATGCATACACGTATGTCATAGATAATAAGTTAGATATGCTCTATGGTACGTGAGTGATTTCCGCCTCCATCTTGCAATGTCGAGCCTGCCATGTACAACCGCTTCACTAGAGCTACAATAAATAATTATATTCAGTAAATGAGTTTTCAATCCTGACCTCAAGAAACACCTGCCTGGACAACCAGCCATACAACATGGTGTCAGAAGGTGAGAGTTCAGCAGAAGCTATCCGACCGACAGCTCCACCAGCCACGTTCGCAATGGATTTCCATTCAAGCAACATGCCGCTAGCCTGGAAAAATTTTTCGATGTCCATGAAGATCTACATGACTGCGAATAACCTGGATGGCGAGCCAGAAGCCAGAAAAGTCGCAATTTTACTAAATGTCATCGGCCCGGAAGCACTTCCTATATTTCACTCGTTCAATGTCGACTTGGAGAACATAACCTACAAAGATTTGATAAAAAGGTTTGAGACACACTTTCTACCAAAGGTCAATATTTCCGTCGAACGTCACAAGCTTTTCAACCGTAAGCAAGGTGAGAATGAAGATTTAGAATCATACGCAACAGATCTTAAAAATATAAGCATGCAGTGTGACTTTGGAGAAAAAGCCGACAGCATACTCAAAGATATATTTTCATGGAACTTAAATTCTCAATATGTTTACATTAGAGAAAGAATCCTAATTGACAAGTGCAACACTTTTGAAGATGCACTGAATCTTGCAAAGACGCTGAGAAACATGAAGCTAGATTCTCAATCACTGAGCTCCAATGCAGTTGCAGCAGTTCACTCTTCAGCAAGACCCAGTCGTTCAGTCTCTAGAAGCAACTCGAGGCCTAGAAGCAACTCAAGACCATTTAAGCCAAGCAGACCAGTCTCCGTTTCCAAAGAAAATAAGCACTACGAGGTACCATGCAGAAGATGTGGCCAAGTTCATCGTGTCCGTTGCCCAGCAATAGGTGTCATCTGCAGGAAATGTGGCAAAAAGAACCATTTTGCTAATGTTTGTAAGTCTAAAATAGTTAACAACTTAAATTCTGAAACTGTCAATAATATGAATAGTAATGAAAATAATTATTTTTTGGGTTCGTTAATTTTGTCATCCGTTCAAAATAATTTATGCAATGATTTCGTCACTTATGCAAACATTAACTCTATGAATATTAAATTTTTACTAGATACTGGTGCTGACACAAACATCCTTTCCTATAACACATATAAAAAACTTAACTTACCTTTGTCACAAATTACAAAAAGTACACACAAACTATCTACTTTCAGTGGTGAAGTATTACCAACTGTAGGTCAAACTTGCGTTGATGTCTGTCATAATAACAAGAAGTATTCTTTGATTTTCCATATAGTTGATCTTAATTGTCAAGATGTCTTAGGACGTAGAAGCTGTGAAGACCTGAAATTATTAAAAATATTGCATAATGTAAGTTTTAAAGACACAGTTGATCTTACACAAAAATATTCACACTTGTTCGAGGGAATAGGTTGTCTCAAAGATTTTGAATGTCAACTCACCATAAAACCAGATGCTGTACCTTCCATAGATGCTTGTCGTAGAGTCCCATTTGCGTTGCTCGATGATCTGAAAAAAGAACTACAAATGTTAGTCAGTGATAAAATAATTGTCAAAGTTGAAGAACCTACTGATTGGGTTAACTCAATTGTACTTACCTCTAAAAAGAATGGCAAACTTAGGCTTTGCATTGACCCTAGAAAACTAAATTAAGCAATAATGAGAGCACATTACCAGTTTCCTACTATTGATGAAATTAAATCTAGCTTGTGCGGTGCACAATACTTTTCTACTCTTGATGCTAATAAAGGATTTTACATGCTGAAATTAGATGAAGCCTCTTCCAGACTTTGTACATTCATAACCCCATTAGGTCGTTACCGATTTTTAAGACTCCCATTTGGTATCAATTCAGCTCCAGAAATTTTTCATGCCGAGATGACAAAAAGATTTAGTGACATTGAAGGCGTCAAGGTCATGATGGATGACTTGCTGATCTATGGTAGTACTATAGAAGAACATGACTCTAGACTAGAGAAACTTTTACTTAGAGCACAAGAGATAGGTATTAAATTCAATAAAGAGAAATCAAGCATTCGTCAAAGTGAGGTTAAATACTTAGGACATATTTTCAGCCAGGCGGGTGTAAAAGTTGACCAAGCCAAAGTCCAAGCTATTTGTCAAATGCCACCTCCTAAAAATCTTACTGAATTACAAAGATTTATGGGTATGATAAATTATTTAGGCTCATACATTGATAATCTGTCACAAAAAACTACTAACTTAAGAACACTTTTGTCTAAAAATACACAATGGCAATGGTCAGACAAACATGACAAAGAATTCATCAATTTAAAAAATCTTATCACAAATGCCCCGGTTCTTACATATTTTGACCAAAATAAACATATTGTCTTGTCAGTCGATTCTTCTAAAGATGCAATGGGTGCATTTATCAGTCATGACAAACAGCCAATAGCTTATGCATCAGCTTCCCTTAGTAAAGCACAACAAGCTTACTCTCAAATAGAAAAGAAGTACTAGCTATTCTCTTTGGCTGTACTAAGTTTCACCAATACATATATGGATCACATGCTACAGTTGAAACCGACCATAAGCCTATTGTCTCATTATTCAAAAAAGCTATTTACAGTATACCCCCTCGTTTACAAAGAATTATGCTCAGGTTACAACCATATGACATAGACATAGTCTATAAACCAGGTAAATATCTGTATGTCGCAGACACTCTGTCTAGATGTGCTTTGCCAGAACTAGTTTTAACCGACCTTGAAGCAGATATAGACCTTCATGTCAATTTAGTCATTCAGTCATTGTCTTTAAGTCCTCATAAAATGAAAGAATTACAAGTACATACAAGTAAAGACCAAGACCTAGTTGCAATTACTAATTTTTGTTTAAACGGTTGGCCAGAACATAAAAAGTCATTACCTGTCAATATTAGACCGTATGTCCCGGTAAAAAATGAACTTCATGTATTAGATGGTCTTGTCCTAAAAAATAACAGTATTGTCGTCCCTAAGTCACTCAGAAATGACACACTTAAACTAATACACGAAGGCCACCAAGGTATTAACAGTTGTCAAAATTTAGCTAAAAATTCTGTCTATTGGCCAAACATTAACCTTGATATAGAATCTTATATTAATTCATGTCACATTTGTCTTTCATACAGAAGAAATAACCCTAAAGAACCATTACATAATCAAGATATTGAAATGATTCCCTGGTACAAACTAGGAATTGATTTATTTGATTTTAACTCTCAGAAATACTTACTTGTCGTAGACTACTTTTCCAAATATGTAGAACTTGCTTTGTTAAATAATAACTCCACTGCCAGTAATGTCATTCACCATCTGAAATCTATTTTTGCCAGACATGGTATTCCAAAGTATATCCAGTCCGACAACGGACCACCTTTTAACTCGCATGACTTCGCTAAGTTTATTTCAGATTGGCAAATAGAACATATTACTTCCAGTCCCTATCATAGTCGCTCCAATGGAATGGTTGAACGTGCCATAGGTACCATAAAAAACATACTTAAGAAATGTCATGTTGATAAGACAGATCCTTATCTTGCAATTTTACAGTACAGAAATACACCTAAAAATGGTCTTTGTTCCCCTGCTCAATTACTTATGTCCAGAACTTTGAGATCTAAATTACCAATTACGGAGAAAGCCCTACATCCTAATCTTGTTGATTATAAAAAGATACAGGAAAGAATGAAACAACAAAATGTAAAGTCACAGCTTTATTACAACACACATTCAAAAGATTTACCACCTGTTAACAAGGGAGATAAGATATATTTTAAGAAACATCCTAACAGTATATGGACACCAGGTTCTATCACAGATATTTGTACACAACCTAGGTCGTTCACTATAGACACTGATGATGGCTCATATCGTCGTAACCGCATTCATATCTTGAAACCTAAATCTCCAGATCGTTTTCCACACATATCACCGTCGCCTCCAGTCCACACTCAACGTTCTCCTCCATCTCCAATCCTGAAACATAAAAACACAAACATTAATACACAAGACAAACATTCTACACAAAGCACTTCACAAGATAGTGAAAAATACTCATCTTTTGGTCGAAGAATTAAGAAACCACTTAAATTCCAATAATATGTTGGTATGTACGTACTTTGTTAATTTAAAAACCAATTGTCTTTGCATTGCATACTTATTTATTATTATAAAAATAACATTTTATTTTGCATTGTTAAAATTAATATTTTAGCATTTGTTTATTGTCAATGTCAAACAAACGTCAACTTCAGACAACTGTCAATTTGACATAGTTTCATAAGGCTAAGGTATCGATGTCATTCGGCCTACATAATAGTTTTAATTATTTTAAACATATTGTTTGTAAAATAAATTTAATTTTATTATTTCACTAAAAAAGGGAGATGTTACATGCATACACGTATGTCATAGATAATAAGTTAGATATGCTCTATGGTACGTGAGTGATTTCCGCCTCCATCTTGCAATGTCGAGCCTGCCATGTACAACCGCTTCACTAGAGCTACAATAAATAATTATATTCAGTAAATGAGTTTTCAATCCTGACCTCAAGAAACACCTGCCTGGACAACCAGCCATACAACAAAGTATGGCTCCATCAACATTGTTCTTGATGATTTCTAAATTTTCCAACACGCTCAGTCGTAGACCTTTACTACAAGTATGTAATACCTCATAGGAATGCCTATCAGATAGTTGATGTCCGGTATTTAGTAAATGTTCCGCGAAATGAGATCGTTCCGGTCGGCCATTCCTATAGGCAGAAATATGTTCTTTATAACGTATATCAAAACTACGGCCAGTTTGACCAACGTATACTGAATTACATTGGTTACATGTTAACTTATATATCCCCGATTTCCCGCCAACCTCCGTTTTTTCCTTGCCTCGAAATTCGAGAGATTTCGCATCGCAGGCTGGATATAACAAGTATATTAATCAATCTAACAAACTACGAAGGTTAAGGGAAATTCAACTTGGTACAACTAATGAGGGTAGTCAGGGAAGAACTAGTAACCATACTGTGGGTAGCGGTCAAACATCTTTTTATCCCCGGGTAAAAAACTTAACTAACGTGCAGTTTTCCCAAAGCGAGACTTCGCTTTTGGAAAAAGGTCCCAAATATAACATACCCCCAAAAATAACTAAGTCATTGGTAGAAGGTCTGGCGGTGGACTCAGAAGTGGCTATCGTTATGAATAAAAAAGATAATTTAGTGAAGGGCTTAGTAACTAATCAATTAAAGAAACTAAAACCTTCTAACTGTGGGGTGCCCGAACTGCGAACTATAAAGTCGTTACAACATAAAATCAATGATAATAATTTAGTTGTCACAAAAGCAGACAAAGGAAATAGTATAGTTATTTTAAACCGAGCAGAGTATATAAATAAAGTTCAGGAAGTTATTAACAGCGGTGACTTTATTCCTTTGCGCTCGGACCCAACCACAAAGTACAACACAGAGGTCAAAACAAATATTAATAATTCAAAATTTATTTTTCCGAACGAGTATTCATCTCGCCATATCGCCCCGATGAATCCACAGGCTCCTGTGTTGTATGGTTTACCTAAAATACACAAAGACAATGTTCCCGTGCGTCCAGTTGTTTCATATATAGGTTGTCCGGCATATGAGTTAGCTAAAAGATTAAATAATATTATAAAAGATAAATCATCTTTCTCACCTAAGTATAGTATTCAAAACACATCAGATTTAATAGAAAAAATAAAGGATGTTGTTTTGCCTCCTAACTCATTTTTACTTTCTTTGGATGTGGACAGCTTATTCACTAACGTCCCTTATCAAGAAAGTTTAGATATACTATCAACAATTTTAGAAAGACGCGGTCTTCATCCAGGGGAGGCAGATGAAATAATTAACTTAACACAGATTTGCAGACAACAAAATTATTTTAAGTTTAATGGTGGGTTTTACAAACAAAAGGAGGGGCTAGCCATGGGTTCTCCCTTATCACCTTTGATGGCGGAGATCTTCATGGACAATTTTGAGAATAGGTATATCGTAGGCAAAAATAATAACATTCTTTATTATTATCGTTATGTTGATGATATCATTATATGCTGGACAGGTACTAGACAAGAGTTAGAGTCATTTTTTCAATATTTAAATAGTTTACACCCAAAAATCAAATTCAAATTAGAAATTGAGGTTAATGATTCGTTAAATTTCTTGGATTTAACTAACACACGGGAGCATTGTCGCCATAACTTTCAAATATATAGAAAACCCACACATACTGATGTAGTTATCCCCGCAACTTCTTGTCACCCTTGGCAACATAAATTAGCTGCTTTTCATTCATACATTAATCGGTTAATGTTGGTACCATTATCAGGACAAGCCTATAGAAGAGAGTTAAACACAATTTATAATATTGCCATTGCAAATGGTTATGACCGGCGGATGATAGATAACATGGTTAGGAATAAAATTAACAAACAAGTGACTGGGCTTTTATATGCGGTGCCACGTGAACGTGTTATTCACAATTATCAGTCAAGTATGGCTTACGTAGGAAAAATATCCGAAAAAATATCAAAACTTTTAAAAAATAACGATGTTCACGTGGCTTTCCGTACTAATAATACCGTCCGGCGTGCCATTTGCAATGGCAAGGAAAAAACGGAGGTTGGCGGGAAATCGGGGATATATAAGTTAACATGTAACCAATGTAATTCAGTATACGTTGGTCAAACTGGCCGTAGTTTTGATATACGTTATAAAGAACATATTTCTGCCTATAAGAATGGCCGACCGGAACGATCTCATTTCGCGGAACATTTACTAAATACCGGACATCAACTATCTGATAGGCATTCCTATGAGGTATTACATACTTGTAGTAAAGGTCTACGACTGAGCGTGTTGGAAAATTTAGAAATCATCAAGAACAATGTTGATGGAGCCATACTTAATGATCAAGTTAATGTTTCTTCCTCTCCGCTATTGCGTATTTTTTCAAATAATAATAACTCCTAAAAATAAGCGTTTAAATAAAAAAAATATATTGATTTTTTGTCCTTTAAAAATAACTTTTTTCGTTGAACGGTTTTACAACGGTTGGCAATCAAGGGCGCGAGTAGGAAGCAATAACTATCTCCACTCCTTCGCTCTCTCTCGCTCTTTTAACGGTCAACAGTTTTCAACGGTCTCTAACGGTTACTCGGCGCGGAGCGCGAGGGGGTGGGGAGCGGACAGCTATAAATACGGTCGCAGCGGGCGTTTTCCAGTCATTCGGTGCTGGATTGCATACGGACAAACATCTCCTGAGGATGCCCCGGGTTGGGGCGAAACACGTGTATAGTGTGATCGGTGAAGGTGCAAGTTTTGCGATTATTTGCGGAAGAAAGCTACATATATTTATTTTTCACAACGATACTTTATTACTACTTCTTTTACAAGTAAAGCTAAATCTCACAAAATAGAGTGTGCAGTTTTAACTGTGCCTCAAGAGCCTAAACTTAGAGAAAAATGGATGTAAGGAGCTATATAAGACAACATTCACCCTCTTCAAAATATGCCTTGCAATGTTGTGAAGATCATTTTGATGTAAGTACCTTGTATTCGTAAAAATCATAACCTCGTTAGATCTTGCATCAACAGTGTATAAAGTAAACAGCAATCTCTACACTTGAAAAATTTGAATTTTCCATAAATAACCACCGCACTATGTCCATATAAACCTTAAGCAAATCTCGCGAGTCGAATTTAGTCAAGCCTTTTTCCATTTTGTAGATATTTTTAATGTTTTATGACATGATTTGAATGTATGATCACCTATATGTTTTTGAACTCAGCTTAAGTGACTAATGGAATGATGTCACTGCGCGCTGATTGGTGTTTCAAATCACGTTTCAATTTACGTAACTTTACATTAAAATATTTTGCAAAATAATAATAATTTTGGAATAAATCTTCCACGAATGCACTTTTAATGGCTATCATCATTGGATTATTAATATAATTTCTCAAAATAATTTTAATGCAAGTTCCCCATTTCATAAGAAAGTAGAAAAAAAATCCTTTCTTTTTGTATACGGCAACATGACTAAATGTTTATAAAAAATGAGAAGCATCGGGTTAAAAATTTTGCAGCTTTATTCGGCTCTAGCTCAAAACTTGGTTTTGTCATTTAGCGGCCTTTAAGATTATAGACGGCAGTACTATTAGAACATCATTTAGAACGAAAATTAAGCTTTCTAATAGCTGAGTGAATTCAAATTAGGATGGAGGGGATTTGGGAAGTCAGTAAATTAATATCACTTATTAAAACAGAGTTAAAGTTATGACGATTTACAGCATGTTTTGATTTTAAACCACATTGGTGGTTTTGCAAAACAAATAGAAAACGACAAGTTAATTTATGAGATTAATATATTTACAAACATAACAAAAACAATTTCATAAACAAATATCACATTATATCAGTTGATTCCTGCAGTTAATGGTGTTTCTGTTCAGAGACGACATGCTTAGCATGTCCTTCGTGTTTCACGATAGCGTTGAACCTGTGAAAAGGAAAATAATATTACTGGCAAATTCAATTTAAAATTAAAAACGACACTGAACAATTACCGAACAATGTAAAAAAACATGCAATACCATACAAATTATTTTAAGTATTATTATTATTAGGTAAAATAGTATAAAAATAAAGAGAAAAAAAAATAATTTCAGAAAAATAGTAGTCCTTCGATGGTTCTATTGGAAAAATCTGAGAGCGTTAGCACATCAACAACGTGTTGCAGAACAATCGACTTGCTAAAATCGGTAGCTTTTGTCAAACTAAATGGTATTTGACAGGCAAAGGTTTATGCCTGGCGCATTGTTTTCTTTTGTTTTTTTGTCTTTCAGCTCAATGTCTGACCATTTACTGACTAAGGTCGGGTTGCTCGAAGCTTGGTTACGTTAACTATAGGGTTAAATTATGGTTAAAGTAAAATTAACCGGCGGTCAAATTTAAAAAGCGTTCTTGAAGCAGCGGTTACTTTAACGAGCAGTCAAATTACAGATTTAACGGCGGTCAAAATAACCGACAGGGTGGGGGTGGTTTAAAATTTGACATTAGTAATTAAGGGAAGGTTAATAAAATAGTACAGACAACACTATTAACCCTAAGATAACCAACGTATTTTTCTTTTACCGATGTCAAAATTGACATTAGTTAAATTTTAACTTTTGTCAATTTTGACAAAAGTTAAACGAGCAACCGGACCTTATAAAGTAATACTAACCCGCTGTGTTTATCGACGGTGTACTCAACAACGCGCACGGTGCCGTCGGGCTCGTGCAGGGAGTAGAACCCCTTGACCACGTCGCCGTCGCGCGTCTCGTGCTGCGTCTTGAAGTCCCCGGTGTGAGGGTCCTCTACTTTGTACTCGAACGCGTATTTGGGGTAAGCCTGGAGTATAGAATAGTACATTACAGCCGAGTACGGGAAGCTAGGAAATTGCATTGTCGAGGATGGTTTTAGGCGAGCCGCAGGCGAGGGCTTTAATCATTCGAGGCAGTGCAAATAGTTTCCAGAACAAGGCTTGTATAAAACTTTTCTCATGAAATACAACATTTCAGAGCATGAGTGAGAAAATGTATTTTACGGTTAATAAAATTGTTTATCTCATAAAGTCTCTCAACCTCTAGACTTTTAGTTCAAACTCTTGCATTGTGTTTATAAAACACATCAATAAAAGATAATTTAAATTAACTAATAACTTAGGAAACAGAACAAAACTTAAAACTAAATTAAATTTTCAAAATAATGGTGTATCATTTGATTTTATACTTGAGTATGCTATCACTTGAAAATATGAAATTATACATCAGAACTTACATAGTAGTCTTCATGTTGCTCTTGGCCGTGCTCATTTTGCTTGTACTGGTACACAATTTGCTTGTGCTCCTGCTGACCAGTCTGGTCATGGCTATTCTGCTCGTGACCGGTCTGGTGCAGCACTATGCTCTGAGATGAGTATGCGTGACCTTGACCCTCGTTGCCGTGCTGCTGCGGGCGCGCAGCGGCTATGGCGATGATAGCTGCTAGGATTACCTGGAAATAAGAGGATTATTATTACTTTAAAAATTTTAAACTATTTTTAGATGTGTCAGGTTTATTCTTTATTTTTCATTTTATCTTTTTATATATTAAGTATATTGTAATTTTTGATGTTTGCAACTCCAATACTATTATGATACTGCAATAAAAATATGTTTTTTTTCCCCAAAAACAACAGCTCACGCTAATTTAAAAATATTATTTTACTTGAGTAAATGATGATGATAAAAGATGCAGCTTCGAACAACGTGATGAGAATCTCAAACTAGGCAGTGCCTGTTAATTGAAAAACCAGTGATGGCCGTTTTCACCAAAATTTCTGAAACGCCTGAATCTTTGCTTAAATACTACCCGAACAAGTTAACTCGGCACCTGCAACTCGGAAATCTCAAAGACTTATGCGATTCATAAATTTTTGTGAAAACGGCCATTAGAGTTTGGTCTGCTTCTAATGAAAATAGTTGTGAGATAAATTAAAATAATTACTTAATAAATAAAATTTCCACTATACCTTGGTGAACATTTTTGATTATTGTACTGTGATCCCTTCGAGAAGTTTGTATGGTGAATGATAATATCTATGTTTTATTCAGAGCTTTTATATTATCGAAATGTAATAAGTTTGCAATAATTTATTCAGGTAAAAGTACTGTTTTCTGCCCAAACCAGTTGTGTGGGTTGAATTACTTTAAGTGTAAGTAAGCGACCTTGGGGTAAAATCACTTTATCTACATTTAGGACATTATGCTCTTACAAAAGAATGTAAATATGTAGTTCCATTTTTAGTTCTGTCTTAATCGTTAAAAACTTTTAATATCTATTAATACATACACTTATCTACTTAATTCAATAGAACATCGGTTGTCGTTTGAAACTAATATGTTTGGTTTTTGCAAAGAACAAAATAAATGACTTGAACAAATTTTTCACAGGGTGGAATTTGTTTATGGTCCCTGGAGGAAAACTGCCTTAATTCTTCATTAGTCAGCTCATTTTACTGAAAGGTTTTTTTTTACACAGAACATTCGTGACGTGTGTTTTATTATTTGAAAAGAAGCAACAAAACTGCCTTTTCTTAAGAAAAACACAGCTTTTCCATAGAAAAGTTCAACTTCGACTTGACTCGACATCGAATCCATCATCTTTTATTGTTTTTCTTTTATTTAATTTATCATGTTTGTTAGAGAGATTTGATCCTTATGATTGAGCTCATCGATTGATGCGGTAAAACTACAGGATGTTGCTTTTTCTAATTTTAGCCAGTTTGATTCTGGGGCGAATTTTAGAAAATCATTGAATGCAGTTTTGTTTCTTTTTAAAATAATTGAATGTTTCCTTTCAGTAAAATGAGCTTACCAAATGATTGAAGACCGTATCCTTCCAGGGCTCATAATTTTTTTCCTTACTATATTTTTCTCCTCCTTAAAATATCTCATAACAATAAAAAATCTCTCGCTACGAACTATCAAGATCAACGCAAAAGCAGGCATGTGCAGGCAAGCACTTATTAAGTTCTTCATTATCATTTGTATTCCATTTAAATATGTTTTTATTATGACTTTTGATGCAACATCATAGAATCCCAAATAAGTAGAGCTTATACCTGCTTATACTATGGATGTACGTAAATAAAATAATAATCTAATATACTTACTAAAATATTTGTAGGTACTAATTGCTGAGATCAATAGTAAGAATAAAAGCAATTAATATTCGTGTATAACTTTGAGAAAGAGATCTCTCGTCGAATCCAGCTCGTTTGGGAAGCTCCGACATATATTCGCGTCCGAAATAGCTCAATGTCTCAAGACGAAAGTCTTTGACCTTGGTGTGTTGCCAGTAATGACTTATGGAAGCGAGACGTGGTCTTTTACTATGGGTCTCATAAGAAGGCTCAAAGTCACCCAGCAGAGCAATGGAGAGAGCGATGCTTGGTATTTCCCTGCTCGATCGAATCAGAAATGATGAAATCCGCAGGAGAACTAAAACAACCGACATCACTCAAAGGATTGCATCATTGAAGTGGCAGTGGGCGGGACACATAGCGCGGAGAACCGATGGCCGTTGGGGCGGACAGGTTCTTGAATGGCGACCGCGTGCCGGACGACGTTCCGTGGGCAGGCCCCCTACAAGGTGGACCGACGATCTGGTCAAGGTCGCGGGAAGCCGCTGGATGCGGGCAGCGCAGGACCGATCGTTGTGGAGATCCTTGGGGGAGGCCTATGCCCAGCAGTGGGCGTCGTTCGGCTGACATGATGATGATGAATATTCGTGAAGAGAAACTAAATGGAACAAACTCTTGTCAAACATTCAGACTTCTCCGAGTACTAATTCATTTAAATAGAAATTAAAAAAACACTTTTTAGAACAGTTGTCACATCCCTAGAAATCATCAGATAGGTTACATTTAAAATCATCACGTATGTTATTACTTATTATGTATATATTATAATATTGTGTAAGTACCTATGTATATTTTATAATAATATGCATTATTTATGAGGTATGTTTATGAATTATAGATTTTAGTAAGTATTTGTCTTGTTTTTCTTCATTTTTTTTTAATGCACTTTGTCTCTCCTACTTTCCTTACATTAATCTCTTACACATCCTGGTTGGCTGGAAGAGATCTCTTTTAGAGATAAGCCCACCTTTGCATACCAATTTTATGTTATTGTTTATTAAACTGTGTTTTTTTAAGTGCAATAAAGAATATAATAAATTCACTGAATAAGTTTTATACACTGCCAACCACAAAATACCTACCAGGGGAGCCAAATGGCGGGGGGCGAAATGGACTGTTACCGTGCATTCGCCCGAACAGTGAAAGGTCGTGAGTTCGAGTCCTATCGGAGGTAGTTGTGAGATGGGTCGATTTTTTCTAATACTTCATTTTCAATAATAAAAATTGCATTGTGAATGTAGAAAAGTAAAAATATTTTTTTCTTTATTGTATTTGTATGTGTGCACATAGTCATGAGCAATTTTAAAGGATCACTTGAAGCTGGTTGCGTGCTCCTGGTGAACTAATAAAACGGATAAATATTCCTAATTTAAGAAATGTTCATTTTTATTAAAATCGTTTATCGTTATGAAGATTAAATAATGGTACACAGCTAATAGTTAAAATGGGTAGATAATAAAAGTATTTGGAGTTCAACATTAGAAAATTATGTATTAATAAAAACAGGAACATAGTAAGATAGAACATAGTGAGATTAGAACATACAATAAAATATTGAATTCATCATCCATATTTAATGATGATGATGGTGCTTCTCAGGAACGATGTGATGGGTGCTGTGTTTCACTGTAGCGTGGAATCTGGAATACAAATGACAACTTGTTAGTTTGTTGCTTATCTTATAAGACTACAAAAATGTTATGCCGGGAATATACTCATGCAATTTATAATGAAATGAAAGACCACACTATCAGAATTTACTACAAAGTTTGTTACATTGCATGAATATTGATGGTAAGTTCTTGTAAACAAACCCGGAGTGCTTTTCACCGTGGTAGTCGACATGACTAACAGATTCATTAAGCTCGTGCAGGGAGTAGAAACCCTTCACTTAAGGTCTTAAAGTCGCCCGTGGCTGTAAATCTTGATCAATCACAGAGATTATCATCATTACCATCAGCCATTTAATGTGCCCACTGCTGGAGTTCTGGCCTTCTGGCCATGATCCACCACTCGGGCTCCATGCGGATTGTTGGTATTAACGATCGCCGGCCGCATTTGCAGCCGGGTCCAACAGCTTAACGTGCCTTCCGAAGCACAGATGAGCTCAAAATGAAAAGTTTTTGGTCACCCATCCCTGACCGACCATTGCAAAAGTTGCTTAACTTCAACGATTGCCAGCCAAGCGCGCATTTTAATTCCGGTATTCCTGTCGCGGTTGTAGTCAACTTGCCTGACAGAAACACCGTGCTCATGTTTCACCTTGTCATTAAATTATTAAATTATTGTCTGTGTAAGTATAAGCCTCAATACAGTACTTAAGAGCTGGTACACACTGGGCGTTAGCGTTAGCGTTGGCGTTGCATTTTGTATGCAAATATGTACAGCGCCTCTAGCGGGCAGTAGCAGAACTACAGATTCTCATACAAAATATCTCGCGTACGCTCACCAAACGCTCGCCGAGCGCCCAGTGTGTACAGGGGGTGAGGCATGGAGTGCTTGTCGCCGTGGAAGTCAACGTGCCCGTGCCTCACGGAACCATCGGGTTCATGCAGGGAGTAGGCGCCCTTCACCACGATACCGTCGCGGTGCGCATATCTACTGTGCCTTTCAGTCTCCTACGTGGTATGTTTACTGTAAGTCCTGAACAATCACGGGGATAAAACATACTAATCCGGAATGTTTGTCACTGTGGCAGTCACCATGTGTGACAGAACTACCGTGCTCCAGTAAGAAATAACAGCCTGTCATCTTGTCATTGAAGTTCCCGTGCGGCAAGATGCTGTAAGTATAAGACTCAATACAGCAGATCAGCCATACTAACCCAGAGTGCTTATCGCCGTGGTAGTCAACGTGCCTGACTGAGCCATCAGGCTCATGCAGGGAGTAGGAACCTTTCACCACGTCGCCGTCGCGGTGCTCATGTTGGGATTTGTGGTCACCGGTGTGGTCATCGGCCACTTTGTACTCGAACTCGTATTTAGGATGTGCCTGTGGAAATAAGATTAGGTAGCATGGTGAACTCAAACCCCCTTATTCCAAAATGTAGACTATAATAGTCCTAATTTAAAACTGGTGCCGTTACTTTCAATCCCCAAATGAAAGACAGAATTAGCATCAGTTTTAAACCAGGTCTAACTTTAGTACTAACTTTAAGGGGGATAGAGTTAAAGAGAACCAGCAAAGTCACAGGGTCATCGTTATGGGTAACTACTTTGTGTGCGCTGTTATTAAGGATTCTATTTCATGTTATATTAAAGCTTAAATTTTCATTTTTCTTTAAACTTAGGACTTTAGTGAGCGACGATAGTGGTGTGTTGTATGGTTGCTAGTTTCCATATTTTTAACAGACTAATCTCCAATGTGGATGATGATGATAAATTGATGTCATAGACTTTTTTTTTTCAAGTTATGGTCCTTATACAATAAGACTTACATAGTAGTCATGGTGTTCGTGGCCGTGGCCGTGTGAAACAAGCTCCGCGGGTCCGTCGTGTCGCGAGATGTGTTGTGATGAGTGGCCAAAGCTGTGGTGGTGGCTGTACTCAAACTCAGCCGATGCCACAGCGAGCACAAAGGCGAAGAACAATACCTGTGATAAGAGTTTATTAAATAAGGAACTTTAATGAGTAGAACAACAACAACTACTATAGGTAGCACCTTAGTCCTCGCGACTAGAAGAAAAAGTTTATAACAAATTATCCAATTATTGATTTGAGTGCAATACAGCTTATAGAAAATTATTCCTTACTATATAAAGCTCTAAACTTTTATAAAATAATAACTTTATATTTTATAGTAGCCCTAAAATGTCATAAAAAAAGAAATTTTTAATTTAAAAAACATATTGATCACTCACCTCAGAATACATTGTTTTCTTGTGATATTTTTACAAATACCAGATTAATACTGATAAAGCTTACTAACAATTACGCCTTTTATATGAGTATCGGGGTTAACTAAAGCAATAAAGAAATCTCTAAATGATAGGCAGTTAAAAATTATGCAGGAACTATAAAATTGTTTGCAATTATTTCGCCATAACACTTGCACGCTGTCTTGTGCTGTTGTGCGACAAATACTTATCTTGAGAAAGCCGTTACAGTAGGTAACGAAATTTCAATTATTGTAAGACAATTTAAATAAGTACCCACACGTAATTTTGGGGCAAGACTATTGCGACTATCCTTTAATATGTAGTAGGTTAAATATAAAGTTGTATTGATTTTCTTTCTTCTTTTCAAACTTAACAGGTTAAGTATAAAACTAGTGCATTTCCTCGAGCATATCCATGTTATGTACAATTTTTGTGACGCTATGTTTACGGCCATTGAGAATATACCTGTTACATTTCACCCTGCATTTTGTTTATTGCATTGGTCATTAAGGAGTGGCACTGACTTCCTCCCTGCTCCATCATCAGACTCTCAGCACCAAGTGTAGCGATTAGGTCTCATTAGAACGAAACAAATGAGCCCATCTCGAGGGGTTTTCTAGTGGTCATTAAGGAGTGCCACTGACTTCCTCCCTGCTCCATCATCACCCTCACCACCAAGTGTAGCGAATGGTCACATCAGAACGAAACAAATGAGCCAGATCTCGAAGGGTTTCCTATTGGCCATTAAGGAGTGCCACTGGCTTTCTCCCTGCTCCATCATCAGACCCTCACCACCGAATGTAGCGGATAGGTCTCATCAGAACAAAACAAATGAGCCCAAACTCAAAAGGTTTCGTAGTGGTCATTAAGGAGTGCCACTGGCTTCTTCCCAGCTCCATCATCAGGCCCTCGCTACCAAGTGTAGCGAATAGGTCTCGTCTGAACGAAACAAATGAGCCCAAACTCGAGGAGTTTCCTAGTGGTCATTAAGAAGTGCCACTGGCTTCCTCTCTGCTCCATCATCAGACCCTCACCACCAAGTGTAGCGAATAGGTCTCATCAGAACGAAACAAATGAGCTAGAACTCGAGGTGTTTCTTATTGGTCATTAAGGAGTGGCACTGGCTTCCTCCCTCCTCCATCATCAGACCCTCACCACCAAGTGCAGCTAATAAGTCTCATCAGAACGGAACAACGGAGCCCAAACTCGACGGGTTTTCTAGTGGTCATTAAGAAGTGCCACTGGCTTCCTCCCTTCTCCATCATCAGACCCTCACCATTAAGTGTAGCGAATAGGTCTCATCAGAACAAAAGAAATGAGCCTAAGCTCGTTTCCTAGCAGCCATTGAAGAGTTCTATTGCTCACCTCTTGACTCCATCATCAGATCAGCTCGATGGTAGCAAATTATTGTATTGTCATCGGATTCATATAGACTTGCAAAGTTTCAAATCAATACGACAATAATTAGAAGTAGGTTAAAATTGAATTCTAATATTTTCTTACATTGTGACTTAGTTACAAGTGAAGCTAATAAAAGTGTGGTAAAAAGCACTGCAATTGAACTACAATTGAAACACGATTGAGACACGATTATGACTTAACGTTAGCAGGCTTGGCCCCCAGATGTATAAACAAATTTCGTAGCCTAGAAAATTAGAAAAATCTGCAGTTATAGCAGTGGTTACACTTTAAAATTTAGACATTTATAAGCTTTATCATATAACCAACACTTACGTTTTCTCCTTTCATACTTCTATTCCGTGATTATGATTACACAACACAACAACAAAGCAAGGTTTTTTATTACTTGTCCTTCAATATCGAAGTATTTATTATCTAGAGAGTGTTAGCATAAATCTGATTTAAAATTGATAATATGGAACTCAATATTTTATTTCTTATTAATGTAGGGGTATCCGAAAAAAAAACTGTTGATTTAGGGCGTTTGTGCACTACACTGAATTTTACCGATCCGGAAAAAAAACGGATGCTTGAATTTTAATAATTAATCATTTATAATCATCATCATCGTTTCAGCCGTACGACGCCCACTGCTGGGCATATGCCTCCCCCAAGGATCTCCACAACGATCGGTGGATTATCATTTATAATAGTAATAATTTATTATTTCGTGTAGTTTAGGGTTTGAAACATTGAAACGACACGAAATAAATAGATTCTTACTAATAAAAATGAATTATTATTAAAATACAAGCATCCGTTTTTTTCCGGATCGGTAAAATTCAGTGTAGTAGTGCACAAACGCTCTTAGGGCCCTTGTGGACTACACTGAATTTTATCGTCCCGGAAAAAAAATGATTGTATTTTAATAAAAACTATTTATAATCATCATCATCATTTCAGCCGTACGACGGCCACTGCTGGGCATAGGCCTCTCCCAAGGATCTCCACAACGATCGGTCCTGCGCTGCCCGCATCCAGCGGCTTCACGCGACCTTGACCAGATCGTCGGTCCACCTTGTAATGCTTCAAACGCTAAACTACACGAAATAAAAAAATTCTTACTATTATAAATAGTTTATTATTAAAATACAATCTTCCGTTTTTTCCGGGATGATAAAATTCAGTGTAGTGCACAAGGGCATTGTTTATCGACGAACCAGTTTTCAGAAAAAAAAACACGTAAAACTCCTACTAATTTTATATTATTAATTTATAATTGTGAAAGTTTAGATGTTTGCATGTTTGTTGCTCAATACGCCAAAACGGCTGAACAGATTTGGCTGAAGGGACGCAGATACTTTGTAGCCTGCAGAGGAATATAGACTTTCCATCCCGGTAAAATATCACATTCCCGTGGGACAACGCCTTGTAGTCCACGCAGGCGAAGCCGCGGACGGAAAGCTAGTGAAAAATAAATTTAATAATTCAATTCAAAGGACGATTAATTCACCACCCATTTACCTAATAATAAAAACTTGTATATTGGCATTTTGTGTATTCAGTCAATACAAAGGTATAAAAATATCAACAATAATCATTTTAGAGCATTCAATGATAATGGTGAGGGACGATGTGGTGGGTGCTGTGCTTCACATTAGTGTGGAGTCTGAATCAAATTTTTAAAATACGTTTTGTGTCTCAGATTATGTTATAACATTATTTACATAAATGTCTAGATGGATTATCATCTTTTTATTAAAGATTAGGACTAAATAATTATGTATTTCCCTACTTCGATGGGTCAGTGACCCAAACTAAGTACCTTATTCTCTGACATAAGGTGATGCCAAAGCTCCCAGTTTTGGTGATCTCTTATCAGTAGCTTATCTGCAGGGGTATATCTATTTTAGAAATTAAAATTTTGTCGTACTAACTAAAATATTCTCAAAACCGAAGTCTCCCATCTTATATTGACTACCTTTGACCATTTATCACTGACTACCGCCCGTGGCCGAGTGGTGCATGCGCTGGTTTTCAAGGTTTCGCTATCTCTGGAGGTACCGGGTTCTATTCCCGGTCGGGAAAATATTGTAAACATACTTTTCTTGTATGTGGTAATACCCGTCGTTGTTTCCTATTTCCATTACACGAGTGCTCAAGCTACTAAAGTTTGGAATTGGTACCATGTATGAGATGGTGTCCAATATTTAATAAGATTATATTAGTTAGATAGCGTAAGAGTACTAGTCATCATATCATGATGAGCTGGTGATAGAAAAAACAACTTCTCAACGAATAGAAGCTGGAGGGCAACTCTTTAAATTTTGTTGATACAAAAAGAATTATATTTGTAAATTTATAATAGACTAGCCTTCCGCCCGCGGCTTCGCCCGCTCAGACTACACGATGTCACTCTCCAGCTCCCAAACTATTCCCATACCAAAAATCACGTCGATCCGTTGCTCCGTTTTGACGTGAAAGACGGACAAACAAACAAATCAACACTCTTTCACATTTATAATATTAGTATGGACAAATCCCTGCAGATAAGCGACAGATAAGAGATCGCCAAAACTGGAAATTGTGGCGTCACGTTATTTCAGTGAACAATACTTAGTTTGGGTGGCTCGAAGTAAGGATATACATATTTAGTCCTATTATTTAATAAAAAGATGATGATCTTACTATCTAGCCATTTATGTTAAGAACGTTACCACTTAATCTGACACATAAAACGTATTATAAAAATGCATAGTTATACCTAATAATAAAAAAACTCTTGTATGGTGGCATTTTGTGTATTCAGTCAGTACAAGGGTATAAAAATATCAACAATAATCATTTCTAGGGCATTCAATGATGATAATGGTGAGGGACGATGTGGTGGGTGCTGTGCTTCACATCAGCGTGGAATCTGAAACAAGGGTGATAAATTAGATTCGAAATGAAAATAATCCATAGCACTTCATGCACTACATAATATGAGAAATATGGTGAGAGTTCATAGTAAAGATACAAGTGAAAAATAATTTATCAATGAAGCACATAAAAGATTTCTGCGTGACTGTTACTTGAAATAAAATACTTTTTACGGATTATTTCACGTGGCGATATTTAGTTTGTGTTTTTTCTTGATTTTCAGTTTTATCAGACGTTTCGGCACCTTTCCAGGGGCCAACAAGTCAGTTTCGTGACCAGTGTTTTAAATAAAACTGCCTCAAATAATCCGTGAAAATAATTAATTTCAATTTATCACTTGTTATGTTTAGGGTATAAAAGCGTATTTTGACTACATGAATTAACAAAATCAAAACATTTATTCAGTAAGAAAAATGGAAAATGAAGTATTTAGAAAAAATCGACCTGTCTCACAACTAGCTCCGATGGGACACGAACCCACGATCTTTCGCTTTCCGGGCGACTGCTCTAACCACTGAGCTACGGAGTCGTTACGAAAAGCGTCGAATTTATCCAATACTTCTTACGCGCTGTATAGTCAGCGTTAATTTCATCAATGTGGAAATATTACTACCCTCACACGCGAAAGAAATACCTTTCCAGGTATTTGGCAATCGCTAAAGATGAAATTACTAGTTGTGAGACGGGTCGATTTTTTCTAAATACTTCATTTTCCATTTTTCTATTATAAAAATTGCATTGTAAATGCAAAAAAACTAAAAATTAAAATAATTTATTCAGTTATTTTTTCAACAATGCATGTTGAGTCATAGTTATGAGAAGCCCATGGTGCAGTGGCTAGCGCGCTCGGTCTGCGATTCGGTGACGGGATGGGTGACCAGAAATTGATGATCTCCAGATAATCCGTGCTTTGGAAAGCACGTTAAGCCATTGGTCTTGGCTGTGTTTGCAGTACCAATCTGTATTGGGCCCACGTGGTCGGGGTCATGGCCTATTACCCATGTATAAGGAAGACCGCCAGGGAAGTCCTGTGCCTCAGAAGAGGCGACATTGAATGGTTGATGATGAGTCAAACTCACCCAGAGTGCTTGTCGCCGTGGTAGTCGACGTGTCTGACGGAACCGTCGGGCTGGTGCAGCGAGTAGTAGCCCTTCACCACGTCACCGTCGCGATGTTCATGCTGCGACTTGAAATCGCCAGTGTGGGGGTCCTCCACTTTGTACGCGAACTCGAACTTGGGGTAAGCCTGTTAATTAAAGTTTCTGGGTTGTACAGTAGTTGTCAGCATATTAGATTCTAGGTTCCATTTAAATTACTTTTATGAAAAAATACTGTCACATCGACTGTACCTGCATCAATGGAAGAGGTTCAGTCACTCGATCAGTTTTATGTTGAGTGTTATTTAGAACAGTGATGTGTTGTATGATTACATTATTATTTTTTCTAATTTAGATGTTCAAGTTGTTACACTTAAAATGCAGAATACAGGCACTCAGACGGATTTTTTAATGTTACTGAAGTTATTTATGGTCCTACAACTCCTACATACATACGTATCAAATGGTCAAGGGTGCCTTTAACCACTTAACACCTTTAAGTGATGTCAAAGCTGCATGTCTAATTCTATTGTTTCAAAAATAAAACATTGACTTACGTAATAGTCATGAGTGTCATGGTGACCGTGGCCATGGATAGGGACGATGTGAGCAGGTCCATCGTGGCGGTAGATATGCTGGGAGGAATATCCATGCCCGTGTCCATAGGCAACGGACATCACAGATGCGAAGGCGACGACGCAAAGTACCTGAAACAACCTTTAAATTAGTATACCACGCTAGGAAGGTAATTTTGATTTTCTTTTGTCTCAACGAAATGAAAGTCGAAGTGTGTTCTTGTTTTATTATCGCGCTGATTAACGTTCTATATTCTTTTTTTTTAACAAAACCCCTTTTACCTTAGTGAACATTTTGATTGTTGTGGTTTCTAAGTTCAGTGGTTAACTGATACATGTCAGGTGAACTCTACGTCTTTTATATCTATAACAAGGGACTCAAGGTAATATTGATTTCTCTTTAATAGGCAGTTTTACTATTCGCGAGCTTAGAACGCAACAATTTCGTAAAGTAATTAGTTCTACATGCCAGCGTTCGCCAATGTGGTATGACCGAGATTAGATTGTTAACCATTATTGCTTTTAATTTAGATGGGGCAGTAGTACTGATAATGCTTAAAGGAAGATTAGACTAGGGGTCGTTCGTTAGTTCAGTTCTCACCCAGGATTGCTTGCTTCACATCTAACTTTGTACTATAAAGCATTTTCATTGTAATTTGCATGAGAAACCAAAATACACCGATTCAAAGTAATAAAAGAACAGGATAGAGAAATGATTCCATATTTTTATTTTTTATATTTTTTTCATTTTATTGAAATGAAAAATAATCAATAATCTGCGATATAGATTAACTTGTTCACTAAGTAGAATATGGTAATGTGAAACACTGGGAGACGAACTAAAGAAGAGGAAGGATGTCAATTTGTCAAGTGCTGTTTACTAACCTTATGACGTCAGAACATAAATAAATCTAGCAACCGACTAGCTTTTGCGAACACTAGTAAGTATCCTTTTGGTACTTAGTTATTGGACAAACTAACCATATGTGCCTACCTAATTACTTTCCAGTTAGGCTTAAATTATCTTAGGTCAATAAATAAAGCTATATTTAGCTCTGAACTTCTAGCAAGTTTAGTAGGTCCTTGACAACGTATTGTACATAATAAGTTAGGGCATATACACGTAGAAATCTGGCTACCGACGCCGATCTGCCAGCACTTATCGGAATCGGTCCGCGCAGGTAGTTGGCTTGGTGCAGGCAGTCACTATACTTTGTGCCGAACCAGCCCCGTTAAGCAGGTCGGAACTTCTCGGCGATGTTCGACGCTTATCAGCGCTGGTTCCGCACAGAAAATAGAAACTGCCTGCGCTGACTACCTGCGCGGACCGATTCCAATATGTGCTGGCAAAGCGGCGCCAGTGGCCACTTTTCTATGTGTATACGCCCTTACAATTTGTCCTTATCATTCCTTTTCGTTAAAGTTTAATTAATGTGATCAAAATCTCTAACTCCATTAAATACTGAATTATTATCTACCATCTCTTTACAAATAGAGATTGAATGTAAATTTTTTGAATGAGGTCAATGTTTTTGCGTATCTACCATTATTGAGACTGCGTTTTTTTATGAATAATTTGATGAATTCACAAAAAACCCATACGACCGGCGTATTATAGAAAACAGTGGTCATTGACAATGAAATTGCGACATCAACCCTAGAATGTAGCAATACTGCATGCTCTTAAGAGATGGCGATTGATGGTCTATACAAAATAGTACCTAAGAATAACAATCTTTATTTGTGTACAATCTTCTTACGTGAAATAACATATTGATTAAATTATCGAAATTTGTGTTGAAGTTGAAGTGATAGCAGAACATCCTCCCAGGATTGTCTTCGTTGATTCATTAACACTATAGTACTCAAAGTAAATATCAGTTCGAATACGAATCTTTACATCAAATTCATATCAAATCAGTTAGAGTAAAGAGTGAAATCATTTACGAATTTCCGATCGAATTTTAGTGAATCGACTGTACATACTTACGTTATTTTAACACTCCGTTACACGCGCTAGAACACACTTGCATTTTTAATAACTTCAACGTAAATAAAATTGAAGGTGTCACTCACAGTATTCTTCCACTGATAGCTGATGAATACAATTAATACTAGTGACCGCGCAGTTTCTGATGCACGTGCATGTGTGAAAAATCTGAAATGCAAAACTTAGTTTTCTACAATAGAAGATCGCGCAGGTGACTATTTTGATCGCGTACTATTAACTTTTCAGCTCCGGCAAAAAACGTTATTTCTGCCAAAAGTGGATTTGTCCTGAATATCAGATTGTTCATGTTTTGACTATTATGATCAAGGGGAAAATGATGTGCCGGGTGCAAGCCGAGTCCAAGCCGAGCGTTGATTTTAAATATTACTCGTATATTGTGCGCGCTCATACAGAAATTCCATTAAATCACGTTCATAAAAGTATATTGTATATTGTGTAGTGTTATAAGTGCAAAATACAAACAACTTTTGAGTGAAATTGTGTTTAAAATCACCCGGTTAAAAGCTGGTAAGTTCGTTAACAACTAGTATTTAAATTAACTGTGAATCATTGTTCTCCCTTTTGCAATAATTAATTCACTCCGTATTTACGGAATTTATCTTAAAATATAATATTTTATAGAATCAGTTTTATGTAAATTGCATTTTAACGTCCAAGTTACATAACCTCACTATTGTTTGACAACTACCTGGACTTACAAATTAGAAAAACTAATCTTGACTTTTCATTACTTTTTACCAAAATGATGACCCGCAAGGCTTTATCACGTCAGGAGGAATCACAACTCCAATTGACCTTGCAAGAATTAAAAGTTTCCAAGGAGTTGATCAACCAAATGAATAGGGAAAGGGAGGAAAATGAACAGGAATTATTAGATGTGCTTAATAGAAATAGTGCATTGAAAAAAGACATGGCAGAGTTACACACTCAGACAGTAGAACTTGCTCGAGAACGGGATAGACTTCAGTTGTTAATAGACGGGTTCGACCAATGCCAGAATGAGTATGAGCTGGCCCTCAGGCTCATTTCTCGGTTGGAGCAGGAGTTATGTGAGGCAAATAATTGTATATTTGAATTAGAATCCAGTAAAGCACATATATCTGCTGTTCAGAACCAAAGTTTGTTTGATGAATTGGTTGGCAGCGCACCTGACATGGTTTCTGCATCCTTTAGTAATAATCAAACTGTAATAGACCTAACAAATGATGAGTCAATTGGATGTAAGTGTCCTAAAACTAAGCTGAAACTGAGTAATAAAAAGTTAAAAAAGTATATCAAAATAAATAGATATATCTGTAAAACAAAAAAACTTATTAATAAAAATAAAACTTCTTTTAAATATGCAAAAAATGCTAAAGATAGGTTGCAATTAATTGAACAACTGGATGTTTGTAGTTCTATAATTGAAGAAAACAGAATTGTATATGAAAATAATTTAAAAACAATGACTAATAAAATAAAAAATTTGCATGACTCGCTAAATAAAATGACTCAAAATTATGAGTCGTCTAAAAATGAGATAGGGGAATACATACTGGCACTTAAACACCTTTCATGCACCTCAAGTGGAGCCCAAGAAAATAATAGATGTCGTTCATCACTCTCCGGGGCATCAGGCCGGATCGTCCCGGAGACTTTACCTGATCAATCAGTATGTGAGCCCTTACTCTCTAGCCTTTGTAATAACTCAGATTGCACAAATGAAAATAATTCCTGTACTAAAAAAAGTTGTAGTAAATTAGTTATGTTCTGTGATGAGCTTGGAAAGAATCTTGGCCAATTGTTGCAAAAAAATACAAGGGAAAGCATTATTAACTATTGCAAGCCGGGCTCGACTATAGATGAAATCATGAAAAGTATTGTAAAACATAAGTTTAATGAAGATACAAACTTGATCATTCTAATTGGAAATAGGGGTAATGTAAGCAAAAATCAACTGATGACATACTATAATACACTGTGTTGTTTAAAGGTTAAAAAAATTGTTATGTTTACATTTCCCTATAGTAAAAGTTTGCCACAGGTGGAAAATAACTTTAGATATAATTTAAATTTATCTTTAAATACTATGGCATATCATAGTAGCCAAATGTTGCATATTATTGACATTAATATATTGTTAAAAAATATTATTCTGACAAAAGATAAATACTATCTGCCAACTTATTGTAAGAGACAGTTAGCACTATCGCTATCTTTTTATTTTGAACATTTAGCCAGTAATCTGGCTAGTATAACTCCTGCTTTTATTGAGCAGTCAATTGACATTTATAAATTACCCTTGGAATTTGTTCCAAGTCATAATAATAATTTGTTTAATCAAAATGACATAAATCTGAATACTGACTTGGTTAATTTAAATTACCATTAAAGACAACAGAGGCGCCCTCTAGCCCAGTGTTGACAAGAGAAAAGCCAAACAGTTTAACAATTGTCCATCAAAATATGGAAGGCTTTTCTAACAAAGATCTAGAATTAAGTTTGTTTTTAAATTGTAATAATGTTGATGTGTTATGTGTTACTGAGCATTGGTTTAAACCACATGAATTAATGTTAAACTTAGATAAGTATAGAGTTGTAAGCTCGTTTAGTAGGCAATCTGCTATCAGGGGAGGGTCTCTTATAATGTTACATGATAATTTCCAATACAAAGAGCGCAAAGATGTTGTATCCCTCTCTATTGAACGAGTCATTGAACTATCCTGTGTGGAACTTGATCAACTAATTATAATATGTCTTTATAGACCTCCCAATAGTAATTATTCTGAGTTTGAGTCCACTATGGAGGAAGTGTTAAGAATAACTTGTAAAACCAATAAAAAAGTTGTCATATGTGGGGATTTCAATGTAGATATTTTAGACCGTAAATTGGCCACACTCTCAAGTAGATTTTTAAACTTGTTTAAATCATTTAATTTAATACACACTTTTAATGAGCCTACTCGAATCACACCCACATCTGGCAGTTGCTTGGACAATATTTTTACAGACTGTTCGGTTATAGAAAAAAAGGTAATTGATGTCATAAAATCTGACCATAGTGGACAAATAGCCTCTATAGAGCACCATCATGTCTGTCCTAAACGTAAAATAATATGTAGGCCAATTACGAAAAAGGGCATTGATAAATTTAGAAATCATGTAATTGATAAAATTGAAACTTTACCAGCTTCTATTATGGAACCTAATAATTTCTATAATGATTTATTTAGTGTGGTGCAAAGCGAATTTAGTAAAACATTCAAACAAAAAGTGATCAACTGTAATACTAATAGAAAGAAGTTTAGTGATTGGGCCACGCCTGGGATTTATACAAGTAGAAGGAAATTATATGAACTTTATGCATTAAAGCGAACTTCATGTGACCCTAGTTTTATTGAATATGTCAAGAAATATTCTAAAACTTTTAGAAAAGTATGTGCGGCTGCCAAGTCCACATACATCGCTAATAAAATAAAAGTAGCTGATAATAAGATCAAGGCTACATGGAATATTATTAACCAAGAAACTGGTAAAACAAAAAATCATATAAATTCCTTCACTCTTAAAGCAAATAATAAAACATTTACATCTGACGATGAGGTTGCCCGTGTTTTTGAAGACTTCTTCTCTCGGGTACCCTTAGAAACTACGAGAAATTTAAATTCCTGTCCTAATATTGCGGCTGCCCTCTTGGTGTCAAGCGTTGATAAGTGTAACAAAGTATTTAATTTTCAACATATAAATGGCGATGATATTCTTAAAGCATTTAAAACAATAAATATTAAAAAATCGGAAGATTTATGGGGTATATCAACTAATGTTATTAAATCAATAATTGATCCAATAGCTCCATATTTAGCTTTTATTTTTAATAAGTGTATTGACGAAGGAGTCTTCCCCGATTTAATGAAATATAGTAAGTTAATTCCGCTTTTTAAATCTGGAGACAAGAGTGACCCCACTAACTTTAGGCCGATATCAATTTTACCAGCACTTAGTAAAATTTTTGAAAAGATAATATACGCTCAATTAGTAGATTATTTGGTATTAAATCAAATCTTTCATAAGAATCAGTTCGGATTCTCTAAAGGTAAAAATACCACAGATGCTGGAAATGCACTTCTTAAACATATCCTTGACGCTTGGGAGGGTAGGCAGGACGTAATTGGTGTATTCTGTGACCTTTCCAAAGCTTTCGATTGCGTTGATCACCAAACTCTTTTAATGAAGTTAGAACATTATGGTGTCTCGAAAAAATCAGTTAACCTTTTGCGTTCATATTTGAGTAATAGAAATCAAAAAGTGATTGTTAATAATACTGCGTCCTCTGGAGCCCCCATTATAATGGGCGTGCCCCAAGGCTCAATATTGGGTCCTTTACTATTTTTAATCTACATTAACGATCTACCTTACTACGTGCATAATTTATGTGAGACAGTACTATTTGCAGATGATACTTCTCTAATTTTTAAAATTGAGCGAGGGAATAATTGCTCTCACGAAGTAAATAGTGCTCTTTCAAAGGTCGCACATTGGTTTAACATTAATAACTTGTCTTTAAACCCTAAAAAAACAAATTGTGTCTAATTCTCACTACCAAATGTAAGGAAGGTTGATTTAAGTATTAGTTTGAATGCAGATGCAGTCGAATTAGTTGACAGCACGAAATTTCTTGGTATTACCTTAGATTCACGACTACAATGGGATCCACATATTGAGGCCTTGTCGAGTAGACTCAGTTCAGCTGCTTTTGCAGTAAAAAAGATAAGGCTATTAACTGATATTGAAACGGCAAGACTTGTTTACTTTAGTTACTTTCATAGTGTAATGTCCTATGGCGTGTTGTTGTGGGCCTCAGCAGCCAATATTGGAAATATTTTTGTACTTCAAAAAAGAGCGGTACGCGCCATTTACAGCCTCCGCTGCCGCGATTCATTAAAGGTTTTGTTTAAAGAAATTAATATACTAACCTTAGCAGGGCAATACATCTACGAGAATATATTATATGTTAGGAAACATCTTGACTCATTCACTAAGAATAGTGATATTCATAATTTTAACACAAGAAATAAAAATAAGCTTGCCGTTCCAAGATTTAGACTTGAAAAAAGTAGAGGCTCTTTTTTGGGAAAAGGCATAGCATTCTTTAATAAAGTTCCACAAGAAGTAATCGAGCTGCCTTTGAATAAATTTAAAAAACATGTTAAAAAGACGCTCTTAAGCAAAGGCTATTACAAAGTAGAAGATTATTTAAATGATCATAACGCATGGTTGTAATAATTATAGCAAGTAACACTAACAATGTATAAAAGGAAAATATTCCTATACTTAAGTATGTGAAAACTTTCCTTCAGCATTAGCTTTTTGTATAAATTTTATTATTGTACCATTTTGTCTAGCAACGACATAATTATTTTGTAAATGCGTTGCTTCTGTTAAAGCTGATGAGTTTTTTTCGCCTGTTTTTCTTGTCAGTTAAAAGATGTCCATAACAGGTGGTAGGTAAAAAAATGTTGGACGATTCATAAGCATTAATTTTATTTAATCTATATGAATAAAAATTTATTGACTTTGACTTTGACTTTGAAACAATATGGAAATGGCGGCCGGCCGGTATGCTATCTCGCTCACACACCGTCATGCTGCATGTATACCACTTGAGTGGGTCATGCCATTTCCATATTGTTTCTATAATCGCGCGAGTTATACATACATCTCGTTTGCCCCTTTTTAATATAAAAAAAAATAAAAAAATACATACTTATACGTTGCTCGGACTGTAGCGTGAGTGTGTTCTTACAAATTATCACGGACGACGCTCGGCTCGGACCGCGAACGGTATATAGCATCAGTCATTCTTTATACTGAGATTCTTCTAGGTTTAGAAGTACTTATTGTTTTGTTTATTATAGATTCTTTAACCTTCCAGCAGTCGCGCGCGGTCTGTGAGTCCGCAGATAACTTATTTTAGTCAGTGTACTAAAACTATAATCAAGAGACGGTTGCGCTTTCTTGATATCCTCGAGGGGATGAGATATTACACTTCAATAGGCCTATGACATTTATTGCATGCGCGCGCGTTTTTTTATTTCTGTTTGCGGTCTCAGATTCCGCGCGCGACCTTTTGTGTACGAAAAAAATCTGATGATCTATGCTGGGAATGTGCATGTCCAGTAGATATAATGGACACTAAAGATGAATAGATTTGTGTAGTAACCCTAAAATAGTTATAAGAAGTTTTTTTATTTTGTTTTCTTTATTTGTTTTATTACAATTTAGGTAATAGCTAAAAAATTCACGACTAATCATATGAAAAATAAGTGTGATTTTAGAGTTCTCATAACTTGGTACTGTTCATGATGAATACTGATTGATCTCGATTATTATTTTAGCATGTCTATTAGTTATTTAGAAAAAATTTCATTTTGTATTGTTTTTGTTGATTTATAGAGTCGATTTGTGTCTAAAGAGATTTTTTAAAAGTTTTTATGGAATGTTGTTCTATCCAGTACAAGTAAACAAATATAGACATAGATAATTTGTTATTTCTATTATTAACACAGTTAAGACTTCTTTTAATTATATGCTACACAATGACTTGAAATATTCATTAGTTTTCTCAATAAAGATACGTTATGTTGCGGAATCACAGACCGCGCGCGACTGCTTATGTTCGGCGCAAGGGTGCGACTGCTGGAAGGTTAAAATTGAGTAATAATATTTAATTTACCTAAGTAAATGAAATTTACAATTGAATTTGTTCTACAATGTAGAGCGTTCAAGCACTCGCGTACGAAATAAGGGCGCGGGCGATAACGTCTTGTAGTACACACGGGCAAAGCCGCGGACGGAAGGGTAGTCTTCCATACATATTCGAAGATGTAACTGGGACTGCGACAAGGGACTGGATCCCGTGGTCCCGCGGGATGGTCCTTCCCAGTCCTGCGGATCCCGCTGGAGCGAAGGAGGTCGGTAAAATAGTAAGGGCTTATTTCTCAATGTCTAAGTAAGTTCTCATCATAAACTTATTTATACTAGGGGTAATAGACGGACAATGGTGCGAGTGAGAAACCAGTCCTTACGGCAGAAGCTATGTGCGAGAAAGAGTTGGAAGAAAATGACAGCAGAACCCGATTTGAATTATTTAGCGTCTTTTATCATCTTGATGAAAAACGTCCACTCGATTATTTTGTGATTTTTATCGCGATCGCGTTGATTTGGCTCTTATAACTATATAAATCAATAATGGTGTAGTGTTCTGTGTTGAATTGTAATGTTACTTACGACAATAAACCAAATAAACACTAATTTCACAGGTAAATAAGATTGTACAATTACCATTTTCATAGTTCATATTTTAGTTGAATATATTCCCAAATACACTAAGTGAAACATTAATATCATACTATTTACCGCCTATTTTCTAAATAAAGGCTGATTTTTAAACTTTATGTGTTAGATAAAAAGATATTATATCCGTGAACTTGAGAAAATAAGACGTAGAGGTTGATCAAAATTATCGATATTATTATCGATACTCATGTCGATGGTTTCCAATATAACTTTGTTTGTCTTTGTGAACACTGATAGTTTTATTTAAAGCTGATTTTAACCGACATTTTTTAAATAGTAAATTATACCTACTTCAGTACCAATTTAACAATATTTTCAGGTTTCCTGTAAATCCAGTGATTAAGTCAAACTGGATAAAATTAATAAATATAATAGACTAGGAGCTTCGCCAAAACTCTGTGGTGTGCAGCAAATATTTCAAGCAAAACTGCAAAGAAACCTTGAGAAATTATTTAAATAAAATTGTTCTCTTCAGAGGACAATAATTAATGTGTACCTCAATGTTCAATGGGTTTGGGAAAGGTATTTTTATTTATTTATTTTTGAAATATATATATTTTAACTTAAAAGATGTCATTTTTTTTCCATAGCCCTTGAAAATACTTTACAATGAATTTTTAAAGATTCGCAAAAATGACCACCAAGTTATTTAAATTTTTGCATGCACAATGCAGTTTTTATTATTGAAAAATTGAAAATGAAGTATTTAGCTGAGCTACGGAGTCGTTGATCGTTGTATTCGTCGTCGTCGTCGTCAACGACTCCGTAGCTCAGTCGTTAGAGCAGCCGCCCGGGTAGCGAAAGGTCGTGGGTTCGAGTCCCATCGGAGCTGGTTGTGAGACGGGTCGATTTTTTCTAAATACTTCTGGGCGGTCAAAAATGAGATTTTAGGGGGCTAACCTGGTTCGACGTTGCTCCCGCGTGCTGGTTGTAGAGGACGCGCGTTTCTCTTCTTATTTGACTTTCCACACCAAAAGTTCGTGATCACAATAGTCAATTCAGTTAAACTCGCGGCGATCACTTGGAAGATGTTACTACTTGACCGATATGATGAGGAACAGGAGAGCTCGACTCAAACACTCTGTCGCGTGGGCAGGCTGGATCGGAAGTGGCGAATATGGCCGTCACGACACGGCGAGATGTTGGTTTACCCCAATAGGATCAAAGGATAAAAATGATGTGAGGGTAGAAGTTGGGTTAGGGATGTAGCATCGGTACAAGTCTAACTCGATTGATAGTGAAGTAAAAATTATTGAATATGACATGATGAGTCTAAAATTCTAAATCTACCAACTTCATTTTCAATTTTTCACGTGCTAGTGTTTTCGTGACAGCCACAATGCGTGCTTGAATTATACAATATTGTATAATTCAAGAAAATTATCAACATGTCTTCACAAAGTACCTAAGGTATTTAAAGACTGTATTGTGCCTATATGTACGAATACTTCGATCAAAACGCAGAATAAAAATATTTATTCGTAATTAATCGAAAAATTTGGTGCAATGCGATGAAAAGGACTCCAAAAACTCCAGAACTAGTTTTATTAAAAAACAAGATTTCAACCAGTGCAGCTGTGCGACTAGGTAAGTATGACCGGCCGGTGCGGTATACGGGCGGTCGGTCGGGAGGAATGACGTCGAACGTGGTAAAAGCCGATTGCTAGCAAACAACCGAGGCAATAGTGTTTTAAGCAAATTAATTTTTACAATAACTTTGTAAATACTTATCGTATTGAAGTGAAATGACCATTATTATTGAAAAATGGAAAATGAAGATATTTAGAAAATAAAATCTATTTTCCATTTTTCAATAATAAAAATTGCATTGTGAATGCAAAAAAAGTAAAAATTTAAATAACATGAACTTTATTTTTATTTTCCTATGTCCATTGATGTATACTTCATATCATATGAATAATTAAATCTTGTTTGTGTTTTTTTTACATAATTGTTATCGACAACCTAAAATGGGCTTGAGGGCAGCTCTAAAACTCACACACACGTTTACAAATTACACACACTAGCTCATGTCATTTTCGGTCTCACAACCAAGCGAACTCTGTCCGTCTATTACTAGAGTATAATAAGTTTATGGTTCTCATTTGCTGTTACTTGACAGATTATCCATACAAAACTGTCAATTAAACTGGAAAGTAACTCCTTATCGGACATTGTGAAACAGAATAATAAAAAACTATCGGCTTTAAGAAAATTATGACGCTTTCCCTAAGTTATGGAAAATGACATAAATAGGGCTCAAATGTGCGTCAACTCTGGAGGTCACTATTTAAAAGATATCATCTTCAAATCGTGATGAGATGAAATGTAATGGCATACATATACATAAAATAAAAAAAAAACGAATTCTAGTTTTCGAGTTTTGAAAAAAAGTTGTAGCTGAACCAAATATTGCCAGTACTTTTCCGCCACCCAGTAAATGTTGGTAACACGAAGTTAACCGGGTCCGCTAGTCTTTTAAAATTTACATGCCAAATAAAATGTAGTATGTCGCTCCCTGTGTGTCGCTATCCCTGTGTGTGTTTCTACTCAAAATTTATAATTTTAGACGGTACTGTATTTTTTTTTGACTATAATATGTTAACTGTATAACGTTTTATTTTGATAGTCGACTCTGAACTGAGGTGAAAAGTTGTGTGTGAATATCACAAAATGTTATTATTTTTGGACGTTAACAGACCAAAGAATAAATAAAAAGAAAAAATATTTACATGGAAATATTTTTATTAAGTTGTACAAACATAAAAAAATATTAACAAAAGATCACAGAGTAGAACAAGGTTCAAGAAAGGTAACATGGACATCACATAAATAATTCACTTGAAATTGATGATTTTCAATAATGATGGTTGTAGTGATGGGGCACGATGTGGTGGGTGCTGTGTTTCACGTCAGCGTGGAAACTGGAAAAGATCAAGAAAAGAATCTGTTAGATCTGTTAGACATTTTAAAAGACAATAATTTCACTGCTTATAACTAAAGTGGAAATATTAATCACAAGAACCATAAAATCCCATACTTTTTACATGTTGCCGTTTTTAGTATTGAAATCTGATTATCATTATATTCATTATATTCGTGACAAAATAATCGCTTAGCGATTATATCTCGTGAACGAGTTGCCTAGTCCAAGCAGTAAGTAAAAGAACATCTTCAATGCGGTAAAGCAGCGTATGTGTACCGAAAAAAAACTCAATTTCAAGATGCTGCATCGTCGATGCAGTTTCTGTGAACTTGGCCGCACACGGGTCACTGAAAAACGCCGCCACCGACCTCTTTTCCTGTAGTTTTGGTATATTTTATATGAAAGTCGACGCGTGCCGGTAGTGGTTACTTTGCATTCTTCTAGCTTTAAGTGGCGGCGTTTGTGGCTCGTGTGCCGGGACGGTAAGAGTTGGACCACACCAGGCAACACGGAACAGCACTTTCCTTTAATGCTTTCTTTTTCTGTCACCCAGAACCATCAACAACACCATAGGAAACAACATAGGAAAGTGCTGTTCTGTGCGGTCAGATGTGTGTTTACACGTCCTCGCCGAACAACATCAATGAGGCATACTAACCCGGTGTGCTTGTCGCCGTGGTAGTCGACATGTCTGACGGAGCCGTCGGGCTGGTGCAGCGAGTAGTAGCCCTTCACCAGGTCACCGTCGCGATGCTCATGCTGGGACTTGAAGTCGCCAGTGTGCGGGTCCTCTACTTTGTACGCAAACTCATACTTGGGGTAGGCCTGATAAAACGAAGTCTAGTTAGTGTTTGTTGTTCTTGTTGAACTGACAGTAGACCGATAAAAAAGTATATTGTGGTTTAAAGTAGGTACAATGTTGCAATAACATTTTAAATGTAGTAAACTTAACAGATTCTAGTTATCTCTGAGTCTGATACTGGTGTGTACTATTAGTTCACGGAGTCCATCACAAAATTAATGGCTTTTAATGGTCAATTTTACATGGTCAAAACCATATCACCTAGCTTGATTGTCAATATGTATGGTCAAAGGATTGAGATTTTAAACTATTTTTATGCATTTACAATGCAATTTTGTAAGTATAGAAAAAATGTGATAGTAAAAAACCATTAGCCCTATAAGTAGCTTGAAAGACCCTTGGCTGATCCCGCCTGAAAGCTACTTATAAGGCTAATGGTTTTTTACTATCACATTTTACCTATGGTCAATGGATGTCAAAACAATGCACTTACATAGTAGTCATGGGTGTCATGGTGTCCATGTCCATGCCCCCCATGAATGGGAACAATATGAGCGGGTCCATCGTGCCTGTAGATGTGCTGGGAGGAGAACCCGTGACCGTGGGCAGCCACCACCGATGCGAAAGCAACGACACACAGAACCTGCAAACGTAAACAAATTGATGAATTAATAGAAAACCTCAGACTTTTCATTCAGAATAATTATGGACTTTTAAAAATATGAACTTTTATTTTACTTTTGTGGTAAATCCACAATTTTCACAAAATTCCCTGGTCTATTTTTAATACACTTATGTTCTGGAGCAAAATAAACCAAAAGTCCGGAACACTACTGTGTTTTGTTTATTAGGATAGGAGATTATGGCTTCGATTATATTAATTTAGAAATTGCGGTCATCTTATATTAAAGCTATAACTGACCTTGGTGAACATTTTGTTTTGTTGTGGTTTCTAAGTTCAGTAGCAAACTGATACATGTCGGTTGAACTCTACGTCTTTTATATCTATAACAAGGGCACTCAAGGTAATATTGGTTTCACTATAATAGGCAGTGAAATTATTCACGAGCTTAGAATGCAGTGTTTGCAACAATTTCGTAAAGTAATTAGTTCTACATGCCAATACTTTCAGTGCACTGACACAACGGTAGCAGGCACAAAGGCTTTCGCAAATATCTGAAAATATAGACTTTATAATCATTACCTATTTATGAAATGTTTCATAGATCTTAGATATTAATATTAATAGTAAGTAGTAGCCTTCCGTGTGACGTTGTCCACGGTTTACGTTCCCTAAGGTTCACTTTAGATTTATAATGAACTAGCTGACCCGGCAAACGTCGTTTTGCCATATAAATTATAGTGGACATAAGTAGAATAAATATTAAGAAGACTCATGTCTAATGTGTTTGTTTATACACCAAAAGTTGTCTACACAAGACAACAGATAGCGCTAGTTATACACTACCAATAAAGGGGCCCAGAGATTGGTCTCTATTTCCCACATAAGTAGGTATTTTTATACACGCATTTTTATGCGTGATAAAGAAAAATGAAAAATTGCATTGTGAATGCAAAAAACTAAAAATTAAAATAACGTGATAAAGAAGTTAAAAAGTGCGTGTCAGATAACTCTGCGCGCATGCGCGACTGGGGCATTTTTGGCGCTAGTTACTGTAATTTTTTTTATTCTAAGCTTATGGAAAAGATTAGTATTCGATTTTGACCGCGCACAGACGTCAGTGATTACATACTTTTTGCAAGCGGCCATGGAAGAAATGACAGTTTTGTATCGGAGGTACGATAGTTAAACGAGTTTTCATACAAAATTACCATTTTTTCTTAATTTTTCGGAATAATAAGTAACCTATGTTACTCTCCAGCTTCCAAACTATCCCCATACCAAATATCACGTCCATCTGTTGCTCCGTTTTGACGTGAAAGAAGGACAAACAAACAAACACACTTTCACATTTATAATATTAGTATGGATGATAGACTTTATGTTTCTCCAAGAAATGAAATTAAATAAAAAAAATATATTCAATCCATGCTGTTACATGCAACAAGCACTTGTGAATGTAAAAGAAGCTATACCATTGGCTCACAAAGCCCTAATCTAAACCTTTTAGCGAGAAGAATAAAGATCTAATCTATCCCTATATTCATCAAACTGGTTCACATTAACTTTCGTGCGTTCATAATAAATACATATGCCATTGTAAAAATAATTCGTAAAATCACTCCAATTATAAAGCGCCCAAGAAAGAACTTGCTTTAGTTACTATAAATTAGTTTTTTATTCAGCGTGAAACCGATCCGTATTATTGATAAGACCACTCTGCTTCATCGGATGTAAGTACTTAAATTTTGATTGCAACTGAAAAGTAACGTCATTATTAGTTATGATCGTTAGGGTTTAATTAGATCCGTTTATTGATGGAGAAGAACAATTACTTAGAATTAATGCGAGCACCAATTGAGTAAGCATATAATTACCAGATAAAGTGCAGTTTGGTATATAGAAATAAATATTAAACTTTATATTTTAAATAATTTTTAGAAGCTAGAAAATTGTTTTAAATATTCATAAATGTTTTAAGGGACCTCATGACCTCTTAATTAATTTGTACCTATGACAGATATAACCACTTGAGCACGGAGCAACTGAGCAAGATTCCTACATTTCCGAAACTATCAATTTATCCTACTAATATTATAAATGTGAAAGTTTAGATGTTTGGATGTTTGGATGTTTGTTACTCAATCACGCCAAAACGGCTGAACGGATTTGGCTGAAATTTGGGAGACAGATACTTTGTAGCCTGGAGAGGAACATAGGATACTTTTTATCCCGGAAAAATATCAAATTCCCGCGGGATAACGTCGTGTAGTCCACGCGGGCGAAGCCGCGGGCGGAGAGAGCAGATAAATTGTAAACTTGGATTTTTCTTAACTTAAGTCTGACGCCTTATTAACGTTATTTTCAGCATTGCTGTGTTCCGGCATTCAAGATAAGATAACCGGTTTTCATTAGTTGAAGATTCCGGAAGTATAAGTGCATTTCCACTTTCAGCCTTATCTTCACTTATCATCAGGTGTGATGAAGATCGCCATTGATAAAAAAAATCTTCGATTGAGTAGAAAAATATGGATGTTATGCGTTTTCACAGCAAAAAGTACGAGTACGACCCATGTTAATGAATGGTGGTGTACACTACCGTATTGCTCAAATGGGACTCGAATGCTTGGTTTTGAGGTCCACACTGCTCTCCCACTTGATCTAAATATAGTAAAGGTAGCGTTTTTCAGCGTTTTTCAGCGTTTCTCACCTTCAGAAATAGACGCCTGTGCTTGAGGACCGCAGTTAATCTGTTTGATGTTGGAACTTGGATTTAAGCTAAACAGGTGAGAAAATTCGATAACATGATTCATGTATTCATAAAAATCTTAAGTACTGTCTTGACGTATGTGTGATGTCAGGCTTGCACATCGATGTTTACATTGCAGCCTGAGATACGAAAAGGGAGCGACCTTCGCTCATCTGTTAAATGGATCAAAAGTATTTTATATCAAACTAGCGGATCCTCGCGGTTTTACCCACGTGGTACCCGTTCCCGTAGGAATATCGGGATAAAATATAGCCTATGCCACTCGGGAAGAATGTAGCTTTCTTATGCTCAAAAAAATTTTAAAATCGGTCCTGTAGTTTCGGAGCCTATTCGATGCAAACAAACAAACAATCAAATCTTTCCTCTTTATATTATTAGTAAATATATAGAAATAGTAGGCTAAATAATATTTTGCCAGTAGGTTGGCTGAAGTTTTCCTGTCAAGGCTCTGTTTAATCGACGATTGCAATCGAATCAAATTAATATCGAATTGCACCCATTTGTTTAATTAATAATTTTTATACCATTCGATAGAACGGATTCTACAAAATGTAAAAACGTTGGATTGACTACGTTATTCCTGTCAGAATTTAGGGTTGGCAGCATTCGTACTTCTTGCTAGATCTGCATTTCTTCGATATTCGACGTCTTGCTTATGTAGCGACGTGAGTGCGTCGCTGTAATGTTTGCTTATTGTAATATATATTTTTTTTCCACACTCATGTTATAATATTCGAATTATGAACTCATGCCTGAACGTATAATGATACGCTTTATGCCATAGTCAACTTTAAAAAATAAAACTGTTTCATAATGGTCATTATGAAACAACCGGATACAGCTATCACTCATTATAGTACACTTATGTTTCTTAATTTTACAGTCTCCATGGCAACCGTAGGATTTACCGGCCGTGGGTGCATACCATCAACTGCGATTCAAAAATAGCGCGATGCAGAATAGGTTCCTAAAATGAATTGCTTTCTTTCGTACTACGACCTTCTAAAAACTGGATCGCAAATGAATTGCTAAATGTGAATGACCGAACGATTTGTGTCCTTATTTCTTCTACCCGTCTCTTTCACTCGATTCTGTCATGCCCGGAGAGTGAGAGGGACGGGTATAACCTGCAGGTGTCATGTTAGCTTGGCCGAGTCATAAGTCAATTAAGAGTATGTGACAGCTTAGCGGCTGTGAAATGTCATTGAATGATCACTGAATCGCTGTCATTGATATTAAGCTGTCGTGGTACGAATAAGCGGAGCAGATCAGTTTAGGTCCTAAACAAAACCGCAATAAGAGTTGATGGTACGCACCCTGACTTCCAACACTTTCAAGCCCTTCTTTAGCCGGCAACAATCAGAAACGTTTTTAAAATAGAATTTTTAATTTAGAAGGATTAGACCTTATATATACTCCTATGAGTGGGGTTTGGCACCAATTCACATTTTATAGTTAATATTGATTTGTTTTATTTTTGAAATATATAATAAATGTAATAATTGTAGATCAAGTAGTGTATGAGACTGCACATAACTCGGTACTAAAACACTCGTGGAATACTTTTAAAGAACTCGCCAAGGCACGTTTTTTAAACTCCCACTCGTGTTTTAATACCCCTCATTATGCGACAGTCACTTAAACTACTATTAAAAAACTAGCTTTCCGCCCGCGGCTTCGCCTGCGTGGACTACACGACGTTATTCCGCGGGAATGTGATATTTTTCAGGGATAAAAAGCCTATGTTCCTCTCCAAGCTACAAAAGTATCTGTATCCCAAACAGCCAAATCCGTTCAGATGTTTTGGCGTGATTGAGTAGCAAACATCTAAGCTTTCACATTTATAATATTAGTAGGATTCCTTTCAGTCATACAAAGGATTATCATAAGTATTACGTAAAAAAGTAACAAAAGTCATGTTTATGTAGCCAAAACGAATTTTTCATACTGCATCCAAATTCACTACGGCCAATTTAGAAATTTTTGTACTATATATCAAACGTAGGACAGTAAAAAACCGGTCAAGAGCAAGTCGGATTCGCGCACCGAGGGTTCCGTACCGTACCATCATAAATAAATAGAAAAAACTACAACTATGCTTCACCCAAACAAAGCAACCTGCGAGTAGGTAGGAAGGAGGATATTTTGGTTGTAAATAAAACGTAAAAATGTTTTCATCGGCGAGGCATATTATATTCTTCCAAGAATTTGCGATGTAGAATTTTGCAGTTTTTTGTCAGCGCCATCTCTTGACCGATAATGGAACTAATGTAATTTTTGTTCATGATTTCTGAAAAAGTTTACTATTTAGAGACATCGTTTTATTTTTCCCGTAATCTTTACATAAACTTCTATCACCTAAAACAATTTATCTTTGCAAACTTCGGAGATAAGGGGGGACGGTATTATTTTTACATTTTTCATCATAAGTCAAAAACTATGCGGCCTAAAACAAAAAGAAAAATTGTTTGAGAGTGTGCAAGCAGCGCTTTTTTATATGATACCCCATATGCCCTAGTAGCCCCACTTCAAATTTTTTAAACCCCCTTTCCGCCCCTATTGCAAAAAAAATAAAATTATTTAAATTTTTACTTTTTTGCATTCACAATCGTCGTGGGTTCGAGTCCCATCGGACCTGGTTGTGAGAGGGTCGATTTTTTCTAAATACTTCACTTTCCATTTTTCAACCATAAAAATTGCATTGTGAATGCAAAAATAAAATTTTTTTTATTTCTCTCTTATCAGCAAAATAGTTGTGCAAACGTCGTCTAAAATTATAACAAACTTAGGTCGAACCTTATCTTTTAACCAAAGCAGGATATGTGCGTGAGGCAAGCCGCGTTTTTGCCACTCAACACTATACATATAACACAATACTTCTCCAAAAATGTTATCTTTGGTGAGTAGATCTATCATTGATTATAGCGTCGCGAAGGTGCATGTCGGCGCCTCATCCGGATACATCTTAAATCAAACGCAACATTAGCTTTTAACTTGTATTTTTATAAGAATTTACACAATGACAGGCAAACGTCGTCGATGGTCGTAGCAGAAGCCCATTTTTTAAATATGACATCCATATTTCAGCAAGCAATCAAGTACAGGTTTTACTTATTTCTAGAACTTAAATATCGATACAATAAAATAACAAATAGTATTAAATACAAGCAAATGTTATTCAAGTGTGTTTGGAAACTATAATTCACATTAAAACTCTTCACTTATAATCATCATAAATATGTTGCCTAAACGGAAACTCATGAAAAGCCTTGTAAAGAATAATCATCTTATTTTATAAAGGGACTTAATAATTTGTAGCAATTGAGTTAAACATAACAAAGTATTGAAAGATTAATTATGATAGCTATTATAAGCGAACAACACATATAATTTCCTTTTTAATATTTAAACGTTAATTAAACATTTGGAATATTAGTAACAGCAGATGTTATCAGATGGCGCTGTGCGTCAACAAAAGAATGACAATTTCGTAAAGTAGTTTTCAGTATTAATATTATTTAAATAATATAATAAACTAAGATAACAATTCAGGAACTTACTGAGTTAACGGCAATTAACTAAACATCAATCAAATAAAACATGCGCCCATACGGCCATACTGACTCAAGCGCGCTCTCGGCGCTTCACTTACATGTATAATAACAACAACAGTGACAAACAATTATTTACAAATCCATAAACTTAAGCGCTATTGTAACACACTCTTCAATTAACACAAGTGAACAAAGTCTTATTCAACATTTTGAACATTACAACCAATTATAAAATACAAATAAGACATAGCATAGCTCATCACGGGGTCTAACTACCCCTAGGCATCACCATCACAGGATCTAGCCCGCACCAGGCGTCACCCTCGTCAGGGTTTAGCCATCCCCAGGCGTCACCACTACGGGATCTAGCCTCCATCAGGCGTCACCACTACGGGATCTAGCCTCCATCAGGCGTCACCACTACGGGATCTAGCCTCCATTAGGCGTCACCACTTTGGGATCTAGCCTCCATCAGGCGTCACCACTACGGGATCTAGCCTCCACCAGGCGTCACCACTACGGGATCTAGCCTCCATCAGGCGTCACCACTACGGGATCTAGCCTCCATCAGGCGTCACCACTACGGGATCTAGCCTCCATCAGGCGTCACCACTACGGGATCTAGCCACCATCAGGCGTCACCACTCCGGGATCTAGCCTCCATCAGGCGTCACCACTACGGAATCTAGCCTTACACTAGGCATCACCCACCTCGGGATCTAGCCTCCAAGACCGGGAAAAGGATACGCATGGTGGCCAGCCAGCGTTTAAGGATGGGAAGTTTTGGATAGGGTAATAGGGATAAATAAATAAAACAAACACACAAACACAAAACATATGTAGAAGTAGATGCATTTAAATTCTTTTTCTTTAAATTCGTTATTGTTGTTGTAATATTTGAACAAAATAAGACTCGGTGGTAGTGGCGTTCAGCTCAACAGGTTTCTAATTATCAATCGCCCATACGGTCATACGGTCATAATATGATCGCTTCTTCTGAATAGATAACATCATACTGAGCTAAAGGTGCAGGGCTAAGTTAAAGTTTTGTGACTAGCGATATTTTCTGAACAACCACGAAGATGACATGTTTGATCCTATCCTGAACTGTCAAAGTAGACAAAACATCTAATATTTCTATCAGTTCAATTTTGGACTTAATTTTGTTGTAGAATGTTTGATCTTAATGCATTGCAAATGTCAAATAACATTTCATCCAAATTTGTAGCAAATTAATTTATTGACTGAACTTTGTATAATTGTATTTAAGCTGTTGTTGTGTCTAAACACGCTTTGTTTTAAAAATATCGCTCGTCCATCCTATATTTTTATATTCATAAAAGGGAATCAAAGTTCTCAATAATGTGATTAATAAAAAAAAGGTAAGTATTGGGATAATAAACTGAGGCAAACATTATTTTCATAAATGTTGTTTTCTGCTACTTACACAACATTTAAATTCATAAAAATAAAAACAACAAACTAAAGAAAAGAAAATGACGGGCATCAAATTGATTTTCAAATTACTTTTAAATTACATTAATAAATACAATTATTTAACTCTAAAAGAATTGTGGAAACCAGTTCTATTGCTGAATTTTAACTACTAGATAAAAAAAACAAATGGAAAAATATATCAACTACTTATTGAACGGTTGTCGACTTTCAAAGATGTTCCAAACTTTATTGTGACTTATAGTTTTAAACTCAAAATAGTTATAATTAAATGTTTTCTACTTTTTACTTTTCACATTAATTTTGATTGTATCACACATCTAAAAATGCTGCAGCTGTTGAGGTGAGAAGTTACATTACAAAGACGAGAGCATTCTTTTTATGATTTCTCGTGCCACTATCCCTCATCACTTGTGTGGTGAGTGTTAAATTAGAAGTACTCGGTACGCACCCCTCTTCATGAATTGTGATTAAAATTCAACACTCGTAACCAAAATTTTAAAAAATCTCTTATTGCACAAAGATTATTTTTAAACAATTTACTCTATACCCTGTGTTTTTCTTAAAAGCAGAACAGCTTAAGCTGTAGGAGTTGTTAGCTATAGATGCCACAGTTTATTAAGCTCAACTACAGACATATTAATATTAATTTTTTTATTACAAGCTCTACCTGTTTATTAGTCCTACTGACTCAGCTACCACGTGATGTTGAATCCTAGAATGTTCACAGAAATTAAATTGAATCGTAATAAAAACCGGCCAAGTGCGAGTCCGACTCGCGCACGAACGGTTCCGTACCATTGCGGCAAGCAACGAGCAAAAAAAAACGGCAAATAAGATGACGTTTGATGTATGGAAGCCCCACTTAAATATTTCTTTTTTTTTTAGTATTCGTTCTTAAAGCGGCAACAGAAATACATCATCTGTTAAAATTTCAACAGTCTAGCTATCACGATTCATGAGATACAGCCTGGTGACAGACGACATACAGACTGACAGTTGAGTCTTAGTAATAGAGTCCAGGTTTTTACACTTTGGGTACGGAACCCTAAAAACATGTCAGTGTTCCAAATATGCTTATTAAGTTTTAAAAACATTTGATTGTGAATTCAGTTCGATCATACGTAAGTATAAATCATAATTATGAACATTTCGGCTTTAAAACCACTTATGAAAATAAAATTAAAATAAAATCGAGATTTAACAGAAGCAAAGTATTGCTACAAGTGGCCCTTTTGATTTGATTCATGAACAAGAGAAGAGAAGTTTCTTTTCCTTTCTCGGCTCCAAGGGATTGCAGACTTAAGCATTTAAATTGATATAAATTTCAGCCTGATACCCCCCACGCATTCTTGCGAAAAAGTTTCTTGACAGACGGCCAGATCCACGAATGGGGGCCCGACCAAGCTCACGCAGCATATGACAACAATATACCATGTTCATACCCTAGCCTGCGTATTCGATATTTTATACTTTTAGTAGAGAACAGGACTTCAAGAAGAGCGTTATCAAATCCAGGCAACAAACACACTAAACTAACACAAAAGTCACCACACCGCGCGTACGAAGTCGCGGGCAACAGCTAGTATGAAAATAAAATCATATTCTGCTTTATTTCGTTTTCCATTCACTCAATCGGTGAAAAGTCATGAACAGTATAAAAAGGAACTGCTATTCTAATTGGATGTATTTGCTACTTGTTGAGCTCTACAAACACCTTTACGAAATCTTCATCTTAGTGAATTCTCAACCAATTCGTAACAATAATTTTACGTTAAACAATTTGCAATAATAATTAATAGATTTTCTATTTTGGGACTTAAAACGTTAGTCATTTTGACGTCGAACAGTCTTTCTCCAAATTCCTTTTGCGGTGGCAAATAGTCACATTCAATAGCTTTAGTGGTACTTGCATTAGCAGAATCATTAATTCGTGGCATTACAGCTACCGATTTAAAAGTGGTCTTTCTTTACAATCACGTGAATAATGCCTAGGTTTATGACAGGAGTAACATATAATTTTGATTTGTCATAGGAACTTAAAGACTGAATTCAACAACAAGTGGTTTCTATAAACATGCTTATTGATATCGTATTAATTACTTAAATAAGGTTTAACTTTCGTTCACGATAAGTTTTCAGAACAAAAATAAAGAACACAGAACAAAAGTAAATACCTGTTATCAGAGCCTCAATTACCTCCGCATCAGAAGCCTCAGCCCAGGTCAGCGTAGCTCACAGACTGGTCTGAATGGTAAACCCTCCATTCGTTGCCGTCATCAGCATACCGGATTTCCCTGCCAAAAGTTAGAATTAGTTCCGTTTTCACTTGCTCCCAAGGTGGCCCTAGTTTTAGCCCGAGACCTTTCAACTGTAAAATAGTTTTCATTCGCACTTCGATTCATAGGATGTTAAACATTGCAGTCATTTCATCTACATGAGCCCACCAATCTCTTAAACATTCATCAAGACCAAACGAGTGCTAAATAAAAATTATTTCTTTTTCAAAATGGAAGGAAAACATGACTCTGACGAAAGAGCTGCGGAGACTGATGCGCTTGCTGCAACGTGTTTTATCACCAAATTGACAAGATTCATGACCTGCTCAATGTTGAACACGGGGTTGACTGCTGGAGGCCGCGGTACTCTGGTACCGCCGGGTAACGTTGGAGATGGAAACCCGTCTCCAGTCCTCGATCCCACCGCTGCTGTCGGCGCCTCATCCGGATACATCTTAAATCAAACGCAACATTAGCTTTTAACTTGTATTTTTATAAGAATTTACACAATGACAGGCAAACGTCGTCGATGGTCGTAGCTAAACGTAGTGCACAAAGTACCTTTGTGACGTAGTGATTACATGCTCTTTGGTCGTAGCAGAAGCCCATTTTTTAAATATGACATCCATATTTCAGCAAGCAATCAAGTACAGGTTTTACTTATTTCTAGAACTTAAATATCGATACAATAAAATAACAAATAGTATTAAATACAAGCAAATGTTATTCAAGTGTGTTTGGAAACTATAATTCACATTAAAACTCTTCACTTATAATCATCATAAATATGTTGCCTAAACGGAAACTCATGAAAAGCCTTGTAAAGAATAATCATCTTATTTTATAAAGGGACTTAATAATTTGTAGCAATTGAGTTAAACATAACAAAGTATTGAAAGATTAATTATGATAGCTATTATAAGCGAACAACACATATAATTTCCTTTTTAATATTTAAACATTAATTAAACATTTGGAATATTAGTAACAGCAGATGTTATCAGATGGCGCTGTGCGTCAACAAAAGAATGACAATTTCGTAAAGTAGTTTTCAGTATTAATATTATTTAAATAATATAATAAACTAAGATAACAATTCAGGAACTTACTGAGTTAACGGCAATTAACTAAACATCAATCAAATAAAACATGCGCCCATATGCACGTATTCTTCAGCGCGCAGCTGCCTTTGATTAGATCGTATTTTAAACTAATCTTTCGGTTTAAATTTTTGCGTACATGTCAACAATAAACTGATTGAATAAGCAACGAAAACGTTGAAAGTATACAAATCTATTCCTTCTCACTTGCAAGTGGTAACAATAAAATTGAAGGTTCCTTTTTATTATAATTGTACGAAGCTCGCGCTCGGACGCCCCGCCTTTTTATACCTTCGGCCGCGAGACGCGTCGAGCGAAGCTTCGAACTGCTAAGCTATCGGGAGTTACACGTGTTGTTGTGAGTCTACCATAAAAGATAGACATATGCTGTCGTGGTATATTTTTTATATAATTTTAAGGAGAACATTTCCGTCATACATAATTTCTGTGTAGCTTTAACCATGAAGGTTGCACACGCGACGGAAGCTTAAAAAATGGAGTAACCCGCTCCCGCTTTCCCAACATTTCCCTTCACTGCTCTGCTCCTATTGATTGTAGCGTGATGAAAAGTACACTATAACCAGCTCAGGAGTGTGAAAAATAACTGTACCAAGTTTCGTTAAAATCCGTCGAGTAGTTTTTGTTTCTATAACGGTTATACACACAGACAGACAGACAGACAGACAGAGAGACAGACAGACAGACAAAAATTTTACTGATTGCATTTTTGGCATCAATATCGATCCCTTATCACATCCTGATAGTTATTTTGGAAATATATTTCATGTACAGAATTGACCTCTCTACAGATTTATTATAAGTATAGAAGATAGATAGATATAGAAGATAGGTACCTAATAAAGTTATTGTGTGAAATTTTTTCTTGGAGTGCATTTATAATAAAACAACATTATTTATTGGTTACTCGAACGTAAAAAGACACGTCACTGCGGTTCATTGCATTTTCACGGTTCGATTGTAATCGTTTGTTAAAACGTTTGCGTTTTAAGTTCAGGGTTATGTTATAAACCGTGTCATGAACGCAAAATAGACAACACATAAAACTGTAGAATCGATTTTTAATGTATGTGTGTCTGATACAATTATATATTTTATTACTACCATAACATTGACCGGTTGAATAGTATTCGATAGAGCAAATTACAAGGTTTTTTTTTCATGGGTACGCTTCTACCATCACTGCAAATTTGAGATCCAAGGTAGATAATAGCTGTTAACCGTCTAGATACGTGGACCAATATTCCTAATATCTGGCAGCTTTCACGCACAATCTATGACCATGAACTTCGCCTTTGACCTGTTCATCGAGAGCCCTATTTCCTCACTTTCCTTCTCCAGTCTTTGGAATAGATCACACATGTCTTCCTTTGAGATCGCCACAAAGACAGTGTCGTCGGCGTACCGGAGATTCGAAATACGTTTTCCAACAACAGGAAGACGCCTCCCAGGGTTCTTCTCATTATATATTCCCCATAGATTTTAAAAAGAGCTGGGCTCTATATAAAACTGCTGGATAAAACCGATCAAGTGGCAAAGCACTCCCATTTCAGTCTAGATCTGCCACAATTTACTTCATCGCAAACGATCAAAGGCTTTGGAGTAATAGGCTACTTGACAAATCAAATTAAGTATAAAATTTGATACATCGAATGAATATTTCCTTTAGTACTTGGCTTAGGAAAACGTAATATAGCGATATCATGAAATAAAAGTACAAGATGGATAAGTAAAAATAATTTGAAAAATATTTTTTTTTATTTTTTATTTGAACTGATGAAAACACTATCGTCCATATTGTGACGTCATTGGATTGCTAAATTTGTAAACAAATAAACGTCACTTTCACTTTTGCTACATATTTAGTAAGGGCGTATTCCACTTATCAAAGATCTTTGTCCAATATACATTTGACCAAAGAATTTGAATGTCGAATGTATAAAATTTCCAATTTCTTTGATCAATGGACAAAGATCTTTGATAAGTGGAACTACCCTAAGGTAAGTAAACAACCACTTGACACTGTCAACACTGTCAAGTGGTTGCTTACAAATTTTATGACGTCAGAACATGGCGAAGAGCGTTTTTACCGGTTAATAAAAAGCTAAATTTTTTAATTAAATTTTGTAGGTTTTTATGTTTTAAAATATTAATAAATACATTTTTTTGGTGTAACAGGACAATTATTAATCGTTTAGGACACGAATAAAAAAGGGTCAAGTAGCCTTTTAATAAAGCTCAATATCACGTCGCAGATTTGGCGAACATTGAAAATTTTTTCCCGCGTGCCTTTCCCTTTCACAAAACCAGCTAGGAGAGATAGCAGTGCAGCCTCCTGGGTGCCTACCATCAACTTTAAGACAGCGATTCAAAAATAGCGCGATGCAGAATAGGTTCCTAAAATGAATTGCTTTCTTTCGTACTATGACCTTCTAAAAACTGGATCGCAAATGAATTGCTAAATGTGAATGACCGAACGATTTGTGTCCTTATTTCTTCTACCCGTCCTTCCACTCGATTCTGTCATGCCCGGAGAGTGAGAGGGACGGGTATAACCTGCAGATGTCATGTTAGCTTGGCCGAGTTATAAGTCAAATAAGAGTTGATGACAGCTCAGCGGCTGTGAAATGTCATTGAATGATCACTGAATCGCTGTCATTGATATTAAGCTGTCGTGGTACGAATAAGCGAAGCAGGGTGCCTACCATCAACTTTAAGACAGCGATTCAAAAATAGCGCGATGCAGAATAGGTTCCTAAAATGAATTGCTTTCTTTCGTACTCTGACCTTCTAAAAACTGGATCGCAAATGAATTGCTAAATGTTAATGACCGAACGATTTGTGTCCTTTTTCTTCTACCCGTCTCTTTCACTCGATTCTGTCATGCCCGGAGAGTGAGAGGGACGGGTATAACCTGCAGGTGACATGTTAAATCGACCGGGTTATAAGTCAAATAAGAGTTCCTGACAGCTTAGCGGCTGTGAAATGTCATTGATCGATCACTGAATCGCTGTCATTGATATTAAGCTGTCGTGGTACGAATAAGCGAAGCAGATCAGTTTAGGTCCTAAACAAAACCGCAATAAGAGTTGATGGTAAGCACCCAGATCAGTTTAGGTCCTAAACAAAACCGTAATTAGAGTTGATGGTAGGCACCCAGTTATGGAAGTGTAGTATAATTTTGCTTGCGTGCTATATAAATGCGATCGTTCTATAGTTACTACAGCCCTTCAGTTCGCACTGATAGTTTCTCAGTCGTACTGCGCAATAAAGATGGTATTTCTGTTTTACAGAGTGAGGAGAAACACTGACACCAATCTGTTTTTTTTATTAATTTATTTATGACTCAACAAACATCTACATTCACAGATTTTATATAACATTTTAAAAATAACATATTATTATAAAATGTAGCCAACCCCGTTGTGCGCAGATTGAGTATGAAAACATATAAGGGGCAGTGAAAACAATTATTATTAGTGTAAGTATGTAACTTAATATGTAACACTAATCAAGTTATTGAAGATAACGGACAGTTAAATTTAGTAATTTAGTATTATTAGAGGAGAGTTTATTATTTTGTGTAGTTTCAATGTTTCGAACCCTAAACTACACGAAATAAATAAATTCTATTATTTATAATAATTAATTTTTAAAATACAAGCATCCGTTTTTTTCCGGATCGGTAAAATTCAGTGTAGTGCACAAACGCCCTAACAGTTGTTGTCCGACGCCCGGTTCGAACCGATACCCTTAGGGAATAGTGTAATAAAATAAGAGGCTATAAAAAGGGCACGTACTCGTATATACAACTAAAATTAGAAAACTAAAACTATTTACAGATTAGTTACAATAGGATTTTACAAAAAGGAAGTTTGTGGTAGACCTGGCGGATGAGTTGTCTGGAACAGCGGAACTCTGGCACGGAGGAGATATAAGCGCTGGTACGTCGCAGATCAGTAAAAACATACACGGCAGCAATACACGTTGGTTTCGATGGTGAAGAGATAGATGAAGATGGATAAGGCGTCGGAAAACGGAAAACTTAGTTCTTTATGCAAACGATAAGGAAATCAAGGTGCATAATACTCGTATATATGTAACGTTATTGCAAGAAGGCAAGATGTCTGTCCTATTATCTGGCAGTTGAGTCAAGCGACTACATCCAAGTTAGTTATAGAATACAACATCATACTAATATTATAAATGTGAAAGTTTAGATATTTAGATGTTTGTTTCTCAATCACGCCAAAACGACTGAACCGATTTGACTGAAATTTGGAACACATATACTTTTTGTCTGAAGAGGAACATAGGCAATTTTTTATGCCGGAAAAATATAACATTCCTGCGGGATAACGTCATTGTGTAGTCCACGCGGGCAAAGCAGCGGGCGGAAAGCTAGTTGTTGATAAGGTACTTTTTACTAACACTATGATGGATCTCTGATAACTAAATATTTAATTGAATTATTATTATTATAGATGATAATATTGATTTTATTACGATTTATAATTAAAATATGTGTCCACACTCACACACACTCACGCTTGTAAAAAAGATAGAGACACAGTTTTTTTTCCCGTGTTGTGGATAGAGCATATATTAATAGACTTTGTCTAAAACAAAATAATTCATTTATTGTTTCTTTAAAAATATTTATTTACTTAGTATAATTACTTAGTATAAAAATATTAAAGTTACACAATATATAACAAGAAATCACAGCATTTAATAGTTAAGTATATAATTCTATCACAGTCATTAATGGTGGTGTTTCTCGGGAACGATATGGTGGGTACTGTGCTTAACCGTAGCGTGGAATCTGAAAGAGAAATTTAAATTAGTACAATATTTTGATGTTTTTATTTTGACAAATGATTTAGCATAAGAATCCCATTGCTAGGTTAACATACATTTCCAAACCGTGGAGATTTCCACGAACAGTCATATTTTGAAGAAGATATAATCCATTTTTTTATAGGTTTATTTATGGAATAATCATAATGGACTTATATTAGATCCATTGGGAAAGCATGGCAATAATGATATTAGTTTTTCTTTGTATATTTTTACATTGTATTTGAATTCTATTTGAACATACGGTTTACCACTCTATGGGACTGACGTAAAGTCACGTGGTTTAGGTGAACTAATTAAAATCGCGTAAAATAAAGTCTGAAGTAAGAGTGCTTGTACACGGTGCAAGTAGCTTGCGCATGTTGAGGCACTTGTGCGGGTTATATGCATAGTAAACTTACCGTTCAAAAACATGTGCGGGTCTAGCGACTCGAGCATGTACCAAAGCGAGCCGTCCGCGCAACTAATCGCGTGCTCTGCGGCGCGCGCGGGTCAATCGCGCACGTTACTTGAGCAGGCTTAACTCATAAAGCTACCACTCGAATAGCATGCACATGTATAGCTCTTGACCACGAACACTTGTTCTGCTTGCGCAAATAGCCCGTGTCTTTACTTACTCCAGTTATTTGCACCGTGTACAAATACAAGCGAGTAACTTGAACAAGTAGCTTTCGTGTATTACTCACGCGTGTAACCCGCATCTTTACTAGCTCCAGCTACATGCACCGTGTACAAGCACGCTAAGTACAATGTCGCATGTTGATGTCTACGCCCTCAGAGCCAAGGAGAATGGCGATGAAAGGAAAGTTTTAATTACCCAGTCTTCTTGTCGCCGTGGTAGTCAACGTGTCTGATGGAACCGTCGGGCTCATGCAGGGAGTAGAACCCCTTGACGACGTCGCCGTCGCGCGTCTCGTGCTGCGTCTTGAAGTCCCCGGTGTGGGGGTCCTCTACTTTGTACTCGAACGCGTATTTGGGATAAGCCTATGAAAAAAGAACAATAAAATAAGCATAGCTAGGATATGAAAGACTTGTAATGTTTTAAGCCTAATAAATTTTAAAATCATAATTCTTTTCCATGTTCAAATACTACAATCAATCTTCAATTAATTAAAATGACTGGTTAAAAATAATGACACAATATTGAAAGACATTTAGTATACTATTAGTAAAAACTAATAATATTATCAATAATATATTGTTCTCAAACCACAGAATATAATATATTCTGTGGTTTGAGCACACTATAGGATTGATAATATTATTAGTTTTAACTAAATATCAACAAACACAGTATTGATTGTGTATCTTATATGAATCATTACGAAAACGTATTATATTATCTATCACCTATTAAACAGTGCATTGTATAATCCTATTATTAAGAAGCAGATCGCTCTTCAGTAGGAAAATGATAAAATTTTCGAGAGAAATCACTCAGTGAAGTTAATTTCTTTAAGTAGGTATTAATTTTCATGTCACTAATCGAAGAAAACAAAAGACAATCATTAGTATCAAATCAGTATAAAGGAATCTAATAAAATAATTTCTATCAATAAAAGAGTTCAGAAAAGGAGACAAAAAACTTCTAACTTACATAGTAGTCGTAGTGTTCGTGTCCATGTTTGTCATGTCCGACGGACACCTTGTGGGCCGGGCCGTCGTGCCTCGAGATGTGTTGTGACGAGAAGGCGTGGCCGTGGCCTTGACCGTGACCGCCGTGAGTTGCGGCCACCACAGATGCTAACGCGACGATGCAGACCACCTGAAGACGTGTAACTAGTAAGTACTCTCACACAGATTTTTAAGGAAAGCAAGTTGAGGCTAGGTTTAGCTCTTAAAGGTAAAGCTTAGTTAAATCCTTTATTAAAAAGCTTTAAACAACTTTGAACTTTTTTAATTTTACCGTTAATATGAATAGTGTGAAATCAAAAACAGTTTCTGTTCACTGTCACTTATTATTTGATTGCACATAAATGTTCACATTCAACACATCCGTTGATAATAGTGACATTCTCAAACTAAATTCTTAAGCCTCATAAAATCATCATTATAGTTGGAATTTAGGATGAGCCTTTCTTTAGTAACTAGGACTCTTATGAGTATCCAATATTTCCAAGGATCATTTTACACATCACTTAAAAATCACTTATCACAAAACGTATCACTGTAACAAACTTTACCTTGGAGAACATTTTAGAACGATTAGCTGTAGCTAATTTGACTAAGCACTGAACATAACTGATACAGTACCAATGTTACCCCCAGCTTTTATATCAGCAGTAAGGGTGACCAAGGCAATATAGATTTCACTTCAATAATGCTTAAACACTAATATAAAGAATTTAATGTTAAGTGTTTCAATTGATTTCGCAAAGCACTTGAGCCTGCCTACACTCCCACTCTGACATTGTTACACTTTATTATGAACGAATTATGCAAGGTTTCTGTATCACAACACAAATCTAAATGTCCAACAAAAAATGTCCTAACTGATAAAAGTGTTACAAAACTTTTGTGGCAAAAAGTTCATTAAAACGATATGGCTTGCTTGGTTTGAATTAACATTGGCGTTTAAATGAAATGAAAATTCATATGAAACAAGATTGAGAAATTATAATTATGTATATTAAGTATGTAGGGCAGAGGTACCCTTTGTGGCCACTTTAAGGATTTTTTTACTTTTAAGCACTAAGTACTAAATGGTCTTAGGTATTTAAGACACGAATTATATCTTAAAATATAGATAATTTATCTGCCTTTAAAAGGTACATTTTTGAAATTTATAAAAGTAAAATAGATTTTTTTATATTACACACAATGTGTGAGAGGTGCCAAATGTACCGGTTTTGGCCACTTACTATAAATTACTTACTATACGTAATAGTAAACTTTTGTAAGTATTTCGAAAAGTTAAAACCAAACCCAGGTAAAAGCAATATATTCTAATGCGCTAGAAACCAGTCAATTGCAAAACAACAATTTAATTGTAAAAAACAAAGGTTTATAAAGTATTTCATCCAAACAAATTTCTAAAAATTTTCATACAAAACATTTTTTCAAACTGAAAATGGAATTTATTGAAAAAAAATCTTATTACATAAGGAATTCTAACGGTTGTTATTATTACCTTAAAATACCTTATTTTAATTGCCTTTATCAAAAATGGCTAAAAATTGTTTAGAAAACTTTTAGAGCAAAAAGTGGCCAAAGCCGGTACAGTGGCCAAAACCGGTACGCCTGCCCTATTTACATAAAAGTATTTAAAGTAAGTATATCGTTATCTGGTTACCCAATTACACAGTTTCCTAATGAAAACTACATAAGAGCTAGATAAATTGGTGTAATTGTAAGAAATTTATTTATTTATTTTAAAATATTGTTGATTTTTTTTAACGATTTCCAATTCAAAACGTTTAGTACCAATAATTGCGATTTTTAAATTTTGTATAGTACGGTCGCCAGCACGTCGGGTTACTTAAAAAATGTCGAAATTTATTAATTGAAACTGAACTCTATCAGTTGGACCTAAGGTTCAATTTTATTTAAAGACATTTGACAGTTTGTAGTAACCTGACGTGCTGGCGACTGTACTTACTTCTACGTATTGTTTTTCGTTGAAAAATTTGAAACTTATGTGCCAGTAAACAAAAATGTTAACCGTAAAAAAAACGTTAGTTGGTATAAAGTTTACGTTGCGTTAGCCTGCGAAAACCCGAGCAATAAGAAATCGCAATTTTTGGATATTTAAGTATGCCAAAATATATTTAAACGATGAATACTTGTACTGCGAATGCGAAAGTACCTACTTAACCCCATCTTCTGTCTACCCGTTACAAATTCTTGCTGAAAACATTTAACAACTTTTGTTTTATTATTTTTAGCTTCAATATAAATGTAGATTAGACCTTACAGTAAGAGCTAGTCTACTTTTTGTTGCGATAACTTAAAGTTATCCCTAAAGTGTACGATACAACCAAACTAAACAAAGTATAATTTGAACTTTTTCTGTGACTGACTTCTGCTGATATATCGTTGCTATATTAAACAGGCTGACATTACTAATAGAGTAATAATATCTTATACATCTAAAATAATTAATAATAATACTAAGTATCATCAAGTCACATCAAGAGAGATTAAATAAATGACAAACTAAACATCTCATATGCAAAAAACGTACTTTACTGATTTTTTAATATTTTTAATGATATTCTACTAAAACAGTACATCGGAAATTAGATTTTTTTACACCAGATAATAGTATAATGTTAGTGGCATATTATAAGATTAAATATGAGTGTAGGACGAAAGTCTTTGCTCTTGATCTACTACTTACATTCATAATTACTTATTACGCAAAGTCACAAAAGTAAGTTCATTGGCAATTTGTGGTGAACGAAACTTTTCGAACCAGTTTTGCACCTGTAGGTTTTCGAAGTATAAAATCAAAGGATTCTGCTCCATTCAATATCAGAGTTCAGTCGATTCTTGTAAAGAAAACAGCAACATGTTCTCAAAGGTATGAAATCAAAATTAAAAAAATAAATAAAGTAATAATTTAGTTTTATATACTTAGGTACGTAACGAACCATGGCGATGATAATAAATAAATGTAATATTTTTTTAGGTTGTATGCACTTTGGCCCTGCTGGCAGCAGTGTCCTGCCAAGAGCACTACCAGAACCAATACAAGACTGTGATCAAGCACGAGGCCCCCCAGAAGGTTGAGGTGCACCACGCGCTGCCCGTCATCAGCGAGTACCACGCGGCGCCGCACGCCGGCCACCACGCCGTGTCCTCCCAGAGCATCGTCCGCCACGAGTCCCAGCACGAGCAGGCCCAGGACCACTACTTCGTGCCCGCCCACCAAGCGCCCGCCCACCAGGAGTACACCATCCACGCCGCTCCCATCGTCAAGCACGTGCCCGTACACTACCAGGAATCACACAAAGAGGAGTCTCACCATGAAGATTACTATGTAAGTGGTCAAAACCAAAATACTTTATTCTCCAGTAGAGTTAACATCAAACTAATAATTTTAATATTCTTCCAGGCGTACCCGAAGTACGCGTTCGAGTACTCGGTAGAGGACCCGCACACGGGCGACCACAAGACGCAGCACGAGACGCGCGACGGCGACGTGGTCAAGGGGTTCTACTCCCTGCACGAGCCCGACGGCTCCATCCGCACTGTTGAGTACACCGCCGACAAGAAGAGCGGGTAAGCAGCTAAATTTGTCTTTTTCCTTTCTATATCTTATTGCTAAGTATTCTTAATTCAATGAAGTATAACAGTATCTTCAATAGTAATTATCGTTTTTTTCTTTTCAGTTTCAACGCCCAGGTGAAGACTTCAACAAAGCACGTTGAACACAAACATAAAGATTATCATCATTAAATAACTCCCGACCAGACTGATAAGTGCTAAGTGTATTGTTGTTCCTAAGGTGTTAATAAAGTTATTATTATCCTACAAAAAGTTTTATATTTCACTTTCGTCACTATCTATGCCCAAAAACGGGTGCGTAATGGATGATATACTTTCATTTGGTATAATTGCATTTCAATTACGTTCTTAATCTATACTAATATTATAAAGAGGAAAGATTTGATTGTTTGTTTGTTTGTTTGCATCAAATAGGCTCCGAAACTACTGGACCGATTTGAAAAACTCATTGACCATTTAGAAAGCTACATTCTTCTCGAGTGGCACTAGCTATATTTTATCCCGATTTTCCCACGGGAACGGGTACCACGCGGGTAAAACCGCAAGGATCCGCTAGTACATAATAAACATAAGTCATAACAACACTTCAACTTTTCACTTTTCACGTAAAGTATTTCATTTACCTAATCATCATTTTTTATACTATCGTTTAAAATTGGTAACGCTCATTTAACATTAAGTTAACTTGCTATGTCGGTCATTAAATCTAATTTTGTATCTAAAAATCATCACAATTAATAATTATTTTATTTCATATAACGACTAAGTAATTGATTTATCTCATCATATATAAATAACTAACTGGCTAAGCGTTAGTAGTCGCAATACTGTATTAATTTTATAAAGGTCATAAAAAATAATAATTTACACAATTTGTTTAAAGGTTAGGTTAGTTGAACAAAGCGCGAGCTGAGCGAGCGAAGCGCCTGAAAAAGTGATCTGTATAATTTTCTTTTGAATGCAGGTCGAAACTAAGTTCATAGGTAAAATACAGTTCATAATTATACTACATGCTAAATTTATAAATTTAATATTCTAAGTTAAATACAAAAACAATGTTATTTGATTATAATGCAAATGATTTTTACCACACTTTTATTAGCTTCACTTGTAACTAAGTCACAATGTAAGAAAATCTTGGAAATCAATTTTAACCTACTTCTAATTGTAGTATTGATTTTAAAACTTTGCAAGTCTATATGAATCCGATGACAATACAGTAATTTGCTACCATCGAGCTGATCTGATGATGGAGTCAAGAGGTGGGCAATAGAACTCTTCAATGGCTGCTAGGAAACCCCTCGAGTTTAGGCTCATTTCTTTTGTTCTGATAAGACCTGTTTGTTACACTTGATGGTGAGGGTCTGATGATGGAGCAGGGAGGAAGCCAGTGGCACTTCTTAATGACCACTAGGAAACCCCTCGAGTTTGGTCTCCGTTGTTTCGTTCTGATGAGACTTTTTAGTCGCACTTGGTGGTTAGGGTCTGATAATGGAGCAGGGAGGAGTCAGAAAGTCAGTGGCACTTCTTAATTACCAATAGGAAACACCTCGAGTTCTGGCTCATTTGTTTCGTTCTGATGAGACCTATTCGCTACACTTGGTAGTAAGGGTCTGATGATGGAGCAGGAAGGAAGCCAGTGACACTCCTTAATGACCAATAGGAAACCACTCGAGTTTGGGCTCATTTGTTTTGTGTTGATAAGACCTATTCGTTACACTTGGTGGTGAGGGTTTGATGATGGAGCTGGGAGAAAACCAGTGAAACTCCTTAATGGCCTCAAGAAAACCCCTCGAGTTTGGGCTCATTTGTTTCGTTCTGATGAGACCTATTCGCTACATTTGGTGGTAAGGGTCTGATGATGGAGCAGGAAGGAAGCCAGTGACACTCCTTAATGACCAATAGGAAACCACTCAAGTTTGGGCTCATTTGTTTCGTGTTGATAAGACCTATTCGTTACACTTGGTAGTGAGGGTCTGGTGATGGAGTAAGGAGAAAGTAAGGGTTCGGCTCGCGCATCTGGTAGGTAACTAATAGACTCTACTTGTGTCATGATTCTAGAAGATTTTTCATATATTTTAAGGGCAACACTGTAATAGCCGTCTCTTGACGCCATTTTTGTTAAGTTTAAGCTAATCTGTGTGGTAAAATCGGTATGGCCAGACTTGAGTCGGATTGACGAGTCGGGCTCAGTCTTCAACCTGGCCTCGAGGAAATAAGATCTCTAAGACGACTGTATCGATTGTTGTATCTGAATCTATGTAAGTAGTAACCAAAAATTATATGAGTGTTATCTGGAGTCTGCGTTTTCTTCACATCTCAGAAGCGGTATGTACCTACCCACGTTTATTTTAACCTGATAATAAGAACAATTTGCTTATTCTTTTCTATAATAATGCCAAACGCGTAACGTTATTCTCTTTTACGCAGAGAAAAGATAAATGTTCCAGATTCCATGTTAATGTCTAATTTTTGTATATACACGCTGACATTTTGAATACATTTGCGGCGGATTGTGTTTCGTATATGGTCGGGGCTATTCTCCGGTGAAACGGACATAATCTAGATCGCATTTGTGTTTTAATTGATTGTGTTCGTACCTATACGGTCGGAACTACCCTCCGGCTATTCTAACATAATTCATGAGGTTTATAATGTAGCTTAATACTGAGATTTTACTAATTCGTGATCGGGGCTACTCTCTGGGGGCCGATTCTCAGGCAATCGAGAAAAGTTCACATTTATAAGCTCGATATTCAAATATAACACAGTTTTTGTATTGGCAGAGTTTTACAATCGAAAAAGTTCGATCGTAAACCAGTCGAACGCTACGAGTGGTACAAACCAATAGATGTTCGTATACGAACTTAGCTGTCAAAATGAATTTGTTGACATGTGGGACAGCCTAGTTTGTTTGAAACGTTCTAACTTTTGAATAGAAACCACAAACAAAATGTTCGACATACGAATTACCACACTGAAAAAAACTCGAATGCCTGAGAATCGGGCCCCTGATCGTGTTGGTTAAGTCTAAAGCGTTAAAATTTAAATATTTGAGTGGCGGATTGTGTTTCGTACATGGTCGGGGCTACTCTCCGACGGAGCGGACATAAACTAGATCGCACTTATATTTGAATTGATTAATTGTGTTCGTGTACGGTCGGAGCTACCCTCCGATTACACTGACATAATTTTAAACGCGAGTATGTAGTAAATATTTTCGTGTGATCCTCTGTGGCCGGACCACATATCAGTACCCAGATGCTATATAGTGCAATAACAGCTACCTGTAGTCTACTTTCATCGGAATGTATTAAAATTAAAAGTACCTCAACAGATAATGAAATATTCAGTAGCTTTTGTGGTCCGGCTGCAAAGCAGTGCTCTCTGGCCGGACCACCTCGAATTGAGAAAAGTGTGATGCACTTTCCAAAAAAAAAAAACCTCAAAAAAAGCTACTTAAAGAGTACCTTCCATACATACAAGTGTGGTACGATAGAAGTCATTGGTTCCGAAGTTACTAGTCGTAGATTGTGGTCCGGCTGGAGAGTATACTCTGCAGCAAGTCATTTTGATAATTTTAAACATCAACTATGCGTGAATCTATTTAAACATAATCTACCTTTTCTCTACCTCTCGTTGCTACTATTTTTACTCTCGTGAAGCTATTAATTTGTTTGATTATCCGCGAAATTCGCGAAACTACTTTTGCGCGAATAAAAAGAAATTTGACTTTTTCTTCATAACAACCAATACTGCATAAAAAGTACTTTATAAAAAAACCTTGACTTCATTTAAAATCTTTTGTTTTAAGTACCACTAACGATTTACAGGAGGTTCGCTTGCATTATTAAGGAGAATGGGCAAAAATGTTCGAACACGCTTCATGGTGGCGGAGCGCGATCACTTCAAGCATGCACAGTGCATTGAGTTATAATGCACCAATGGCACAGTGACGTTATTTTGGTTTATATTATTATTTACATGGTATTTAAGATTGTACATAGTTTTTCTTGCCAAGTTTTCTAAAAATAGCTGACAATATACAATAAATAACTTTTATTTGAAAAAAAAAATACTTTGAAGCCAAATCTAGGTATAATTAGCTTTTTTTCTAAGTGGATTTCAGAATCGTCGTCATACAAAGAAATGTTTCTCTAATTGGTTGCTTTCTAATGACATATAGCCCAAAGGACTACAATAGTTTGTCCAATTTGTACATTCTCCTGTACAAATTTTATAATTGCTGTGTTAGACATTTTTGCAGCAGTAGTGGCATCTTCCATTATAGGCACTGTGCACAAAATTTAAAAATTTCAATAACAACCATTTCTCGTCAGCAAAATACAACTTTGTTTTCCATAGAGTTTGTATGAATGACAAAGTTACATTTGCGGTTTTTGAAAATGTGTTATATCTCAAAAAGTGCGTAATATATCTAGTTCAAACTAAAAAATAAAGTATATTTTTACGAGATTATTTCATTAATTTAATTCAAAAGTTAGAAAGGCGGGTGGAGGAAACCCATTTTACCATTTTGGAAGGCTATATATCAAAAGATTGACTTTGAAAAAAAAAGTTTGAAAAATCTTTGTCCTTTTTAACCGACTTCAAATTCAAAAAGGAGGAGGTTCTCTATTCGTCTGTATGTATGTTTTTTTTATTGTAAAATGCACCGGTATCCAAATTGTTAATCATACACTAAACGATCTTTTAATATTCGAAATTGATTTAAGTCTTGATTTAAATAACATTCCAGACACTTTAAATTTACAAGGGAAATTATTTTCACTGTTCTCTGTCGTTGAATATTTACCGAATATTCGCCATTATGTAGCTCATTGCAAACGTTTTGATACCTGGGAAACTTATGACGATTTAAATTCTAAGGTAACAAGAACCAAAAATGAGCAAATGGTTGTTCATTGTATTTTATATACAAAATTGTAATCTATATACAATGTGGAAAAAAAATACCGTGGTTGGAGGAAAAGTACCCTTAATATTGATGATGTCAAATTTTACTAAAAGGAAACATTCCTTTATTTTCAAAAATTAAAACTGCATTTAAAGATTTTTGAAAAATCACCTGCTTGAGCCCGGAATCAAACCGGTAAAATGTGAAAAAAAAAACATCCTGTATTTTATGCTACCAAGCGAAAGAGTCATTCATAACGATCGATTTGTTTTTAAAAACATAGTATCTTAACTTAAAGAAAAACCATATATTTTTATTGTAAAGCTTACTTACCTTATATCTAAAGAAAATAGTTTACCTAACTTATAAATTGCTCAAAATGAGACCCATTTTCACGTATGCACAGACGTATTTTTTGACTAAATTCGTTACGTGTCGCCTTTTGTATGGTGAGTTATGGTGAATATTTGGGGTGCGTAATTAATGATATAATAACTCGAAATGCAAAAATTGGGAATAAGCACGTGTGATAGCTTGATAACGGTTTCTGATTCTGATTCTGCCTCCTTTAACTAAATAAATAAAAGTATCTTACATATTGATCACGCACAATTGTGATGACCACATCTACTGTGTTCCACAGTTTATTGAATCGAAGGTTTCTCATGCAAAATTAAGTAAATTAAAACTAGTCCTACCTTATGGTAAGGGATACTGTCCGTAATCCAGGGGGGCTGAACGTTGTCTCGCCGGCGCGCGCCCTGGCAAAACGATCTCCACACAACCCCCGTTGGGATACTCTTACAGCTAACACTCTTATACTACACAATGCCCTAATAGGCGGCTAAAACTTTCCCGGCGCTTTTCAAAGCGAACACACACGGGTTACAAGTCCGTACCCCGACCGGAGCCCTAGTAGGGGCAAAACGAAATCTCGATCCCAAGATGGGTAGGTAACTTGCGCGGCACGTCGCTACAGAAGCACACGAACTTGTCTCACGGCTGCTTACGGCCAACTGGCGATCCTACACCGGCCGGTCGAGCGCATTGTCTCGTGACCTTGACAATGACACGGACCGCTCGCAGCGCGGCGCGAACATCCCCCCGTCCCGGACAGTAGCAAACTGTCCGCCAACTCAATCTAAGGGCAGGCGAGAGAGGGTAGCGATCGCACGCTTCAAAACAGAGTCCCCCACCAGGACCTCGGCAAACCTGGGCACACCATCCGACCCCGGATGAAGCTGAACAATGCGTCCTAAACGCCAGCGGAGGGGCGGCAGGTTTGGATCCTTTACCAACACGAGGTCTCCAGTCTTGGGTGGGGTCGTCCTATCCGACCACTTAACGCGTTGCTGCAAAATGTGCAAATACTCCAGATGCCAACGGCGCCAAAAACTCTGCGTAAGCTGCTGGAGCAATTCAAATCGCGAGAGCCGTCCGGAGGGCACTTCGGAATAAGGATATTCCGGCAAGGCGTTAAGCGGTCTGCCAATCAAAAAATGGCCCGGCGTAAGGGCCTCTAAATCATTCGCGTCCGAAGACAACGGACACAACGGACGCGAGTTGAGGACCGCCTCAACCTTACAAAATACGGTCGCGAGTTCCTCAAACGTGAGGACCGTCTCCCCAATAACGCGACGAAGGTGAGTTTTAGCGGCCTTTACAGTTGCTTCAAAAATCCCTCCCCAGTGGGGGCAGGATGGCGGGGAGTACTGCCATCGTACCCCTCTGCGAGAGAGTGTGGATCCGATCTCAAAATTATTCCTATCCAAAAATTCACAAACTTCCTTTAAATACCTATCGGTGCCCTTGAAATTGGTTCCACAATCGGACCTTATTAACGACGGCATTCCGCGGCGAGACACAAAACGATTCAACGTGGCTACAAAGGCTTCTGTGGTGAGGGCACTAACCACCTCCAGGTGGACCGCTTTAGTGGCCAAACAAACAAATACACACAAGTAAGCCTTTTCCGTTCTAGCATTACGAAGCCGCGATGTCTTAACGGTAAATGGCCCCGCAAAATCCGTTCCAACTCCTGAGAAGGGCATCGATTCGTTCACTCGATCGGCAGGCAAATCACCCATCTGGGGCTGCATCGTATCGGCGCGCAAACGATAACACGGGAGACAACGAAAAATAACGGATCGGATTATTCTCCGCGCTGACAAAATCCAGAACTCTCGTTGGAGGAGCGCGGTCAAAGCATTACAACCGGCATGAGCATTCTTTACATGTCGGTCTGCAATCAACAGTCTAACTAACGGTCCATCCTTGGGGAGCAACAAAGGGTGGCGTGATCCGTACGGCAGGTTGGCATGTCTGAGCCTACCTCCGACACGCAGCAATCCGGTACTGTCCAAGAAGGGATTCAACCGCACCAAGGGTCCCTTCAACTTGGACTTACTTGAGCGCAGGGCTTTCAGCTCCGGTTCAAACTCTCGCTGTTGCGTCACTCGCAGCCAATGCAACAGAGCGTCTTGCCGCTCTTGTGGGGCGAGGACCGGAGACAACGATTTCTCCTGAGGCTGGCGACAATTTCGCACAAAGCGCCTCATCCAAGCAGTCACGCCGAGCAACTTATCCAGAGAACTGTAGCGGTCTAACAAAAACTCCATCTGCGGAGCCGCCACCGTCTCCACGGCGTGAACACGCATGCCTAGGTCTGGGACTCTGGCCACAGCCGGGGTGGCAGGCCATGAGCGCTCAGGCCGTAACAACCATGATGGACTCCACCATAGGTGGTGGTCCACTAACTCAGGCGCCTCGCAGCCGCGGGAGGCACAATCTGCGGGGTTCAATTCGCCCGGTACGTGGCGCCAAATCAACGGGGCCTTTGAAGTCTGAATTTGTGAGACCCGGTTGGCCACAAAAACCTCAAGGGTGTGGACTGAACTCTTCAGCCAACAAAGGACGACCTGGCTGTCAGACCACGCAAATATCGACTCCAGGTCGACACCGTTTCCCAAGGTGTCGGCAACATGATTGAGTAGCCGTACTAAGAGAGTGGCGCCGGACAACTCCAACTTCGGAATGGTTAGCCTAGTCCGAAGGGGGGCGACCTTACTCTTGGCCGTAACTAAGTGTACGGCGACAACGCCTGCTGCATCCACCGTTCGGATGTAAACGGCTGCCGCGTATCCGCTTTCGGACGCGTCACAAAAGCCGTGCAGGGAGGCTTTAAACTTTCCCGAAGGCAGCATTTGCCTCGGTATACAAACCCGATTGACGTCGGGTAGGGATGACACGAACCTCACCCACTCTCGTAGGAGGCTACCAGAGAGGGGCTCATCCCATGACAATTCCGCAGCCCAGAGCTCCTGTAGGAAGCACTTCATCGAAAACACTACAGGGCTGAGCCAACCGTTCGGATCAAAGGTACGGGCTACAGTAGACAGCACCGTGCGTTTAGTCCAGACCTTTGGGTCTGGCAGTTCCAATCTATATGTGAACAAATCCGGGACTGGTCGATACTGGACTCCCAAAACAGACAGCATGTCTGGAGTCTCCGGATTTTCAAAGAGGAGCGGCTCTTGCTGGTGGTCCTTAGGCAAATCTGCCAATAGGTCCGGTGAGTTAGACAGCCACTTCCGCAACTCATAGCCACCAGCCCTCAAGAGCGCAATCAGCTCATCACGTAAGACGAGAGCCTCATCTAAGCTCGAGGCCCCCGTGCAGATATCGTCGACAAATAAGGCCCCCCCCTCAATAAGAGCAGATGCCCGGGGATAGCGTAGCCGTTCGCGCTCTGCGAGCTCCAAAAGCGAACGGATCGCCACAAAGGGGCTCGACCGCAAACCATAAGTGTTGGTGTTCAGCTCGTAAGCCAACATCGGATCCTGGGGATCCTCACGCCAAAGGATGAGCTGGTATCGTCTATCCTCCGGGTGAATCACGGTCTGTCTGAACATCATGCGGATATCGGCCACAAAGACGACAGCGTGCCGGCGGAAGTTGGTCAAAACATCACAGACATCGTGATGCAACTTCGGCCCCGCATGCAGACACTGATTCAACGACACTCCGGTTGACGTGGGCGCTGAACCATCAAAGACCACGCGGATCTTCCCATTGGAAGTCTTCAAAACAGCGTGGTGTGGCAGGAAGTAATGTTCCACATTACGCCAGTCCAACTGCGAGATGGACATGTGCCCAAGGTCCAAATACTCCCGCATGAAGTCTATATACTTCTCCTTGAATGCGGGATCCCTGGCCATCCTACGCTCCATGGACAACAATCTCTTCTCGGCCATCGGTCGGGAGCTCCCTAAAGGAGGGCGAACCGCCAAGAAGGGCAAGCGGGTAATCAAGCGACCCGAGAGGAGGCGCCCAGTGTTGTTCTGGTAGAACAATTCGCACTCCTCGGCTAACGGATCCAACCGCTTGGCAGTGGGAGGTTCCTCCACCTCCCAAAACTTTTGGAGAACGTCGGACAAAGTAGAACCGACAATGGTCTGGCGGTCTACCGACGGGGTCTCTGTTGTCTGTGGTACCTTTCCCATCACCACATGACCCAGCGACGAGGACAAGGCGACAAGATCGGCTGTCTGCAAAACTCGCTTGCTTCCATACAATACACGACCGAGGACATCCGCACCAATCAACAAGTGTATTGGGCCCGGTCGGTGGAAGGAAGGATCAGCCAAAGCCAGTCCAGACGTCAGCTCAATCGTGGATGGCGGCACTCGCACTTGCGGGAGTGGTCCAACCACCTTATCAAATACTATCGCCGAAGCACCGATCTTCGGCCTTGGCGTGAAGTGGGGGGAGAAGGAGAACTCAACTCGACCAATCGGATCAGGGATCCGCGAGTCTCCCACCCCCCGTACCGCTTCGTGATGCGGCACAAGCAAAAGACCCAGCTGTCGGACAAGCCACCTGGACATTATGCACCCCTGGGCACCTGAGTCCAAAAGGGCACGCACCGTGACAACATTGCCCTTAGGTCCCCAAACATTCACGGAGGCTGTTGGCAACAGCACAAGCTCCGGAGGGGTGGTTGGGTCCGACAGGGGCGCCATTAAAAATTTTGGGGGGGGTACTTGTCCCCCTCGCGCCTGAGTCGGCGCGCCAAATGTGGGACGCTCGTACCGGGCGAGCGGGTCCCAATCGGGTACATACTGGCCCCGACCAACAGCACTCCTAGGTGCAGGGTAATACCCGTGTGGGGCGTGCCTCGGTGCATAGTACCCCAATCGAGGCCTCTCCATTAGGGGGGGGGAGTAGCAAATAGGGCCCGTGCCCATCGCCACCGTGGCGTACTCTTGTGGTACCCCCCTACCCCCGCCCGTGGCGGGGGCGTCTCTCCTATAGTTCCCCCTCTCCGGGGGGGACTGAACGGGGGGGCTAAGCCCCGCCGAATCTCTAGGGGACCGGTTCCGGGCTGCCGGGCCCCCGCCCGTGCGCGAGGAATTCGAACCCCGGTCGCTCCCGGCGTCCTTGCGGTCCAAACAAAGGAGGGGGTGATGCCTCCCTCCGCAAAGACGACAATCCTCGGTCTGGGGACACGCCGACTGCATGTGTCCCCCCAAACACCTATAGCACCATTGGCGCTGTCTAGCAACGGCCCTCCGTCCCTCTGGGCGGAGGCCTCTAAATTTGGCACATTCGTGCACCACGTGCCTATCTCCCCTGCAATACCTGCACCGCTCACTCGGTGCGGGGGGAGGGGACTGCTGGAAGGCAGCATAGCGATTGGTCGGGCGACGGGGCTGTTCCCTCGCCGCCACCATACGACCAACACCTGGAACCGGGGCGGGCTCCAGGTGGTCCGTCACCCTACATTCGTCCTCCAAAAAACGAAGGAGGTCCGCGAAGGGCGGGAGATACGAGGCGCTGTCGCCTCCGTACCTCTGCTCGAAACGCCCCTTCATTTCAGCGGGCAATTTGGCGAGGACTATGTGCAGCAGTACAAAGGACCACTGATCCACCGGCAGGTCCAATCGCCTTAGGGAGTTGACCGCTGACAGTAGCGGGTTCAGCAACTCCCTCCGTAACAGGTGTACCCGCGTGATTCGCGGGAGGGCCAAAATCGTGGCCACGTGGGTGTCCGCCAGTAACCGGACATTCTGGTACCTGCTAACCAGAAGCTGGCGAGCCACCTGGTAGTTGTCGTCGCTGATGAGCAGGTGCTGGATTACCGAGCTGGCCTCTCCTCGCAGGGAGGAGCGCAAATAGGCCAACTTCTCACTAGGGGATAAGTCCCGTCGTGAATCCACCAAACTGTCAAACAAATTAATGAAGCCCATCCAGGCTGACAGATCCCCATTAAAAGTGGGAATCTCCAGCGTAGGTAATCGGCCTAGCAACGCCGTCGGGGTAGGTTTGACCTCCCCGCTCAAAACCGGCTCCCCCTTCCGAACAGCCAGGGCCCTCTCAGCCGCCTCCGTGAACTGGTCAGCCAGCTCATAGGCCTGGGCTACATCCTGCTCCAGCTGTTCCGACACGGCATCATCAGCTGGGGGGTTCTGCAAATAATACGCGCGACACTCCATGGCGTGGCGCTCCAGGTCTTGCAGCCGAGCTGCCAGCCCGCCATACCGAGCTAGCAACGCGCCTACCCGGTCGGCTCGGTCTATTAATGTGACCGCACAAGCAAGCCAACGCAAAGCTCCTTGGATGCCAGCCCTGGATACGGCGGTCGGATTCGTAGGAGCCATTTATATTCCGTTTTATAAACAAAGCAAACAAAGAAATATAAAAGTGGTAAACATCAACAAAAAAAACAATAGAAATAGGTCGCGTCACGATAATATAAAACACAAGTAATCTGTGCCGGCCGGCGCCTGGTCAATATTGGCCGCCCCGGGTTTGAGTGAACGTTGACAGCTATATGCGTGGTCAGAATTGGCCCCAACGGGGTTCAAGGGTTAAAATTCGGACGACATACACGGACCCTACTAGTTTCATAAATTATTAGCAACTTACCAATTTCAAGGGCTAACAATATAACGGTATAAACAAAACGTATAGGATTAACGGTATGGCATACCTCGCAAATCAACTACTAAACCGTTATCAACAAACAAAAACAAAACTATTTTTAATAATAATACTCGTAATTTAATACTACTAATAATTAAAACTAGTTCCACTTTTTTAACTAGGCAAGCGGACTCGGAACAAACACTAGTATGTGGTACTAATAAACAACACTTTCGAACGAAACTATTCGTCAAATAAATCCCGACAAACAAAAAAAAAATATACACATCTAGGCGAGTAAACTCGTATCAAATCACTAGTATGTGATACTAATAAACACACTTTCGAACGAACTATTCGTCAAATAAATCCGGACACACAAAAAAAAATATACACATCTAGGCGAGTAAACTCGTATCAAATCACTAGTATGTGACAACAATTATATAAGTGTCTATCTATTATCGGATCCACCAAGTGAGAAACATTCGCTTCGAGAATTTACTAGAACAATTTCTTAGTACTTAAAATCGTCTCGGGATCTTCAAATACCCTCGATATTTCAACAAAAAAAAATAATTTTTAGGTACGCTTTTTAGGTACGCTTTTTATTTTTACTATGAAATTTTATGTAGTTAATTTTAATATGAAAATTAATTATATCAACTAAGCTCTGCTACCAAAAATATGATCACGCACAATTGTGATGACCACATCTACTGTGTTCCACAGTTTATTGAATCGAAGGTTTCTCATGCAAAATTAAGTAAATTAAAACTAGTCCTACCTTATGGTAAGGGATACTGTCCGTAATCCAGGGGGGCTGAACGTTGTCTCGCCGGCGCGCGCCCTGGCAAAACGATCTCCACACAACCCCCGTTGGGATACTCTTACAGCTAACACTCTTATACTACACAATGCCCTAATAGGCGGCTAAAACTTTCCCGGCGCTTTTCAAAGCGAACACACACGGGTTACAAGTCCGTACCCCGACCGGAGCCCTAGTAGGGGCAAAACGAAATCTCGATCCCAAGATGGGTAGGTAACTTGCGCGGCACGTCGCTACAGAAGCACACGAACTTGTCTCACGGCTGCTTACGGCCAACTGGCGATCCTACACCGGCCGGTCGAGCGCATTGTCTCGTGACCTTGACAATGACACGGACCGCTCGCAGCGCGGCGCGAACACATATTATATTCTAATTCTTATTCTAATTCTAATGCTAATACTAATTAATGTAAATAATAATAATAACTAACAACAGTGAATGCTTTTATATTGATAATAATAATTATATAAAGTAACCAATAATAATAATAATTGTAATAATAATTAAATTTTTAATTAATGTTTTATATTTACATATTTTTTTTTCTATTTTCTAATATTTACATACACGTCTGTGTCGTCACATGCGACCACGCGCTTACTGGGCAAAAACTGAAAATCAGTGCTTTGCTTTAACTCAAAGCAAAGGTATCACTGAGTTTTTGCCTTTTTCTGTCTCGATGCGGCACACAGTTCAGTTTTTTTTTGTATGTTCCTCTATGAAGTCATTTATCATCTGTGTGTTGTATGTGATGGAAATAAACAATTTATCTATCTATCTATCTATCTATATAATTTTATTTCAATAACGTTCATATGACATAATAAACGTTAGTCATAGAAACACTTCAACTAATTTCATTTTACATAATATTATTATCATAAGTTAGGTTAGCGAAACGAGCGTGCCGCGGCAGCGGCCGGTGAAGCGCCAGAAATAGTTATTCGTTGATTATACGAAATGAACGTTATATGAAGTGATTTTATGTAATGTGTTATCATACTTTGTGAATATTATATCATATATTACAAACCCGAATATTTGAAATAATATTTTGAAATTCGGTTTTTAATTCCTCTACTGACCCGTAGTATCTTTATTTTTCTTGGCCTTTCTTTAATTTAAGATACTATGTTGTTTAGTACAAATTGATCCTTAAGAATGACTCTTTCGGTAGGTGTCATAAAATACAGTTTTTTTTTTCAGATTTCATCGGTTCGATTACCGGCTCAAGCAGGTGATTTTTCAAAAATCTTAAAATACAGTTTTCATTATTTTTGAAAATAAAGGAATGTTTCCTTTCAGTAAAATTTGCCATCATCAATATTAAGGGTAGGTACTTTTCCTCCAACCACGGTCTTTTTTTTCCACCCTGTATATAAAGTCGAAAGGAAAAGTCGAAAGGAAAAGGACTTACTCATCACAAAATCTCAAAAACGACTGGACCAATGAAGATGAAATTTAGCAAGAAGGTAGATTATGACTAGGAGACATCTGCTAGGATTTTGGAAAATTTTCCCCTGAAGGGGTAAAATGTGGGATTTAAGGTTATATGGAACTTGCTCATTTATGGATTTAGAAGCATTAACATCGGTACGTTGGATACTGGTTACGATTGAAAATGATCTGCGTTATCAAAGTTAAAAAAAACTCCCCGCTAATGGGGTAAAATAGGAGGATAAAGTTTATATGGAACTTCCTCATTTCTGAACTTAGAAGTATGTAAATTGGTATGTTGGATTGTTGGTTTGGTATGTTACTGGTCAGGATTTAAAGTGATCTGCGTAAGTAAAGCAAAAATCTCTCCCATAAGGTGGTAGAAAGGGGGGTTAAATTTTATATGGAAACATCCACATTTCTGGGCTAAGGAGTATGGAAATTGATATTTAAACCTGACCAGTATCCTATACTGGTCAGGTTTAAAAATGTTCTGCGTTAGCAAAGTTAAAAAAAGTCTCCACTTATGTGTAGAGGGGGGAATATCAAACATACTGAGTTTGGATATTTGTGGCTCAGTCACACAAAACGGCTGACTCGATCGCGATAAATTGCGCTCTGGCCTGGAAAATTTTATACGGTATTTTAACTCGGGGAAAAAGTACGGTTCCCTTAGGATATAGTTTTTTCTTCACTTTAATTTGTTTAATCTCTTATTACAGCTCATTTTCGCGCAAAGCAAAATTTTGTTTCTAAAAAAGAAATAAGGTTTTGAGTATTTTTTTTCTGAGAGGTTAATATGTTGTGTCAAAGTGATTGTGGACTAGCCACAGAACTTAAAATTCGTCACTTATTTATTTTTCTTATAAAAATCATTTGCTTTATAAATATAATTCAAGTGGCAACATTGAGATACGTGTATCTTTAATGTCTAGAAAAAATTATATCTGTAAAAGCAGTACTGCGTTTTCAGCCTAGACGCGTAAAATGTTCGCCTGAGAAATTCACTCTACTAATGTAATAATCATGTAAAGGACAATAGGTAACAGCGTTCTCAGACACGAAAATAGTTCAAATATTATGGGTTATATCTATATCGGATTTTGTTGCTCTCTGAAAGCAGAGCGGAAGCCTCGGTTTTGGCCACTGTGCCGAGTTCTGGGAAAATATTATTTTAATATTGTTATTTATTACAAAAGTAACACCAAAGTTAATAAAAAAATGATTTTGACATGAATATAGCTATTAATCTCTTTATAGATACGTATGAAATTGTAGGGGGGGGGGGGGGGGGGACGGGTCTCATACAAATTTGCCCATTGCCCTTTTTGTAGCAAAAAGTGGCCAAAACCGGGGCTTCCGCTCTACTTTAAGAGAGCAATAAAATCCGATATAGATATAACCCATAATGTTTGATCTATTTTCGTGTCTGGGTACGCTGTTACCCATTGTCCTTTACAATACTGTAAGTAAGACACTTGAGTACAGAAACTTAAGGTATATTCTTGTTTTATTTTTTAATAGTTAATAAGAAAAAAGAATAAGATATATTTTAGTTTGATTTTTTTAAATGGTACCTAGTTAATAAGAAGACGAATTTTTGTTTTTTCTATTAGTACATAAGTGATACATAAGTAATGGGAGTTCATTTGGTTAAGGAATATATGATTTGTTTTTAGTATTTATTTGGTCTTTATTTACCTGAACATTCACCTATTAATTATTATAAAATAGGTAAGTAATACCTAACAGGTGAACCTATTCTTGCCCATTCTCCTTAATAATGCAAGCGAACCTCCTGTAAATCTTTAGTGGTACTTAAAACAAAAGATTTTATATGAAGTCAAGGTTTTTTTATAAAGTACTTTTTATGCAGTATTGGTTGTTATGAAGAAAAAGTCAAATTTCTTTTTATTCGCGCAAAAGTAGTTCTCCCTAGCCGCGCCACATATTTTGCGAATAATCAAACAAATTAATAGCTTCACGAGAGAAGCAACGAGAGGTAGAGAAAAGGTAGATTATGTTTAAATAAATTCACGCATAGTTTATGTTTAAAATTATCAAAATGACTTGCTGCAGAGTATACTCTCCAGCCGGACCACAATCTACGACTAGTAGCTTCGGAACCAATGACTTCTATCGTACCACACTTGTATGTATGGAAGGTACTCTTTAAGTAGCTTTTTTTGAGGTATTAGTTTCTTGGAAAGTGCATCACACTTTTCTGAATTCGAGGTGGTCCGGCCAGAGAGCACTGCTTTGCAGCCGGACCACAAAAGCTACTGAATATTTAATTATTTGTTGAGGTACTTTTAATTTTAATACATTCCGATGAAAGTAGACTACAGGTAGCTGTTATTGCACTATATAGCATCTGGGTACTGATATGTGGTCCGGCCACAGAGGATCACACAATATTTTCGTATGGCACGATCATAGCGTGCCTTGAATCTGAAATAATATCTTGATTCTGTTTAATTTACATGGTGTACCTATTAAATGTGGATTGTATTGTACAGAATTAATGAAATTGATTGGCATTATTATAATATAGAGTTGGTTTTTATTATATGCTATTTATGTTGTGTATAATCGTACACATGGAGCTAGGACTGGCAGTTTTGCCTGTGTACCTACACCATATAAGGTTCTAATCAATTAATGCTAGATTGGAGCAATTATTTAATAGTCCTTATCTTTTGTTTTCAAGTAGCAATGATTGTAATATCATTTTTTTTATCAGTTGTAATACACACATTAGATTCCATGATTAAAACATGTTTTTTTCATGTATAAGTAATTATTTCGCTAAAAAGAAAAGTAACGCTATAAAGTCTGCCTATCTGATAAATTTGTTTTAAAATTTTAACTTTAATGTTTAGATGGGAGAAAATTTTTGATAGTCTTTACTGTTGTACAGTGTTAAATCACTGGTTACTATATCGCATATAATCCACGATATATGACGTGATATCTAAAACCAACAGTCCATAAAAGAAAACGATAAGTTATGGGCTTTACCAACCTGATAATTTATTTAAGAAGAATAAATTTAAGATTGGTTGAATACCTATAATTTAAAATTTAATTCTGGCTTTTTATTTATTGATATATTAATAAGTACTAGTTAATTGGTATTAATTTTGTGGATTAAATTAATACGAATATTTGCAATATAAATCTGCATAATTATACCTATATAATAAATAAAATGCAAATAAATAAATATTTACTGTTCTTTAAAATTTAAATGAAATGTTTAAATGTGAATTTTGAATTTGGATATCTCTAATTTTAATGTTGTGCCAACGAATGAGGTGTTCGCTAGGTTTAGTGAGTGCTCACCCAGCACTCGCCCAGTTTTGAGATAGATGATGATGAACGGTCATGAAACTCGTAAGCGAGCGGGTTCCTGCCGTTCTAAACAGAGATACCTAAGCACGAGACTTCGCGAGCGAGCGAGTTTATTGCTGGGTTTGATAATGAAAGTTAAGCGCGAGACCACGTGAGCGCGCGAGTGAGGAGACATGAGTTTAACAGACAAGACTTTGTGAGCAAGCAAGTTTGTTCTGTTGAGATTACTAATATAAGATGATGATGATTGCTTATTTGTTGTATGTTTCAGTATTCGGATATTAGGGGACGGTGTATGTTTCACTCGTCGGATACTAAGGGGCGGTGTATGTTTCACGCGCCGGATACAAAGGGGCGGTGTATGCACTATGTTTGTTGCATACACTCGTCGGATACAAAGAGGCGGTGTATGTTTCACTCGCCGGATACAAAGAGGCGGTGTATGCACTATGTTTGTGGCATACACTCGTCGGATACTAATGGGCAGTGTATGTTTCACTCGCCGGATACAAAGGGGCGGTGTATGCACTATGTTTGTTGCATACACTCGTCGGATACTAAGGGGCGGTGTATGTTTCACTCGCCAGATACAAAGGGGCGGTGTATGCACTATGTTTGTTGCATACACTCGTCGGATACTAAGGGGCGGTGTATGTTTAACTCGCCGGATACAAGGGGGCGGTGTATGCACTATGTTTGTTGCATACGCTCGTCGGATACTAAGGGGCGGTGTATGTTTCACTCGCCGGATACAAGGGGGGCGGTGTATGCACTATGTTTGTTGCATACACTCGTCAGATACTAAGGGGCGGTGTATGTTTCACTCGCCGGATACAAGGGGGCGGTGTATGCACTATGTTTGTTGCATACACTCGTCGGATACAAAGGGGCGGTGAATGCACTATGTTTGTTGCATACACTCGTCGGATGCTAGGGGGCGGTGTATGTTTCACTCGCCGGATACAAAGGGGCGGTGTATGCACTATGTTTGTTGCATACACTCGTCGGATACAAGCGGGCGGTGTATGTACTATGTTTGTTGCATACACTCGTCGGAATATGTTTAACTATTAAGTGGATATATTGCATTAATAACCCAATGATTTTATTATAGAATGACATATGCCACGGTCTTTTGCCGATCAATGGTGTATAAATTCCAAGGCAAATACCATCTGGGGACGAATACTGTCCGCCGCCCGGTGCGACGCTTGGTAAGACTCCAGGATGACGTGGCCGGCCCAGCGAGTCTGAACGAAGGAGGAATACTTCTTATTCGTAGCTGAATCTGGTGAGAGGATTTGAAATGATGTATGGGGCATTCTGTTTTCGAGAAAGTTTTGAAGTTGTTTTGATTGAAAGGTTTCATGTCTATTTATTTGCATATCAAGTGCAGCTATTTCAAATTTAATTTTCAAAATCGATTGAAGCACCCCTTTAAAATAAGTTTGTAAGGGTCCAGCTAAAATAAGACAAAACTATATATATAAGATTCTCTGTTCATAGAATCATTTAGATATTATCAACTACCCTAATCGGTTTCCTACCTTGATTAGGTAGGTAGTAGTAGGTAGGTGCGATGGAATTCCATGCCTGCACTAAATGGAAATTTAACTATTTCACTTCTTGCAATCATAACTTAAACATTGAGGTTCTAGGTAAAAAAAAAACCATGATAAATTTTGTTTCTATAGTTCAAATCAAATGATTTATTGCATTCCATAAATTACATACAGTTGTTACATAGAACCCTGTGGGTCATATCAATTTATAAACTTACCAAACATAAATCTATATTATAAGAAAACAATGAAAAGTCTTAAAACCTACAGTTGCCTACATACTTGACATTACACCAGAATGATTTCATTTTCATTTCCTCCAATGAAATTACAGTACTAGTACTACAGGTATAGTATATCTAGTTACCTTTAAGTATTGTTATTAAGTGCCATAATAGTCACATCTTACCTATAAAAATATTTATTATTTTTTGCATTTTAATAAACTATTTATATGTATCTGTTTTTCCTTACATATTGAGTACATGCATCACAATTTGAATAGAGGTTATTGTCTAGTACCTAGTTAAAATTTTATAAGTCTTTAAAATATGTTTGTTAAGATTATCACTTTCATTTTAAGATTAGTTAACACAAGCAGAGTTAGTTTCTGCCATGGCATTCACCTTAGTCTCTATTTATACAAAATCCATACCATACCTTGATTCTTATATGATTGGTCAGTGAACCAATATAATGAGCGAGGTTTGTTTTTTTAATGCCCAGGTCTATGCCCAGGTGACCTTCACGCAGAACGGATGTATTTCCGATCTTAATAAGATGACATAGATAACGATTCACTTTTGAATCGTTATTTCGGATCGTTTTTTCGAATTGTTATAGAGCACACTATTAAAGTCGCAAATTTAGTCTCCCAAGATTGCAATTGGGTAATACAATAGGATCCGTATCACTTAGATTTTTGCATACCTTTCTTTAACTATGGTACTAGTTTAACGACGTCCATGTCGGTGGCGTACCCAGAGGTTTCGGGATGCCGCTATCTCTGTGGTCCCAGGTTCAATTCATTTTAATTTTTTCATTTTGCCTGGTTGTATGTGGTAATGCCCGTCGTTGTTTCCAAATGCCATAACACACACAGGTGCTTAAGTTACCTATTTCGGAATTGGGGCAATGTAGGTATGGGAAGATGTCCAATTGTCCAATATTTATTTACCATTTCTATTATTTATTATTATTTTGCCTTGGTTCAAGTGAACATTTCATCTATTATTATTTTGGATGTAGCTCAGTTTAAAAGAAATACCTAACTATAGTCGGCTTTAAAATTGGGTTTAATACCGAATTTTGGACAAGTGCTAGAGAAAGTTTATCAGGAATATACATTTCCGAGTCTTTTACATAATGAGACAATAAAGCTATAAGACTGAATAGAAATAATTATATTTTACATTTTTCTGGATCGTCAAATATCCTTTCTGTACCTAGTTTTGATAGATAAGCATCCACTGATATCCTAGTTCTTTTCATTAACATTGTAATGAAATGATGATTCTAATGCAAAAATGTGAAAACAGTTCATAGTGCATTTGAGTAGACCGTGTTTATTACACTGCCAAGTTGTAGCTAATGTTTTCCTATAAGTAATTGAGTAAAATAAAGTAAAACGAGTGTTGTTCAATCACTTCCCTCAATTACTAAAATGTTCTACCAATTCAACTTCATGCAACATTTCCATTCATGTCTTAAACTTGTTATAACAAATAAAGCCACCTCTAGTAGCCGCTGTGAGCGTACCTACTTACCAAGTTAGTTTTTACATCTACGTTTTTGCTATCGCCGCACCTTCTGTGTCTTTGTTGTTAATGGCGGGCGGTGTGAATTAAAGTTATTCTAATACTACCGTCCTTATGCACGTATTGTCAACATATGTAATTGTGATTTGTCATTAAGTGAATTTAATTTATTGTGATTGTTAATGAGAATTAATGCCTTAATTAAATCACAAACCAAGTAGATCTGCCAAATCCGTCTCATTAGGCAGGCACGTGATATTAAAATTCTTAGCAGTTTACCATTCTCACGAACCTTTAAAGTAGCAGTTTACCATTCTCACGAGCCTTTGAAGTTACTTGACATAATTTTGTAGTAATCATTTCCGTAAATGTTTAGATCTGGTCAGTTGAACTACTTTCCGATGTTTATTAAAAATATGAGATTTCATATAAGTACATTTGTTTCTTTTGCATGATAATTTGTTTTGTTTTATTATGTGTGTTGTGAGTTTACTGCTTCCAGATACCAATTTTAGTAATTATCCAGTACTTATCATGAGCTAGCATCAAGTTTAAAAAATACCAATGAACGTACGAACCTACACCGCATACGTACTGGAGGCAACAGAGTGTACGTGCTGTGGTAATGAGAGGAGATAATAAGATAGGTACTGAAGCTACAGACCCTGGGGTGATCGTGCCGCGCCCGTGGGATGTGGTTGTAAGTCAGATATTGAGACGAGTGGATTGCCGATACTGGATGGTGTGGAGTTAAATTATATTGAAGTATATTATATCATGTCATGTATCTTACCTTATTTTACTAATATTATAATTGCAAATGTTTGGATGGTTGTTCCCCAATCAGGGCAATCGGCTGAACGGATCTTGATGAATTTTGGTATCTCTTGTCTCTAGAATTTCGAGAATAGCTGGCTAGTTTTAACCCCGGGGAAATATTTTATATCCACGGGAAAACATCGCGTAGTTCACGTGGGTGAAAAGCTGTTTATGATTTTATTTATCCTATTGCTATCCATCGTAACCTACTTCTCCATATTCCAATTGTAATTAATTGATCAATCTATTTTCACTAATAATATTCATACCTAGTGATATGAATAAATTGCTGATAAGAATCCGGGTCATGCTCATACGTGTATAACTTTGAGACACTTCTAGGTTTTGGTATTGAATTAGGAACTTGTTTACAATAATTTACTGATTCGTTAGAAATGATAATAATATAATCTTTTGATTTCATGTACGGAGTGGAGCCGTGTATTGTACTATTCTAAAAGAGGCAAAGAATACATGCATTTAAGATTTGGTGCTGAAGGAGTACTTATGCTATGGAAACCCTGGACGATTTCTAAAAGAAGTTGAAAAAGCAGATCGTTGTGACCGTTCAAATTGTACCTAAGGCATCTCCATTAATAATGTAACTTCCTTGTAAGAATATTTAATTTGATTGGTAATAATGCCTATCACAAACATGCCTTAACTTATAACTCCTTTAGTTGTCCTACTTAATATCTTGATAAATACAAATTGTGCACTAGAGCAAATACGTATCTATGACTTGGCTTGTTACTCATATCTGGTTAAAAATTTGTAACTGTGGAGGGGCCTACAGCTGTTTTTGTAAGGACTAAACTATGTCGAACTTAGCGATAATTAATTTCATCTAATTTTAGGACTTTGAGGCTTTCATGACTCGTAGTTGCTTTTCCACCATTTGGGCGAAGTCATTTATAAGAGTTTTTAGTTATCAGGCCAAAGCTACATTCTGTACCTATTCCATTGTAGCATCCTTGGGGATTTTGCTTCTGACACCTTCTTATACTATGTAGCCCTTGACAATGCATTCATGTATACTAGTATTACTTGCTAATCTATTTCTCTTTTATTACCCATGACTATAACCAGACTTTAACCATTCCATAGTAACAAGTTTAGTTCCAAAATAAGTAAACTATTGAAAATAGTCGCTTGTTAACGAATGTCATGATTATGTTAATTTATACATTGATTCGAATAGTTACAGAATAGTTTGTTGTTGATAATTTATTTGATTTGATTATGTATTAATTTACGATTTACGCTTACGATTTTCTATTTATAATTTACAATAATTTCACGATAATATCTATAGGTATTCTTAACAAGTCATCGGCATCATTTAAAGTTTATTGTTGAGCAATGTGTAATTTATTGTATTTGTTTCAATTACGTTTTAACTTAAGGTTTTCGTCACTCAGATTAACCTAAATAGGTACATAGTTCTAAGACTTTACTATCGAGAATAGTTGTGTATCAGTATATTAGCTGTATAATTAATTGATTCTAAATAATTTTTTTAATACAGTTGCTCAAAAAGTGGCGTATTGCAGGGACGTATAGCGTTTGGGATGTGGGCTATTACACACTCGAACTTTTTCTTTACCTTTCCCGAACTCGTGCGTTTTCTTTCCCAACTGTCAAGATATTGTCTAGGTATTAAAAAGAAAAAACAAACCACGAACTTTTTACTAAAAAAAATCATAGAAGTTTTTAATGATTCATGCAAATATTTCTAAAAAGAAGCTACTAATTTGTTTCAATATCAGATTTAAAAGTAATTTTAATTATACTTACATTCAATTAATATTAGTAAGTATCGGCCAAAGTAATTTTATGAATATAAAAAATATATAAAATTGGCTGTATGACCACAGATTACTAAATATGGTATGACGTGCACTATTTACCATAGTATCTGCTTATAGAAGTTTGCGCAAGTAAGTGAAAAGAAAATGAGGGACCTTATTTCTTAATTTTCTAAATTAGTTTTTTCTGGTTTTTATTGTGGTAGGTACTTAGTATGGTGGAATTAGTGCAATAATGTGGCTTTAATGGAAAACGATGTGGTAAAAGAGAGAAATAAGGAAAGGCGCTCCTGTAGGATTCGGATTGCTTTTGTTAGGTTTCATCTCATTTAATTTTATTTTAATTTCATATAAATAAAAAAATTCTACTGAAGCCTTGGCTGAATAATCATAGTTTCCTTTGCCAACCCAGAATTGGTGAAGAAAACAAAAAAAGTCTCTGCTTATATTCTTTTACGATTAGTTAGTTGCGTTCATTGTGTTTTATTATTTTATTAAATTGCTTAATTTTTTCGCAACTGTATTAAAAATAGTTGTTCAGTACACGTGCGGAACCGTCATTGCAACTTGTTCCGACTGTCCACCCTCACCTTCGGCTGCGCCTCGGCTCGGGTAGACATTTGTCGGAACTCTTTGCAATGACAGGCTTTCCGCACTTGTAATGAAATATACTATTATATGTGCGTCGGGAGACAGCACGTTATCAGATGGCCGAATGTCATGATTCTAGAAGATTTTTCATATATTTTAAGGGCAACACTGTAATAGCCGTCTCTTGACGCCATTTTTGTTAAGTTTAAGCTAATCTGTGTGGTAAAATCGGTATGGCCAGACTTGAGTCGGATTGACGAGTCGGGCTCAGTCTTCAACCTGGCCTCGAGGAAATAAGATCTCTAAGACGACTGTATCGATTGTTGTATCTGAATCTATGTAAGTAGTAACCAAGAATTATATGAGTGTTATCTGGAGTCTGCGTTTTCTTCACACTTGAATTTGTAAAACTAAATACATACAATCACGCCTTTGAGTTATAATGTTTACGGGGTGAGCAGACACATGAATGGACTGTGAAATCGATTATCAACCACCCATAGCTTGCCATTTATTAAATTAAAAAGTAAAAAATAAAAATGTAGTTTAAAAAACTAAAAAAACACACTTTTATAGGAACAGACCAAAAGTACAAAATAACCGTCTATTCAGTAACTGAAATTAAAAAGCGTGGTGCGCCCTTTGCAAAGCATGCATTCAAGTACTTAATATTGACAACGCTCAATTGTTTAATTACTACTTATCTATATCTTAAAAAATATGTAGTTTAAAAACTAAAATAACACACTTTTATAGGAACATAATGAAAAGTACAAAATAACCGTCTATTCAGTACCACCTAACTGAAATTAAAAAGTGTGGTGCGCCCTTTGCAAAGCATGCATTTCATTCAAGTACTTAATATTGACAACGCGCACCACGCTTTTTAATTTCAGTTAGGTACTGAATAGACGGTTATTTTGTACTTTTCATTATGTTCCTATAAAAGTGTGTTATTTTAGTTTTTTAAACTACATATTTTTTAAGATATAGATAAGTAGTAATTAAACAATTGAGCGTTGTCAATATTAAGTACTTGAATGCATGCTTTGCAAAGGGCGCACCACGCTTTTTAATTTCAGTTACTGAATAGACGGTTATTTTGTACTTTTTGGTCTGTTCCTATAAAAGTGTGTTTTTTTAGTTTTTTAAACTACATATTTTATGTCATATAATTATTATGTGTTTTCAATAATAAACATGGTAAGTTTAATAGTGTTTATTAAATGATACAATTTTATATAAGCCGTTTATTCTACGTTTTAAAATTATTTGTTTTGAATCAATATTATTCTTATTCACACACCCCATAAATAACCGGTTACCATAACGACAATTTTTTCGTGCTAGGGCTACTGAAGAGGAGTCTCTCGATCAAATAACCAATGTAGCAATGAGTCTAAATCACTCGGTCAAGCTAACATGACACCTGCAGGTCCCCGTCCCTTTCACTCTCCGGGCACGACAAAATCGAGTGAAAGAGACGGGTAGAAGAAATTAGGACACAAATCATTCGGTCATTCACATTTAGCAATTCATTTGCGATCCAGTTTTTAGAAGGTCATTTTAGGAAGGTCATTTTAGGAACCTATTCTGCATCGCGCTATTTTTGAATCGCTGTCTTAAAGTTGATGGTAGGCACCCAGGTCTAAATCTATTTAAAAAGAACAGGTAGACATAAATCAAGGCAGATACGTATAATAATATAAAAAGAGGAAAGATTTCATTTTTAGTTTGTTTGTATGTTTGTAATAGACCTAACTAACGACCAAAACTACTGTACCGATTTTAAAAATTATATCACCATTAGAAAGTTACATTGTTACTGAGTGACATTAGTTATATTTTATACCAATACTCCCATGGGAATGGGTGCCTCGTGGGTAATATTATTGATAAGTATAAAAAACAAACTATTGTTTTTTATACCGATGCGTCCTATAGGCAAAGTGAAAAGATACGTAAAAAGCAGACCCAGCATCAGAATAATAGCTAGGAGATAGAGAGAGCTCTCTCTCTTTCTCTTTTGCCGAAAGGAACCATTGCTTTATTTTTGACAAGTAAACTGCATTCACAGTTTTTTTTCAACTTACCTTTTCTACAAGTCCTACACATCGACTCGACTCTACATCAAATCAATTATGCCTTTGATGGTTTTTTTGGGTTTTTTAAGTTGGTCAGAATTACCAAAATGTAGAGACAAGGGATTGTCAGAATATTTAATTTTACAATGTATCCTTACATGATTGCCATTGCGGAATACGGACCATAGTTCTTAGAGCTCTTTATTGCAACACTAAAGCCTTTTCAATATTATATTTATAAGAGTTGCCCCAAAATCTAATATTGTACCGCAAATGTGACTCGACTAATGCGTAATATTCTGTTTTTAACCGACTTCTAAATCAAAAAGGAGGAGGTTCTCTATTCGTCTGTATGTATGTTTTTTTTTTTTTTTTTTTTGTATGTCCACCGATTACTCGAAGACGGCTGAACCGATTGAAATGGTTCAAACGTTATTACATCAGGTTGGTTTCCAAGTTGGTCCCATTTTTTGAAATTTTGAAATCGGTTCAGTAGTTTTCAGGAAATCTTGAAAATACTGTCGTTTTCATTACCACTTTATGTGAATTTAATACGTATCTTTAGGCATAACTCCTTTGTTTATAAACCGATTTAGATGATTCTTGTTTTGTTAAAAAGAGGATACCTCAAGGTATTTTAACCAACTTCGAAAAAGGAGGTTTTCAGTTTGATCACATACCTATTTACCAGAAAACACGTAAATTGCCTGCACGATGCACTAAAAAGAGTGAAATAAAAATATAAAAAAAAAAAAAAACCGCCTTCAAAAAACCACATCAAAAAAGTAAGAAATAATTCCTCACCAAATAAATAACGTAAGTACTTTGAAGTCGGGCGGGTTTTAACAAAAACAACAAAAAAATTTACATGTTTCGCGCCCGACTTCAAAGTACTTACGTTATTTATTTGGTGAGGAATTATTTCTTACTTTTTTGATGTGGTTTTTTGAAGGCGGTTTTATTTTTTAGCTTTGTTAACGTAATATCGTCTCGTAAACTTCTCAAACAATAGCAGGCTGAACTTATTTTCTTTTCGATTTTTTCTTATTCAAGTTTCCAGTTTAATTGTGAATCAATGATAGCTCCTAATAATTCAAAAGATTCTACAAGTTTCACTCTTTCACCGTTTAATGTAAGTAATAGTTAAATTTTCTTTGTTTTTTGCGGTTGTTTGAAATAACATAATGTTAGTTTTATCACAGTTTAAGGTAGGATTCGAACCTAACCATTTATAGAAAAATTCCACCCTGTATGGAAATTTTGCGGGTTTGAGTCCCGTCTAAGCTCTGAATGATATAATAAATTTTTATTTAGTTAATTATTGACATTAACTGTGCTTCAATGTTTCCCACTGAAATTCACTATAATATTACTAGAACTGTGATTTATGAAAATATGCTAGCTAAGCCATAGTAATTATTTTAACCTGAATACTTTATACCAGAGCTAGCAAACCAGCCATATCAAGGCATTCACTAAGAAGTAAATTATATATAAAATATATAAGTATATATTATTATAGGTATATAAAATGCTTAGCTACATACAAAACTATTTAGGGCACACATCGACAGGATTCAAACAAAAATGCAAACACCATACACACACTTACATACAAACACACATATACCTACGCAAACATACGCACACACCCATACACAACTATCCTTACATAAATAATACGCACTCATAAAATTAAATATTAATATAATAAAAGCTTAATCTTTTTTCATAAAAAATTTAGTTCTAAAACTAAAACCCGACTACTGAAAAATCACGCTCTAAAAAGTATGAAACAAGAAAATATTCTCATCTGAAATTGCCGTGGTCGTATGCCACTTTTCCCTAGAATGAAAATATTGTTTTGTTTTATTATATAGTCGTAGGCATACGACCACGGCAATTTCAGATGAGAATATTTTCTTGTTTCATACTTTTTAGAGCGTGATTTTTCAGTAGTCGGGTCTTAGTTTTTGAACTAAATTTTTATTTACATTATTTTGGGGTAATAATTTTGCGCTGTGTAGTGCCGGCACATAAAAATAATAGCACTACCCCCTTTCTTCTCGAGGGTGTCGTAAGAGGCGACAGAGGGAAAACTGCCATCAAGAGAGGGGCAGCAGCGTCTCCATGTAACAGCAGGACATATTTTATATATTTTTTTTGTTTATAGTGAGGGCAAATACAGTCTTTTCGTATACCGGTAACGGTATGTTGGACTCAGTCAGACAAGGTCTGTCTCTCGCCGCGCTCAGCCCTCTCGTCAAGCCCAATAGGCTTGAGGCTTGGCGGGAGTACAGCAGGACATACTGCGATCGCCAACACTTGGCAGGCCAAGCGTTGCGACTATGGCAACTCCCCCCCCCCCCCCCCACAGAGTTACCAAATCAATCAGCCCCCAGTCCACGGCGGCCCCGCTATTCCTAGCTACTAGCGGCTATGGTAACGGCGGGGCAGGGGGTGCTGAGAATCCCCGGGTAAGACCAGGCTACCAACACAGACGATTTGACCTGGCAACCTACAACACGAGCATATTGCGGACTGTCTCGAAGTTCATAGAGTTGGAAGAGGTTTAATAAGTTACACTGAGACATCATTTGGATTAAAAAAAAAAAAAAAAAAAAAAAATATCTGAAGTCCGAAGAGAACTTGATTATTTATTCTGCAATCCTGTAACTTACTTTACCACCGGGAGGGCGAACAACAGTCCCTAGGTGTTGTCCACATTCCACAAGTCCCTAGTCAACAACGTGATCACCATCGGAAGCGTGTCGAGCCGGGTAGCGTACCCGATACATACTCAGAATATCGAAACGGTATTCGCTAAATGTAAACGCTCCGACCTCGACACATGGCGATGACGAAGTGGAGTCTATGTATGAGGAGGTTTCGAAACCTATGCATAGCTATAAAACCCACTACACGGTTGTGATGGAAGATTTCAATGCTAAGTTGGGGCAACGTTGCAGTGATGAGTTAGAGTGGGGCAATTTGGATTTGGGCAATGGAACGATAGCGGCCAGATGTTGGCAGACTTAATGGAGACGGAGAACCTCTTTATGATGAACTCCTTCTTCAGGAAGCCCGTAACCGGCAAATGGACCTGGATCAGCCCGGACGGTACAGTCAATAACGAGATCGATTTAACATGTCGACCAAGAAGCACATCCTCAATGATGTCAGTGTGATCACCGCTTTTAAGACAGTAAGCGATCACCGTATGGTCAGAGGCACATTGAATATCAATGTTAAGCTTGAAAGATCGCGGCTGATAAAATCCACGCTCCGACCAATACCGGCTAAAATTTAAAACAATGGCTCTCAAGCAGCTTAAAAACAACAAGGCGGCGGGCGGGCTTCTGAGAGCGGGCGGAAAGCCGATACTTAAAGCTTTTCAATTCAATCATCCTCGAGGGCAAAACGCCAAAGGCATGGGGCAGAAGCGTTTTTCAAGAAGGGTGATAGGACTCTTTTGAAGAACCACAGACCCATCACGTTTCTGAGCTATATCTATAAGATGTTCGACGACTTCCAACCTCCCGAACAAGCCGGGTTCTGGAAAGGCTAATAGCACCAAAGACCACTTTCATACGCTGCGGCTAGTTATACAGAAAACCGAATAGTACAACTTTCCACTTTGCTAGGCGTTCGTGGGCTACAAGAAAGCCTTTGATACTTTCAAGAGCTGGGCGGTGCTGCAGTCTCTCCAGAGGTGCCAAGTAGACCACAGGTACATCTATGTGCTCAGGTACTTATACCAAAACACCACCATGTCAATCCGATTACAGAACCAGAGCTGTAATCCTATCCAATTACAGCGAGGTGTGAGACAGGGAGACGTCGTCATCTGTCCGAAACTGTTCACAACTGCGTTGGAGGATATTTTTAAGCTTCTAGTTTGGAAAGGATGCGGCATCAACATCAATTGCGAGCACCTAACACACATACGGTTTGCCGATGATGTAGTTCTTATGGCTGAGACCTTGGAAGACCTAAACATAATGCTCGAAGAGCTCAGTAATGCTTCTCAAAGAGCGGGTCTCAAGATGAACATGGATAAGACGAAAATCATATCCAATACCCATGTTTTACCCGCTCCAGTCGATGGGAACATTACGCTCGAAGTTGTTGACCACTTTGTTTACCTAGGGCAAACGGTCCAGTTAGTAAGTCCAACTCCGAGAAAGAGATCTCTCGACGAATTCAGCTCGGATAGGCAGTGTTCGTGAAGCTCCGGCATATATTCGCGTCCGAAATACCTCCATGTCTCAAGACGAAAGTCTTTGACCAGTGTGTGTTGCGAGTCATTACTGGCTTACTGACCTATGGAAGTGAGACGTGGTCTTTTACTATGGGTCTCAAAAGAAGGCTCAAAGTCACCTAGCGAGCAATGGAGAGAGCGATGCTTGGTATTTCCTTGCTTGATCAAATCAGAAACGATGAGATCAACAGGCGAACTAAAACCACCGACATCGCTCGAAGGATTGTACCGTTGAAGTGGCAGTGGGCGGAACAGATAGCGCGGAGAAACGATGGCCGTTGGGGCGGAAAGGTTCTCGAATAGCGATCGCGTACCGGTTCCGTTGGCAGGCCCCCTACAAGGTGGACCGATGATCTGGTCAAAGTCGCGAGAAGCCGCTGGATGCGGGCAGCGCATGATCGATTGTTGTGGAGTTCCTTGGGGGAGGCCTATGCCCAGCAGTGGGCGTCGTTCGGCGATATGATGATGATGAATTTCGTGATAAATTCAAAATTCGATTTATGCAAGCAAAGGCGCAAGCAACAACTAATAAAATATATATTTTTGAAACGAGCTCACCAAGAGCTTTCATTTGATACCAAAGACGATATTCTTCTCAAAAAGAAAGTTTTTTAGTTTACTACTTTATGTCGTCTAGAGGGCGCCATATTCAATTTCATGTGACGTGACATAGCCTATAACCAGCAGACAATCAATACGCTTCCAACCATGAAGCTTTAAGTCAAACTTCATGCTTCCAACGATACATCAATTGTGAATATATGATCAGCAGTTTAGAACTTATGAGGGAACAGATGAACATACATACAAACATACATACATACCGGTCAAACTCATAACCCTCCTTTTTTTTGCTTTGCCGTAGTCGGGTAAAAAGAAAATAGATATAAATATACGGTAATAATATTTTAATGTACTTAATCTGTTTTTTTTTGTTTTTCTCTTAGTAAGTTTTGTTGTTACCTACTTGGATGAAATAATAAATGTTACCTAACACGGCTTTATTAAATACTTACAAGGAGACCCCAGCCACTGATTTATTGTATTTATCCTAAAGATACTGTTTTTTTTTTTTATATTTACCGTTAGGGCTCCCACATTATCCTAGATGGGATGCGTAACAACACTCCCACAAGGAGATTTCCTGTTACGCAAATCAACAATCTACTTGAAGCGAGTGCAAGGGAAACAAGAAATGTGAATTCCTTGGAATATAATAGAAATATGCCATATTTATACATGGAGACAAATATAAATATCTACTTTTATCCAGGCGCAGACGCAGTACGTGCGTATGTATGGCCATAAATATAAAACCCACGTATTTACGTGCACTGTGCTACCCGATCATCATATTTAGATTACCAGGGATTGCGTCGAAGTTAGATTTCTTACATAAAAATAATATAAAATTAAAACTCCCGACGTCAAATACAACTTTCTTTTATAGTTACACGATCACATTTACTTGATGCTTGATTGACATATCAGTTGCAAGTTCAATGTTTCGTAATGTCTCGTTTTAGCTCTGCCTTAATTGAAAATAAACCAGACTTTCAACAATGCGGTCATAATTTTAGCGAAACTGAAATAAACCTGTTCCATTGTGGGAATTTTTTGGGTGTATAAATATTGAAGGGCCACTTTAATCAGCATCAGATATTACTTTGATCTCGTTCAGAAAACAGCAAGAATGATCGCTAAGGTACAATATATAGAAACGATTTAAAACCAAGACTAAACTAAAATGTACCATTTGAGACTAATTAATATTAAATAAAAAAATGGAAAATGAAGTATTTTAAGAAACTATAATATTTAATATAATATTATATTAAATTACTTTATTTGTAGGTCCTGTGCTCTCTGGCTTTGCTGGCAGCAGTGTCCTGCCAAGAGCACTATCAGCAACAATACAAAACCGTGATTAAGCACGAGGCCCCCCAGAAGGTGCAGGTGCACCACACTCTGCCAGTCATCAGCGAGTACCACGCCACACCACTGCACGCCATCCAGGGGGTGCACATCGTGCCACACACTGGCCACCATGCTGTGTCCTCCCAAAATATAGCCCGCCATGAGACCAAGAACGAACAAGCCCAGGAGCATTACTTTGTTGCCGCTCAACCAGCTCCAGTTCATGAATATACAATCCAAGCTGAACCTATTGTTAAGACGACGCACGATGACGGCCACCACGCCGTGTCTTCCCAGAGCATCGTCCGCCACGAGACCCAGCACGAGCAGGCCCAGGACCACTACTTCGTGCCCGCCCACCAAGCGCCCGCCCACCAGGAGTACACCATCCACACCGCTCCCATCGTCAAGCACGTGCCCGTACACTACCAGGAATCACACAAAGAGGAGTCTCACCATGAAGATTACTATGTGAGTGATCAAAGTCAAATTGATAACTGTTCCAGTAAATAGAATTGAGGTTAGCGTTGAACTCATCATTTTAATATTTTTCTAGGCGTACCCGAAATACGCGTTCGAGTACTCGGTAGAGGACCCGCACACGGGCGACCACAAGACGCAGCACGAGACGCGCGACGGCGACGTTGTCAAGGGGTTCTATTCCCTGCACGAGCCCGACGGCTCCATCCGCACTGTTGAGTACGCCGCCGATAAGAAAAGCGGGTAACTAAAATTTACTTCTTATTTGTTATTCACTTTTAATTAGTTAACTCTTAATAACTCACTACACAAAAAATTTAGAACAAGCACTAATTATGTTGTATTTATTTCAGATTCAACGCTCAAGTGAAGACCTCGACAAAACACGTACAGAAGGACCATCATGACAGCCACTAATTTTGCCTGGATTGATTATTACTATTTAAGATTTCATGTGTTCATTTAGTTTTCATTTGTTGTTATTAAACGAATAATTAACTTACATGTTGCTTTTTATCAGTGTACCCAGATAGTTAAAAATTTTGCATTAAAGAAGTAAAACTTTTATAAGATTGCGATTACTGTGTCACAGCTTAACATGGGTGGAAGTATCTTCGGCGATGGCGATCGTTAGATATCGACGGTTGTCGTTAACTCAAAATGAGGAATTTGGTGGGATGTGGGGCTATTTTTATGGTAAAATTGTGTTTTGTAGTATATTTGAGCGATACCAAGCCACTAAATAATAGTTAAAACTATTTTTGTATTGTAATTCGTGTAAATTGCTACAGCAACCATAGCTGACTTAATGATTTAAGAAAGAACTTAGCGATGTTTACGTCAAACATAGCGTGGAAATTTGAAAGCCCGCTGAGCTAACCATAAATATTATTTAAAGCTAACGAATATTGTCGGTACGTATCTGCCGTCACCGCAATGCTCGAGCGAGTGAGTTAGAGGGCGAATATTTTAGCTTGGCCACAGCCATCTCTATCGTCTTCTACAAGCCATGCGCATAAAGTTGGCAACGTAGTTTTAAGTGAACCGATTTGACACCGTTTGCACCGTTTGACAGGTAAACAGCGAGTAAACCTCGAGTACTGAATCCTATGGAGATAGCATATCTTCTATACATCTATACAAATAAATTAAATTGGAGTGTCTGTTTGTAACATTAAATAACCGCTTTTTACTACGTGCATATGATTAAATATACGGTACATACACCAAAATGACATGTATTACAATTTTTGTCTGTCTGTCTGTTTGTTCCGGCTAATCTCTGAAACGGCTGGACCGATTAATACGACAATTAGAAGAAGTTTAAAATTGAAATTCAAGATTTTCTTACATTGTGACTAAGTTACACCTCACTTTTTCGTAGGTATGCCACCTCCATAGGGTTTAGTACTCAGAGGAGTAAACCGGTTCACAGCAATGTTGCCGTTCCGTATCATAGCATGGCTTGTAGAAGACGATAGAGACGGCTGTGGCTTGGCCAATCGCGCGGCCGTTTCATCGGCGGCATGTCAATTACTGGACGCGTAATGACGTGCCAGATGCCCGTCTTGCATTTCCCCGCATAACACAAGGACACATAATAATATTATCTAATTATTGGTTTATTTTATTAGATGTTAAATCTAAGTATCGGTTGATTCTATATGCAGTAAAATCAATGTTATTACCACTGCCATTAGAATCAAAATCTTGTTTTAAAAATAAAAATAATAATTTAGTGGCTTGGTACGAATCAAACATAAAAAGCATACTAAAAATACACTTTTACTGTAACTAAGGTGTAGCCTTCCTAGCCTTCATCCACCGAAACTCAGATACGTTTCTCTCAACAATCTCCAACAGAAAATTATTTCTCCAAAAAAACTTAACTACATCTATAAAACGCCCCTAATTTGTGAGGAATCACCACAACCTGGCGGCATTGACTTACCGAACCGAATTCGATAACTAACGATCGCTATCGCTGAAGAGACTTCCACCCCCACGGAACATTCGCCAAAGCAAATTTTCGCGCGGCCCGAACTGCAAGGCGTCTAGCGACTAAAATAAATGTATTGAAATGTAAGAATCACTACGGTCGGCGCAACTGGAGTGACTGGTACCGAACGTCATCGCGTGATTCTACCGAGACGGCCAGTCGATGAGTCATAACTAACGTTCAGACCCATTATATGAGTAATCATCTACAGTATACAGTTAACTGTACTTAGTTTGTAACGCGTTTAGTTATACACATAACCATAATGTAATTGCCTAAAACTCGAAATTCGCATGTTACAAAATCAGATTGATATGAAATATTAGAAAAAAATCTACGCATCTCCCAACCAGCTCCAGTGAGCCTCAAACCCACAACCATTCACTGTCCAGGCAATGCTCTGACCACTGAGCACGAAGTCGAGAGTTTATTTCATTAATGTGAGGATATTACTACCTAGATACTGTGACGGGGCAGCCGTTTGGTTTGAATGAAAGGCTACGCGTCAACAAAAAAAATGTATATTAATAAAATAAAAAAAATATGAGAGATAGGGTCGTGGGGAGAAGCCCCTTAATTTGTGCTCCGCGGATCGGCACTTCCCTACTACCTACCTAGTAAATAAATAAAACGTGAAAATGTTTTCATTGGCGAGGTTAAATTCGTCAAAAAAACTTGCTGTGTAGAATATTGCAGTTCAGCGCCATTTCTTGACAGATAGTGGAACCAATATAACTTTTTTGACGATTACTGAAAAGTTTACTATTTAGAGACATCGTTTTATTTTTCCTTTAATCACACTTAAGATAATTCCTCACATAAAATAATTTCAGATTTTTCTCTATTCAAACTTCGGAGATAAGGGGGGGAACTGTTTTTTTTACATTTTTCATCTAAAGTCGAAATTAATGTGGCCAAGAAAATGTTTGAGAATGTGTAAGCAGTGTTCTTTCATATGATACCCCATATGCCCTAGTAGCCCCACTTCGAATTTTTAAGACCCCTGTTGCAATAAAAATATAAATATTTTTATTTGAGTTGGGCAAAAGTCATCTAAAACTATTCCAAAAATCAAGTTGATAGCATAAGTTATATCCAGCTGTGACAGACAGACAGACTGAGTCACACTATAACGGTTTCTTTTTTAAAGCTTTTATTAACTTGCCATGTTAGTTAGTTTGTTAGTTAGTGGGGAACAAATCTTGCAAGCTTAATTTGACACACTGCCCAGTGTCCGATGAAGCTGAAATTTTGTATACAGGTTTGGATTAGATGACAATACAATATTAAAGTACAGTCAGCAAAAAAGCTTGTCATAAAAATGAAATTTTTACTAAAAACTTATTACCACTTTGGTTCGGAACCCTTATTATATTCTAAAACTGACATCAAAATCGAGCTTAGCATCCCTAAAAACCCCTTACATGACACCAATATCACAAAATTGAAAAAAAGCGCGGCCGCCATCTTGGATTCCAAAACACATCAAAATCGAGCTTAGCATCCCTAAAAACCCCTTACATGACACCAATATCACAAAATTGAAAAAAAAGCGCGGGTGCCATCTTGAATTCCAAAAATCGTATTAAACACACTTAAAAACCCCCTACATAAAACCAATATAAAAAACTAAATATTATTTTTTTCAATTCAATATTAGAAATCAAATGTGAAAGCCCTGTCGCAAAGCTCCCATCTAGCTAACAACATTTTGTATGCTAGATGGGAACGACCCTCTCCCCTCCTGCCCCGCGTACTTCGCACGGTTGCTCTGTCTAGACGCCTCCGATGAACGACTGTATGTAGTAAGTAGACTGTGCTATAGGTTTGCGAGACGTGTGCGTCGTTATGTCATTACGGCAATACGGAGTCAAACGTCAAGACGCAAACGTGATCAAGACGCGCTACATAGAATTACGGCGATCGGCCCGCAGCTCTTGAAGGACGGTATAGTTTATTATTCCATCCATAACGATAGTTTTTCATGCTAGGGGTACTAGGAAAGGTTTTAAAATTCGCTATACCATAGCTTCTCTTGACTTTTGACTTGACCAATCACATTTCTCGAAGTCAATGTTTGTTACAATAATATTACTAGCTATCCGCCCGCGGCTTCGCCCACGTGGACTACACGACGTTATCCCGCGAGATTTTGATATTTTTCCGGGATAAAAAGTAGCCTATGTTCATCTCCAAGCTACAAAGTATCTGTGTCCCAAATTTCAACCGAATCTATTCAGCCGTTTTTGCGTGATTGTGTAGATAACAAACATCTAAAAAGAAGTAGAGCCTAAGAAAGAGCAGTTTTTTTTATCTCACCAATGTTTTCTAATAAAATAAAATCGATGCCATTTTAAGTTTTTAACAACTTTATTTTGGGTTTAGCGCGATCTCATTAACAACCTTGTTAACTAAGTACAGAACAGAGATGTAAGTTTGTATCGTTTGAGTAGGTATTTAGGACAAATCGCAATCCTAGAAGAGATTACCTTTCTTTATGCAAGTGTAATCACTATGTGGGTATACAGATAAAAAAACAATATTTTAGTTTATAAATCGTTTAATAACAACAACTGAGAACTAAATGAACACATGTATCTTAAATATTATTAGTCAGTCTAGGCGAAATTAATGGATATCATGATGTTCCTTCTGCACGTGTTTTGTTGAGGTCTTCACTTGAGCGTTGAACCTGAAATAAACACAACACCATAAATGATTGATCTAAAAAATATTGCGTTATGCGTTAAAAAATTATGAATAAAAAAATTTAGTTACCCGCTCTTCTTGTCGGCGGCGTACTCAACAGTGCGGATGGAGCCGTCGGGCTCGTGCAGGGAGTAGAACCCCTTGACGACGTCGCCGTCGCGGGTCTCGTGCTGCGTCTTGTGGTCGCCCGTGTGCGGGTCCTCTACCGAGTACTCGAACGCGTATTTTGGGTACGCCTAGAAAGCAAAATTGATATTTTAACAATGTATAGTTCTGGCGAAGATATCCAAGTAGACTTAGATTATAGGTAAACTTACATAATATTCTTCATGGTGTGATTCCTCTTTATGAGATTCCTGATATTGCACAGGCACGTGCTTGATAATTGGTGCAGTTTGGACTGTATATTCATGAACTGGAGCTGGTTGAGCAGCGACGAAGTAGTGGTCTTGCGCTTGGTCGTGCTTGGTGTCATGGTGGACTATGTTCTGAGAAGACACGGCGTGGTGGCCCGAGTGAGGTACGACGTGCAACTCCTTGATTTGCTTAACGACAGGAGCAGCATGAATGGTGTACTCTTGGTGAGCGGGCACGGAGTAGTGGTCCTGGGCTTGCTGGTGCTGGGTCTCGTGGCGGACGATGCTCTGGGAGGACACGGCGTGGTGGCCGGCGTGCGGCGCTGCTTGGTACTCGCTGATGACGGGCAGCACGTGGTGCACCTCCACCTTCTGGGGGGCCTCGTGCTTAATCACGGTCTTGTATTGGTTCTGGTAGTGCTCCTGGCAGGACACTGCTGCCAGCAGAGCCAAAGAGCAGAGAACCTTCAAACAAAGCCATTTATTAGTTATGTTCTTATCTGAAATTTAAAATAGAAGTTCGTACATTTTTTAAATCATGTTTTATATAAATTACCTTAGCGATCATTTTTTGCTGTTGTTTTAACGAGATCAAAGTAATGTCTGATGCTGAATAAGGGAACCCTTAACTTTTTATACACCTAAAACTTCCTACAGTGGAGCAGGTTTAATTCAATTTGGATAACATGACCGCATTGTTGAAAATCTGGTTTATTTGCAATTCGAACTGGTGACCTTACGAAACATTGAACTTGCGACTGATTCATTAATTAAGGTTATAAGTGATCATGTACCAATGCACTAGACTGATAGTCTTTCTTTTTACTGCACTAGCCTTCCGCCCGCGGCTTCGCCTGCGTGTACTACACGACGTGATCCCGCGGGAAGGTGATATTTTTCAGGAATAAAAAGTAGCCTATGACCTTCCTCAGGCTCTAGACTATCTCTGTACCAAAATTCATTCAAATCGGTTCAGTAGTTTAGGTGTGATTGTGTAACACACAGACAGACAGAGACGCATTTATAATATAAGTAAGGATTAGCAATATTTCGAAAAACATAACAGTTTATAGTTATTTTAACGTAACGTAGGGCAGAAGCCCCGGGTTTGGCCACTGCCCCGGGTTTGGCCACTGCCCCTGTATTGGCTACTTTTTGCTTGAGTAATCTTAATAACTTTTCGTTATTATTACCAGTGACAATTAACAGAGGGGATTGTAATATAAAATTAAAAATTTATTTTATCTCATTTTACGCAGAGGTCATAAGTAAGTTTCTCTTCTCCAATCCATTAATATTGTTGTGCCCGACAGGGTCCATCATCATCATGTCAGCCGAACGACGCCCACTGCTGGGCATAGGCCAGGGTCCATAGTGATTCTTAAATATTACCTACTAGCTGCCCCGCCCCAGATTCGCACAGGTGGCGCCCTCTTTAAATTTTAAAACACAACAAAATATGAATTATCTAATTTGGTGCAGTCGTTCTAAAGTTTTGCCCTTACATACATTTCGGCGATTAATTTTTATTTATATACTTATAGAAAGAAGATTATGTCAGATCCTTTGTACATTGTGGTATGTTATAAATTATTGAGTACTAGTTTTCCGCCCGCGGCTTCGCCCGCGTGGACTACACGACGTTATTTCGCGGGAATGTGATATCGTTCCGGGATAAAAAGTTGCCTATGTTCCTCTCCAGGCTACAAAGTATCTGTGTCCCAAATTTAAGCCAAATCCGTTCAGCCGTTTTGGCGTGATTGAGAAACAAACATACAAACATCCAAACATCTAAACTTTCACATTTATAATACTAGTAGGACTAGTAGGATTGAGGTAATAATAATACTCGTTAGACTTCCTTATGTGTTTCATACGATTTTTTTCAATAAACGCCATTTTATTTTTCAAAACTTTTCTAGAAATAGTTTAAGAAAATTGTTAAAGATATAATGCAATGTAATGAATGTAATTGTTAAAGTTATAAGTAATAAAACTTTCTTTTTACAATTAAATTATTGTATTACAATTAATTGGCTTTTAACACATTAGAAAATATCAATTTAAGGCGCTACTCGGAAAAAGTATGGACTTTTTGATTTAAAACTATAGGACGGTTACAGTTGTTACAAATCTGGTAATAAGATATATAATATATTTCTTCATACCTTTATCTAGAATCGTATAGTTTCAGAAACACGATTTTATGATTTTGGCTCGACACTTTTTATTTTCGAAAATACCTCTAAAAATAAGAAATATCAAGATTATTCTTAAATGGATACATATACTATTGAAAATTGGTTTAATTAATTAGTGGACACCAATAATATTTGGAATCGTATAGAAGCATTTTTTTAAACTCGCTATAGTTTTTGAATACGAAGTGATTTTGTGTTTTTTTTGCGTAATCGGCAAAATCAGTCTCGCTCCCGCGCGCGTCGTTTTCTCATTGCTATCTCGCTTTAGCATAATTTTTCCGAGTATCGCCTTAACCTGGACTTAGTTTTGACTTTTCACTATACACAAACGTTTGGCTATCAATAGTATCTAAGAATTCCGTGAATGATTCATTCGCATTGAAAAGGTGCCACTACAAAAAAATAAAACCGCCTTCAAAAAAACCACATCAAAAAAGTAAGAAATAATTCCTCACCAAATAAATAACGTAAGTACTTTGAAGTCGGGCGTGAAACATGTACAATTTTTTTGTTGTTTTTGTTAAAACCCGCCCGACTTCAAAGTACTTACGTTATTTATTTGGTGAGGAATTATTTCTTACTTTTTTGATGTGGTTTTTTTGAAGGCGGTTTTATTTTTTTATAAAAATAATTTTTATTTCACTCTTTTTAGTGCATCGTGCAGGCAATTTACGTGTTTTCTGGTAAATAGGTATGTGATCAAACTGAAAACCTCCTTTTTCGAAGTCGGTTAAAATACCTTGAGGTATCCCCTTTTTAACAAAACAAGAATCATCTAAATCGGTTCATAAACAAAGGAGTTATGCCTAAAGATACGTATTAAATTCACATTAAGTGGTAACGAAAACGACAGTATTTTCAAGATTTCCTGAAAACTACTGAACGGATTTCAAAATTTCAAAAAATCGGACCAACTTGGAAACCAACCTGATGTAAGAACGTTTGAACCATTTCAATCGGTTCAGCCGTCTTCGAGTAATCGGTGGACATACACAAAAAAAAAAAAAAAAAAAAAACACATACAGACGAATAGAGAACCTCCTCCTTTTTGATTTAGAAGTCGGTTAAAAACTAAAGTGAAACAAGGTTGACACTTTGAAACGCATGTACAGTTGATTGTCATTATTAAAGCTGAAAGATGCGCAAACGTTACTTGCGCCCATCATGCAAAGTCTACTCATTTGGTAACATAATTATCTACTTGTACGCAATTAAAATCTGCTCGCAAGTAGCCGGGACACCATGCGCTCCTATGAAGCTCCACTGGGAGCATATTCTTGGTGCGCGAGATTGGAGCGCATAGGGTTTTTTGGTGTGGCTCCAGCTTGCACTGTCTCGAAAACATATTTCTATGCAAGCAACTTGTACGCAAATGTGACAGTCATACCTACTTGTATAGAAGACTTGCTTTATAAAATCGCGCCTTTAAGGTGCTTGGAATAGGCTACTTGACCCTTTTTTTATTCGTGTCATAAACGATTAATAATTGTCCTATTACACCAAAAAATGTATTTATTAATATTTTAAAACATAAAAACCTACAAAACTTTATTTTAAAATTTCGCTTTTTATTAACCGGTAAAAACGCTCTTCGCCATGTTCTGACGTCATAAAATTTGTAACCAACCACTTGACAGTGTTGACAGTGTCAAGTGGTTGTTTGTAGGGTAGTTCCACTTATCAAAGATCTTTGTCCAATATGCATTTGATCAAAGAAATTGGACGACTTTGACGTTCAATTTTATACATTCGACGTTCAAATTCTTTGATCAAACATATATTGGACAAAGATCTTTGATAAGTGGAATACACCCTTACTAATATATGTAGCAAAAGTGAAAGTGACGTTTATTTGTTTACAAATTTAGCAATCCTGACGTCACAACATTTTTCATCAGTTCAAATAAAAAAATAAATAAAAAAATATCAAATTAATTTTACTTATCCATCTTGTACTTTTATTTCATGACTAGCTGTTGCCCGCGACTTCGTACGCGCGGTGTAATGACTTTTGTGTTAGTTTAGTTTATGTGTGTTTGTTGCTCAGATTTCATAACGCTCTTCTTGAAGTCCTATTCTCTACTAAAAGGGTCTAAAGAATATCGAATATGCAGGCTAGGGTATGAACATGGTATGTTGTTATCATATGCTGCATGAACATAGTTGAGCCCTCATTCAAAGATCTGTCCGTCTGTCAAGAAACTTTTTCTCAAGTATGCGTGGGAGGTATCAAGCTAAAATGTATGTCAAATTAAATACTGAAGTCTGCAATCCCTTAGAGGCGACAAAAAAAACAAACTTCTCTTCTCTTCTTCATAACTCAAAAGAGCCACTTGGATCTCGATTTTCTTTTAAATCCCATTTAGCTACTTGTTAAATTGTGTATAATGATAACGATTATTTTGAACAGCCGTTCTTCGTTCTTCGACGTTGCTTGCTAGCGGGCAATAGATCTATTCTACGCGAGGTTCATAAGACTGAACCACACCAAACGATCCATCTTGGATTGGCCAACTACGACCTAAGATTGGGGATCATGGATCGTGAATCTAATTTGTTCTCTTGGTGCTCTTGGATCGCACGAGGCACGTCCACTCCGACCACTACTATGGAGCTCCAGTGGTGAAGCGCACTCTTGCCGCGCGCGATTAGAGCGCGTATTATCGTTTTGCGCATATCCGCGCTTTCACGATTCAAACAGAAGTTCTTACTTAGTAATGCATAATATCAGGCCAATCATATTTTTACTATAAAATGTAAAAGAGATTGTGTGTATCCATACTAATATTATAAATGTGAAAGTGGGTTTGTTTGTTTGTCCGTCTTTCACGTCAAAATTGGTGCAACGGATCGATGTGACTTTTGGAATGGGAATAGTTTGGCAGCTGAAAAGTGACATACTTAGGCAGCCATTAGACAGTCAATCTGGATCAATGATCAATGATCAATGATCGCGATGCAGATTGACTGTGTACGAAGGTGATTGACGGTTCGCGATCTTGATCGCAAAATATCTACAAAGTAAATCTCGATCGCGATCAAGATCACGATCAGTGATCGCGATCTGGATGTAATGGCTGCCTTTGGCTACTTTTTATCCCTGAAAAATATCACATTCCCGTGGGATAACGTCGTCGTTTAGACCGAGCGGGCGGAAGGCTAGTATTTTGATATGGAGACATTTCTTCTTTAAGTAACAGGTATAAAATGTAATGATATACCATTTAATTATTTAATTTTAATCAATCATCACTTATGTAAGCTTTCCTAGTAAATAAATGAATAAATAAGTTAGATAGAAAACTATTTTTAATATTCCTTTATTTTATTGGATGGTACCTACGGCTGAAGGCCTAAGTAGCCAGAGCCGGTTAAATGACATAAAAAATGGTAGGTAGTGTAGGTAGGTGTCGGTATCTACGTACTGGCCACTTAACGTTTATAAGCAAATTTTTCAAAATTACATTGGTGACATTTTGTCTACATTGCGACAAACTTATTTCACACAGTGGTTATTTTTTGGTACTAAATATACTGTTGACTGCCGGCAGTCCATTTTGACAGTTAATTTTGTATTGCTAGTGGCTCCTCCAGGACCACTGTCACCGGTTCAGATATATTTGTGGCACTATACTTACTGTAGCGACATCTAGCGTCGAGTGGAAATGCGAAATATAAATTTTACATCAATAGGGTAACAACTTTAGTTTTGGCCACTGCCCCGAGTGCTTACTTAGCTTTAAACATTTCGTTAATAACTTTTGCTTGATAATATACTTTTTATCTATGACTTTTAAGTCATAATAACAATAGTAATAATTCTTTATGACATATATAAGATGTTTCTTTTATTTTATCTAAGTTAGTTAAGTATTGATTTCTCGATGTATCTTTTAAAATTTCATCATCATCAGCCATTTAATGTCCCCACTGCTGGGGCACTGGCCTTCCTTATGGATGAATAAGGAGAATGAGCCATGACCCACCACGCGGGCTCAGTGCGGATTGGTGGGTATTAACGACTCCAAGTGCAGCCGGGACCAACGGCTTAACGTGCCTTCCGAAGCACGGAGGAGCTCGAGATGAAAAGTTTTTGGTCACCCATCCCGTGACCGACCATTGCGAACGTTGCTTAACCTCAACGATCGCAGGCCGAGCGCGCTATCCACTGCGCCACGGGCTCCTCTAAAATCCTCCTTTTAAAATTTGATTGACAAAAAACACATCAATCGGCACCCTTCGCACATTTTAAGTTTAAAAAATAGGTTTTTTATTGACTAAAATAAAACTAAATTTCGTAAGTATATGAATACTTAGTTATATGTTTTTACTATATACATAGTCCACGAATTTCTCGAAATCTAAAGGCATATCGAGATGATTCTATTTGATTTAAATTAGGTGTATTCTAACTTTGGGAACAGTCTAAGATTCATCAAAATCGGTTTAGTAGTTTTCGTGGGTATGTTATTGTACAATATACACTAAAACTTAGGAAATAAATAGTAATTTAAAAAAATAAACTGACTGGCACCGACCTCAAAAAGGTACCTTAATTATAATATAAATTATATTTTTCCTTTTCAGTTGACAAATACTTTTTGGAGTCGGTTAAATTTTTTAAGTAGTTTTTTTGTAATGTAAATTTAAAAATTTAAAGAAAAGTATAAGATACATTCTTGACAATTTTAGATACCTACTTAAGACCATAGGCGAAAGAAGTGAAAAAAAATTAAAGTGGCAACAGCGGGGGCTTTCACCCTACTTAATATAGATAATCATTCGGATGTACTTTTGTGAAAGGTATATCGTAATCTTACTGACTTCCCGCGCCATCTATTGCTTAGTAGTTATGATGCAAAAGAAGTGAAAAACATCTTAAAGTGGCAACAGAGGGGGCTTTCACCCTAATTAATATAATGCTTCGAATGTTCTTTTGTGAGAGGTATATCGTAATCTTACTGACTTCCTGCGCCATCTATTGCTTAGTAGATATAATGACGTAAATAACATGAAATTATTTTTATGATTTTATATGAGCCTGGATGGGTTTTAATTTATATTATGTTTTGAAGCAGGTAAAAAAAAATAACATGATTCATTATTAATTGAGACAGCGATTAAATATAACGTATTTTCATAATCATGTGGCGCCATCTATTTTAGTAAGAATCAGTTTTTGTATTTTCCCGTAGGAATAATTAAATTTCCCGCAATAAAAGGTACCCTATATGTTGACCCGGGTTATAAGCTATTACTACACAAAATTTGGTAAAAATCCGTCCAGTAGTTTTTGCGTGAAAAGCGAACATACAAACAGACAAACAGACAAACAGACAAACAGACAAACAGACAAACAGACAAACAGACAAACAGACAAAAATTTTAATATCTATCGTTTTGGGGTCTATATCCTGTACACATCACATAGCAGTAATATTTTTTTTTTATATTTCATGTACAGACTTTTTGTCCGTTTCTGTTTTATTATATGTATAGATATCGCTATATAACGTTTTCCTAAGCCAAGTACTAAAGGAAATATTCATTCGAAGTATCAAATTTCATACTTAATTTAATTTGTCAAGTAGCCTATTGATATTTTAAATTATTCTTATGCATTCACAATGCATTTCTGGAAGTATAGAAAAAATGTCATAGTAAAAAACCACGAGCCCTGTAAGAAGCTTTTCGCCTGAATGCTACCTATATAGAGCTTGGAATTTTAACATTTTTATTTTAAACTGATAATACATTGTGTAAATAGCCATAAATTGTCTTTAGCCATAAGAATTTATATTATTTAGTAGAAATCTGAAAGGCTTGAATATGGAAAATCATTATTTCAATAAGTCAATAATTATATATGCTTAGTAAAATTATGCGTTTTATAGAATGTTTTAAAAACTATTGACAAATTAAAATATATTGAATTATTTTCATTATCTACTAGCCCTCCGCCCGCGGCTTCACCCGCGTTAACTACACGACGTTATCCCGTGGGAATGAGATGTTTTTGAGATCTATACATATAATAAAACTGTCGATGAGCCCGTGGCGCAGTGGATAGCGCGCTCGGCCTGCGATCGTTGAGGTTAAGCAACGTTCGCAATGGTCGGTCACGGGATGGGTGACCAAAAAACTTTTCATCTCGAGCTCCTCCGTGCTTCGGAAGGCACGTTAAGCCGTTGGTCCCGGCTGCACTTGCAGTCGTTAATACCCACCAATCCGCACTGAGCCCGCGTGGTGGGTCATGGCTCATTCTCCTTATTCATCCATAAGGAAGGCCAGTGCCCCAGCAGTGGGGACATTAAATGGCTGATGATGATGATGATGATGAATAAAACTGTATACGAATAATAAAAAGCGAGCCAATTATGTAGGTACATTGAAAAGAAATAGAAAAAATACCTCCAGCGGTAAACGAAACTTAAACGAAACAGATACCAAAAATATGGTTTTTGAATTTTTTGTCTGTCTGCCTGTTGTCCGCGTTTCACGCAGAAACTACTGAGCGGATTTTGATGAAACTTTTTTGTTATATAGCTATTTGGTCGTAGCCAACATATAAGTATCTAATGAAATGCCTTCGGGCTTATGTTATTGTCATCGTTTACGTATACGTCAAAAGCACGGTAGCCTATCCGGTAACGCAGCATCAAAGAGCAGCCATCAAATTTCGAGCTTGTCAACATCAATCTGGTTTTGCTTCGCGTTGCTTTTGTTAAATTATTAGATTGTTGCGACATTTACTGAAATGCCTAGACAAAATAAAAACCAGTCAAGAGCGAGGCGGACTCGCGCACCGAGGGTCCCGTACAATCATAAATATAAATAAATAAAACGAGAAAATGTTTTCATCGACCTTGCTATATTAGTCAAAAAATTTGTGGTGTAGAATATTGCAGTTTTAGGTCAGCGCTATCTTTTCACTGATAGTGGAACTAATGTAATTTTTGTTGGCGTTTTCTGAAAAAGTTTACTATTTAGCATATCTAGCATTTCAATGCTATTTATAGAGACATAGTTTTATTTTTCCTGTAATCCTTACATAAACTTCTATCACATAAAATAATTTCAGATTTTTCTCTGTGCAAACTTCGGAGATAAGAGGGAGGGATCGGTATTTTTTTTTTTACATTTATAATATTATATATTTGAGAATGTGCAAGCAAACGTTCTTTCATAAGATACCCCACATGCCCTAGTAGCCCCATTTTGAATTTTTAAGACCCCCTTTCAGTCTTTGTTGCAAAAAAGATATAAATATTTTTATTTCTCTCTTATTTGCAAAATAGTTGGGCAAACGTCAATTAAAACTATTCCAAATTTTAAGTTGATAGCATTAGTAGTTCTCGAGATATCCAGCTGTGACAGACAGACAAACTGAGTTGCACCGTAAGTCCTTTTCACCATTTTGGTTCGGAACCCTGAAAAAAGTAAGTCTTTCTCAGTATTCGAGAGACTCTAAATGAAAAAGACGAGATAGATCTCAAGAAACTGACGAAAAACATGATACATGCTTAAAAGCAAGGCTAGACCCTTATTCTGAATCTTTGACTTTAGAAACAGATATGCAGAGAATACAGATTAGCTGCTGAACGGAACGTATTTTGATTAAACTTTTTTTATATAGCTATTGGTACTCGGCAACATATAGGCTGAAATTTATTTTGAAGATCGAAATAACTGTTTTTATCATACAAATTTATTTAATTCCCCGGGATGATGTCGTGTAGTCCACGCGGATAAAGCCGCGGACGACCGCTAGTAAAATATAAATATATTACACAAAACAAAATAGGGGCCACTGGGCTTCTTGTTTGTTGTTTTTCCTAAGTCTAATCTAGTCTAGAGATCAGCAGAGATTGAAAACTATGAATTAGTTTTCAAAGTAGCAACTATAGACACAGGAACAAGAAAGATATCAATAAACTTTACATCTATTTGCATCTTACCTGCCTTATAACCTAGTGCCAATTTTATATGGATTTTTTAAAATATAATTTTTTTGGATGTTTTAGTTATTATTCGATATGCATTTCATTATCATCAAAGCGGTGCATTGAATAAAATGTATTGTAAGAAAAATAAAATACAATTATTTTTGTAGATTTTCATATTTATTAACATCTTAAAATTAAGAGAACACTAAGCTACGAGTATCAGTCGGGTCGGATGTAATTTAATGATGGTAATCGTTATGTTTGGGTTCAACATGCTTTGTTGAAGTCTTCACCTGGGCGTTGAAACTGAAAGTAATGAAACGATCATTAGTATTAAAAAACCTTTTACACTTCATTGAGTTAAGAATGACAATAAGATAAAGTTAGGAGAAAATAGGAGTTCGTCTGTTTACCCGCTCTTCTTGTCGGCGGCGTACTCAACAGTGCGGATGGAGCCGTCGGGCTCGTGCAGGGAATAGAATCCCTTGACCACATCGCCGTCGCGCGTCTCGTGCTGCGTCTTGTGGTCGCCCGTGTGCGGGTCCTCTACCGAGTACTCGAACGCGTATTTCGGGTACGCCTGGAAAAAAAATTAAAATTATTAGTTTGATGTTAACCTCAATATTGTCTACTGGAGAAGAAAGTATTTTAGTTTGACTACTTACATAGTAATCTTCATGGTGAGACTCCTCTTTGTGTGATTCCTGGTAGTGTACGGGCACGTGTTTGACGATGGGAGCGGCGTGGATGGTGTACTCCTGGTGGGCGGGCGCTTGGTGGGCGGGCACGAAGTAGTGGTCCTGGGCCTGCTCGTGCTGGGTCTCGTGGCGGACGATGCTCTGGGAGGACACGGCGTGGTGGCCGGAGTGCGGCGCCGCGTGGTACTCGCTGATGACGGGCAGCGCGTGGTGCACCTCCACCTTCTGGGGGGCCTCGTGCTTGATCACGGTCTTGTATTGTTGCTGGTAGTGCTCCTGGCAGGACACTGCTGCCAGCAGGGCTAAAGTGTACAAAGTCTGTCAACAAAATTAATCATAAGAAAAAGAGAACATCAATCGCCTCTATGATGTGATATATTTAACTGATTGACTGAAATTGACCCTTGCCTGAAATTTTATCGAAAGCTTTAAAAAGTAAACCGTTTTACCTTAGCGAACATGTTGTTGTCTTAACAGTACAGATGTAGGTCTGATATCGAATTGAATAAAACCCTTTGTTTTTATACTAAAAATTTGCCATGTGCAAAACTGGTTTAATTTACTTTGGGGTAATGAGCCACCAATGACCGCATATTCATATGATACTCTTACTTTACTGCTTTTACGCGTAATTCGATCGCTTGTCCTTGAACGACATTTCTCTATATTGGTGCTACCAAAATGAATGCACTTAAAAATTGCATGTTTATTTTTAGAAAGATGTGAATTGTTTTTTTATAACTTACTAATTTTCCATCGCGGCTTTGTCGTCGTGAAATACATGCTGTTTTCTCGTGGAAATGAGACATTTTCCCGAGGTGAGAAGTAACTATGTTATTCTAGACCATAATCTATTTCAGTGGCAAATTTTCATCCAGATCTGTTAAACCGTTTCGCCGTGATTGAGTAAAAAAAATTCAAACTTTTATTCAAATGTTTACTTTTTGCATTCACAATAGGTACAATTTTTATTATTGAAAAATGTAAAATGCAGTATTTTTAGAAAACATCGACCTGTCTCACAACTACCTCCAATGGGACTCGAACCTTTCGCTACGAGTTCGAGTTCAATCGGAGCTAGTTGTGAGACAGGTCGATTTTTTCTAAAAATACTTCATTTTCCATTTTTCCATCTAAACTTTTGCATCAGTACGTAGTTCTATTTCGATGATTAGTTATTCAGTCAGTAAGTTAGTGACGAATTAGTAATACTTTGCTTTTGCATAATTTTCGAAATAAACGAGCTACAAACTTGAAATTTTGGGGTTCTGTTTTGTGCTTATATATTTTACTATATTATTATGACAAAAAATTTTGCGTTCTAAACCTATCCATAGGTCCTCAAATAGGGGCATTAATGTAAACCGAAATGGTTCCATAAAAAGATAGTAGTTACGGCATCGACAGTGTATGCTTCGCGCTTGACTTGGCGGCGACCCTGCCAAGCCTTCAGAATAAAAAAAACACGCCAAGTACAATAAAGGTGGCGTAGATAATATTACACGTTATGAGATAAACTTTTGTACATTTTAAAAGCGCATTTTCACAAAAAACTATGAATTTTGGGGAAAAAGTGTAAAACCAATTTTTGGAGAATCGCTTGATCTACAACTTTTGGCTGAGATATTTTTATGATTAAATTTACCGTTTGGCTGAAAAACGCACAAAACTCATATTATGCAATCTTTGACCTTGAATAACATTCAAATGAGGGACTTTGGGATTGGGACTTTTCACATTTGATTTATGATGGTGTCCCAAACATTTGTATAAATTTTTAGCTCTATATGAATTATTGCGCCAACTTGACCGGGCTAAATTGAAAACAATCTTACGCTCGCGTCTTTTTATGAGTGGAATTTGGATATAATACTCCCAGTATGTGACAAGAAGAGGCTCATTTCTTTTCAATGCCTAATGTCTAATTTATCAATGCAAATTTTTATGAAATTAAATTAGTGGCCTTTGCGTGAACAATGAAGTAATATGATTATTAAAAAATATGAATAAGTTCAGTTTAGTTCTTTAGTAAATACTTCTAAACAAAGCAGACGAGAATGCTGGGCGCCACGTGACATGGATTTAAATTGGAGCAGAGCAGTAGAAAGTACTGGTTTAAATCTTTTATCGCATACGTGACCAGATCTTAGAAGATATTCAAAACTGTATATATTCTTCACTCACAGTCAGCACACAATATACAGTTCCAGTTCTTTTTTTACCCGGTAAATACTATTCGTATTACCACAAACCAAAATTTTGACTGCTGAGCAACGGAGACGTTCAGAATGCATTTTTTTTCTTTTTTTTTATTATGTTTTCATTTTGTATTTCCTGAGTATTTCTGACAAAATAAAATAAAAAAAACGATTTGTTTAGTGTAACTTACCTACTTATATAGAAATATAATATATTGTTAAATCGGAAACATTGTATATAGGCGTCATTGAACATAATCCACAAAATACATTTGAAAACAAATCGGCAAAATCATTGGCACTCAACAAACTTCCTACAAATCAGTGTCATAAAGTTAACAGTTTAAAATACTGAAGCAGGTCCTAAAATATAGTATAAGCCGCCTCTGTGGTCTAGTTGTACCACCGGTATCAGACCCAGAGGTCCCAGGTGCGATTCCCTGTGGGGGTACGTACATATTGTATTCGGTTTGGTTGGTGGTAGGGCTTGTTCAAAGTGCGCCTGGATAGCTATCACCATCTTAACTAAATCCAGGCGGACTAAGAACAAGTCCTAACACCAACCAAAACAATACCATCCGTAAAAATTTGATAGTGCTGCTGTTAAATATGTCTTGAACTTTAGTTCTCTATTCGGCCGGCAGAGGCGCCGTTCTGGTTTTCATACAAATTACCCTGATACGATCACTCAACGATTACGATATCAATAGTTCTTCATGATAGAGGTACTGCTCGAGGGTAAAGTTGTCGTCTGTTAATATCATAGTGAGTTATACCATTTGATTACAATATAATTAAGTATTTTTTTTGTTTTTGCAATAAAAAAATTCTTTTAAAAAATGAAGAAAGACCTATTAGGAAAATCGACCCATCCATTTTTCTAATACTTCACTTTCAATATTATTACTTCCTATAATGAACCATTAAACAAATTGTGTCAGTAGTTTTTCTATAACACCAATTCCTACTTCCTAATTACATGTTCGGTGCAGTTGTTATGTCAATGTGCATCAGCATTAATCATCACTACAATATTTTGCAGAATAATATAACTATAAAGTTTTTTTTTCCATAGTAGAAAAACTTACATACGTTGACTTATTGGTCTATCGATTGGCTGTATCCGTATCATATTCATAAATCACTCAATTCAATGGCCTACTAGAATTTTAGATTTCCTTTTTATTGCGACTGATTTTTAAAATGAGTATGATTTATCAACCATTTAAATTCATAAGTTATATACCTACTTACCTAAAACCTATATATTCTTACACAATTTTGAATAGATACCTACTAGCCTGATCTTGATTTCTAATTTATAAAGCAAGGAAATCCGTTTCCTGGTTATAGAAACTTTCCTTTGCATAAAATATGGATTATAAGTTCAGTCCTTACAATAAATTAATGCCATTTCGATATAATTTTATAAACCTTGTAATGAAAAAACTGACATTACGAAATAAAGACGTTCTTTTCTGGGTCAACAAAAATAAACAAATAGCACCTAAAAAGTACAAAAAACCTTCGCCTACATACATTATTATGTCTAAATTATCTGCGCCTCAGGCTATATGACAAAAAGTAAATTTGACATTGAACTTGAACTACTTTTCCTGTTGAGATGAGTCAAAAGTAGTTTAACTGCTGTCATATAATGGTAACCCATTCAGCCATGACGAATATTTGATTAAAGAAAATGTATTCTAGCAACATCGTGAAAAACATTTATTCAATTAAAAGTTGACTTAGCTTTGATATGTTTGCCGAATTTAAAATAAGTATATGCACTGTTTGTTTTTTTTGTATATTTAATCATACCGATAAAAGTATTTGTATATAATTATGACAGTTAAAAAACAGTGAATAAATAATTCAAGTCCAAGAATTGTTCGATGTTATCGTACAAAAACATACTAAAACAATAGACCAAGTTAATACTCTATTAAGCTTCAACGTATTGCTTAGTCAGCGCATATAACTCAATTGGACTTCACAACCGGAACAATAGCTTAACTTTTAATTCATAACTCTTTAATAAGAACATTTGCAAATTTGTTAGATAGACAACCTTCACATTGATTACGTAAATTACGTCATGTTCAGAATGCACGGGGCTTACCAACATGTCGCCGCGAGCGGTAACAAATTGATTCAGTACTCTCTCGTAACGTCTCTGGTATATATTGAGCTAATAACCTATGTTAATTCATCAGTTCTATCGCGGAAGTCGAGGGAGAAAGATCGAAATGTTAGCCAAAGTGCGTGATAAGTTCAAGTTTTTTTGTGTGAATTTTTGGTTGAGTTAACAAGTGCAGAGAGTAAATTCATTTGTTTTGTTACAGATCGTTATCGTTGCTTTTGCTTTCGCGGCTGCATATTGTGAAGAACACTCGTACACTCTTAAAACACACATCCAACATGAGGTCCCGAAGGCGTACGAGCATTACAAGCAAATTCCTCTGAGACTGCATCAAGAAGCCAAGGAAGTACAGTACCAGGCGGAACCAGAAAGTCACGGACATGTCTACTCCTCCCAGAATATTCATTACCAGCAACAGCAACAACCTGAATCTCACGAAAACGTTGGACACACTGCTCCAGTATACGAATACGTTTCATCTCAGAGCGATGAAGACTTGGGACAACATGCCGCTCCCCAACAAAGCCCTCAAGCTGTCCACTACGCTCCTGCTTCTTACCACCAGGAAAGCTACGCCCAAGTGCCAGTGATCCACAAGACCCAATCTCAGCAGGTTCAGTCGCATGAGTCTGTGAATCTTCATCAGAGTTCTCATCACCAACAATCCCCAATCTACCAACACCAGCCTGAGGCTCACTCCCATCCGTCCCACGACGAACCCATCGATTACTACGTAAGTAATTTTTTAACATAACTCGGATTTACCAACGTAACTTTCCTTTCATTTATTCAAAACAGCTGTATTCATTGCACTCACGTACACGCTCGCTTTATACTGATTTTCTATGTAAATTATACTCATCCACTTTTACTTTCGCAGGCTCATCCCAAGTACCAGTACGAGTACAAAGTGGAGGATCCCCATACTGGTGACAATAAGTACCAGCATGAATTCCGTGATGGAGACGTTGTGAAGGGAGTGTACTCTCTGCATGAGGCTGACGGTTCCATCAGGACTGTTGAATATACCTCTGACAAACATAACGGGTTAGATTCTTAGCGAACTTATTTAGAGCAATATAAATTCAAGAAGCATATAAACATTTCAAAGAATTTTACTCATCACATGAATATTTCCTTGTCAAGGTTGCTTGAACTTTTCGATTCAAATTTGAAGTATGGTAGACAGCAAATTCATACCTTGTTTAAATGTTAAGAAGAGCGATAATTAATTGTAACCACATTTCTTTCAGATTCAACGCGGTCGTGAAACACACAGCACCCGGACAACACGTGCAAATCGCAAGTCACCACCACAATTAGATACTTAATAATCGCTAAGGAAGACTGAATTGTTCTGTTTCTGTTGTTGCTAAATGTGTAATCCTAATTAAATTATTGATACGCTTACTACTGTATTTGATTTATTTTTATGAAAGTAAGAATGGTAGAAAAAACGTAACTCATGTCATGAATGAATACTCTTAGATATTTGAAATGATCAAAAGTTACAATTATTAACAAAAAAATATGGATTGAATTATTTGTCGTAAATTGTCTTATCTTCTAAACAGTAAAAAAAAATACTTACTATGAGAACATTCCATTCCATAGTAAATATCCTTAAATATCCTTTAAAATAGTCTAACTATTGAATCCATTTAAAGCTATATAAGTTGAAGTTATGTAAGTGCTCTAAATAATTTGGAAGGTGTAACATAGATCAAATCTTTTAAATGCGCTACACGTTCTGATTTAGCAGTCGATAGTTCAAATTCATTATATATTTTAATTCATTTAAATTCCTTCGTAACTTGACTGACAGATGATGTTGAAATCTGTGTCAATCTTATTTTTTCTATGAATAAATAATATTCCTATAGCCAAATACTCAATTAATATGCGAGGTAAGGAAATATTTAAAAGTGTTACATATTTAGAAGATTATGTCATATTTGATATGATAATAATGCATTTTTAAGGTAAATAAAAAGAAACTAAGATATAAGTTGTATGACTGAATTGTTGGAATAAATGAATATAGGTATACTTCTATTAAAAAAGAAACTCAGTAAACAAATTTTTGATCAAATGGTAATGTGTTGTGAAATATCGTTATCAAGTTCTTTTTCCAAAATATACAAGTTGGGTAAAAGATAGTGAAACTTCATAACTTATATGAATGTCATAGTTTTATTTAAAATATCAGTCACAGAAACCTAAGTGTATTCTTAGCACCCCACAGGCGTTGTGTCTAACGTTTCATAAAATGTATTATAAGAATAGATATAAGAAAACGGAGAACAGCTTACACACTAGAAGAAAATATAATACAAAAGTAAATATAAATTGAGATGCTAATGATGATGTATGAATGAGAGAAGACGTTTAACTTTGGGCCATGCAGTCCCTGGATACAGATTATGAAACGCCGAGCCTTAACGAACGCGATCCGGTTCGAAGAACCACGTTTCGTTCCGTTTCGTTGTTGCATTCCGTCCGAGTATTTTTAAACTAAGTTTTAGAGAATAAATAGTCGTCGAGGAAATGGTTGGTGGGTATTGGAGTGGTTTAGCCGAGGAGTTGGCCGTGACCATAGCCGTAGGCAGGGGCGGCAACGACGCGAGCGGCGGCTGGATGTGCCGCATGCCCTTGCCTGCTTACAACTGCGTTGAATCTGTAATTAAATTCCTTTTTAGCACGATTTTAGGATATTTAATCAAAAAATCAAAAAAATATTTATTTCGTAACAATAGAACTATAAACTATAACAGTGCATGGAGATCCTCTTTTAGGTATAAAAATACTTGTACTAGAAGATCTCGCTCTTCCTCAATATTCTTACATATACTTTTGTTACAGAAATACCATTAGGTGTTAAAATTATACTTTTATAAAATAAAACAGAAGAAAAGAATAAAAAAAAAAAAAAAAAAAAAAAAAAAAATAGGTGAAATATTAATAGGTGAAAAGATACTCTGAATGCTACCATTTGGCACATTTCATTCATCACATTTCTGTAGTATCTTTGTACCTATAGTTAGGTGGATTTTGCTATTCAGTTTAATCAAATACCATCACTGTATGGAGTATATCGGTAGTTTAAAAATTACATGTATTGTTCAATATTTCCCCAGTGTTTCCTGTTTCTGTGGCGTACTATTCCAGCCTATATTCTACCATCGTGCCTAATTTCCTTTCCACCGCGATTGAGTTATAATATTAGTTCTAAGATGATGAAGTTCCCGTAGTAAGAGGAAAGCCTGCATCTTACCCATTATGGTCATCAGCAGTATAGTCGACAGTACGAAGAGTGCCGTCTGGTTCCACGAGGGAGTACTGTCCCTTCACCACATCACCATCACGGGACTCCCATTGGCTCTTCTGATCACCGGTGTGCCCATCTGTGACTCCGTAGTTGAAGGTATAGCGTGGGTGAGCCTGTTGATAATATAATTAAAGAAACAAAATGACTTTCTCAAACTTACATAATTATATTTCAAGTACCTAGAGTAAATGTTAGTAACCTTTCACAAACTGTGTCATTTAATATGTTTTCATTGGTTTTGTGATTTTACAATTTATTTTAATTGAAGTGATGCTTCCGCACAAGCATATTAGTAGCGGTCTGCTGATTAATTTCCTGATTCACACAAAGTTTTAGAGTATCGGCTCTAAAATAATAATACATAGATTATAATCCCATCCTCAGTAATTGATAGGCCTATGTTGGTTATGTTATATATACATGGATATATAACATTGGATATGTTATATGTACAGATTAAGTTTTCACTTATACCTACGGTTTTATTTAGACTTTTATAGTTCTATTTAACACAAAATAAATGTATTTTGTTTTTCTTCCGATGTTTTGCACCGTTCCAAACATCATGGTCACGGAAGTACTATGTGTTCTCACCACCCTTAAAATATTTCATCCAAGTTTGGCGATTACGACAACCAACCCATTTATATGAAGAAATTAAGCAGCGTTTGTTTTGCTGTTTATTCTTTCATGTACTTATTGTATTATAATAGACCTCAATGACTTACGTAAACTTCAACCGGAGCTGCGTGTCCGTATTGCCCGTACGCAGCGAGTGGTGCTCTATAGACAGGTGCTGCGTGCGCTACGACCGCACCGTGACCTGCCAACACATTATCAGATAAGTATAGGACCGGGCCAATAACTTGACCAAAACCATAGACCAAAACATCTGCGCTGACAAAATATTTATGCGAAATATTGCAAATGGCACTAGGTTTTTTGCTTATGGTTTTGATAAGTTGTTTGCGCAACCTAGACAAACCAACCCATTTTTTTCAGAATGAAGGCGTCCCCCACTAAAACACAACTAGCAAAAAACTGATACCTACATTACTTTGATAATAAACCTGTGAGATTATTTTCAAAGTAATCCTCGTTTACCTTATTTCCTGAGTTTACCATAACTGACGAAATTCTATGATTTTTACGGAGTAGACAGTTTTGGTTACACCGAACTTTTCTTTTTTACTTACATTCCTATATTATTAAAATATCAAATAAATATAAGCATTTGGTTTATTAAATATACTTATACTAACCAAGACCATAAGCCGGTGCTGCGTACCCGTGCCCGTATGCTGGGGCTCCCAGGACAATGCTCTGTGAGGACAGAGCTCCGTGAGGCGCCGCGATCAGACCTCCGCGAGCCAAGCTCACCAGACCGCAAACCAGGATCAACTGAAAATAACTAGTGCTTTATTTTGTTCCACATTTTTCAGTTTGCTCAAACCACTGAACAGAAGAAAACGATTAGATGGAATATGTTAATTAGGCATTTAGCACTAAAACAAGTGTCACCTCGCAACCAGCCCAGTTGCAATTGGGTGTTTGACTGTTGTTGAAATGTAGATATTTAATTATGACATGCGAAAATATAACATTATTGAATAACAAATATGAAAAAAGAAATTCAATATGTATTATAACAAGCGAATTATGAGCTACTTAATTGTGACTCTAGCTATCTCTTTCTAAAACGAAATTTTCTATGGCGAGAGTTTGGCGCTATAGAAACGTGACATCACGTTTCTATAGCGCTCTCTTTGTCTGATTAGTAAGTTTGATGCTCTATATCGCTGAAAATTTGCAAGATATTTGAAAATAAATACCTATGTTGTGTTGCTACTAGTTAAATGAACATTTTAAGTCAATAAAATATTTCAGTCAAATACCCAATTATAACAACGTGAAGTAAATACGAATAGGTAGAAAAGTATGACGTGTGTTTTAAAAAGTGCAGATCTATTTCACGCCATCAAGATCTTCAGATAAAAATATTAAAAACAATTATCTAAAAGTAACTAAATTTTAAAGTTTAGTTTAGCTCAAATCAAGATCCACAGATAAAATATTAAAAGCAATTATCTATAAGTAACTACATTTTAAAGTTTAGCTCAAATATTAAACGGATATATAAACGCATAATAAACTTAAAATTAAAAAGTTTGATAAAATTATTATCAGAGCGATTTTGACATAAACATTTGACCTTGACATAAACATTTAAAACTAGAATAAAATTAAAAATAAATAAGCTTTTTGGGCGAATTAAAGTTTACAAATTTGACACATTTTTATGAAAGCATTTTTTCAAACGCCACAAATACAAATGTCGCAAAAGCCACTATCAAAATTTACGTACTAACACTTTACCTTGACGAACATTTTCCTATTGTTTGCTTATCTAACACTAGTACTTCACTCTAAGCTCTAGGGCTTGTTCTGTGTCAAATTACGAGTTATCTGGCGCTTATATAGAGGCTGAATGTCCTATAGGTATTACTTAAATCCTTATGTCGCCTGCGCAGGAAAACATAGGCATATATATTAGTGGGTGGTGCCCCGAATGAACTAGATCAAGAGCATTGAGTGGATAAGACATACTTCACTTAGAGCCACAGTTATCTTTACTATTTAGGAGATATGTATGACTAGTCGGTTCTGAAGTGAAGCGAGTGTTATAAATAAATTTTATTAGAATTATTTAGTTTCATATTTTTAACAAGATTTAAATAAATATACCCTCTCTATCGTGTGAAAAGTATAAATTTAAATACCGCACAGCAAATAGCAAGGAAAGTAGCAATTTGTTGGTGAAAATGACACAAAATCAAGTTTTCAGATAAATCACAGAATGGAAAACTGCAGCCTATTCCACTCTAATCCAATTTAGATTTAGTTCGCACAGTAAACTTTGAATTGAAAATTGGTCTCAATACTATTAGCACAACAGTACTGCACTATAAATAAAATATCGAATAAATAAATAAATTAAAGGTCTCGCTTTGCCGGTGACCTGTGCAAAATATCTAATATAAACAGTTTTTTGTTCCAACAAAGTCTACAATGCGCTAAAATACTAATGTCAAATATTGTAAGTAGTACTATGCCAATACGTGTTCAAAGAAAACTTGTTTTTTTTTATTATGTGTGAATTTAGTTAACTTACATAATTTATTGTAGTGTCATGTAAAGTGTTAAATAATAAAATAACTTTGCTATTTGATAATCTTTGACACTTAAATTGAAAGAGTATTTCGTTAAACTTTTTGCTATTCTATATTTTAATGTTACTTACATATTTTTTGGGAAAAAAATTTTTGATTAAAATTTTATTAAAATTAGTAAAGTTAAAACGTCTCTCGGATTTAAAGTAAACAATTTGAGTTATACAAGAAAAAATGTCATTTATAGTATTTCCGTACAGCACCAAAGCCAATTTAATACAAACATTTTGGTGGTAGAGCTTTTAAATGATCGTTAAAAATTACTAATGACATATTATACCTAGTAGACGATGTCTGTAACTATGAGTCATCAATGTCAATGACCCAGCTTCGCGACTCGTCGCGTCGGCCTTATTGGATAAAACGAGTTCCAGATCAATTTGTATTGTCATTTCCATATCAAGTGACGTACTTGGAGCGACGTCATGCGATTCTGAAATGTGTAACTCCTAAATTTGAGCCTTCATCCATAATGCCAAGCACACACGGTTAGAGTCAACGGTAGAGCAGAACGGTAGAGTAACTCGCTAGAGAAGAGTGCTATTAAGTTATCTGACATGGTGGTCATCTTTTCTTGCTTTTATGCATTCACTATACAATTTTTAGTATTGAAAACGAAGTATTAAAACAATTCGACCCGTCTTACAACTAGTTCTAACTCAAAAGCATTCGCCCGGATAGTGAAAGGTCGTGGATTTGAGTCCAATCGGAGCTAGTTGTAAGTCAGGTCGATTTTTTTTAATACTTCGAGTTCATTAGCCAAGAAGAAATTTACACTGCTGACAGTATTTGTATTGCCAGTAGTTCCTCTGCCACTGCTGTCACCGGGTCACTGCTGGTACCGGGCTGGCAAGTTTTTTGCCTGTTCTTCTTGTCATTTAAAAAAGTCTTGAATGGGCGGTAGGAAAATGTTGACGATTCAAAAGTGCATGTGTATCATGTTAATTTGAATAAATATTTTTATATTTATTTTATCTTTATCTGATAAGTTTGTAGCATTCTTCTCTACTGTGTAAAATAGGCTTTACTGATTATTAGACTGCTTTTATAATTGGGGTGCAGTTCCATAATTTTACAATTATTTCTTGTTTGATTACAGTAATGTACAATTACGTTTATGTTACAATGTAATTTCGGAATGTAAATTTTAACTGCAATGGTGTTAGAAGTACGAGGTCTTATTGAAGTTATTTGGATGAAAGAATATGAGTCTCTTATTATTAGTTTTATTATATTTTTTTATTATTATTATTGAATTTGCATCACTTTTTATATCAAGTTTGTTTATGAAATATTCCATCAATACATGCTTCATAGGTAAGAAGTAGTAGTTTTATTTCGAGTATTATTCTACTCAATCTAATTAGTTATGTTAAGAAGTCTAGCTTTCACTAAAGTAAGTACGAGTGTAGATGATCACGTGTCGGAATACATGTTAATTTATCATCAGCCACACAATCATTAGTTAACAAAAGCATAATTTACCTACTTAAGAAACTCAAATTAATTTATTAGGTAAATTGAAAAACAAAGACCAGAGAAGTTGGAGACTGTTGTATGTAATATTGTTCTAATACCATATTATGTAGTTAACCAACTGTTTTATGGAAATAGGAAACAACGACGGATATTACCACGTACAACATGACACAAGAAAATATCGAATAGTTTTTTTTTTTACTTTTACCCGCCCGGGAATTGATCTCGTGACCTCAGAGATTACGGCATCTAAAAAACCGGTGTGTACAACACTCGACTACAGAGGTCATCTAATCAAAGAACAAGTGACTCAGATGTTAAATAGCTTGTCAAAGAACGTCAGCTGTAATTATATTCCAAATAAGTAAACCAATACAATATCAATAATAAATCCCTCCTACAGCTAAAATTATTTTACGGAACAATGTGTAAGATGATCCAAAGTATCAATTATGTTGTTATCTTCTGAATGAGCATCACATAATATAAGTATGGAGAAATATCTTAATAAACCTTGGATGATTTAATAGGTGATAGCTTGTGCAACACTGTATGACTACACTTACAGGTTTTGATCGTGAAATAGGCAGGAATACTTCGAGATTTAAAAATGTTTTTTCACTTCTCATGCTCGTAAAGTTCGTGTTTATGTTGGGTATAGGCTGCATAAAATTGCTTTTTATGCTCTAGTGCATAAAGTAAAATCTTCATCTATGTCACAGACTCTAAGACAAAGGTCGTCAGGTAAACAGTCACACACGCAATTAAACTTCGTTAAATAAACTTTTTTTTTCATTCTGTTTCTTAAATTTTGTACATTATCCATGTTAAATTACTAAATAAATAAAACTAGGCAAAATTAATGAGTTTTGTAAGAAATAAGTATTTCAAGAGCATTATGGACTACGATCTATGCTAAGTAACTGTGCTGCCACTTCCACGTATAAAAAAAAGAAAAAGAAAGTTTTCCCGCCAATATGGCGAAGTCTTTATTTTTTCTTTTTTGCAATATTGTAATTTATTTTCCTCACACTCGAAGTGAAAAGCAGAGTGTGTAACTCGTACATAAAACCCATTTTACCCTCGAATTGACTATCCATCCTCGCCTACGGCTCGGGTGGATATATACGTCTCGGGTAAAATGGTATGTTTTATGCACTTGTTGTACAATCTACTATTATGCATTCACAATGCTATTCTGTAAGTATAAGAAAAATTGTGATAGTAAAAAACCACGAGCCCTGCAAGTAGTCTGCCTGAAAGCTACGATAAAATTCTGGATTTAAAATACAAACTTGGGTTAAATAGACTGATATTAACTTATTTTTAGTTAAAAACTTGACTCTTATAACCAATATTACCCTAAAGTCGATTTATGTAAATTTGTTTATTTACGCATTGTATTGCTGTGTTTAAAATATAAGTTAAACTTAAAAAATGGACTTTAAAAAGTTATCTAAAAGCTTGTGTTGCATGAGTTGTTTAGTAAGCACACTTCACTTATACGAAACAAGGTAGGTGATAGACATCTCAATCAATCACATTATAAACAGACATTAATAATATCTTATTAAACTACTGCTCTTAAAGCAATAAATCATAATTTAGGGCATTGTGTGAGAAAAAATTACAGTAATGATAGTTAATATTTATGTAAGCACAATCTCGTGCGAATGTTTAATATGTAACACCTGCGTTAATGTATTAGTACGCTCAATTCATTCTCGATTCATTTAGCTATTATGTAAAGTAGTTGATTCAAACATGTTCATTATCTTAGACATCTAATAGTCTTAAGCGATGGAAAATTATATGATCATATGCAGTGTTTGATGAGAAAACAGCTATGCATATCGGATAGTAGTCGCCGACACTTCATTAGATGTAGATTTTGTTATGTTTTCCGTTTCCGTTTTAATTAACGGATGTTTAATATTTGCAGATGGTATTAATTTTTTTACAACATTTAGAACTCCTTCGTTTGACATATTTACGTAGTGTTTATGAAGAAAAAGCTTATTTCAGACCCTAGTCTATCTGTGTGCTAATTTTCATACAGATTTCGGCGTGGTTACGTAACAAACCTCGATCCTGGAGTTTACTTATAGCAGTTAGATAAAATTAAATCTGATATCATCATCATCATCGTGTCATAAGATTTTAAACTTTCGCGTTCCATTATAATTATAAACAAGAGTAACGGGACTCAACGCGACATTTATTATGAAGTACATATTATTATGTACTTACAGCTTGTGACCAGTCTGCTTGTGACCACGGCTGTAGCAACACAGCCGAAACGTCAAGCTGTAAGTACATAATAATATGTACTTCATAATAAATGTCGCGTTGAGTCCCGTTACTCTTGTTTATAATCATCGTGTCAGCCAAACAACGTGCAATGCGCTGGGCATATTCCTCTATATATATTAACAAACTTATTACCATTACAAAACCTATATCTATTGTCGAATTGAATTTGACAGGCCCGATGTAGTAGTAGTGCTGACCATATACCTACTGAGCCAGAAGTCTTGCGTTCTATCCATACCCGGAACAAACATTTATGACGACCTCCGTGGCCGAGTGGTGTACGAACCGGTTTTCAAGTTGCCGCTATCTCTAGAGGGCCCGGGTTCGACCCACAGACGGGTAAATGTTGAAAACAAACTTTCCAATATTTCCACGGGTCTGGGTGTGTGGTAATACCCGTCGTTGTTTCCAATTTTCATATTAATAAGTAGTACTTAAGCTACTATACTTTGGTATTGAAACAATGTATGTGATGGGGTACAATATTTATTTATTTATGTGTGGAACATCTGCGTTTGTTCCGATTCTTGGCGTTATTAAGTATCTATTAGTAACCGACTTCCAAATTTTGTTTTTACAATATTTGTATTACCATCGTTGGTTCTGATAACCGTAACTCAAATTCTTAAATGCCTGCGTGTGTGGGATGTTGTTCGATATTCCTCTTGCTACAAACTGACCCTAAGGAATAATATTTCTTTAATACATTAGTTAAATTATGTAATACTGCATACAAAAAGCCTCTTCCTGAAGGTGATTTAACGAAGGGAAGTAAGAAAGTGTGTATTAACATATTCTTGTCGTGAATTTGACGGAACACTCAGTGATACCTGTCATTTATACTCGTAATAGTTTTTGTATGTAAACAACTAGTTATTATCAAGTTTTATTAGCTCCGTTAGACCAGTTGGTCGGTTGGTTGCCTATCCGCATTGCGTCCGCGTGGTGGGTCATGGCCCATTCTTCTTATCCATCCAAGAAAGGCCTATGCCCCAGCAGTGGGGACTTATATGACTGATGATGATGATGATTGACAACAAATAAAAATGCATCTTTACATCTTGAGATAAAGTTGATTTTTGTCAACCAACCGTATCTGAACGTTTAGTAAGTTTAAACGCTTAGATCATTTTGACGCTGACTGTACTGTGCTGTTCTAGAAAGATTCGAGTCTCTTTTGTTCTGGCCACAGTTCTGCACAACTTAACTTAAGCAATTTCAGATCAGGTTTAATCTATAAACTAGTTGAATGGTGGTTTTACATGCAAATCTTTGGCTTTGCTAGATATTATCGAAAGTGTGTAGGTAAATCAATTTCCTTTACACATTGATGTATAGGTAATTTACATACAGGAATGCAGACTTGATTGGCCAAAACGCGTATGACACGTATTAATATAAAATTGCCCCAATAACGGACAGGTTTAAATGACAGATTTTACCTAGGTACCTATAATTCTTAACAAAACTGTTTAGTTCGAACCAAAAAAATACAACATCTACTAAAGACATCATCGAGTGACGTTCCATACAAAGCAAAAAACTTAAACCACTGTTACTTACTTAAAAACAAGATAAATAAAAATCGGCCAAGTGCGAGTCGGACTCACCCATGAAGGGTTCCGACCCCCTTCGTACCGATTACATACACCTAGCAAAAATACCACTATAATTTTTCGCCAGAAAAAAAATACTTTCATAGTGTTCGTATGAAAGAAAAAGTTATAATTGCGGTTTTTGAAAATGTGTTATATCTTAAAAACTTGTAAAGCCTATTTAGCTGTAATAGTTTTACTTTTAACTTCTTCATATTTACAACTATCGTGAATTTTTTACGTATCCAAAAACAACCATTTGGCTGGCAGGGGTAACTACACTTGACTAACAAAATTTTGCACTTTTAAACTCAAAATTCACAAACGGATGCCTCAATAAAAAAACTGTTTTTACGAACCCGCAATGTTTTTAAAATTGCTATCTAACGACACCATACACTATGTCGGTCACCACTTGGTCGGCGTGATTAATATGTATATTCATGTCAAATTACAGCTTTCTAGTACTAAGAGTCTATGACCTAGGCTGGGGACGGACAGACGGACATAGCGAAACTATAAAGATTCCTTGTTGACTACGGAACCCTAAAAAAGGTTTGGGTTTAAACTCAGGGTTTAAATGATCGTACGAATTGACGGGAAGTGTTTATTTAATTTCCGCATAATTCCTTTTTAGATCAATCAATACTAAACAATTTGTTAAATTAAAAATTTCCAAAAGCTAGCTAAACGATAATTAAAACATAAATATTCATTAATATTTTTAGTTCAGTTGCTCGTATAGACTATGTCAGTATTTTTTGTCGCAGAAATCAATATATCGGTTAACATGCGACTTAAAATGGATAAAAAGTGTGATGTTGAAATATTTCAGTTAGTGAGCTGCGATAAGTATGTAGGTAACCCGCCTGGCAATTATAAACCTTAATTATGCCTCTCCAATTTGGATTAAGGCTCCGGCAGGATATACGCGTCTGCGAAGCGGAAGCGACGCGGGAACGCCTGTCACGCATCAAGTCGGAAACATATTGTTACGGGTTGTGGGATACGGGATGGGAAGGAAACACGTCAGTCACAAGTATGTAGGACACCCGATTGGCAGATATAAAACCTTAATTAAGCCTCTCCAATTTAGAATTAAAGCTCCGGCAGGATAGACGCGACCAAGCGTATACAAAGAAGAGGCGCTACGAGGACGCGGTGGGTAAGTTAGTAAGTTAATAAGTAAAGTTAGGTAGTGAGTTTTTGTACTACTTACCCACCTGCGCTCTACCTGCCTCTACGTTTGTCGGGAACATACGTATTACTTATTTTACTACCTGTAGTCCAGGAGATGTACTTTCTGAAACTTTTTAATATTCCCACGATATAGTTATAGTCCTAGACTAGATAATTGTCACCGTTTTAATGACGCTCAATTATCTCAATCACCTATATCAATTACATGGTCTAGAACCGAACTGTGTCATACCGAGCAGTTAAAATGACTAGGATTGCAATCTTGTCGGCTTTCTGTGACGTTTGACATGTGACGATTTTATCAATATGAGGTGGCTCCATAACTTACTGTTGAGCAAACATGAGCAAACTTCATTGGCAAAGTGATTATATGTCCTTAGGACAAAAGACTGCGTTCGATTCCTAATCGTCAATAATACTTATGTGATTTACCTACGTTTCTATTTGTTCTATATCTGGGTTTATCAGTTACTAGCGGATCCTCGCGGCGGTTTCACCCGCGTGGTACCCGTTCCCGTGGGAATATCGGGATAAAATATAGCCTATGTCACTCGGGAAGAATGTAGCTTTCTAATGGTCAAAGAAATTTCTAAATCGGTCCAGAAGTTTCGGAGTCTATTCGATGCAAACAAACAATTAAACAAACAATCAAATCTTTCCTCTTTATAATAATAATAATAATAAAAAAAAAAAAAAAAAAAAAGAAGCGTCAACGTGACAGGACATTCTTTCCCCATTTTATATCTAATATTTTATTCAGAGATCGAAATTCTCATATATTCTGTAATACTTCGATCAACAATAGCATCCAGTTTGTAATACCACAATTATTTCATATTTATTAGACCTAAAATACCAAAAACAAATAGAAAATTTACTATGACATTTGAGAATGTCATCACCAGTCATCATCATATTGCCAAATTACGAAATCAACAAATGGGATAACGAATGAAGAAATAGATGTTGACGAGAAGCCGAGCAGCACGTCTTCCACCTCCGGGCTCGTCACCTCGCTCCGCCTCGCAGTTGTCGGCAACTGCCTCAGTGCCGTGTGTTCAGCTGACATCTGCAGTTGCGTCGAGTGATAGTGACGAGTACTTCTCTCCGCCGACGTCGCCACCGCCTGTACGCCGGAGGAGGGGCCGGCCACCGAAGAGTTTGGGGCTTCTGGGGCAAACGGCTCCGGTCAGGGCCCCCGCTCCCGGTGGAGTGCAGCGCATGCGATGGACAATTTCCATCAATGAAAATGTCATGCGCGCATATTTTGAGGCAACAGAGGCAGGAACTAATCTTACTGCGTATCGTGTTCGGATGCTTTCTCTGTTTCAGGCTCTCGAACCATCAATCAACGTTTCGGCTCAACGACTGTCGGATCAGGTGCGAGCCATTCAACGGGGTCACTTGTTGGATGACTCGGTACTTGATCGGCTCCGTACAGAGGTGCAACGTAACCGTATCATTACTACTGCATCGCAGGCGGCAACTCAAGCTTCTGCCGCGGCCACATTGCAAGCTGACGTTGCTGATAGTGATCGTGGAGATGATATGGTTACTACTGTAAGTCCCCAATACAATGATATATTGAGGAGTACTCTTGAAGATGTAGTTCGGGAATTTCGATCGACTTTGGTTCACCTTAGACCTCGGCTTCCACGTTTTCCCATGCACAAAAAAAATAGGGCGCTGATGTGTGCTTTAGATTTGCTACTACCAAATTACTTTGATAGTAGTGAAGACCTGACTGATACTCATTCGATCCTGTACTGTGCGGCTATTACAGCTTGTCGTGTTGCTCATGTCAAATTTCCAAATACTGACACAGCAACACGCCCTCGCCTGGCTGTACCAGCCTGGCAGTGTAGGATTGAGCGTCGTATCAGTGAGGCTAGGGTACTCATCGGTAAGCTCAGCTGCTTTAGGGAGGGCAACATGCGCCCTAGGGTCATGCGCTTTGTGAAACGTGCATTCTTGGGGACTGGTATTAGTCCTCAAAATTATATTTCATGTGTCACAGAGCGCATCGACTTCCTGAAGCAGAAAATTTGTGCATGGGCTAATCGTATTCGAAGGTATAGGGTGCGAGTCGATCGCTTTACTCAGAACCGCATGTTCGAGAGAGATCAACGACGTGTTTATGCATCCTGGGAGCGATCGTATCAGAGTGATACTGATATGCATCGGCCGGATGATGAAGCCATGATTTCTTTTTGGCACAACATCTGGTCCGTGCCTGTCACTCACTCTGAAGGCGCGTGGATGGAGGATGTTGAGCGTTCGTGTGAGCTTATACCTGATATGAATGAAGTAACCATTGACTACCAAGACGTAGTTTGTGCAGTTCGCTCCTTACCCAACTGGAAATCTCCAGGCCCGGATGGACTGCACAATTTCTGGTATAAATGGTTACCTAGCTCGCACGTTTGCTTAGCATCTCAATTTCAATGTGCTTTATTATCTCGATCGCTTCCAGAATTCATGACAACAGGCATAACCCATCTGCTCCATAAATCTGGTAGTACTGCGGACCCCAAAAACTATAGACCTATCACCTGTCTGCCAACAATTTATAAAATTCTTACGTCCATTTTGAGGTCGAAGATTAATGAACACATTAATCAAAATTCTATTATGGTCGCCTCTCAGAATGGATGTAGGAATGGGGCCCGTGGTACTAAGGAGCTACTCCTCATTGACATGGCTATTAACCAACAGGTTCGTCGAAACCGAAAGAACCTGTCGACTTCCTGGATAGATTATAAGAAGGCCTATGATTCCGTGCCGCATTCGTGGCTCATGAGGGTGCTGGAGTTGTATAAAATAAATACAACTCTACGCACTTTCTTGATATCGTGCATGCGAAAATGGAGAACGGTCCTTTTCTATCCAGGATCTCGACGGATTCTAGGTCAGGGCGATCCTATAAAAATAGAGCGAGGTATCTTCCAGGGTGACGGTTTGAGTCCATTGTGGTTCTGTCTCGCCTTGAACCCTCTGAGTACACTTCTCGAGAGTTCAGGGTTAGGCTATCGTTTACGGAGAAATGGTCAAGTAATATCACACCTGCTGTACATGGATGACCTGAAACTATTTGCCCATAGCAGTTCTCATTTGACAGCGTTACTGAAGGTTACTGAAGCTTTCAGTAATGCCATTAAAATGGAATTTGGTGTGGACAAATGTGCAGTCATGCATGTAAAGCGTGGTCAGATAATGGAATCTACGGGTATACAACTCTCGGATTCTATTCATCTTAGATCTCTCTCCGTAAACGAAAACTATAAATATTTAGGTATGTCACAGGCATTAGGCATCAACGATGCTGACATGAAACAGTCGTTGCGTGAGCGTTTCTTGGGGCGCCTTTCAAAAGTCCTTAAAAGTCTTTTGTCTGGCGGAAACAAGGTTCGCGCATACAATGGATGGGTCATGCCGGTACTAATGTATTCCTTCGGCATACTTAAATGGACTCAAACTGAACTGGATGCCCTGGATAGAAAAGTTCGTACATTGCTAACAGCACACCGCATACATCACCCACGTTCATCGACCATGAGATTGTATATCCCGCGGAAGTGCGGTGGTCGTGGCTTCTTAAATGCTAAGACATTGCATAACCGCGAGATATGCAATCTTAGGGAGTATTTTCTCCAAGTCGATATGGGGTCTCATAGAGATGTAGTTGCTGTTGACAATGGACTGACTCCTCTATTTTTAGCAAAAGAAAACTGGCGCAAACCTGTAGTACTTAGTACTTCCGACCGCAGCACTGTGTGGCAAAGCAAGGAGTTACATGGCAGATTCTACCGGGCTCTCCATGGGCCCGACGTAGATTTATTAGCCTCAGTATCCTGGCTCCGCTTCGGTGATCTTTTTGGCGAAACCGAAGGTTTTGTCTGTGCAATTATGGATGAGGTTGTGATGACGAATAACTACCGAAAGTATATCCTAAGGGATGGCACAGTGGATATTTGCCGAGCGTGTCATCGTCCGGGTGAATCCCTTAGGCATATAATCTCCGGTTGTTCTCGTCTCGCAAACGGCGAGTATTTGCATAGACATAACCAAGTGGCCAGGATAATACACCAACAACTTGCTCTGAAACATAGTCTTGTGGCATCCGAGGTGCCGTACTACAGGTATGCACCAGAACAGGTCCTTGAAAATAGCCATGCCACATTGTATTGGGATCGATCTATCATTACAGACAGGACTATTGTAGCTAATAAGCCTGATATTGTATTGATAGATCGACACGAACGCCGCGCGATAATTGTTGATGTCACTGTTCCCCATGACGACAACCTTGTGAAAGCTGAAAAAGATAAAGAAAACAAATATCTTGATTTAGCTCACGAGATTGTTGACATGTGGGACATTGATTCAGCAATTATTGTTCCGATAGTCATATCTGCCCATGGTCTGATAGCCAAGAGCCTCGATAAACACCTTAAGAGGCTTGCGTTAGGTGGATGGATCGGGAGTCAGATGCAGAAGGCAGTACTTCTGGACACGGCCCGTATAGTAAGAAGGTTCCTGTCTCTGGATCCTTAACCATCGGTAGCCGGGACCTTGATCTTGCTGCCGTTGGGGAACTGCATTTTTGTATTTTTAAATGTTATATTTTTTAGTGTTATACATTGTAAAAATTTAATGTTTAGAAATATAATTTTGTAAGTATTTAAAATGTAATAAAGGGAATAATAATAATAATAAATAACTTCTTACATTCACACCAATTATCTAAGCCCATGTTAATTTCATTAAGAAACTGTATCATGGAAAACTTGATAACGGATAAATATATACTTAAATACTTTTTGTTTGTAAATACATACTTAACATACATAGTAAACACCCAGACCAAGACAAATAGACATGTTCATGCACACAAATATTTGTCTTGTTCGGGAATCGAACCCGAGACCACTGACGCAGAAGGTGGGTAGCCTACCCCTGCGCCAAATCGTAGATATAAAGTATCCGTGGTCGAGTGGTCCTGAGGTTCCGGGGCCGATTCCCGGTCGAGTAAAGGAGACTGGCGAACTTCTATGTATTTTCAGACCTCGATTTATAGGTCTCGTTCATGGAAAGAATCGAATGGTACTTAAAGAACTATGCAAGACTAACAAAAAAGTTTATAGTTTGTATGCTTTTTAAGTTGGAAAAACAGAGATATGTTCAAGAACCTAAAACTATAGAAGTTAGTGTAAAAATCATATATACTTAACAACATTTTATTTAATTAACAAATAATTATTAACTAATAAATTTTGAATGATAAAATAGATGAATGGGTAGGTAATAACAAAGACAAATAACAAAAGGAACCATTTTTTTTTTAATAAAGACAGGTAAGTATCGCACCGCTGCTGGCGCCATCTGCGCTAAGCTTTGCGTGCGGATTTTCATTAGTTTTTAACTTATTTTATGTAGGTACCTTCTTTGATGTAGGTATCTAATAATATGTATAAATAATAAATGACCTTGTTTTACATGACTACTGCATCAAATGAAGCGGATTTATTATGTGTTTCAATGTTATTTTGACCTGTTCAGTAAATTATTTGATATTTGAAAATTATTTATCTTTTTATTCCATTCTTTAATAAATCAGGCGTTCGTAAAAGTGAATTGTAGGAGTTTACATTAATTTGATTTTCATGATACTGAAAGTGTACGACTTCGTAAAATATTAGGGCGATTCTCGCCGGTCTCCTTTGGAAAACTTAATTCTCTATATTTTCTCGTGTGAGTGGGTGTCTCATAAACTACTTAATTTTGAGTTGGAAGTTGGAATAATGCATGGGATAGTATCCTGCAACATCTTTATAGACCTATATATATTATTCAAAATACATTGTTCGGGTGTTAGTATTCAGTTCAGAACCGTCCGTCGTTATGGTAAACGTTATCGTGATCGCATTATATTGTATGAAAGCCAGAGCAGAGCTCTTTTGGTCGTTTAAGGAACTGAAATTTAATACATATTTGACAGGTGCTGCTGTCAAATATGTATAAAATTTCAGTTCCTTTACCATTTCAGTGGTAGAGCAGTCGCCGGATAGCGAAAGATCGTGGGTTCGAGTCCCATCGGAGCTGGTTGTGAGACGGGTTGATTTTTTCTAAATACTTCATTTTCAATTTTTCTAACTGAAATATTTTGTAACACAACAGATAAAACACCACTATTTCAGAAAAACGAGTACTTAAATAATTTTTTGTGATGGTCATACTTTTGTAGAGTTTTAGTTATGAATTAAAATAACTTTTACCACCATAATAATATATGTTTTATAAATATTTTTTTGTCCACAATGGAGTAACACTTGTCTAGCCTTCATCACACCTGATGTTAAGTGGTGATAAGGCTGAAGCCCTTATTCCTTGTACATTACCAAGTTTGATAACTGGCTTTCTACAAGGAAAAATAATTCTTCTTAGCTTACCCGGTTTTCAAACGGGAATGTTTATTCCTAGTAGAAAACCGTAATTTTATTTAGTTTTCTAAGAAGAATTTTTTTTCTTCTTAGCTTACCCAGTTATCAGCTAAGAATTATTTTTTCCTCGTAGAAAACTGTGATTGTATGTGGTTTTCCATGAAGAAGAATAATCCTTTCTTAGCTAACCCTGTTCTACAACTGGACTTTGCGTTCGTCATAAAAAATAAAAATAGTTAATTAAAACTCATTTTATTGCAAAAAAGTTGAACACAAATTATTTAACCTCTTTACTATTAAATAATAAAATAAAACTGTTGAACCCTCGAAAAAAGATTAATCTAAGTAATAAAAATTAATAATTATTCGGTCTAAGCTTATATATGAACGTCAAAGAAGTTAAGCCATCTTTTCGCAATACCTACGCCGTCACTTTATAACAAGAAGAGCCGACAAAAACACAGTTGTCTTTAAAAAATATTAAATTTTTACAATGTAGGTATAAAACTAAATAATATAACATTTAAAAATATTATTATTATTATTAGGTTGTGCATCCTACCACGTAAAAGTCTCCACATCACCCTAAGGTTGACTGGTAGAGAATGCCTGAGGCATTAAGCCCGCCATTGTACAATTTTACATTAAGAATTAAATAAATAAATAAAAAATACTTACATAAGCATAATATTTACTTATTGATTTACAGTAAACAATTTTCAACTAAACAAGAAATCCTTCTTTTAAGATGAAACGGGAAACAGATCGCCGTGGTTTCTTGCACTTTAATAAATTGCTATCTGATCTAATGGCTAAGAAGGGAAAATTCTTCTTCGTAGAACACCACGTACAAAGCTGTGATTGAATTCACAGCTTTCTACGAGGAAAAAATAATTCTTATCTGATAACTGGGTAAGCTAAGAAGAATAATAAATTCTTCGTAGAAAACTAAATAAAATTACGGTTTTCTACTAGGAAAAAATATTCCCATTTGAAAACCGGGTAAGCTAAGAAGAATTATTTTTCCTTGTAGAAAGCCAGTTATCAAACTTGGTAATGTACGAGGAATAAGGGGGCTGAAGGTGGAAGCGCACTACTCCCGGAATCCCCAACCACTGGGAAGCTGGCTATCTTATCTCTAACTGCCGGAACATAATAATGCTGAAAACATCATTGTCATAGCGTCATACTTAGATAAGATGGTAGTAGCTAGCCAGGTGGACTTAGGACAAGTCCTACCACCAACCAAACTGATTAAATTATGTACCCACACTGGGAATCGAACCTGGGACCTCTGGGTCTAGAATGGAAGTAATCCGTGGTGTGAACCACTAGACCACAGAGGCGGTTACACTTTTGTTACTATAACTGTACTTACTTTCTTCTAATAATCTTTTTTTTGCGTTGTAGACTAAACATTAGTCAGTATATTGTTTTTAAAACAGGTAATTTGTAGTAATAATGATATTCTATCACCTAATTTCGAGATACGAACAGCCTTCGAACATTCCCGAAAATTCGATAGAAATGCTGCAGCATTGTTTCGCTCTTGCAACAATTACCACTAACAGCACTGTGTCACGGCCGCGCCCACCGGCGAATGTGCAGAGAATGCGTGCGCGAGAGCAATGCGCATAAAACGGACCGCCCGCATGAGCGGCTGTTTCCAATGTACTGTCACCGACACATCAAGTTTAGCTTATTGTTTTAATTAGAGCTTATTGAACGTTCCTTATAATTCGATAGATTGCTTTCACATTGTATCGCTATCACGACAATAGCCACCAACAGCATTGTGTCACGGCCGCGCCCGCCGGCGAATGTGCAGAGAATGCGTGCGCTAGAGCGGCTGTTTCCAATGTACTGTCACCGACACATCAAGTTTAGCTTATTGTTTTAATTAGAGCTTATTGAACGTTCCTTATAATTCGATAGATTGCTTTCACATTGTATCGCTATCACGACAATAGCCACCAACAGCATTGTGTCACGGCCGCGCCCGCCGGCGAATGTGCAGAGAATGCGTGCGCGAGAGCGGCTGTTTCCAATGTACTGTCACCGACACATCAAGTTTAGCTTATTGTTTTAATTTGAGCTTATTGAATGTTCCTTATAATTTGATAGATTGATTTCACATTGTTCCGCTATCATGACAATAGCTACCAACAGCATTGTATCACGGCCGCGCCCACCGGCGAATGTGCAGAGAATGCGTGCGCGAGAGCGGCTGTTTCCAATGTACTGTCACCGACACATCAAGTTTAGCTTATTGTTTTAATTTGAGCTTATTGAATGTTCCTTATAATTTGATAGATTGATTTCACATTGTTCCGCTATCATGACAATAGCTACCAACAGCATTGTATCACGGCCGCGCCCACCGGCGAATGTGCAGAGAATGCGTGCGCGAGAGCGGCTGTTTCCAATATACTGTCACCGACACATCAAGTTTAGCTTATTGTTTTAATTTGAGCTTATTGAATGTTCCTTATAATTTGATAGATTGATTTCACATTGTTCCGCTATCATGACAATAGCTACCAACAGCATTGTATCACGGCCGCGCCCACCGGCGAATGTGCAGAGAATGCGTGCGCGAGAGCGGCTGTTTCCAATATACTGTCACCGACACATCAAGTTTAGCTTATTGTTTTAATTTGAGCTTATTGAACGTTCCTTATAATTCGATAGATTGCTTTCACATTGTTCCGCTATCACGACAATAGCCACCAACAGCATTGTGTCACGGCCGCGCCCACCGGCGAATGTGCAGAGAATGCGTGCGCGAGAGCGGCTGTTTCCAATATACTGTCACCGACACATCAAGTTTAGCTTATTGTTTTAATTAGAGCTTATTAAACGTTCCATAAAATTTGATAGAATGCTTTCACATTGTTCCGCTATCACGACAATAGCCACCAACAGCATTGTGTCACGGCCGCGCCCACCGGCGAATGTGCGGTGAATGCGTGTGCGAGAGCAATTCACATAAATGGACCGCCATGTGCGGCTGTTTCCAATTTACTGTCACTGACACATCAAGTTTAGCATATTGACATATTCAGCGCTTTTTAAACGTTCCCTAAAATTCGATAGATATGCTTTCACATCGTTCCGCTCTTGCGACAATAGCCACCAACGCCAATGTGTCACGGCCGCGCCCACCGCCAAATGTGCAGAGAATGCATGCGCGAGAGCAATGCGTATAAAAGGATGAGTGGCTGTACTGTCGACGATACATAAAGCTTACAGTGCCACAATCGTTTCTATTCCGGTGGCCAAAATGTGAAACTAACGTGTTTTTTTTTAATGCCATTTTGCTGTCAAGTTGATGTCTAACCATAGCGCCGCTGGCGGCTGAAGGTCTTAGAAGTCAGGGCCGGTTAAACTGACACAAAAAAGAAACATGTACATAGCGCCGCTGTCGCTGGAACAGAAAAGATTGTGCCACTGTAACCGTCGTCGCATACGAGTCACACGCGACAGCCACAAACGCCGCCACTTGAGCTAGAAGAAAAAACAAGTGACGTCTACCGGCACCGGCGTCAACCGTGTGCGGCGAGTTCATAAAATCCGTGCTTCGGAAGCTTTCGGAAGGCACATTAGGCCGTTGTTTCCGGCTGCATTTCTAGTCGTTAATACCTATCAATTTGCGTCATGGCCCATTCTCCTTATCCATCAATAAGGAAGGCCAGTGCCCCAGCACTGGGGACATTAAATGACTGATGATGATGATGATGTAGTATGGAAATACAGGAAATAGGTCAGTGGCCCGTGTGCAGCCAGGCTTAGCCAGTTTTTACATCACAAAAGTTATAGACGACTGGTACTGGTACCCGACGCCAGCGCCATTCGCGGATACAAGACATTTGTATTGTGTGACATGTTCAATACGTAGCGTAGTCAATATATAAATGTAAGGAAGATATGTAAGACCAGTAACTGTTTTGTGTATTACCTTACACTATATTTTGCCTTATATACAATGGAATATATAACAAATTATATTACAATATATTACAATGAATGGAATGAAATGAACAGTCCTTCATTCATCCGTCTGTACCGTTGAAGGTTGAAAATATATTAAAGCACCAATCTCCGTTGAAAGAGTTGAATATAGTAGACGAAAGAATTTTCAAAATCGGTTCAGTAGTTTTAGACATTATTAACTATTGTACATACAAATTTTACTTCGTTTTCGTGTAGATGTAGATAAGTTTGAGTAGATTGAAATATTTCCTTGCACTTGTTTTTTTTCTATTGACGTATCATCATCATCATTTCAGACGTACGACGCATTATTATTGAAGTATGGCAAACATTAAATGTAATGATTAGTACGAGACTGTATGAATCAATATAACGGATTTGGACAATGTTAACCTAATTGAAACCTAATCGTGGGATATTGATACTGACCCACAAATCCGCATCACATTTTCAACCACATTTGGCATTGCCTGCCAATAGGTGACTGTTGTTCGGTCGGCAACAGAAACGGTTCAATTTTATTGCAGTGTATTAATTAATAATTTAGGTGTGCCCATAACTGCTTCGATAAGCCATACGAGTTTCACACCTTTATATGCTATTTAAGAGCCAAGAAACTAAAATAGTTATGGAATGCATTTTTTACCCAGTGAAAAACAAAATGAATTTCAAATCAATAATAATCTAATTTATCACCTGTGTTTCTTTCTAACTATGATGTAATTAGAAGAGCTTGCTGATTCAAGTTTCTTTATTAATGAACAATATAGTAAGTAAGCCTTTATTTACATTTTATTCCCAATGCTATGTTTTAGATAATAAATTATTTCTATTAAACTCAAAAGTCCCCTTTGAGAACTTTTTGTGAGACTAATGTTTTTTATTGTATAAATTTATATAAAAAAAATGATGAATCTAGACCCTCCTTATAAATTTAAACCTATATTTTATTTACAATTTCGTTGCTAGCACCGTAATATTAATAAAGTTGTTTGTCTTAATTTACATTTTCTTACCCTGAAATATTTGAACTATTTCAAAATCTGCGGTGTATAGCATAGGTACCTTTAAGAATATTTAGATTATCTTTCGTCAATTTATATAATTTTATGTAATTCGTCATATCAGAAAGATATAGTTTCAGGCTTATCTCTCAAGGGTTAAGTCAATTTTTAACGTTAAAAGTATTTCATGACCGGATCAATTATTCAGCAACAAAAAAAAGTCCAATCGTCCTTGTGCAGTAACTCGACACTCCCTCGTGCTCCAGTTCTGAGAACTTTGCACTTTCACTATCTTTAGATTGCGTAACCGCATCGGGCTCAATAAAACCAAAAAGGCTTTTGTTGAAAGCAATTATTGTTTTAAAGTACAGCTGTTCGCATTACACTCCATTTACAAGGATATTATCAATGTTTTTTTTTAATGCTGATCGTTCATTATTGATATGCGTTAACTCAAGGGCGTCATTAAATGTATCGCAAGAAATTTATAATCTATCTCCTTTTTTTAAATAAAAAAGCTAATTTGTTTATTCCTTGGTTTTAATGTTGAAACTTTTTAACTTCTCTAGTTTAAATTATTATGAGAATCAAACATCTTAGATGTACGATTTAAATTAAATGGTACACATAACACTCAGTATATCACCAGTAACGTAAAGCTATGTAATTATAATACTTATGTCAGTTCTAATAATAACTTTACTCTAGTTTGTCATAAATAAAATTAAATATCGAACATGTCTAAAAGGTTGATTACTGGCTTCTTGGGTTTTTTCACTACTTTACGTATTACTTCTCTGTGGATATGGCTATGGCTTCCATGAGGGGGCCTGCGATAGCGATCTTCGTCCTCATCGTCATGGTAATGCGGTCGGTAGTCATCGTATGAATCGTGAGTGAAGTCATCCTCTTTGGGCGGATTTTTGTAATTCTTCTTTGGGACCATTATGTATTCATCCATGTCGTCATTACTATATTCAGAGTGTTTATTAGGCCTGTATTTTTTCTTTGGACGAGGTGGTTTGCTATCAACGTAAGCCTTATTTGGTATGTCCGGTAGTGCAGGATAACCATGTTTCATAGATGAAGCCAGCTTAATGTCTTCGAATTTTGAGCCTTTGTAACCTAGCCTAAAGTGATTCGGTTCTTTTTCAAAATTAAAGTTTTCAAATTTTTCATAGTCTTCACCAGTAGGTATCGGATACTTTTGCTTGTTAACGTCATGATCTAGAATTCCTGTGAAGGCATTATATTCGTTGTTTTCTTTTTTGTGTTTTGTTTTACAATTTGGATCAACAGTAAAACCAACGTGAGATTCGGCATGATCTTGGTCGTACGGATGTTGAATAGAATAGCTGTGAGTGTATTCACTTGGTTCCAAGTCATGTGGATAATAATTGGGTCTCTTTTTGGAGTAATCTCGGAAGTTATCGAATTGTCCTTTGTTTCTTGTCTTTTGTTTAGTGCGATAAAATGATTCTTCCTCTTCAGGGTCGTCGTAATACCTTTCATAATCCCTCATACCTTTTTGTTCTCTTGTACTTCTTCCTGTCATATCAGGTTCTTGGATTTCTTCATTATTATTCTTGTTGATAGTTGCCGTGAACCCTGTGTTGGGCCCCGCTGAATACTCTACTGTTTGTGTAGAGCCATCAGGCTGAACTACGCTGTAGTGACCTGTTAAAGTAATGAGGTCTTATTAGTTTTAATTTGATGTTAAGGCTGGCACAAATTATATATGGGACATTTTTGATTTGTTACTTGTTTGCAAAAATAGATAACTAAGAAACAACTGAATCTATTTTGAAAATGCTTTAACCAATAGCAAGCTACATTATTCCCGAGTGACATAATTATGTATACGTTGTTTTAGCGCGATATTTCTACGGGATCGTGTTACCCGCGCTGGTAAAAGTGCGCGGATCAGCTAGTCTACTAATTTAATATAATTATGTTGAATTTTAATTTTAAAATATTTTAGGGATTACATAGTACTAACCTTTAACAGTATCACCATCCTTCGATTCCCACACCGTTTTTATATCTCCTGTCTTTGAATCAGCGACGCCATAACTGAATGAGTAGCCTTTATTTTCCTGCAATAGAAGTGAAATAAAATTGCATTATAATGCCAATCAGCTTTTTTATTCGTTCCTCAATTACAACATCCATTTTCATACATAAAAACAGAGGGAATGTGTGAAGTGATCGCTTGCGTGTAGAAATTCGGTATTTTACTCGTAAAGACAATCGCATGCATGAATTAAATATTCTGAATGGCAAATGAGCGATGTAATCGTTTCCATAACTCAGGAATTTCAGTAGATAATTACTGCCTATTAAATTGTGGACTGGCTATTGTCAATTTGTCCGTCAAGAAATTTAAATAGGCATAACGTGATCCGTTTTTGTTTGTGAACACGATTCATTTATGATAATAGAGTGAAAATTTGCATGTTGTAAAATTGAATCGTATGAAAGGTTCAAGAGTTTCACGATATACATAGTTGGTTGCAATGAAAGACCCTTTTTTATTTTTTTATTTATCATTAAGTTAACTTTATCATTTATACCGATATAGTTGCAGATGATAAGGTTTTTCCATCTCCAACATATTGAGCATACAGGGTTTCCGGCGGAACGTTGAACATACGAAAATAGGAAGGTAGGGTGGTCTGCTACCAAACAAGCTAAAAATGTTTACCTAGGCCCGAAGTTTCTTTGAATATTCGGTATTTTATCAATTTCATACCTTTGACCTCTTTAACAGATCAGATTTTTTAATTTTATCATCCTAATGGTGCATAAGCGTTTTAATATCGTTTAACTTTTTAAAGGGGTTTAAAGGCATTCAAGTGATGAAATTCCGAAAATCAAAAAAACTTCAGGCCGGTGTAACATTTTTGGGATTGGTTAGGTATATAGTACCCCTATTTTCGATTGTTCAACGTTCAACGCCAAACAACATGAATGGATGTTTAAAATCAGTCCAAATATCGGCGAGTGGCGTCATTCAAGTTCAAGATGCTCGGGCGCATCGACCGTTACTCAATGTCAATGACGGATCGTTCACTTTCGTTTGTTTCCGCTTGCGTTCACTTTTCAACGTCAATATAGATTAGCTTGTTTCGAATTTATTAGTAAACAATAAAGGAAGTGAAATATCTCGTGAAAAAAACTTTAATGAAAATGACGGGATGTTTACAGTGTTGGCGTAAAAGAAAAAATTGCTAGGAAATTAGTGCGCATTGCTTATTTTTTATCTGACATACAAAAGTAACGCTCTTCCCCGGGGACTATTTTTATGAGTAGATTTTTACAACTGAGTTTTACAGCTAATATTACAAAGTAAATACTAAATTATATAATAAGGAGCAATTCACAAGCCTCCGTATATTTACATAACCATAGAGAATAGTAATATTGTTATTCGTTCTGTATTATATTGTCTTAATCACAAGTTCATAGTGAAGATAATGTGAATTATTATTAATATCATAGCAGTCCTAGTCAGAGTTGAAATCGAAAAATCTCACTTAAAGTTGAATGAAACAACATGCAAATATAATTTTATTTAGTGCAACAGTTCATGAGTTCATAACAAGTTGTCATGTTGCTATGGAGAAAAGTGGGTGAACCAAACTGGATCGCAATATGAAGTGTTTCAACATGCAATGACCACTTTCGATAAGTGTTTGCACTGTATCTCGAATGTTTCGTCAATGTTACGGCATAACGATATTATGTTAATAATGGGCTATTTAGTTTTAACGTTACGAAAAGTACCTACTAAGAATGTAATGGAAATGAAGAGATAGTTTTAAACTAGCATATTCATACTAGAACTGAACAACATAAAAAAACGAGATGACAAATACTAAGCTCTGCTTAGATTTCCGCGAGTATACATTAACCCTAGACACCTAACCTTCGTCGAATCGACGAATACCCGTCGGAAATATAGATATATCTTTTTATCGAGAGCGCCGATCGTCGTGCCGTCGCTATTTAAATCGGTGCTCGCCGAGCTCTTTCCGGTGGAGGCCGTGTCGCCCAGGTAAGTGCGTTGTTTTTAGAATAATTGCTTAAAAACTCATAAATTAAAGTATGTGCTCATTGCATAAATTAAAGAATGTGCTTCAAAAATTTAGTTTTTATTTTTTCTTATAAATAAGAAAACTATTATAATTATGTTTCGCCAAAGAAGAATAGGCTATTTTTGTTGATTTATTTTTAATATTTTTTTTAAGTAAGTGATCTCATGTGGCCTAGTTTCATAAGTGCCTTACCAAAAATTTACCTTAAATAAATATATTGATCTGAAACACTACTTATTGTTTTATTTACTAAAATAATACCTTATTAAACTATGTATGTATTAAACGTAACAGAATAATGTATATATATATATAATTTTGAACCACCAAAAATAGTCGTCGATTCGACGAATGGTTAGGTATAAAGGGGTACGTTCGAACGTTAGGTGTCTAGGGTTAATAAAAGAAACCCGTTTTTGTGGATGACAGCAGTTTCATTCATTAGCACAATATTGTGTTTAGTTAATTAAACTTAATGTAATGCCATCTTAACAGCAGACTTATTATCAACCCTACGTTTAATATCAAGACTTTCTATATTTACTATAGGAGTCTTAATTATTTTCAATTTACAAAGATGTCTTAGAGTGAGATTTATAGAGCGTACTTACGAGTAACTTTGACTTTACTTAAGTTGAACTTGGCTCAGTGCATCCTAGGTACGAGCTTTGATTTCGAATTGATAGTCAGTCAGTACAACAGTTGAGACTAGGCTGAGCTTAGTGCTCCATTTCAAGCTTATCGTTCTTAATTGTTCCTTAAACTAAATAAAAATAAGCCCAAAACTTTTTGTCGCTGTTGGATAACGTCATATTGATTGAAACGGAACGCACTGGCACCACTGACAGTGACATGACAACTGCAGTCTGTCAAATAAATTCTAAGGTAAATGCTCCTATTACGGACATAGTCAAAATCGACTCCTATTACGGACATAGTCAAAATCGACTCCTATTACAGCGCTATTTTTTATTTTCGTGTTTCATTCTTGTTTTAGTAAATTTAGGTACACTAAAATGGAATTTACTCATTTATAGACTTTCACTTCATCACATAACGGACGTATACAATTAAAACACAGAGGCAAGTTACAATAATTAATCAGTCAGTGCCACGGGGCGGAGATGGGGCAGGTTTGTCATACAAACGCGGAGCGACTAAGGTAAGTGCACTCATATTTTATATCTATGTTTTTTATAATAGTATATTGCTCAAATATACTATTATAAATACGCGAATGTGAATACGCGACTTATAGCTTTTGTCTATAATTATACTGACTACATATGTAGGTTTTATCCTATTTGTAATTGATTTTAAACCTAAAAATCTAAAACAAAATAGCGCCGAAATAGGATAAAAAATTAAAGGTTAACCCTAATACGGCGCTATAGTCTGTAATAGGAGAAATATTGCCTCTTATTTATTGGCTTATAACTGAAAATATAATAAAATTATTAATTAGTTATTAGTTTACTTGAAATAATGATTAATATCACAAACTAAAAACCTATTTCTGTGCTATGCTTTACCCTCTAGAAATCTTATTTAAATATGAAAACCATTGAGTGCAAAATGACGGTTTCTTATAAAGGTAAAAAATAGAAGATATATTTTAGTTAATCAAAAAGCAGTCATATAGTATAGCTTTTGACTTGAGTCTTACATAATCTTAACCAAAATACAGTTGTCATTCGATTGAGTTATTTTGATGAGTCAGAAAAAGGATTATTAAAACACGGACAGTTCTCCTATTACGGAGTTAGGATTTCAAGGTAGCTCCGTAACAGGCTCTATGAGCTCCTATGGCGGTGGCCATGGCTCCTTAACAGGAACTTCATAGTGCCTTTTACCACAGTCTACTTACTACATATTGGTTTTATGTAGGGGGCTTTTAAGTGTGTTTAATACGATTTTTGGAATTCAAGATGGCAGCCGCGCTTTTTTTTAAATATTGTGATATTGGTGTTATGTAAGGGGTTTTTTAGAAATGCTAAGGTCGATTTTGATGTTAGTTTCGGAATCCAAGATGGCGGCCGGGCTTTTTTTTCAATTTTGTGATATTGGTGTCATGTAAGGAGTTTTTAGGGGTGCTAAGCTCGATTTTGATGTGAGTTTTGGAATCCAAGATGGCGGCCGCGCTTTTTTCAGTTTTGTGATATTGGTGTCATGTAAGGGGTTTTTAGGGATGCTAAGCTCGATTTTGATGTGAGTATTGGAATCCAAGATGGCGGCCGCACTTTTTTTTCAATTTTGTGATATGGTTGTCATGTAAGGGGTTTTAAGGGATGCTAAGCTCGATTTTGATTTAAGTTTTGGAATCTAAGATGGCGGCCGCTTTTTTTTAATTTTGTGATATGGGTGTCATGTAAGGGGTTTTTATGGATGCTAAGCTCGATTTTGATGTGAGTTTTGAAATCCAAGATGACGGCCGCGCTTTTTTATTTATTTTTTTATTTTTAACATTGCGTTGCTGTTGTCTTGTTAAAATAGTACCAATAACCGAGTCTCATCAAAATCGGCCCACAAACAAAAAACTTGGTCGCCATCTTGGATTTTTTAATATTTTTAACATTGCGTTGCTGTTTTATTGTCAAGATAGTAACAAAACCCGAGTTTCATCAAATTCGGCTCACAAACAAAAAACTTGGTCGCCATCTTGGATTTTTTATATTTTTAACATTGCGTTGCTGTTTCCTTGTCAAAATAGTACCAAAAACCGAGTTTCATCAAATTGGGCCCACAAATAAAAAACTTGGTCGCCATCTTGGATTTTTTAATATTTTTAACATTGCGTTACTGTGTTGTATCGTTGTCACTTTCGCATTTCTAATTTGTTAGAAGGAATATAATTTATCGTACGGAACCACAATACATACCTGTACGATCGGATAAGGAACACAGACTGTCTAAACAAAATATCGACATAATACTCGGATACATAGATAGGTACATGTGCCTCCTCAGCCAACCGCTCGAAAAATGACGTTACAATGTAATTAATAAAGTTTATAAATTTCGATTTCCACCACCACAAGTTCGAGACTGACGGGTGTCAACTGTCAAGTTGTTGATAGACTTGACACATCTCCGAGCGTACAGGTTAACTAGTCTACGCTCCGTATTAGGAGCCTACTACCGCCGTAATTGGCTCTAACCTTAATCATAGCTCCGTATTAGGGAAAATCGACTTAGGCACTAAAATGTTATTTTTTTTATTTTAAATTCCTTAATAACAAACAAAGTGTCATAAGAAATATAAAATTTAATCTCCATTTTTACAGAAGAATATTTTTATGCCTCACTTAATGCTTACAAATGCTTATTTTTGATACTTACTTTCAAATGTTGTCATTTAACTCTGTAATAGGAGCATTTACCTTAACCTACGTAGCTTTCTCTCTCTTTGCATTGGATTTCGTTCGGTCGTTGTAAATTACAATTACATATTTAATAATTATCAAACAAAGAAAGAAACATGGAAAACATAGAAATTATTCACGTTCGGTTAATATCTTGAGTTTCTCATAAGTCATCGATTTCGCTGACTTAACCCGTGCTCTAAGCCTGTGCTGAGACAGCGTCGAAGCATTGATTATTAATTACAATTTTGTCTTAGCTCGCTAGATAAGTCTGAGTAAAGTACGCTCTATAGATTTCAGCCTTAGTCAAAGACGTAGCCATTTTTCAACAGCTACACTAACAGGAATTGAACTCGGGACCTCAGAGAAAACGGCACTATTATTATGTTTAGAACTTATTCCGCTATTGAAATTAAAAGCCCTTTGAATAAAATGCCATACTATTCGATTGGTTACATTTCACACTTTAATTGTTCAATAAATCATAAAAATTAAATGCCTTATTACATAATGACAGATGCTATGCCACTTAAAAACAGCATTTTATTAGAGGTCAGTGATTATAACGGAGAGATATTCATTGACATTGTAATTTTTTACAGATAAGGTTGCATAAATCAGATAACTCAATGAATAAAGTAAGTAATACGTTCTTGGCGTAAAGTATGTAAACTTTTAGTGAGCACCTTACACATATGAAAACACAAAAGACTTAGAAGTAAATTGTTATAAATTTACCAGTTGTTTTTTCTATAGAGGAAATTATGTTTTTCGCATAGCCAAAGCATGAAAAACTACCGTTATGGTAATCGAATAGTGAATTACACCATCCTTGAAAAGCTGTCGAAGTGCTGCTGTCAAACATGTATTGAATTCCAGTTCCTTATACGGCCGAAAGAGGCGCTGCTCTGGTTTTCATACAAAATAATACGATCATGATAACGGTTACCATTACGACAGTTTTTTTAATTATTTTATTGTATAAATACATTTAAAGTACTGTACAAAAGGCGGACTTAGTGCTAAAAGCATTCTCTACCAACCAACCTTCTCGTGAAACAGAGAAAACTCAAATGCGGTCGAAAAAAATAACTAAAGACACACAAATGTACATAAGACATAATAAACCAAAAATATAGACATAAATATAAAAAATACATACATATAATAATATGGTGAACATAAGTAGTGGAAAGGTGAACAAAATTATATTCCACTTCATTGTCTAGATCCTTCAAGATGGAACGCATGAGCATTCCTTTTAAATGCGAGCCTGGATCGAGATCTTCTTATACCTATAATCTGGAAGACTGTTTCAGAAGCGGATAGCTTGCACTGTGAATGAGTACGCCATATTGCCAGAATGGAAGATGGGAGTGCACAGTGCTAGAGAATAGGAAACGCGGTGACAATCATAAGAATCGCAGAAGTATCAAGTAATCAGGTGAAAGAGGATTATTTATTAGTACATTATGATACAAGTGACCTAAGTGTAACTTAATTGCACGGCGCGTAGTTAGGGCCCGGTCGTAGCGAGTGCGATACCACCGTCGCGCTTTACAATTATGTTCCACTTAGGTCACGCGAATCTTATACTATTTTATAGCTCTAATGCCCGAATACTCGTACGCTACTTATCTTTGGGAGCGTCTCAAACATCGCCCTGTCACTTTAAATGTCAAACGTATGAAAGAGATGCCATGATGTTTGAGACGCTCCCAAAGATGATTTGCGATCGAGAATTCGAGCGTACGTGTCCTAAAGCCGCACATACGTAACCATGCTTATTCGTAACCTAGATGATTAATACAAAGTGTAATAAAGAGCCACCTAGGTAATAGATTAGCGTTACCTAAGTGCGGGTTTATGTCACACACGCCCGAATTCTCAAACGCAAATCATCTTTGGGAGCGTCTCAAACATCATGGCATCTCTTTCATACGTTTGACATTTAAAGTGACAGGGCTATGTTTGAGACGCTCCCAAAGATAAGTAGCGCATGAGTATTCGGGCGACAGTGCTATAAAAGAGTATAAAGCGAAAAGTTTTTCGTGCTAGTTAACCGAATGGGCCAAAGTGTATGGAACAGCTGATTATTTTTTCGCATAGTGGCACTTGGTCCCATAGTAAAAGTTGTCTGTATGGATGTTTACTTTCATCCCCTGAAGTATGTCCCATCTTTAAACAAAAACCCTGTAGATTTTTAGGTTATGTATCTCAAATTGTATTGAATCAGCACAGTTGTATAGTGACCTTAGCATGAAAAATTGTCGTAATCGTATTATGAAAACAGAGCAGCGCCTCTTTCGGTCGTATAGGAAACTAAAATTTAATGGATATTTAACAATAACAGTTTGGTAGTTTTTGACGGATAATATTGTGTACAATCGTACGGCTGAAATGATGATGATGATGATGATTGTGTACGATTGTACACAATCATCATCATCATCATCATCGGATTCGATTACCTATCAACAGTTTTTTATACTAGATATAAAAGCTCATTGCTAGGGCTACCAGTAGGGAGGGTAAACTGAAACAGCATATATGCAACCTACGTTTCGTATTTGTTCTTTTCTTAAGGGTAAAAAAAGTTGGTGAGAGACAAATTATATAAATAAACAAATAGTTATACTATATAATAAATATGTGCAAATTCTGTCACGTTATAACAAATTTAGTATGTATTTTAGAAATTAACAATAATAACGCACTCGATCATCAGCAAAATATTCGCAAATCAGAATATACATTATAATGCTAAATGTAATTAAAATTCCCTCTTAAAACTCACAACTTACAATTCAGTAGCCTTCTTTATTACGAGTTCTTCGTTGGAAAATATGACGCGCGAGTAGTGACATTATGCGTGATTTCTACGTAAGTAATGGCTAGAAAATCGCGTGCTGTCATATGCAGCGAAACATAAAAGTATAGTGACGTGTTTGCTCAAGAGTGCAACAGATAAATATCAAGAATGTTCAACAGTAGGTAAATCAAATCTTTGATATAAATGTCAATTAAATAAAGATTGACGTAGAAATTATTTTTATTAATTAATTTTCCCTTCATTGTTTAAACTTTTACAACAGCTATTTGTTTGCTTATGTTAAATTATTTTATTCTTATACGCCACTTTTATCACAAGTATAAAGGGTCCGTAACAGGCCTAGCTTGATATAATGTCGTAATAAAAGCGGTTCTAATATATTTTTATAAAGTTTTGGCACCTATTATAAAATACATAACACCGAGTTACTAAAATGCTTGAACCTAGTACTATATAAGTATAATATCTAATTAACAAAGTAATAGACAATAACTATAGAACTGTGTAATAAATATCCTATTGTAAATAATATTAATCAAATTACTCACCCCTGTGGCGATGGTTTGTTCCAATATGTTTCCTCTAATATCCTCTTCTTGACAATTCAGCGCCAAGAGATTTGCCAAGAGCACCTAAAACCACATTGACTTGAGCAAAACTTTTCAGATAATTTCTTATGAAAACACTTATCTATTTCCTATTCACTTACCGTTAACACCAACGCTCTAGCCATGTTCAAAGTCACTTATCCAAATCACTTGTATCCCACCAACACTTAGTTCTTAGATTAAAAATAGTGTTTAAACGTCTAGCACTGATAGACAGGAGTCCATTTCCAAGGTCGGGATGATGCGAAGACGGGCCGTGCCATCCACCACCTAGCTATTTATATACACACACGTTTAAACACTTTGTCATGCGTACACTGCGCACACACATAGACAAACTGTGACAGTAACTTAAGAGATCCAATCGGTGCAACGTGAATGCTACGATTATCTATTCTTTATGCGAAAATGCGGAAAGTGAGGTTATCTTCCAGGAACATATGTCTTTCTTAAGTGCAAGTATGTAAAAGCAGCTTTAGTTTCTAGTTGAGTATTGTTAGCTTAGATAAGGATATCCTGCATGTCTCTATTGTTTCAATTAATGGTGAGTCAATCAGTAATGTTGAACAAGTATTTTTTAAATGTTGGTCAAAACAAGTAATTTGTATCGTTTGAATTTAAACTGTGAGAAGTCATCAATAAACGATAGTAACTAAGTTGTTAGTTTGAAATATGTCACTATTTCAAAGTTGGTATTGCTGTTGATTGATGATGATTTTGATATTGATTGGTGGTGATCAAAAACTAGCGAGAGAGAAAGAAAATACCTAGAGAAAATTGAGCAGCCGCCAGTACCAATTTATTATCATTATTAAGAAAACTTATAACCATATCTGTACAGTCACGAGTAATAATGTGTAAACAAATTTGAACTTTGTCACATTGAAGCGTTCCGGAACAAAACTTTCTATGCCACAAAAGTTATTCAATATAAATACCTATAATAATAATAAAACTGTACCTAAACGAGCCAATTCTGTACATTAAAAATAAATAGAAAAACTACCTCCAGGGGTCTTCTTAAACGAAACAGATACCAAAAATATGGCTTTTGAATTTTTTGTCTGTCTGTCTGTCAGTTGTACGCGTTTCACTCAAAAACTACTTAGCGGATTTTGATGAAACAAAATCAAAAATAGGCTATAATTGATTTTGAAGATCGAAATACTTGATGTGGAACTATAGCAGTCCATCCAAACTAGGAGAGATATAAAAATACCGTCTTAAGAACAATAATTGTTAAACGTGATGAGCATTTTCTATTGACGTACAAATTTTGAGGGCCTGGTACTCCTGATGTGAACCCTAACATAGCGTCTTGAAAATGTTGCTTAACGTGATGAACATTTTCTATTGACATTATCATCATCATAATCATTTCAGCCAAACGACGCCCACTGCTGGGCATAGGCCTGCCCGCGTCCAGCGGCTTCCCACATCCAGCGGCTTCCCGCGACCGTGACTAGATCGTCAGTCCACCTCGTAGGGGTCCTGCCCATGGAATGTCGTCCGGTCCGGAACCTTTCTGCCCCAACGGCCAACGGTTCTCCGCGATATGTCTCCCGCCTACTGTCACTTCAACGATGCAATCCTTTGAGCGATATCGGTTGGCTTAATACTCCTACGGATCTCATCATTTCTGATTCGATCGAGCAGGGAAATACCAAGCATCGCTCTCTCCATTGCTCGCTTGGTGACTTTGAGTTTTCTTATGAGACCCATAGTAAAAGACCACGTACCACGTACTGGCAACACGCACTGGTCAAAGACTTTCGTCTGGAGACATCGAGGTTTTCGGTCGCGAATATATGCCGGAGCTTCCCGAAGGCTGCCCATCCGAGCTGGATTCGATCTCTTTCTCGAAGCTGAACTTATTTAACTGAACCGTCTGTCCTAGGTAAACATAGTTGTCAACAACTTCGAGTGTAATGTTCCCAACATTAACAGAACTGGATTGACATACAATAATCTAAAATAGGACCGATCGTTGTGGAGATCCTTGGGGGAGGCCTATGCCCAGCAGTGGGCGTCGTACGGCTGAAATGATGATGATGATGATGAATCTAAAATCTGGTAGATCTGGTCTCCCCCAAGAGCCCAGATAAAGCTTGCGATATACAAATATAGCGCCTTAAAGAAGGTTGTTCTTCGGAACGGCGGAAGGGGCGGAAAGGTTCTTGAATGGCGACCGCGAACCGGACGACGTTCCGTGGGCAGGCCCCCTACAAGGTGGACCGACAATCTGGTCAAGGTCGCGGGAAGCCGCTGGATACGGGCAGTGCAGGACCGATCGTTGTGGAGATTCTTGGGGGAGGCCTATGCCCAGTAGTGGGCGTCGTACGGCTGAAATGATGATGATGAAAGAAGGTTGTTCAGCGAATGAGCACTATCTTTTTACGTATTACTCAGCGTGATATCACAAGTATCACAACTGTCTGTTACTTTTTACAAACTCCCTACAATAGGTATCATGAGCATTCAAATAAAAGATTTTCTTAAGAATTGATTGATTCAAGATTCAAGATTCAAGATTCAAGATTCAAATTTGTTTATTCAATTTAGATTGTTATTTACAATACTTGTGAACGTCATAGAAGCTACGCCATCGGTTCGCAAACCCTACAGCGTGCAGCGGGAGGCCTTGGAGAAGAACCGGCAAGAAACTCCAAGGGTTGTTTTTTTCTCCCTGTTTTATTTCATACAGAGTCGTCAAATTGAAAAATGACCTTAACATGGTATGACTAAGGTCAGTTTCCATCACAATTACACAATGGGTTATGATAAATACAGTTAAGTAGAGGCGAACTAATGATCATAGCGGTGAACAATTTTTAATTACTTAGGAACTCTACTTAAAGCTTTAATATTAGTTAAAAACAAAAGACATTTCTACTATATACTGCAAGTTGCGCCATACATGTTTCAAATGTAATTCATAATAAAATGATTAAAAACAAAAGAAAACACATTTTAAGGCAAGCAGATAAGAGCAGACCCATTCCCACTGACAGCACCCGTTCACGAGCATGACGCATGAACCAGCCATCGCTTCGCATCGCCACCAGCCATCGCATTGAAGTACATGGATGCATGAAAAATAAAAATTCGTAAGTAACGTAAGCTAGGAGTACCTCCACTTGGTGAAGGCGGAAACTGTATCCACCACCACCACCATCATCAGCCATTTAATGTCCCCACTGCTGGGGCACTGGCCTTCCTTATGGATGAATAAGGAGAATGAGCCATGACCCACCACGCGGGCTCAGTGCGGATTGGTGGGTATTAACGACTGCTAGTGCAGCCGGGACCAACGGCTTAACGTGCCTTCCGAAGCACGGAGGAGCTCGAGATGAAAAGTTTTTGATCACCCATCCCGTGACCGACCATTGCGAACGTTGCTTAACCTCAACGATCGCAGGCCAAGCGCGCTATCCACTGCGCCACGGGCTCCTCAGAACAGGAAACAGTATAGGTACTGTTATTTTTATACTATCTATTTAAATGCTTTCGGGTTTCGTCATTAATTTGGACAATGTGGTTTTTAATTTTTTTGTCTATCCTGATTTAGTTACTGACAGACATCAGTTGTCCGCGTTTCACGCAAAAACTACTGAACGGATTTTAGGGAAACTTTTTTGTATATAGTGATTGGTCCTCTGCAACTTTATAGGCTGTAATTTATTAAAAAAATGGAAATAACTGTTTATTATCTTACGCTCCCCGAGATGACGTCGTGTAGCCCACGCGGGCGAAGCCGCGGGCGGCCGCTAGTATTGTAATATGACATAGTGATACATTGTTAACATATTACTGCTCGTGACTGTACAAATTGCAAAAGCTGTCAACGGAAGCAATTTACCCGATTCAGAATTTACTATCCGGTATATTTATACCGCGGGACACAATACCTACGATGTTCTTTAATACAACTATAGCTTGCACTTAATTATGCGTAAGATTTACAATTCCATAAGATGCCCGACGGTTAGAGGATGATAAATATATTCAGAAGATGACTCAATTAATGTTAGCAATCAATTTTACAAAAAGTTAGAAGATTTAGTATACCCTGCCTTTTTAGAGGGTGTGAAACCACGTGCGTGTAATACGAGTGATCTTCTATTCAATCTAGTTTAAAATAGTTAAAACATTACTGCGAAGTAAAACATTTGTCAAACCTGAGATAAAAATGAAACGGACAATAAAGTGGATCACTCAAAAAGCACGCGTTAAGATAACTATTATGCATCTCAGAATATATAGTTGCATTTCTTATTTCAATATCGAAAAAAGTTTGAAAAACCATTAAAAATTTTATTATTAATAATTGGAGAATTCAATTGAATGTCACGTTCCACAGTTATTACTATTTATTTGGATCACTCATACCGTATGCCCTACTGCCACTTGCCGTATGCGAGCTTCAAAATAAGTACGATATACTGATTGAATACTTATTGTTCTTGTAATAATTTTATAATATAGCTAAATAAAAAATGAATTTATAGGAACAATGTGATAGTAAAAAACCACGAGCCCTATAAGTAGCTTTCAGGCGTGATTCAGCTACTTGTAGTGCTCGTGGTTTTTCACTATCACATTTTTCCTATACTTACAAAATTTCATTGTAAAATTACAAAAATAATTTAAAATCTCAATTAAAATTAATTTGTTAAAAGATGAGTGTGACAAAACGAATTACACGCATAATGACATATCTATGTCTCTGACGCAAAATGACATATTGTGACTACGCAGAATGACATACGCATAATGACATATCTTGGACTTGACATATTGTGACCACGCAGAATGACATACGCATAATGACATATCTATGACTCTGACGCAAAATGACATATTGAGACTACGCAGAATGACATACGCATAATGACATATCTTGGACTTGACATATTGTGACCACGCAGAATGACATACGCATAATGACATATCTATGACTCTGACGCAAAATGACATATTGAGACTACGCAGAATGACATACGCATAATGACATCATTCGTTCTCATTGTTTTTGATATTTATTTATGTTATTTATGTCTAAATAATATTAGGCGAATATACAATATGCCTCATAACATCATGCAAAATCAAATTAGCCCAAATGATAATTATGCCAATATAAATAGTATGCCAAAAAAAATGGCAAAGTGTATTAATACGACAAATAAAATATGGAAAATTTGTTATGCTGCCAAATTAGGAATAAAGACATTATGCAAAAAGGAGATCTCATGCCACATACCACAACCTTTATGACACTGATACGTAGGTATTTATTACAAATCTACGCGCAACAAAATTTTACGTCTTTAATTCATGTCATTTCGCGTATGTGTCAATTCGCGTATATGTCATTTCACGTATTTGTCATTTCGCGTATTTGTCATTTCGCGTATGTGTCATTTTGCGTATGTCATTTTGCGTATGTGTCATTTCGCGTATATGTCATTTTGCGTATGTGTCATTTTACGTAATCAAAATGTGTCATAATGCGTGAAATTGGACAAAACTACTAAGCTAGAGGAAGAAATTTTGTTACTCTTTATTTTTTTCCTCCAATATGCCGTCTGAGTGATCCATACTTTGATCTCTATCTACTTAGATATACTTCGAAGGGATTCTGCGATTGCATAAAAAATTGTAAATTGTTTTTAGCTAAAACTTGATCTGTCTATTGCTTTTATAAGGGTCGTACTTTAAGAAATATCATGCTTCATTCATTCTTAAAATCAAAGACTCAGTAGGGTGTAAATTATATTTATCAACAGTAGCTTCCTATCTTTGTAATTAATAATGTGAGAGTCGATCACACCTCATGGCGACGCGGCTCATTTAGTTCAGGCATACGCTATGACGTTATTTTATTTAAATTATTGCTATTACTAGTGGACCGGCAGGCTTATCACGTAACTTCCAAATCCAAGCGATAGTGAAAATCTCGCAATTATTGCTCTTCTACTTCTTCTTCTTCTAATCGCAGCAGGTTCTTGCTGCTCCATAGTACGAGTTTACGATTTTAGAGCAATAATTGCGAGATTTTTGCTATCGCTTGGCTTTTGCAAGTTACGTGATAAGCCTGCGCCGGTGAACTTCGTTTCACCTACATAGTAAAGATTTTCATTCACCAACTGCCTGCAATAAATGTCACTTACTAAAAGTTATTTAAAGCGGCTAAAACGTCAGTGATTACTAAATTCTTTGTTGCACTTCAGTTAAGTATTCGATTTTCCATACAATCCCGCGGGATTGTGATATTTCTCCGAAATAAAAAGTAGCCTATGTCACACTCCTGCATTCAAACTTTCCCCATACCAAAAATCAAATCGATCCGTTGCTCTGTTTTGTCGTGAAAGACGGACAAACAAATAAACAAACAAACAAACACTCTTTCACATTTATAATAATAGGATTATGTATAGATAGTATAGATGGTATGTAATGTACTTACATGTAAGGACAAGTTCGGTTTATTTATTTCTTTTCGTGTGGCTGGTACCTCACCATTCACTCAGACTCTTATGTATTAAATTAGGGCAGTACAATGCATAAGCAATTACGGATAGGGACTGTAACTGAAGGGTAAGACGCCAGCCGTATGAAAAGAAGTAAGATGTGGTTTACCAAATTTGTCCCTGTTTGTACATGCGGTATTACTTTGCGGAGTTTTCTGAAAATTGCTCGCAAAATACAAAACATAACAATATGATTTTTAAATAGTAAAATAGAACTATTACTTTAATATGAATAATATGGAAAAAAAATAACTGAAATGAATGGAAAGGGAAGAATATGAATAAATAATAACTTATGCTCAATAGGCTGGTCCCAACCCACTTTTGTAAAACTAAAGTTAGTAGACTGAATAAATATTTTAACCAGTTTATAAATATATTTGTTTGCTAAACGTAGATCATCGTATTCATTTACATAAAAATATTTAATAAAAAGGAAGTATCTTTATTGAAGTAGCTTATGTTCCGTCGACAATCGATTGTTTCGAGAATCAGCCACCATTGCGGCATTACACCTAAATCACAGTACTTTGCCAATTGAAGTGTAACCAGAATCCAAAGTGTTATCCATTAATTATTTTCCTTTTTTACTAACATAGCTTCATGTTTCATGCACGAACTATTTTGTAACGATGATGAATTTCAGCAGGAAAGTTTTTTTGGTTGACTCAACACTTTCCTACGCTTCATTCTAATTGGCGGGTATCTTATTAATTTATTACCTGCCAAAGTTGTAACATTTGTTACGCGATATTTTGTTACTTATGTTAATGTTCATTATGTATAAAACATTCAACTACTTCACATTTCCTACAAATATATAAAACTTACTTACTTACTTCATTCAAATGTTATAACTTTCTGCACATGAGTGAATAAATTTTATTAATTTAAACACTGTTATTAAAAACGTGAAAGCCATTGTTTTCTGAAGAACAATGTACAAAGTTATTTTACTAACAAAATTCATTGCATTTTCGGTTGTGAACAAATATACAGATAATAAAGGAAGTTGTATCTAAATATCGTTAGCTTCTGTTCTTTTTTACTGTTTTGGTTGAAGTTTTATAATCCAAATCCTCGATTTGATGTCATAAAAATTATTAAAATTAGCAATGTTCAAAGTGACTCTACAAAGATAAGGATTTTAATGAGTTGCTGATGAACCCCAAAAATAAATCGACCTCAGTTAATTCTTAAAATATTTTAATTTGGTTTTTCTTTCGTATCAAAACAACAATACCATAATGTTTTGTCGATTACCTTACATACTATTCAATTAAAATTACCATATTGCGCTACCTACTTTGGGCAGAAGGAGAATACAATAAATATTTATTGAGTATCACAGAACACATTAGGTAGTTGAATCGAATTAGAAGGCAGAATTATAGTACAAACTATGCTTCTTGTGTACTTTTGTTCATTTAAGCGCCATCTATGTATTGAATAAAAAGCTATTAAGTCGTCGTACAGCGCCATCTAGTGGTAGCCGTGGTAACCACCGTCATAGTGATTGTTGTAGACTTGTGGGTGGTGTGCGTGGCCGATGCGCTTAACCACAGCATTGAAACCGTTGTGCTTGTCAGCGGTGTATTCTACAATACGAGTGGTACCGTCAGGCTCCGCGAGAGAGTAGGCTCCTGAAAATAACAAATAATAATTTGTGAAACAACAGCAACGTAACTTTTTTGTTTACACATTAGTGTAACGGCACGTTGAATACAATAACAGTAAACAATAAGACTGCATGTTTTATGAAACTAGTAAATCAAAATATGCAAGCGTATGTAATTAATTATAAGCTGAATGAAACAATTGTTTCACTCAGCTTAGAAGACTACATTCAGTTAACTGCATGTAGTCTTAATTGGAAGAAGGAAAAGGAACAAATTTATTTGTTATTAACTGTAAAAATTTATATCTGTATAAATTTTTTACAGATTTTTATTATTAATTTATTTGAGTAGATTTAAAAGACAAACAATGTAGTCGTTTCGTATAATTTTATCTGTGATACTAATTTTATAAACTAATATTGATTTACTAATGAGATTGAGAAGATAAACAAAATAAAGTTTTTAGTACCTTTTACAACATCACCATCACGGCTCTCCCATTGCGTTTTGTGGTCACCGGTGTGGGGGTCATTTACTGAATAATCAAAGGCATATTTGGGGTAGGCCTAGAAAAGAAAACAAAGTTATTAATTAAATTCTATGAAATAAGCTGAGATAACTTCGAAACCGACAAAGGATAAGACACAAATGAGTTATGACTTAGTATATTACTATAGAATTAATTTTTTTTTATAATACACTAAATAATCATATAACACATAAAGCACAAGCCACACCGCCAACTAGCGAGCGAATGAAATATAGCCACTCAAAACAAAGGCCGACTGGGTTTTTTTCATGAAACGTGCTCACTTTAGAGTCTCATAGATAAGTAATTATTGGCATCACTGCAATGATTTATACGTCAATTTAGAGATCAAACGCACAATTTGTCAAATCTCGCTCTTTTGTTTTTGAGCAAAAACGCTCAAAAAGAAAAACAATAAACGAAAACCACGCTCCACTTATATCGTTATATGGCACATGAAGTTTGCACGTTTGTATGAAAAAAGCCCAGTGGCCCCTATTTTGTTTTGAGTACCTAGTGTACATGGAAAATATTCTTTTCATTTTACAAAAGTTCGAACGCGTTGATGTCTTTTGGTTGTAAAATAAATATCGTGGTAAACTGAAAAAGGATGGCACAAAAAAGCTATGATTATAAATTCTAAAGAATTGGGGTTTTTTGGAAGTGGCATTTTGACGCGAGTTAATCATTCAATACAGTGCCACAATCTTTTCTGTTACGGTGACAGCGGCGCTATGTGCTTTTTCTTTTTTTCGTAGCAATTTACCCGGCCCTGACTTTTAAGACCTTCAGCCGCCAGCAGCGCTATGGTTGGATATCAACTTGACAGCAAAATTACATTAAAAAAACACGTTAGTTTCACATTTTGGCTACCGGAACAGAAAAGATTGTGGCACTGTTACGAAATAATTTGTATAAAAAATGACAATGTGCTTTTACATTAGGTGGCTCGCGTTGATGTCTTTTGTTTGTAAAATAAATATCGTGCAAAAAAGACATCAACGCGTTTGACATCACTGTCAAAGAAAATAAATATGATTTGTTAAACTACCGTACATATTCAAAAACGTCAATTAACTTTAAAATCAACTAATAGGGCCCTTGTTGGCTTTTTTGCTCCTTTTTAAGTAGTCACAGATCACCTGTAGTAGCAAGCTACAAGTAGAGTAGATAATAAAGAAGGAAATAAACTTAATTGTCATTTGGAAAAAGTGATAAATAAAGACTACTTAATGTAATGAAACTTAGCAAGTTATATTTATAGAAAAAATTGTAATAAAAAAATCCACTAGCCCCATAGTAGATTTTAGGACGGGATTCAAACCCGCACTCTTGGAAATCCGGTCCAAGAGAATTTTTCGTAAGTATAATATAAGAATCGTTAAATAAAATTGAGTGAATAGACTAATTATTTGTTTAAAAAAAAACTACAAGAAGCAACTTAATGCAAAATCAAATAAAAATTAACCTAAATGTATTTTCCCTATCCATTGAACCTATCATAATCATTCATTTAATGACGAGCAACAATTTCCCGTCTGCAGTTTCCTTTCTTACTGAAATTTAGTCAATTTCCTCCGATATATAAGCATGTCACCAGCTCACGTGTTGCATCATAATGACGCAAAGATTCACGGTGCTTACACTCGTTATGGGCCGTGACTGCTGTTGCCATAATATCACTATGTCATTTGTAAGTATAGGACGGACGGTGATTATGGATATCAGAGACAATGCATATCGTAGAAAAAAGTACCTACATCATAAATCATAAGTTAAAAAAGTTCATTTCGTCAACTTTTTCTTTATTGGGTATTGACTTGAATATGTCTTTAAATATTTTGCTTTCATAAGGAGGCAATCCAAAAAACTGAATTGTACCAAAATCAGGGGAGAAAATTTCCATTATAGTTTTGAACCTATCGTCTTCATCCAAAATTCAATAAGACTACTGAATGGCTAAAGGATCAATGAATTTACGACCGATTTGGCGCAGGGGTAATCTACCTGCCTTCTGCGCCAGAGGTCTCGGGTTCGATTCCCGAACAAGACAAATATTTGTGTGCATGAACATGTCTCTTAGTCTTGGTCTGGGTGTTTTCTATGTATATTAAGTATGTATTTACAAACAAAAAGTATTTTAGTATATATTTATCCGTTATCAAGTTCTCGTAGACCCAGTTTCTTAAGAAATTAACTACGGGCTTAGATAATTGATGTGATTGTAAGAAAATATTTATTTATTTATTCATTACGACAAGCGAGTAAATAGTATCAAAATAAATAATATAATAAACATAATATATAATGTTAATATATTATATAAAAAGTATTACATGTTACGTAAACGTATTCACGTGCAACCAAGTTTCCCACGTTTCCACGCAACCACGTTTTAGATTAAAAAACCAGTAATAATAATAATAAAACACTTTATTGCAAAAAGAAAACACATAACAAAAAGAAGACACTACAAAAGAAGTACACAAAAGGCGGCCTTATTGCTACGTAGCAATTTCTTCCAGGCAACCTTGAGTGGAAAAATAATAATCGTCTGAGGACATAGAAGGGAAGGGGGAGTGGGTGCAATTTGAAGAACATTATAATATATTATATAGATATAATTAGAAGAAATAGGAATAAAGTAAGGAAAATTTAATGATAGTAGGAGTAAGAGAGGAAATAAGATAGGTATTAAGAAAAAACTATAACAGTAATATCTATGTGCACTGGCCAATAAGACTATTTTATCATAATTGCAGAAAAATCAGTCCAAAACTGATGGCCTTCTAGATGTGCGACGAAGCTAAGCGATCAGCTAGTTAAATTCAATTAATTTAAGTTTGTTAGCAACTCATGAATAGTTTTTACTGCTGCGGTAACTAGTAGACCGAACATCTCAAATCGAGTTTAATATAAAAACACACACATTTAATTTTTATATTGTGTCAGTAATTTCATTAAATAAGTATCTACTTTACGTGCCTATCATAAATCGTTCACAATCGTCACGTCATGAAATAATACCACTCACATTATAAACATCGTAAGAATCCCCAGCGTATCCGATTTTTCTTCATATCCTCCTTACCCACCGTATCTGATGTATCCACCGATGAAACATGCGCTGGCTACCACGCTCATGGTTACAAAAGTAAATAACTTACATAATACCGTGAAAATATTCCGCGTATCCGATATTTCCTCCGTATCCACGGTGTCTACCGTACTCACCATATCCGCTTCCATAACCGGTGCTGGATACCTCACACATGGCTAAGAAATTGTATTACTTACATAATAGTCACCGTGAGAGTCTCCTGCATATCCGATATTTCCTCCGTATCCTCCATTTCCACCGTACCCGCCGTATCCAGCGTACCCGCCGATGTAACCGGCGCTGGCTACCGCGCACATAGCTACGAAAGCGTTAACCTGCAAAGCAAACATTATGATTACTTGCAGATGGCATTACTTATGAAAGTTCTGTGAAAAACGTGTACTATGTGTTATTATTAGTATGATGTTATTATTAATTGAAGTAAACAATTCAAGTGTCTTTGTTTATATTTTTCTGAATATTTGTAAGACAAACTATATGTAACAAATACTTAATTTATAACACAAATTAGTTTAAGGTTAAATCATTATTATTATTTATGTGAATAATATCGAAACTCTGTTTCATATTTTAAACTCTATAACTTAAGACTATGCTACAGATTCATTGTGCAGTGAACGAATTTAGGACAAGATATAACCATAAATGGCTTTGAACCAAACAATGGAACAGATAAAAACAAATGCAGGAAGCTGCCGCCAATAATTATATACACTTTCCGTTGTTTCGTCTCAATATGATTTCCCATAGGTATTACATCTGATCTGTCACAGAAGTCTAAAAAAATATGAGACCTCTATTGACATTCATAGTTGATTATTTATAGGTATACAATATTACTTTTCAAAGTACATGTTTGGCACGTTCTTGAAAAGGTTTTTAAGGTTTTTAATGTACATTGTTGCCATTTTGTTTACCAAAAATAATGGAAATCTTGATAAACCAAATATTAAAACTCAATTGAAATCAAAATAAAGTTTTAACAACGTGCATAGTAAAATGTAAACAGTAAAGGCTACTTTTAACTTTTTCTCTGTTTTATTGTTGTTCAAATACAGATCAAACCTTAATGTCACCGTCTTTTATGTCTGTCTGTACGTAAACAATGTTTTGCGACACTGCAGTTGAAATAAACCGGAACAGACGTGAGGCGTTGTTGTCATATAACAAGGCAAACCTTTTGAAAAATGTATCACAGCAGTAAAAAGTCGTGATAGTTTTTCAGAACTGAATCATTATTTGTCAGCATTTTATCATAAAATGTAAAATATCAATACTGTTACACAAAACTACTTTACAAATACTTCCCTAATAGTTCTTCCTGTAAAAGATTTAGCACGATTTTAAGTACTTATTTCATTACATGACTATTGGTTTGCGTGAATTAATTCGATTTTAAATACCGCTAGCGTTTGCTGTTTAATTATGGTTATATAATCTATTGTACGATATGATCGTACAAGAGATTATAATATCTAACCATTTATCATAAATCAGCTACAATATTAAAAAAAAATTACTTATGATAAATATTTTTCTGTCTTTTTTAAAAATCATTGGATATTATATTGAACTTCAGTTATGAAGATTAAATCAATTGTCCAAAAAAATATCATTAAATTAGGTATGTTAAAGTAAAACAATTAATGGAAAGTCATACAAAATACGACTGTTTGTTGTACCAAGTAACGTTTTTAACAATGTGTCAATGGATTGTGGATCCACCAAAATAATCGTTGTTGAAATTTTCTCTGCTTGTATGTTTGATTAAGACGCATAAATTCAAAATGATTTTACGTAATATGCTTATTAACTACTTAACCCAGCGCAATTTGTATACCTACACTATTTATTATGGTATTTAAGGAAGCCGATCGCTCAGTTATTTTTTATTTTTATTTATTTAAAGATTACAATAGCAATACATAGAAAAAATATAATTTAGCAAGCACCTCAAAAACCTATGTCGGTTTATAGTGGGCGCTTATCTTTGGCTTAACATATTAAATTACAATTTATTCTTAAATTAAAAGTTCGCGAGTACCCCTAATTGTTCTTACTTGGTTAATTACTCATTAAATATTAAATTTATTTCGTAATTTGACAATAAGTAGATTTTAAAATTTTTGAATCAGCTTATATAAGTTGACAACAGTAGTTGACGAAAAATTATGAAAACAAAATGTTAAATAAGCATAATTAACCATAATAATAACCATAATTAAATAAGTAGGTAAGTAGTTTATTTACTTTAATTTTATTGATCTGACTCTTATTTCACACACGAACAATAAATAATTGATAACTAAAACTCCTTTGAAGTACTAATTAGCCCTTTTTTGTATCAAGGAAATAAACAATATTCTCATGAGTAACAATTAATATTAAATTAAGCACTTCATTATATCACTTTAACAAGCGCACTTACTTGGAAGGCACGCATTTCTGTTTATGTTTTTGTTTCACTTTGGTCACTTTCTTCCTCTTCAGCTTTGCCGACAGGACCAGAACTGACACTGTGCTGGTCTGAACCAGTGCACACTATTTATAACTGCTGCCGTTATGGTTGCACCACTGCGTGATACCTACAGCCTACGGACGTGTATCTGTTTGGGTCGAAAGCATTTGTTTTGGTAAGAACGCCATGAATGATAATAAAAAAATCAATAAGTCTATTTTCAAAACATGGTTGCATTGGGTTTCCACTTTCAAATAAAATTATTCAAATTTCCTTGAAATTTTTCAACGGTACCTACAGGAATAGTGTTAAGTTTTTGTACGCAAATCTTCATTACTACGAACTACGTAGAAACCAGTGAAGATTGCTTGATGCACTTCAATAAGTTAAGTCTAAAATTATGAAAACGTGTTTTTTCCTAAAATAAAAAAAACCATGTGTTATACGTACGTAACAATCTCTAGAGATATACCTAGTGTATTACTAAGAAAAATCTCAACATTTAGTAGGTAGGGCAGGCGTACCGGTTTTGGCCACTGTACCGGTTTTGGTCACTTTTCACTTTAAAGTTATATAAATAGGAATTAAATAGTTATTGCTTATATTTATTAATGGCGAATAAAAGATTGGACTTTTAGTTAATAATTACAGCACTTAGCTTTTTTTATGTAGTACGATATTTTAGAAATAAACACGTGTTATGTTTCAAAGTTAAAATTTTGTAAAATTCTTAATCAAAATGTTAAGGGTAAAGGTTTTGTAAAATCATTTTTTTTCTACAATAAAATTATTTTATGGTTTTTTAATATTTTATATCATATTGGAATATGTTTCTTCTAGATGGATTAAGTGTTGTTTTTTCACTGTTCTTACAAAAAGTTGGGAAACAATAAGTGGCCAAAAGTGGGGCTAGAAATTTTAGCATTGTGCCACCTTTGGCCACTTTGGCATTAGTAGAACGTTTCCAACCTATCATAAAGTTCATTTATTTTAAAAGACTCACAACTCACTTTTGTTAGCTAACATACTAGAAAATTTGCGGATTGAGGCTAGTGTAGGCACTAGCCTACACTAGCCTCAATCCGCTAATTTTCTTTTAATCAAGTGATAAAGGTAAACTTATAAAATTGTAGTAAGGAGCTAGCTGTGATTGAAATACTATTTCATGTAGTGTTTTAGTCCAGAACTCTAATAAGACATCAATTAAGCATAAACTCAACTTATAAATATAGTAATTTTATGAAAGTGGCCAAAACCAATGCAAACGGTGTATTTGACCCCCTCCGCAGAATTTGTTCTAAATAAAAAAAACTATTGTTTTTTTTACCTTGTAGATTGTACCCTTAAAGGTCGATAAATTATCTATAACTCTACATTATAAATTTTCTCTAAAATACTTAAGATCATTAAGCACTAAGCGGTTAAAAGTGAAAAAATCCTTAAAGTGGCCAAAACCGGTACGCCTGCCCTACTACAAATACTAACTTTTTACTGTTACTAACAAATGTCTGAAAAACAAAGATATTAATTTAAACGTGCATGAGTTATGAATAAAAAAATATTTACCGATATGAACCGAAATATATATTTTGGTTCAAATCTTGGACTTTAGGCAAATGGGCAGTTTTACTGCTTTAGCAACAAGCACTAGCTATGAAATTGAATCATTATTACAGGTGCAAACTCAAGTGCCATATTAAAAGTGCTATTAGCTTTATTTTAAAGAGTCTATAAACCTTACTCTAAGGTCATTTAAGCGAGCAAATTGTATTAGTTACGTACCTTTTTTCAGAATCAAGGCTTTAGTTCAATAGTGTCAAGCCTTGTTGATTTTAATGGTGGACAAAGTTTGCTTTTTATTTTGTCAGGCTTCTCAATTAGCACGTGTGAGAATTATTTATATTTTTGCATATAAATTAAATTACGGCGGGCGTTAGCTGATAATTCCATATTTATTTATTTTTTGTATTGAAAGTGAAATTCTAAAAACAATATAAGTAATTTATTGAAATCATAAACACGAAAGAAAATTATTTTTCCCTTTTTTGCATTTACAATTAATATTAAATTAAGCATTTCAAAAATCGTAAATGATTTTTCTAATACTACATTTTCAACATTACGAAAGCAAATTTTGTCTGCTATCACCTATTCCATTCCTGAACCACAAGGGAATCAATTTGAAATAAATCAATGCATTTCAGACAGTCATTAAAACTGGCAATATAAACAAGAGATAAGCGTTTGTGAAGTAAGCTCACGATCACACGCACCAAGACGACAGGCAGTGTAATTATTCTTTGACTTAGGTACTACAAAGCATAGCAAATTCTTAAAATAAAGAAAGTAACTAAAATAAGTACCTTTTTAACATTGAAAGTAATATAATTTTGTCGAAATTAGGCCAACCATATTCTAGCAACATGTGTTAGAGTGATACATTATGTTTCATCACACTTATCACTTAAATTGATCTACTTCGCTCACTGTTTAGCTTTTGGCTGCAGAAATAATTAATGTTTCATGTGTTCTTTGTGTTTGAAATTGACTATTATAGACCGTAATGTTGATTGAAAAATTAATAAGACATTAAATGCGAGCTTGCTTAAGCAAGATGACATAGGCGAATAATAGTTATGTTTCATCAAATCATGTAGTACCGATTTATATTTTTATTTGATTCCAGCAATATTAGACGAAACAAAACAAAAAATCAAATTAGTAATATCCAAAAAGATACAGTATGCACATTAATAAATTATGAAATAAATAAGTGCTTAAAGTTATCCGTTTCCCTTATTTTAAAAAATTACTGCGTGAACACTTCTTACAACGTCAAATAAAACATTAATACCTATTCGTTATATATATCGTTTTGAAAACTAAAATTATCCAAGAATATTTAAAAAAAATCGATTTACTAGTATTAATTAAAGGCTGTTGCGCAAGTACAACTCACTTCGTTGTAGTTTCTTCTTATCTTAGCACGTTATAAATTAGGAAAAATGAGATAGTTAAAAAACCACGAGCCTAGCTTTCAGGCGGGATTCGAACCCCGCGTCTCCGGGAATCCGGCCCGATGCTCTGACTAATTAAGCTACCGAAAGGCTTACACGACTAGTCGAATTTTGCTATCACTTGTTACGCTGTAGGCCAGCGTTGCTTCATCAATGCGAGAAAACTCTCGCATCCGAAAGAAACATTTTTACAAATGTTTAACAATCGATTAAGATGAAACAGCTATAAAATTGAGATTTTATATTATTTTTATGCAATCACAACGCAATTCTGTAAGTATAGGAAACTATTAATATTATAAAATGTTTATCCCGGCTTCGCAGGGGTGCAATGTACATAGATACATACGCCGGACGACGTTCCGTGGGCAGGCCCCCTGCTAGGTGGACCGACGATCTGCCCCCTGATTCACGAACCGTCGGAAACGGAATCGGATTCGAATTCTGTGCTTTGTCTTTGTCTATTCTATAGAGTGTGACAAAGACAGGGCATACATTCCTCTGTCGGGAGCGTTTCCGACAGTTCGTGAATCAGGGGGCTGGTGGCGGTCGCGGGAAGCCGCTGGATGCGGGCAGCGCAGGAACGATCGTTGTGGAGATCCTTGGAGGAGGCCTATGCCCAGCAGTAGGCGTCGTTTGGCTGAAATGCTGATGAAGATGATGACATTATATGCTTATATTATACAATCGAATCTTCCATTTAAATCACTCTTTTTTTTGATGACAGATTTCAAGACGATGACGGCGGGAAGCGAGTTGGTTTTAAACTATACTAACTTCCGCCCGCTGCTTTGGCCACGTGAACTACATGATGGTTTCCTGTGGGAATGAGACATTTTCCCGGGGAATAAAGTAATCTATATGTTATTCCGTCCATAATCTATCTCTGCAGGCGCGGATCTAGGATTTTGTTGAGGGGGAGGGTAAACTTAGCATAATCACGTGGAAAAATAAAGAATAAATAATTTGCAGGTACAAATGTTGAGTCAGGGAGGGGTGGGGGGGGGAATTGACCCCATTACCCCCCTATGTATTCACGCCTGTATCTCTGTTCCAAATTTCATCTAGATCCGTTAAGCCATTCAGCGGGCCGATCGCGGTAATTGTATGACGCATTCGTCAAGTGTACGTGTTGTGCACGTTGACGTGCAGTTGACGTGCAAAACTGTTTTTGATAACGCGCGGCTTTGACAGTGCGGCAACGTTTTCTGTTCCGGTGATAATCTTTGGAACCAAAAGAGTTTTCATACGACAGTCTATTTTGACAGGTAATTTCGTATTGCAAGTGATTCCTCTGTCACGGATGTCACCGGATCAGACAGGATTGTAGGACTATGGTTTGCGTGACGGGTGCATCGTTATGTCATTACGGCAATACGAAGTCAAACGTCAAGACGCAAAAGTGATCAAGACGCGCTGCATAGATATACGGCGATCGGCCCGATGTTCATTCAAACTTTCGCATATAAAATAATAGTCAAATAATATGTAGAGATCAAGTATCATTCGTCTGGTTACATTTTTAAAATCTGTTTTTGTGGTTCAGCTATTTTGATGTCAAACCGACACATACGCAATTTTTTCGTTATGGCTTCGCACATTTAGTGCGTTTAGCCAATGTCAAACAAATTTAAAGTTGTTACCTCTACTATCAAGGTCGATGACCGCAATGATGACCCCTTATTAATTTACGCTTCAGTGAATTACATTGAATATTTTTAGGTAAAAATTTTATAGAAAAAAACAACCAGCCCCATAGTACATTTTTGGATTTTTTCGAACCCGCACCCTTGGAAATCCGGTCCAAGGTCTAAGCATTGTGCCTGTGCGGTTGTTGAAACTGTTTCTGGTTTGAACCCCATCCCGTTCTTATTTTTATTAAAATTTTCTTTTGCTTTTATTACATAGTTGCATTGTGAATCCATACAATTAATTTGAAATCATATTTTTTTATACTTCTTTATTGCTTACAATGCGCATTCATTGCTATTACAATTTTTCTGTAAAAAAATCATATTCTCATGACTTCTATCACAGACTTGTCACAAAATTTACATAACCAGTGAAATGGCCTAGTTGCGGTGTGATATATTGCAATAACTACTGACCGATATTGCATGGCAAATTTTGTTACTATCAACTACCACTAGTAATTTCTAGAAATCCATCAACTATTTTAGGTGTAAGATTAATCTCTAAAGTTAATTTTGTAGGAGACCAGCCTCCGGATTCACGAATGTACGACGTCGGAATGTATACCCTGTCTCTGTCACTCACTATAGAATAGACAAAGACACAGAATTTGAATCCGATTCTGTTTCCGACGATTTGTGAATCAAGGGGCAGCTCCGTATCCTTTCCGAACAGTTGTGAAGTTTGTTATCAAAGACTTTTCAGTGTTTATTCCAATTGTAACGATATTTTTAAACACGAATTAATCTACTGAATAAAATATTTCGTGCACTTTGCATTGTGTATTTTTATGTACAATGTAAATAAATGAATATTTTTGATGTACAATACTCATTTGTATTCAAGTTTGTCCCATTGTGTTAACTGCCTTTTATATAATATAAATCAAAGAAGGTTTATATAATGGACTAGAAGTGTACCAAATATATAGTAGTGTTTTAAGTACCTATAGTGACAGAGGCTCCATTATGAAATGCTAACCGCTTTACTTTATTATGCAAAACGGGATAGGTTGTACGTACAGGCCTTAATTTATATGAATTCCCTTTCATATAATACCTGATAACCAAAGAGATTATTTCGATAGGTTACACAGAAAATCTGTTTTTAGAGAAGTTAAACAAGTGAGGTCGTCTTTAAATAGGTCTTTCAAAACGACGTTGAGGTTTTTAAAACCAGTCTTTTTCAAAGTCAATCATGTGATCACCACTTAACTTTTTAAATGAGAGAGTGAAAAACATAGAAAAAATATATTATGCTGTAAATCTTAGTAAACACTTGCAACGAAAATAGGTTTGAACGGGATATAGAGTTATTCTAAAACGCAAATTTAACTTCATCAAAAACAATAGTAGATTGTACAACAAGTACATAAATTGTACTATTTTACCCGAGACGTATATATCCACCCGAGCCGCAGGCGAGGGTAGATAGTCAATTCGAGGGTAAAATTGGTTTTTATGTACAAGTTATACACTCTGCTTTTCACTTAGAGTGTGTGGAAAATAAATAACAATATTGCAAAAAAAAAAAGACTTCGCCATATTAGCAGGAAGACTTTCCTTTTTCTTTTTTTTTTACGTGGCATTGGCAGCACGGCACAGTGACTTTAGCATAGATCGTAGTCCATAATGCTCTTGAAATACTTATTTCTTAGAAAACTCATTAATTTTGCCTAGTTTTATTAGTTTTATTTAGTAATTTAACATGGATTATGTACAAAATTGAAGAAACAGAATGAAATAATAAGTTTATTTAACGAAGTTTAATTGCGTGAGTGGCTGTTTACCTGACCACCTTGTCTTAAAGTCTGAGACTTAGACGAAGATTTTACTTTATGCAGAGCATAAAAAGCGATTTTATGCAGCCTATACCCAACATAAAACGAACACATACGAGCATGAGAAGTGAAAGTAATTTTTAGCTGCCGAAAAAATATAGTTGTATTTTGTCTGGTATAATAATAATAAATGAATAAATAATTTGTTACAGTCACACTTTCTATCTAAGCCCATGTAAATATCACTAAGAAACTGTGTCATGGAACACCTGATATCCTATAAATATAATACATAAATATTTTTTTTTAGTAAATACATACTTATCATACATAGAAAACACCCAGACCTACACAAAAAGACATGTTCATGAACACAAATATTTGTCTCGTTCGGGAATCGAACCCGAGACCTATGGCGCAGAAGGCAGGTATCCGTACCCCTGCGTTAAATCAGTCGGCATAATAATAAAGATAAAGATAGATAAAAATAACTTACAATTACGTACAATAAGTATAAGTATTATATTATAATATAATAAAGTATACATTAATAAGTAATCGTTACGTTAAGTGGGTACGGAACACTTCATATGCGTGAATAGAATCCTATTAACACGGCTGTAAGTGATCCTTGTTATCAGTTAAGATGCCTGCGACGCGTGTCTCCCATACAAACGTAATACCAAAGTGATTTGAAATTAGAACATTATTTTCTGTTCTTGTGATGGTATTCGGATGAAGATGGATGGATGGTATTTATGTAGGTTTCGATTAAAAAATAAACCTAAATACTTACCCAATTAAAAATAAATGCGAACTGCAGTTTTGTATGAAACAATGTAAATGGCATTATTTTTTAATGGGTAGTTATTTTGGATTTTCATTTCAATAGAAACCTAGATAAATAAATAATAAATAAATAAATAACTTCTTACATTCACACCAATTATCTAAGCCCATTTTAATTTCATTAAGAAACTGTATCATGGAAAACTTGATAACGGATAAATATATACTTAATTTTTTTTTGTAAATACATACTTAATATACATAGTTAACACCCAGACCAAGACAAATAGACGTGTTCATGCACACAAATATTTGTCTTGTTCGGGAATCGAACCCGAGACCACTGGCGCAGAAGGTGGGTAGCCTACCCCTGCGCCAAATCGGTCGTCAAATACTGTCTTAATCTAAATCACATTACAAGTACAGTCAATAATGCTCAAATTTTAAATTATTTTGGTATAACCTTTGTATGGGAGACTGACGCGTACGTCGCAGGCCACTTAAGTCTTAAGTGTCCCCACATTCAACTACTAAAACATTTATTTTATTTCAGAACATTCTCACAGTTTTCGTGACGAATGTTACTTATAAAATTAATGATTACGACTCCTTTGACCCTCAACTTGGAGACAAGGCTGTCATAACGACAACACAATAAATTGCTTAATAGCTATTAAACAATATTGTCTCATCAAGCGTATTATTCAAAATGACACTTTACAAAAATCCTTCGATATTTAGGAATACCATCCTTCACTAATTACGATTTGTCTTTGGGTACTTTGAGTTTGCGTTCGTCGAATAACTAGAGGAGCTAAAATTCTTAATTCAGCCGTTCCATGCAAATTGGACATACTTCGGGCATACGGTTGATTCACGTTTGGATTACTTGGCTAGATTAAGAATGCTGGCAAGTGGCTCAACAATCGCGGTTCGCGATGGTAGGTACTTCATAATAGTAGTTTATGTGACTGTCGCATAATACCGAGTTATGTGCAGTCTCATACATAACTTTATCTACACTCATTACATTTATCATATATTTCAAAAATTAAGCAAAAGAATATTAATTATAAAATGTGGATTGGCGCCCAACCCCACTGATAGGAGTCTATACGGTCTTTACCTTCTAAATTCGAAATTCTGATTTTTAAAACGTTTCTTATTGTTGCCGGCTAAAGAAGGGCTTGAAAGAGTTGGAAGTCAGGGCCGGTAAATCCTACGGTTGCCATGGAGATTGTAAAATTAAGAAAAATAAGTGTTTTATAATGAGTGAAAGCTGTATCCGGTTGTATCATAATGACCATTATTAAACACTTTTATTTTTTAAAGTTGACTATGGCATAAAGTGTATCTATATACGTTCAGGCATGAGTTCATAATTCGAATTTTATAACATGAGTGTAGATAATAGTATATTATGATACAAGTGAGCTTAGGTTGCTCATTATACACGAGGCTGTGGGTTGCAGCCCGAGCCGCAGGCGAGGGCGTAAATCAGCCGAGTGTCTAGTGAGTAAGTTGCTCACGAGTTTCATACGCACTTTTTCAACACACTTGATAGGAAAACCAAACATTTATTGCATACATATTGTATTAACCTAATATTAACTAAGGGAAAAAGCGCGCAAGATTTTTTTTTTTGCACGCGCCAAATGTTAGGTGATTGATTAGGTACATACAGCCATACAGCCTACGTCAAAATAATTAAGTATAATAATAGTGATAAAATGCAAATGTTTTATAACAAATTATTGTGAATTATAAATAATTTGATAATCATATACTTAATTATGTTTTTTGTCTTAATTAGGGACACATTTATTTATTCTAAAAACGTAAATGGATTTTCAGCCGTATAAAACCTCTTTGTTGTTACAAAAAAAGAACTGTACGTATTACCCGGTTAAATTGAAAAGTCTCTGTTTACTCGCATATAATTTGCAGTTAGGTACTTACCTAACTTTGTAGGGATAATTCTATTACGCAACTAGTACTGTAATATTATTATGCACGCGTGGGTTATAGTTCGGTTTATGGCCCTAAGATCGATGTAATAAGGCTCACTTTATGAGCAAGTGTGTTGAAAATATAATATCGTTGCTTTTCCGAGGATCTGCGCTAAACACAAGTCGAGCTTTCATCATTCGCTATAAGAACGTATTGGACGCGCTAATCCGTGCTTGAGATTATCTAGGTTAAATGGCAGTCATTGAAACAGTAATTTAATATCGAAGAATTATATTACAAATGCACTCTTTTGCCTCGGAAAATTCTTTAGCAATTTTACTCTAAGTTTTAATTTATTATTTTACTTTTCCTATTGCTAAAGCTTCTTTCTTAAGATTTTCAGCTGGAATTTACTTTTAAATTAGGTTTATTTTGCTTGACAACTTATAACGATTTCAATCAATGAAACCTTCTAATATTGCCTGTAGTGAATTTTTAGAAGTCCATAAAAAGTACAGGCGTGTAATCAAGGTTTCACGCTCTTTTTAAGAATAAAATATTTAAACTACAATCATTTTGGCACGGGCACTTGCCAGCACTTATGTCATTCACAGCCTTCATGCTTATTTGGTTTGAAAGAAATGAGCGCTTTAATGCTACTCGGTATTGATCTGCATGAAATTGATTACAAGACGCTTCTATATAATATTATAACGTTCATTATGTCAATTTATTTTGGTTTAACGTCGTTAAAATCTTGGTTCGTTCACATAGTGACTTCAGCCTATTTTCTCCATCTTGGCATAAGTTGCGAATGAAGTTAGTCCTTTGAATTTGTGTACGAACATTTAACCCTACATAATTACAAGTTTAAAATACACGCTTATAAAAAAACAATATATCAATGTACGAAAGTATAACACTCATTACATTACATTAACGCATCATTTACAAAGTATTGAGGAAGAACGCAATTAATTCCTATTACGTCATTCATTCACACGAACATATTTGAGGAAACAATAGGTTAAACAATTAGGCTAATAACAAGTCTATTTGGAATTAACACGTAATCCACGCATCTGATTAAAACGATTGACCTCAAATATCTTTTGATTATACCCTAAAATGTAAGGTTGTATTTTGTAATTTTAAGTATCTTTGATTTTTCTTATAACTGTCTATAATTTTGGTCTTGTAGCCGTTATTCTCATCTCGCCAGAAAATTATTATAGAATAAACAAGCATTTTTTCATATAAAAGCAGTGCTTTATTGTTAATAATAATAATAATCGATAATAATAAAGCAATGTGTAGGTTTTCCATGTTTAAGTTGTAAAGTTGAAAATAATTGTCTGATACTGTATTCAGATGGATTTTTTATTGTTCAAAAACCATTTGTTTACTCTCTTTTTATAAATTAGTGGAAATCCAGTAAAATCTCAATTAAAACAGTTACGAAAATAGCGATCTAAATAATGAAATTAATACTAGACAAAGCGTGTCTAGATTTGGCAGTTACAGGGTTAATCATAGATCCTAGAAATCAAGTGAAACCCTGTACTTAGGTATCGCCGAATACCGATTTATCCATTACGACTAATTGCCGAAGATCCGTTAATCGTCGATATTCCGGTTGCAGAATCGGACCAAGGCGATGTTGCAGCATCGCTCGAGTCTCCCATTTGGAAACCGATAGAAACTTTTGTCACAATAGGAGTAATGTGGGGACTAGGCAACTCATAAAGTCTCGGCCGTCATTTTATGATAAATTATATCACTAGGGACAGACTGCCAGCTGGCGGGCAAGCTAATGAGCCAGACGATGCGTCTTTTCACCTCTTTTCATACTGCGAGAGAGAAAGAGAGAGAGAGAGAGAGGCGGGCGGGTCGCTAGCGGTGTGCACCGAATAATGACAAGACGTGAAATGTCACATAGCCTTTCTTGTTAGCTCGTTCGCCAACTGGCTTTATGAGCGCGCTCAAGAACGCTAGTTCAAGGCAAGGTCGCTTCCCACTAGCGCCGCCTGTACGCCTAGATCTCTCAAACGCCATCGGCTTAATGCGGTTTACATCGATAGACATAGTGACTAAAGGGGAAGGTTGATATGGATAAAACACATGCATAATAGAACACCTGCACCCGTGTGAAGCCCAGTTAGGTCGTTAGTTTATATTATTCATATGAATGCTAGCAAAACCGAGATGGAGGAAGAAATTGATAAGTATCTACACATTTCTATTCCATCACAAATTGCAGCTTCGCAGAAAATAATTTATTGATTGGATACTGAAAGCATTTATTGTAAACGCAAGATAATTCTTATTTGTATTTATTTAATCTCAGAAATGAATCAAGTAATCCTTACCGCTACCGTTATCCTTTCCTTAAAATACCTTTAAAGTGCATGATTCTATCAGTTCAGACATAAACCTCTCGCTGCAGAAGCCCGTTATTAGAGCAGCCGATGATAAGAACAAAGCTTCTATAATTGGCAATCGATGCATGGATCACTTTAACAATCGGCAATCGGATGGATGTACCAAACACGCGAATGATTTTATTACTTCATCCTTATAATTATTAACTCTTCTCTTGATATTACGGTAAATAAAAGGTTTTGTTTTGCTTTTAGGCATTGAAAGTATACACCTCTTAAACTGTGGAAGAATTCTGTGCGACAAAATATCAAATAAGAAATTTTAAAAAAATTAAATTTTGTCCTAAATAGCTTTTTGTAGCTCTTTGAGAATATATCACACGTTTATGGAACTTTTAAATTTCTGCTAGGTTTTCAACTACTGTATTTTTGATCTTGGTTTTCAATTCTATTGAAGTTAAGCCTTTTTTTATAGAAATCCCTAGCAGTATTTGCAGTTAACAATATTATTGATATTAAAACTATATCACGTTTGGCCTAGCCACAGTTAACCACAGATCTGATAATTGGCTTTCATGCAAAAAGCTATCTACAGCCCATTAGCCATGGTGAACTCATTATTGCAAAACCCAAGATTCTATAAAAACTGCTTGCTCCCGTGTTAGGCCAAGGAAACTAAAAATATCGGACACGTAGTTGGTCGAAGGTTGGTTTTATAGTAAGTTAAGGTTTTGGATACATATGGAGACTGAGCGTGAAGCGGATTAGAATAGGGCAGGCGTACCGGTTTTGGCCACTTTAAGGATTTTTTCACTTTTAACCGCTTAGTGCTTAATGACCTTAAGTATTTTAGAGAAAATTTATAATGTAGAGTTATAGATAATTTATCGACCTTTAAGGGTACAATCTACAAAGTAAAAAAAAATCAATAGTTTTTTTTATTTAGAACAAATTCTGCGGAGGGGGCCAAATACACCGTTTGCATTGGTTTTGGCCACTTTCATAAAATTACTATATTTATAAGTTGAGTTTATGCTTAATTGATGTCTTATTAGAGTTCTGGACTAAAACACTACATGAAATAGTATTTCAATCACAGCTAGCTCCTTACTACAATTTTATAAGTATACCTTTATCACTTGATTAAAAGAAAATTAGCGGATTGAGGCTAGTGTAGGCTAGCGCCTAGCCTCAATCCGCTAATTTTCTAGTACGTTAGCTAACAAAAGTGAGTTGTGAGTCTTTTAAAATAAATGAACTTAATGATAGGTTGGAAACTTTCTACTAATGCCAAAGTGGCCAAAGGTGGCACAATGCTAAAATTTCTAGCCCCACTTTTGGCCACTTATTGTTTCCCAACTTTTTGTAAGAACAGTGAAAAAACAACACTTAATCCATCTAGAAGAATTATATTCCAATATGACATAAAATATTAAATAACCATAAAATAATTTTATTGTAGAAAAAAATTATTTTACAAAACCTTTACCCTTAACATTTTGATTAAGAATTTTACAAAATGTTAACTTTGAAACATAACACGTGTTTATTTCTAAAATATCGTACTACATAAAAAAAGCTAAGTGCTGTAATTATTAACTAGAAGTCCAATCTTTTATTCGCCATTAATAAATATAAGCAATAATTATTTAATTCCTATTTATATAACTTTAAAGTGAAAAGTGACCAAAACCGGTACAGTGGCCAAAACCGGTACGCCTGCCCTATATCTTTCATTAATTAAACTAATGTGCATAAAGGTCACAGCACATACATCAACTCGGAAAGGGATCGTAAACGTATCAACTCGAGCGGTTCAGTATTATTTGTATGAAACCCCCTACTGCAAAGCACACTTATCGGATTCGTAACGTAATCGCCTCGCCTCGGGACCAGGGTGCTTACCATCAACTGTTATTGCGGTTTTGTTTAGGACCTAAACTGAACTGCTTCGCTTATTCGTACCACGACAGCTTAATCTCAATGACAGCGATTCAGTGATCGATCAATGACATTTCACAGCCGCTAAGCTGTCAGGAACTCTTATTTGACTTATAACCCGGTCGATTTAACATGTCACCTGCAGGTTATACCCGTCCCTCTCACTCTCCGGGCATGACAGAATCGAGTGAAAGAGACGGGTAGAAGAAAAAGGACACAAATCGTTCGGTCATTAACATTTAGCAATTCATTTGCGATCCAGTTTTTAGAAGGTCAGAGTACGAAAGAAAGCAATTCATTTTAGGAACCTATTCTGCATCGCGCTATTTTTGAATCGCTGTCTTAAAGTTGATGGTAGGCACCCAGCTCACGAACAGATTTGCGGGTCGCTCAAGTTGCTATCCCCGCGCTTACCGCTAGTCGTCCACGCGCTCACGTCGCTCCGTACCCGAGCTTACGGCTCTACGCATAGTGGTCTGAAAATGAAAATAAACATCATTTTTTTTTAATTTTTTTTTTCTCATTTTATTGACATTTTTTTAATTTTTTTTGGTTTTTTTTATTTATTTTTTATTTTTTTTATCATTTTTATCTCTCATTCTTTTTTTTATATGGAACCACTGTGCGGCTAGCCGTAAGCTCGGCGTCGCCTAGCCGTAAGCGCGGCGTCGCCTATCCGTAGCCGAGCCGACGTACCGACGCTGATCCGGTTTGGTTACGTGCTTGCGTTAGGTTGACGCCTGGTTGACGGCGAGGCGAAGGCGATACGGTGTCGATCCCTTTCTGAGTTGATGTAATGTGCTGTGTCCTTTATCCTTTATTATCCTACTTCCTACTATCCTACTTATTAATATTATAAATGTGAAAGTTTAGATGTTTGTATGTTTGTTACTCAATCACGTCAAAACGGCTGAGCGGATTTGCTGAAATTTGGGACATAAATACTTTGTAGCCCGGAGAGGAACATAGGCTACTTTTTATCCCGGAAAAATATTACATTCCCGCAAATATTACAATAACGTCGTGTAGTCCACGCAAGCGAAGCCGCGGACGAACAGCTAGTACCTACTCAAATAAACATTAGTCTACCTCAAAACAGAGCGTCTGTCTGTATGTATTGCGGACCGAACATGGCAGCTAAATATTGATAGTTTTTCAATGAGTACGCAAATAAGATAAGTTTTTAACCAACTTCAATAAAATCTGCCAGAAACTGCTGACTTCTCGTTCGAACCAATTGTCATTGAAAATGTTTAAAGACATCTAAGCATATTTTTTTGAGATTTTTGACTCTCTTATTTTAAAAGCTAAAGGGGTGAGGGGATTAAACATTTTATAAGTTTAGAAGTGTCTATCTTTTAAAATATTGACTATGAGAAAAAATGGTTAGGGAAACCTTAATATCATTTTTGAAAACCTATCTAAAGACACCAGAATAGGTTTGATAAAAAAAGTTTCAGTTCCATGTATGGGAAGATAAATTGTTTATTTTTGTATAAAACTCATAAAGTGGATTATAGAATGGTACCTATATTATACATAAATCGATGTGGCATACGGACGGACGGACAGACAGACGTGACGAATCTGTAAGGGTTCCGTTTTTTGCCATTTGGATGTGGAACCCTAAAAACGAAGAGGTTCTCAATTCGTCTGATTTTGAATGTATTTGCTACGAAAGTTCCGCCAATTTTGATCCGCTTTTGATGATTCTTGTTTTATCTGATAAACCAAAATTTCAAGTTTCATGAAAAAAAAACAGTATTCGGTTTAGAAGTTTTTTCAGAATTCTTGAAAAACACAGTGTTGTCGAAAATTTTTAACCAATTTCGATGATTCTTGTTTTATTTAAAAGTATATAGTTCTGAGGTCCCATTGATACCAAATCAAGGTCTAATGATGAAATCCCAGGTTAATCGAGGAAACCCCTCAAATTGATAATTCACGTAGTACGTGTTTCATATAATTATTTTCTTTTCAACTATTTTGTTAAAAAAGTGACACCAAAAAAGTAAGAAATAATCTCTATACTTAATACTGTTTTCACACCAAATAACGTAAGTACTTTGAAGTCAGGCGTAAACATGTACATTTTTTTTGTTTTTGTTAAAACCCGCCCGACTTCACAGTACTTACGTTATTTGGTGTGAATACAGTATTAGAGGGACTATTTCTTACTTTTTAACCGACTTTAAAAATTATCTATTTGGTGTAATTTTTTTAAAGGCGGTTTGATATTTTTACAAATATAATTTTTATTTCACTCTTTTTAGTGCATCATGCAGGCAATTTTCGTGTATTCTGGTAAATAGATATGTGATCAAACTGAGAACCTCCTTTTTTGAAGTCGGTTATAATACCGAAACCTTCTCCTAAATGTAACAAATACTTTTCTGAAAACCGCATCTCGCAAACAAACTTACATATACGGGTCAAACTAAGAATCTCCTTTTTTGATGTCGGTAAACTGTTTCTAACAAAACAAGAATCATCTAAATCGGTTTATAAACAAAGGAGTTATGTCTAATGATACGTAATAAATTCACATAAAGTGGTAACGAAAATGACAGTATTTTCAAGATTCCCTGAAAACTACTGAACTGATTTCAAAATTGCAAAGAATGGGACCAATTTGGGAAAAATCCAGATGTTTTAAAGTTTGAATCATTTCAATCGGTTCAGTCGGCTTCGAGTAATCGGTGTACATACATATAAAAATCTATTTATATCTAATATTATTTAGGTTGGTTTTTGTTTTCCCAATTTTCCTGAACATAGTTACTACATAGTCACCAGAACTACACATATTCTAAGTTTATTCTTAATGATTGTTATTTTGAGATAGAAAATGGTTTCAAAATAAATTATTACTTATCAAGTAGATACACAGAGCAGCAATTCGTTAGCATGGCAACACTGTAAATAAAAAAAAAATCGTTTATTGATACTTGAGTAACAGTCTATTACGTTATTACACTTGGACGTAATATCACAGTAATATGATCGCTAGCATTGTCTGTTTTTTTATCGACCACCTTTTTGTGTTGTGGTATGATAGCAAAAAGTTGTACATTTTTTTTTAAATAAAAAACGTTTTTAACGTAGTTCACGTACTGAGCGATGAAGTAGATTATTGAGTTTTTAGCATTTCTCGAACAACCTACATAAATTGTCTCATTTTATATTTACAAACAAAACTAGCAACATTGTTGTCTCTTTCATATAAAGTTGTTTTATTTGATGAAATAATTCTGTAGTTGAATTAATAAATTGAAATTAGAAGTCTATTATCTAGTGTTCTTACAATATTATTTACAAGTTTAATTACTTTAGACAAATGGTAAACCAATTTAAAACTGCTACAACAGATGTAATCTCGGTTTTTCAGAATGCCTCATTGGAATATCATAAACATGGCCTTGAAAAGATTTACTTGAAGATATCGGTACACACAATGCTTTTGGGAACATAAAAATGCAAATCAGGGGCAGATACACACGTGATAACAAACACCGTTTATCATAGACATATCCATAAAAAATTAACATGATAAGTAATGTCTCAACTCTTTTTAGCTAAGGATTTATCTAAATTTATAGTTGGTTCAAGAGTGGCAATTTTGGAGAAAATCTGCACTATTCAGCATTTACACGGAGCCAATACTTGAGACCATCCACTAAGCCAGTCCATTAGGACAATAGACATAACTTTTGATCACTGACTTGGGGACAATCCTATGTAGTGGACTTACACGATGCCGATTTTGGACTTAGTGGATTTTCTCAAGTATTGGCTCCATGTGAAGCTGCATAAAGCACGGGCCACATTGCCAGCTAGCGAGGCGGGCGAGGTGACTGAACCTTGTGTTGTAGTGTAGCTTATCTCTGTAGTTTGCGGTGTAAAACGAGGCTTGCTCTTTGGCGGTGTAGCATGCGCTTTTGCTCAACTGGCGGCACCGGATTACCAAAGGGTTCTATTTTTTGTATTGAGCATACTTTTTTATTCCCGCCCAGGGTGCCTACCATCAACTTTAAGACAGCGATTCAAAAATAGCGCGATGCAGAATAGGTTCCTAAAATGAATTGCTTTCTTTCGTACTATGACCTTCTAAAAACTGGATCGCAAATAAATTGCTAAATGTGAATGACCGAACGATTTGTGTATTAATTTCTTCTACCCGTCTCTTTCACTCGATTCTGTCATGCCCGGAGAGTGAGAGGGACGGGTATAACCTGCAGGTGTCATTTTAGCTTGGCCGAGTTATAAGTCAAATAAGAGTCCATGACAGCGTCTGTGAAATGTCATTGAATGATCACTGAATCGCTGTGATTGATATTAAGCTGTCGTGGTACGAATAAGCGAAGCAGATCAGTTTAGGTCCTAAACAAAACCGCAATAAGAGTTGATGGTAGGCACCCAGGTGTAAAGATGATTTGTATGTCAGACACTCTTTACGCTTCCTGATTCTACTAAGGTTCTAAGATATGACCCAGCCTAAGGGGAACCGCTTACTCCCAAAACTTCTACTCCGGGTCCGGTCTCGGCGTAATTTGGTTATGGGTTGGTGATAGGTAATTTCTAGGATACTCCATTATTACAAATTTGGTCTTAGGTTACCAGCCAGAGTCAAGAAGAACTAAATCATCTTCCTTTAACTCAATTCTCTTTGCCCTTTATTATGGAGATTAAAAACCAAATACTTACTTACAACATGTCAACAACATAGCACTGATTTGTATTTTACTTTTGTTAATAATTATGGCCGAAATAGAAAATTTATTTTGTCTGTCCTTTACTAAAACTGCACGTCATTCATCTATTTTGGTTTTCTATTTATACTTAATTATAATTTTGTACCTTATATACATAGACATAAGAACTTAGCAAACTTTAAACTGATAAATGACTCGCTGTGAACAACACAAACATTGTTACACATTTTTAGCACTTACGAATCGAAAGTAGGGTGCAATATTACGATGTAAGTACTTGCCTACTTAACTAGATGATTCCCACGCCAAATAGGCCGAAAAGTGGCCTTGTAAAGCGATAAGTGGCCTTGTAATTTTTGATTTATGACCTTTAACTTTACGTATGGTATCTCATGTATTAAAACCACAGGTGAAAATCTCAGAACCTCAATAATAGTATCAGGTGATTGGTTTTATATTAAATATAAATAAAAATGACAGTGATTGTTGAAGTCAACATAGTTTTTCTTCATTCTTTTAGACCCAGATTTGTTATTCCAATAAAAAAACAGATCTAGATTATAGAGTTTAACATAATTAAAAGCTTTTAAAGTATTTTATCACTTAAAAACTGGACTACTCTGATACTAAAAATATGTTTCGAATCACGAAATTTTACAAGTTTACTGTAGTCCTATTCTTAGCTAAGATAACAGTCCCACTTATTTTATTTGCAAAATTATTATTAATTTCAGTTAAGGAAAAAGCTGTAAATATAACGACAAGCGGGAACCGGAATACCTGCCAGGATCCTTTCGGCATACTTTTCGTAATATGATATGAAGAATATCATGAAAATTTATAAAGTTATAAGGATAGAGCTTTTATTAATGCGAGCTTTTGAAAATTCGATATTGTGACTTTTAATTGCCTATTCTCCTATTGATTTATTTGCTAAATAAAGTATTATTTGCCTAAAAACACAAACCATTTACAGCGCCACCTATGCACATTTTCTTACTTCGATTGTAACATCCACTCTTGCGCATAATAAAGTTGGTTTCTATAAGTAGAGCAGCAAGCAAGCCTTCGTCTTACATAGTTTTGTTGAATCGTAATAGGGGGCGCTTTTAGTCATCAGCACTGTAATGATATCGAAAGTTATTGAGATTTCTCTCAACTATTCATTTTTCAATTAAGAGACTTCAAGTCATATTAGCGTTTAATAAATATCAAGTGGCAACCATATCAGCTCAGGAAAAGCCAAGTAAAAATAAAAATAAAAACATATATATGTTAGACGACCGATTTGGCGCAGTGGTAAACTACCTGCCTTCTGCGCCAGAGGTCTCGGGTTGGATTCCCGAACAAGACAAATATTTGTGTACATGAACATGTCTATTTGTTATGGTCTGGGTGTTTGCTATGTATATTAAGTATGTATTTACAAACAAAAAGTATATAAGTATATCGTCCCCGTCGTGGCAAAATTAAATAACTGACAAAACCAAAGCTGCGAGATATTCACGTTTTTCTGTTTTTTTTCATTAAAAGTAGCGATAAATTTTTAAGATGAAGATAATTTACTGTCGGTCTTTTGATATGTTATACAGCAGACTTGCCTTTATTAATTAAATAATCTGCGATGATGTAACTTTGTATAATATAAATTAAAAAAAAATAAAAAAGAAATTATTTACTTTTGCCACAACGTATTTTACAACCATGGTGCAGTTATAATGCTTTTGTATGTCACTTAGTAAGTTTTGCCACAGCCAAGAAATAACAAATACGAATATTTCCAGTGAATAAGCAAACTTGTTTAATTTTGCTACACTTTTACTTACCTAAATTTAATTGTTATCTGAACTGGGTTATCTGAAGTCCGAAGAGAGGGGGAGGACTCGATTACTTTTCAATCCGGTAACTTACTATACCACCGGGAGGGCGACCAACAGTCCCAAGGTGGTGTCGGGTTCATCGTCCATAAATCCCTTGTCAACAACGTGATCACCATGGGAAGTGTCTCGAGCAGGGTGGCGTACCTGATACTTAGAATATCGGAACGATATTCACTGAATGTCATTCAGGTTTACGCTCCGACCTCGAAACACGACGATGAAGAAGAGGAAGCTATGTATGAGGAGATCTCTAAAGCCAAGCATAGCTATAAAAGCCACTACACGGTTGTGATGAGGGATTTTAATGCTAAGTTGGGGCAACGTTTCGGTGATAAGTTGAGAGTGGGGCAATTTTGATTTGGGCAACGGAACGAATGGGGCCAGTTGCTGGCAGACTTCATGGAGAGGGAGAACCTCTACATGATGAACTCCTTCTTTAAGAAACCCGTAAGCCGCAAATGGACCTGGATTAATCCGGACGGTAAAGTCAAAAACGAGATAGATTGTATTATGTCAACGAGGAAGCAAATATTCAATGATGTCGTTGTGATCAACGCCGTAAAGACGGGAAGCGATCACCGCATGCTTAGAGGCACATTGAATATCAACGTTAATCTGGAAGATCTCAACTAATAAAATCTACGCTCCGACCAATACCGGCTCAAATTCAAAACCCCGGGTGCTTTCAGCTCGAGCTCCAAAACCGCTTCGAAGCCCTTGAGAACAGCATCGATGTGGACGATCTATACAACATGGTGGTGGATACTGTCCGCACGGTAGGGTCCAAGCACTATAAAACCCACCGTCAAATTAAAGAAACTCTCCAGCCACACTATCCGACTCATGGATCAGAGAAACGAAATGAAACTACAGAACTCAGCGGATGCCATTCGTTATCGACAGCTAAATAGGCAGATCTCCAAGTCCTTGACAAGCGACCTTCGCCAATTTAATACCGAGCGTATTAAAGAGGCCATTGAGCGGAACAAAGGCTCCAAAGTGTTCGCTAGAGATCTGGCTATAGGGCAAAGACAGCTGACGAGGCTGCAAACTGAGGACGGTAGTATCATTTCATCAACACCTGAAATCCTGAGGGAGATTGAGAGTTTCTATGGACAGTTGTACTCCACGCAAACACCTGTTGAAAGTAAGGCTACAGAACCTAGAGCCAAGCTTACCCGATATTATACCGAAGATATTCCGGACGTCAGCCTGTACGAGATTAGAATGGCTCTGAAGCAGCTCAAAAACAACAAGGCGGCGGGTGATGACGGAATCACAACAGAACTTCTGAGAGCGGGCGGTAAGCCGATACTTAAGGTCCTCCAGAAGCTCTTCAACTCTGTCATCCTCGAGGGCAAAACGCCAAAGGCATGGGGAAGACGCGATGTGATGCTGTTCTACAAGAAGGGTGATAAGACTCTCTTAAAGAACTACCGACCCATCTCGCTTTTGAGCCATATCTACAAGCTGTTTTCGAGAGTCATTACGAATCGTCTCGGTCGCAGGTTTAACGACTTCCAACTTCCCGAACAAGCCGGGTTCCGAAAAGGCTATAGTACCATAGACCACATTCATACGCTGCGGCAAGTTATACAAAAGACCGAAGAGTATAACTTGCCAAGCTACGCTTGGCGTTCGTGGACTATGAGAAAGCCTTTGATTCGATCGAGACCTGGGCCGTGCTGCAATCTCTCCAGAGGTGCCAAATAGACTACAGGTACATCGAGGTGCTGAGGTACTTATACCAAAACGCCACCATGTCGGTCCGATTACAGAACCAGAGCTCTAATCCTATCCAACTACAGCGAGGTGTGAGACAGGGAGACGCCAGTTCTCTGAAACTGTTCACAGCTGCGTTGGAGGATATTTTTAAGCTACTGGACTGGAAAGGATTCGGCATCATCATCAATGGCGAGTACCTAACACACCTGCGGTTTGCCGATGATGTAGTTCTCATGGCTGAGACCTTGGAAGACCTGAACACAATACTCGAAGACCTCAGCAATGCTTCCCAAAGAGTGGGTCTGAAGATGAACATGGATAAGAGGAAAATCATGTCCAATGCCCATGTTGCATCCGCTCCAGTTAATGTTGGGAACATAACACTCGAAGTTGTTGACCACTATGTCTACCTGGGACAGACAATCCAATTAGGTAAGTCCAACTTCGAGAAAGAGATCTCTCGTCGAATCCAGCTCGGATGGGCAGCGTTTGGAAAGCTCCGGCATATATTCGCGTCCAAAATTCCTCAATGTCTCAAGACCAGTGTGTGTGACCAGTGTGTATTGCCAGTTATGACTTATGGAAGCGAGACGTGGTCTTTTACTATGGGTCTCATAAGTACGTGTCAGATAACTCTGCGCGCGACTGGGACGTTTTTGGCACTAGTTACAGTACATTTTTTTGTTCAAAGCTAATGGAAAAGATTAGTATTCGATTTAACCGCGCGCAGACTTATCTGGCACGCACAGAATGCTCAAAGTCACCCACCGAGCAATGGAGAGAGCGATGCTTGGTATTTCCCTGCTCGATCGAATCAGAAATGATGAGACCCGCAGGAGTACTAAAACGACCGACATCGCTAGAAGGATTGCTCAGTTGAAGTGGCAGTGGGCGGGACACATAGCGCGGAGAACCGATGGCCGTTGGGGCGAAAAAGGTTCTTAAATGGCGACCGCAAACCACCCATCGCCGTCGCCGCCGCCACCAGCGTCCCTTCTTCAAACGCGGCAAATCAAATCGTTCACTAAATAGTGAAGTAATTCGGTATTTTCTTTTACTTGTCACAGGAAATTTAAATAAATAGCTTTATTTAATCATTACTCTGCTTATTTTATTTATTATTCACGGTATCAAATAGACAAACTAACTATAAGTTCATTTATTCAATTTTGCCACAACCAAAATTTGTAGCAATGTTTTGCAGTGAGTTGTGGCAGAATTAAATAAAGTCACTTACTGACTTTAGTTTGTATTGACAAAGCACTTAGCTGTAGTTATTTAATTCATTCATAAGTTATTTAGTTTTTCCACGTAAATTTTAGAACAAACAGTGTTGTAATTATATGGTCAATGGTTTCACTAAATTTAAGATATCTTTGCAAATATCATACATAACGCAACGAGATAAAGACCAAAATATAGGTAATACTTACTTTCTACTATACGAAAAACGGAAAAAGTCCATTTCGCCAAAAGTGTCAGTTATTTAATTTTGACACGACGGGGACGATATATTTATCCGTTATCAAGTTCACGTAGACACAGTTTCTTAAGAAATTAACTACGGGCTTAGATAATTGGTGTGATTGTAAGAAAATATTTATTTATTTGTTTATTATTTATTTATTTAATAAAAATAAATAAATACTAGTATTCATCACAGCATTTTATTCCAAAACTGGCTTCGCGCGGGTACAATATAGAACTATTATACAATTTATTATATATCTTCTTCATGCATCATTCTGTTTTGATGAAAATGGCACTGAAATCCGTCGCGTAGCTTGATAGATCTAAGCGTACAGACGAAGGCGGGATGTGACTTTGTTTACAAAATGAAGAGATATAAGGGGTAAATAATTAAAATTGAATATTTTAATTATTGACCCCTCTTATCTCTAACAATATAAAAATCTATAGCATTTAAAACCATTCCCTTGCAGAATTGTAGGGCTTATAAGTTATCACCACGTTGCTTGTTTATCTAGTTTACATACCTACAAAAGTTATCTCTCATGCATTGTTTGCAACCAGTATGCAAATATAATGATAATATTATTGAGAAATGTACGATGTGGATTAAAAATATAAATGTTAATGTAGTCATTAAATTCTTTTGCTCCAAGGATAATGAAGATTGATCTCGTAAATAATCCTTAACTTTGCAACATGAAAAGTGGTAGGAAAAATAAAAAACTATTTCAAATTTAGTCTACTTTAAAGAATGTATAGTATCATTTGCCGTAACTCAGGTCCTTGGTGGTAACAATTGACAAAAACTGAAAACAATCCGAAAATTTTATGAATTTTTAAGTATTTAACAATGATCCAAAGGGCTTTCGAGGTGGAAAACTTGGATTTGTCATTACTATCTCATCTTGATGACGTTGCCTTCTAAAATCTACTAAGAGAGTAAATTAATGAATGACCGATAGTTTTGATAAAAATAAACGTTTTTGTATCATTTAAGATAATCAAATAGAATTAAAATTGTCCGCGATGAAGGGCATTGTTACTAAAACATGACACAATGATAATAAAACACTTTTATTCAAATACGGTGGCTGTAACCCAATTGTCATTGAGAGTCCTGTCAAACAAATGTCAAATGAGAGTAGAATACCGATTAACTCCACAATCGAGCTACGATTGTAATACGATTGAAGAGCAGACTAGCAAATATTCCGATGGCAGTTCAATGGCAGTTCAGTCGTATATCATTGGTCTTAAGTTAGTAGCAGAATACCAAAAATGTCAAAAACCGCTATTGAGATCCAATTAAGATTCAATTGAACCATTTGTAAATTAGCAGACTTGGGGCCCTGATATGCTTCACGTTGTTATCATTCGCACACCTACCTAAAAAGACCCACCTTGTTATTTTGTATCTTCTAAGCAAAAGCCTTAAGTTTAGTTTTTGAATGTCCATAATTCGTCTTTGGCTATCTTCTGGCAATGCAGTTTTGTTAAACTAGGTTAAGTGCGATTGTATGATGTCAACTTTGCCTTGATGGTTGGAAGATTCTAATGGCTCAATCTATTACTTTTATGGTAAAGACGCATTGCGGTCTATCTTTTTACTTAATATATCGCTTAACGCTAAAAGCATTCTCTACCATTCTCTATATACGTCGCTCCTTAATGATTATTTTAATTTTTTGCAAATAAATGTAATTTATGTAGGAAATATAAATTTGAGAGGCTACTATTGATATGAAATAAACTATTAATTGAGAATAGATTATTAAATTTAATTAAATTGTAATAAACTTTGTCAATAAATATTTACATGAAATCAATAAAATTGTAATAAGCATTCTAGTCCATAATTAATTCAGTTTAAAAATCAAAATGTCGATCAAAAAAATGTGTGAAGGTGTCAGTTAGAGGGCAAGTTTTGTATGATGCAATAACCAAAACACTTTGCTTCATAAACTGGCTGCTGCTGGTTCATTGACCTATTCATATCTTCAGTTTATATTCAGTATAAACTAAAAATACAATATAATATATTGTACTGAAGCTTAATATCGGATTGTACTTAAGCTTAACATCGGCACCGCAATAGGTAAGAATAGAATACTTTAATGTTCTCTGTCCATGTCTATTTACTGGGCAATTTGAAGATTTACGTTAGTAGGTGTTTATCTACTTTCAACTTTTATCATAATAAACCATTCTAAAGTGAAATAAGTTCTGTCCTAAAATACGGTTGAACGAAGCGATGGCTGGTACATGTGTCATGCTCGTGAACGGGTGCTGCCAGTGAAAATGGATCTGCTCCTGTCTCATCATCATCATTTCAGCCGTACGACGCCCACTGCTGGGCATAGGCCTCCCCCAAGGATCTCCACAACGATCGGTTCTGCGCTGCCCGCATCCAGCGGCTTCCCACGACCTTGACCAGATCGTCGGTCGACCTTGTAGGAGGCCTGCCCACGGAACGTCGTCCCGGACGACGTTCCGCTCCTGTCTGCTTGCCTTAAAATGTGTCTTTTTTATTTATTTTATTAAAAATTACTTTTGAAACATACTTGTATGGCGCAACTTGCAGTGTATAGTAGTAATTTTTGGCCAATAACTATCTGCTTTAACTAGAGTTCTTAAGTAATTGAAAATTGTGTACTGCTATGATCACTAGTTTACCTAATTTACTGTGTTTATCATAACTTATTGTGTAATTGTGATGGAAACTGACCTTTGTCTTGCTGTATAAAACAATATTATCATCTCAATTGGCACCTCCTGTACCAATATTTCAAGCAATCGTTTTATCAAAAGCAAATTTAATAACGACTGTTTTGTCTAACGGAACATTGGTGTAGCTCTGAAAAGTATTGCTAAACTAGTTTCAAAGGAGTTTTTAAGAGCAAAGTAACATCTTAACATGTTTAATACAATTTCAAAGTAATATGGACCCACAACACATAATAAGTGTAAATGAGTAAGTGTAATAAGTATTCAACAGCAGCTTTTTAAATTTTGATAATGACATAAGTACATTTATTATATGTATGCCTAAAAAATATGGTTCTATCTGCCAGCCTCCTTTGAACGCATAAACCATTGAACAAACTTTTAACGAAGACGATTTGGCGCCTTTGAAGATTTTGAAGTGATGTAAGCAATCGCACTTCATCATAATTTTGGTGCAAGGGATTTTTACCATGTTTATTTCGTTTTTCGATAAATTTATCCCGTTTTTCATAATAGTTATTGTGATAATGACCATGTAAGTTTAAAATTTTATGTAGAATCCTCATCTTCAGTAACTACAATTCAATAAGTAGGTGCATCTGAACAATATTAGTAAACACCAGCCTACCGAGACCTTTTAAAGGACATCAGGCAACACTAATCCATCTGGACAGGTTTTGCCGTCATACAATAAACCACAGTCCTCCAGCTGTCTGTGGTGTCAAATGCTCATTGAATCGTGATAATGGATCTACTTGAGAAAAAATATCCTACTAATGGTAAATTATGAAAGTTTGTTGGAAACAATTAAAGTACGCATGGTCTGAAAACTAATTGGCGATAATTTTTAACTGACTTCAAAAAAGAAGGAGGTTATCAGTTTGACTGGTATGTGTGTGATATTGTTGGAATTGGATAATATTTGAGTATAGCGTTACATTTTTATGCTTCCAAGTACGTGCGCTAAAGTAAGTTATGTAGGTACCTATGTATGTTTGTCTGTTTGTCCACGAATTTCTCGGAAACTCACGCCCGAATTCTCAAACGCTAATCATCTTTGGGAGCGTCTCAAACATCATGGCATCTCTTTCATACGTTTGACATTTAAAGTGACAGGGCGATATGTGAGATGCTCCCAAAGATAAGTAGCGTACGAGTATTCGGGCATAAAAGTCATATCGAGATGATTATTTTTGATTTAAAACAGGTGTACTCCAATTTCTTTCAGAATCGGTAAAGTAGTTTTTAAAGATATGGGTATCTTGATACAATCTACATTAACACTAGAGCGCACGCGCCCCCTTTAGTTACAAGAGAACTCGCGCGGGCTACATATGTAGCCCTTTTCCATGCCATGTAACAGACGAACTCAATGATTTAGAATAAATAAAAGGACTTTTATTTTCACTATTACAACAGTTTTTACAACAAAAATATTCCTTCTTAAAAAAACATTGTAAACTTCTTCAAAAAACAGTTATTTTTAACTTGAGATCAGTGCATTTTTAACCGACTTTTAAATTAAAAAGGAGGAGGTTCTCTATTCGTCTGTATGTGTGTGTTTTTTTTTTGTGTATGTCCACCGATTACTGGAAGACGGCTGAACCGATTGAGATGGTTATTACATCAGGTTGGTTTCCAAGTTGGTCCCATTTTTTGAAATTTTGAAATCGGTTCAGTAGTTTTCAGGAAATCTTGAAAATACTGTCGTTTGCGTTACCACTTTATGTGAATTTAATACGTATCTTTAGGCATAACTCCTTTGTTTATAAACCGATTTTGATACCTCAAGTAATTTTAACCGGCTTCGACAAAGGAGGTTTTCAGTTTGATCACATACCAATTTACCAGAAAACACGTAAATTGCCTGCACGATGCACTAAAAAGAGTGATATAAAATATATTTTTATAAAAAATAAAACCGCCTTCAAAAATACCACATCAAAAAAGTAAGAAATAATTCCTCACCAAATAAATAACGTAAGTACTTTGAAGTCGGGCAGGTTTTAACAAAAACAACAAAAAATTGTACATGTTTCACGCCCGACTTCACTTACGTTATTTATTTGGTGAGGAATTATTTCTTACTTTTTTGATGTGGTTTTTAAAATCTAAAATCACAATATTTGGAACTGTATATATTTATTTAGGTGATTTTATTGAGGTGGGTGACATAAGTAATGTAGCCCACGCGTGTGTTCTAGTGTTAAATATTAAAAAATAAAAAAGTAATTAAACCGAGTTCATAAAGGACTTGTCAACTGAAAAGGAAAAAATAATATCTTTAAAGATATTGTTGAAGTGGCAGTAGGACACATAGCACGAAAATGCCGTGGGGACAGAAAGATTCTCGAATGGCGACCGCGAACCGTGGGCAGGCCCCCTACAAGGTGGACCGAAGATCTGTTCAAGGTCGCGGGAAGCCGCTGGATGCGGGTACCGCAGGACCTTTCGTTGTGGAGATCCTTAGGGGAGGCCTATGCCCAGCACAGGGCGTCGCTCGTTCTGCTAACATTATGAAATGTTTGGATAACACTAACAATAAAAAAATCACATTTTAAATTTTCTTTAAATGTAAATAAAATTTCTTTAAATAAAAAATGCTCGAACTTATCAATCAAATACAACTAACTATGCTTATATTAAAACCCAAAAATATTTTTATTATTTTCAAAAGCAATTAACAGTTCAAGGGACTGGGCCCCTCTTTTTCAATTTAATTAAACCTGTATTAATATAATTTCGCAAGCCCTAACCTCATCTTGTTACTCTGTATTCATGAGGTTGGCAATACTAACCCAGGCCAACATGCCAAAAATGTCATAGTTTTTATAGGTTCGATGTTGTTTGTCATTTAAATTAGGCTTTCGTCACTAATTATAAACTTACATGTTTAATGAATATTAATGATAAGTTTAAAATTAGATTAGTTGAGAGATTTATAGCGGATGTAAAATGTCAGATACTAAATGACTTGTTTCTTTTGCAATAAAAATCTGCAAATTATTTTTTTATTGTGACTTTATATTGACTATAATATAGCAAGCAGAAGGGTGCTAGGGTTGTGACTGATACGATAATACGGATGATAATGTTAAACGTAGATTATCCTTTTTTTATATTTCTAACTCAGGAAAGACTAACGTGATAGTTTGATGACTAGAACCCAAAATATTTCCGACAGAGTAGCCCCTGATTCACTAACCGTCGGAACCGAAAACCGGGATCAGATTCGAATTATGTGCTCTATCTTTGTCTGTCATTCACTAAAGAAACAGAGACGGTGCATATAATCCGCTGTCGGGAGCGTTTCCGATGATTTATTAATCAGGGGGCAGGTCAGGATTATGCAAGAATTGTTATGATAATGTTTTAAAAATTATATCCTAATTAAAATCCTTACAAATATCCAAATTATGTTCACAGTCATTATTAAATCCATCATTTTTAGAACGATATGACATATTCAACCAAGTAAAATTTTTATTAAAAATTTTATGTTATGACAAATTCTGATCATACTGTCATTATCTAAATTCTAAACGAAAGCAAGTATTGTTTTCGTATTTACTTTTAGTAGAAAAGTCGATTAAGATGGCGCACGGAGCAGATCATTACTGTGTAAGTGTTTTTAAAATAAATCTATCTTCAAGAACAATAGCATAAGTTTAATCATAGTGAAAACATTCGATTAAAAAGTTCAGTCAGTGTAAAATACGTAGGTACTTCGTGCATTAAAAAGAAAATTCTCATGACAGAATACACCTTATCATAAAATCGGAACAAAACTATTAAAATCTGTTTCAATAAAGTGGGTGGTATATGCACCTGTTTTCTCTCAGCTCTGAGTGGTGTAGGCACCTGTTTTCCAAGTGCCACTATCTCTGAGGTCCCGGATTCGATTCCCGATCTGTTAAATGTCGAAAACTAACTTTTGAATATTTTCTCGTGGCTGGACGTCTTTGTTTGGTTACCATAACAAGGAGGTTATATACTTAATTTGATATTCCAACGGTATGTGATGGCGTCCAATATTTATTTATTTTATTTAAGTAAATAAAATATAATAATATATAATAATTAAATAATAAAAAAATATAATAATTTCAAAATGTAGTTTGTCTCTTCTGTCAGAGAACATCTTGCCATAGTATGCATTAGCATGTTTAACAAAATAATAACTTATGTTTACCTTTATTTTGAGGTTCTTTACTTGAATTATCTTCTTTAAAAACCTGAATTTAATTTATCGTTTAAAATTATTATTTATGAATCACTGCTTATTAACAAACTGCCCCTTAAAAATAAACAGATTTGCAAAATATGTTTAAAAAAAATTAAAATAAATAAATAAATTGAATCAAACGTCGTACAGAAGAACCTTAACAAAAGGTAAATCTTTGAATCTGACTTTGAGTCTGTGATAAAACTCAATCCGCCTTATTACAAAACGTGGACTAAAATAGTCCTGGTTTAAAACTGGTACTAAACTGGTGCTGTCACTTTAATTTTCCAAAAGAAAGACAGAATTAGCATCAATTTTAAACCAGGTCTAACTTTAGTCAACGTTTTATAATAAGGGGGAATGAGTTTTACAAATCTGCTAGATGTATATTAAATTTACAGTTAATATTACCTAAAAGCAGTAAAAGTTCATTTCGCCATTATTTTTTCAAATATTGACTAATTCCACACCCATTGCTTAAAAGTGCATTAAAAGTCAATAGGTCAAACGCAATAAATCAATTAATATAGAAATTAAAGCCCCCTTAAATATAACAACTATCAATCATTCTTTAGATCACTCTTGTTAAATACAAAACAGCTGAAAAAATAGTATAGGTAGAAGTACCAAACTTGATTCTCGACAACTAAACTCACGTTGAAACTGAATTGCCCAACTCTATTCTATTCGAATCCATTACATTACAAAATATTCTTGCAACCATCTGCAAACTGCATTTCAAATGTACTATTATTACAAGTAATAAATAAACATATTTATTACATTCTGTCAATGAATAAAGGTACATAAAGTAAATCGTCAGTTCTGTTGCTGCTTTGATAAAGAGTCCTTTGGATTGGGTTTAATTATAAGCTAGTATTTCCAAGATTTTGACCAATTGTGCAACATTTTTAAAGTATTCCGACTTTTGCTATGAAGTACGTTGCTGTAGTGTATCTGTCGCAGCCAACTGGTTGAATCTGCAATTCAATTAAACGCCTAGGCCGATAATTTTTCCGTAAGCTGTTTTAACTTCCCATAAGTTGAGTGAGTCACAAAAAAAAATAACCACGAAAGTTAAGACGATCGCTTCGCTGCGCTTCGCGACCGCCTTGAATTTCTAACCTATTACATGTTCTACAGGACTTCCGAGGGGTACATGCTGCCATACTTAACCATCCGGCGGATTCAACCATCCGCCTGAGACATATCTTACTATCTTTATCAGATTGTCAAAGCTGCCAAATTCTAAAGGCTAATCATTGAAATTATTAATAACTACTACAATAAAAATATGATTTGGAGCAACCTTAGACAAATTAAATAACTTTAAAAAAATTACAATATAACATTCTAAAGCAACGTCAAAGTTTTTTCTGCGTTTCAACTTAATTTACTAGTAGGTAGTATTTTAATGCCTTGAATATCTTCTCCAACCAATTTCCAACTTTAGTACTCTTCGTAAGTGATCCGGCGTAGTTATTCGCATCATTCGTCCATACAGAGGCGTACCAACCAATTAAAGACAAACTGACAAACGAAGCTCGCATTTGTGAGATGTGGTCTTACCTATAAAACTTGAACTAAACGCCATAAAGCAAATTCAATTCATGATGAAATGTGGCCAACAAATAGTTTACTAGTCAGGTTATTATCTCTATAATTTCGTATTGCTTTGACTTCAGACAGATCAATAAGTACCAAGAGTAGGTAGATAGAAAAAGTCGCGAAATTTCATACTTTGAATTGATAATAAGTTTTTATGACAAGCTTTTTTGTCGACTGTACTTTAATATTGTATTTAATTGTCATCTAAACCAAACCTGTATGCAAAGTTTCAGCTCAATCTGACACTGGGAAGTGGGTTAAATTTAGCTTGTAATGTGTCCCCCACTAACTAACTAACTAACATGGCAAGTTAAATAAAATCTTGTAAAAATTATTTAATTTATTTTTCATGTCTTGGTGTTTTAGGCAGTGAGTTTTTCTTTGAAGTTTTTTTGGAAGGCCGTTTATTTTTTATTAGTTTTGATCTTTACGGCCTATATAAACAAACTTATCGTTAACTATAAAAACATGAATGCAACAATATGTTAATATTGTCACCTAGTTCATCACTTGATATCCCTGACATATTTGAACCAACAAAGCTTTGGATTCTCAGTTACTTGAGGCTAGTTTAACTATTGAACTAATTATAACAATTTAACAACAACATTATATTGCTGAAATAACCTTGGTTGATTATAAATAACCTTTTATATGGTTACTTGATTTAATTACTTGATATAAGACTTCATCGCCTCAAATTTCAATGTAGGTACAATTAATTCCGTCAAACACGCCTACATACCGATATCTGCAATTAAACGTAATTAGTGTCATATATTAATGATTGAAGTGTGATCGTTCCTAAACATTTTTCTCTTCGAATCATAATGACTACTTGAAATCCACTCCACAAAATGATAGCCAATTATGACAAACAAAACTGCCTATAATGTAATGTGAAGATTTCAAAATTAAGAAGGTGAAGTCCTTGACCATTGATACAAATTTTTAAGTATGAAGACGTGCAACTTTAAATATCATCGTTACACGCATATCCAGCTGTTATATTGTTTGAATTTATGACTGAAACATTACTCAGCTTTAGTTATAGTCGTGTAATTTGGTATTAAACATCAAGCATATTTAGTTTGCAGATTTTCTATTTGTTTATCTTCTCTTCGTCAAAAGTTGTTTTCCTATTATCACGCAAAGAAATCGAATTTATCGTTATTCAAATAAATCAAACCAATGAGGTGTTATTTATTTACTTTCCATTTAATATTATCAAACAATTCGTCAATAGAAAAGCGCTGTTAAACAGCAAATACACCACTAACTTAATTTAACTTAATATAGATCTTGAACCCACAGTGTTGTAATCTCCTTTCAAGCGCATTCCTTTTAAAACTTACTTAGTATTATAAGTAAATAAAAATATATCTTAAGAGACATTATCTTTCTTGATCAGATGCGATTCACTCGGAGCATGCCATCATTTCGCATTGCTTCACATCTGACGAAACAGCCTATTTACTATTATGAAACTTAATATAAATGTGATACCCTTCAGTGATACCCTTCGGAATGGAATGGAATTCACTATTAACTATTTGGATATCCCTGATTTAAAAACTTTAAATAATAATTTTATGTTATGGTTTAATAATCTACCTTTAAGAATACGTATATAAAATGTATTTTTCTTACATGAAGGCCCGATTTCACCAATGATATTTAAACGCGATTAACGCTAAACGTGTTTATAAAACGTATTTCTGTCTCTGTCACATTCAAACAGATGACAGAGACAGAACTATGTTTTAAATACGTTTAGCGTTAATCACGTTTAAATATCAGTGATGAAAGTCGCCCTTAAAGTGCTATTTTACAGAAAAAATATTTAATATTAGAGAATGTAAACTCTCTTTTCAATAGTTCAACGTCATTCCTTCAATATTAATATAATATTGATACTAGTAGGTCCCTATAAAAAAGTAAAAAGTAAGTACAGGAAAATAGCCTCGACTTTTGTTACTTTTTTTTTTTTTTTTTTTTTTTTTATTCACAACGGGGTAGCACTTAGCCTTCATCACACCTGATGTTAAGTGGTGATAAGGCTGAAGGTGGAAGCGAACTACTCCCGGAATCCTCAATCACTGAGGAACTGGCTATCTTATCTTTAACTGCCGGAACACAATAATGCTGAAAACATCATTGTTATGGCGTCAGACTTAAATAAGATGGTGGTAGCTAGCCAGGCGGACTAAGAACAAGTCCTACCACCAACCAAACCGAATACAATATGTACCCCCACTGGGAATCGAACCCGGGACCTCTGGGTCTGAAATCCGTGGTATGAACCACTAGACCACAGAGGCGGTTACGTTCTTGCTGAAACGGATTAACAGTGCCTTGCTGAAAAGGCAAGGGTTTCGACAAAGAATATTATAATATTACATTACTAACGTAGTTTCTAGCTTCGAGCAACGCGAGTTCCGGGACGGAGGCCCGCGTTGCTTGAAGGGAAGGCCCACGTTGCTCGAAGGTTTCGAGACTCAGCTCCGCTAATAAAGTGACATAAACGAGTAACTCTTTTATAGCATAGATATAAACATATTGGGTGGAATTATTTTATGACACCTGCAGGGAAAGTACTCAAAATAATAAAGATAGCAAATTTCACTTAAAAGGAGCCATGGCTTTATTTTTGACAACAACAAAACTGCATTCACAGTTTTGTTTACTTACATTTTTCATACAAAAGTACATCTACATCATCATCTACTTAACTCTACATCGAAACCGTGATGACTTTCAATGTTTGCTGTTAATTTAATTAATGATGTTTTAGAAAAATGGAAAATGAAGTATTTAGAAAAAATCGACCCGTCTCACAACTAGCTCCGATGGGACTAGTTGTGAGACGGGTCGATTTTTTCTAAATACTTCATTTTCCATTTTTCTATTATAAAAATTGCATTGTGAATGCAAAATACTAAAAATTAAAATAACTAATTATGTTTTGTTTCACTGAAAGAATAAAGGAATGATTCCTTTTAGTTAAATTTTCTATCTTCATTATTTTGAGTATTTTCCCTCGTACCATGAAATAATTCCACCCTGTATAGTAGCTACGTACAGTATAGACCAGGGTGCTTACCATCAACTCTTATTACGGTTTTGTTTAGGAACCTAAACTGATCTGCTTCGCTTATTCGTACCACGACAGCTTAATATCAATGACAGCGATTCAGTGATCGATCAATGACATTTCACAGCCGCTAAGCTGTCAGAAACTCTTATTTGACTTATAACCCGGTCGATTTAACATGTCACCTGCAGGTTATACCCGTCCCTCTCACTCTCCGGGCATGACAGAATCGAGTGAAAGAGACGGGTAGAAGAAAAAGGACACAAATCGTTCGGTCATTAACATTTAGCAATTCATTTGCGATCCAGTTTTTAGAAGGTCAGAGTACGAAAGAAAGCGATTCATTTTAGGAACCTATTCTGAATCGCGCTATTTTTGAATCGCTGTCATAAAGTTGATGGTAGGCACCCTGAACCATTCAATCTATTTGCTAAGATTAATGCAGCACTTAATGATCATCAGAAATAGATCGGTCGAAACACTCGCAATAGCTGTCGAGACAGCTACATAAAATATTGCGCTTGTCAATTATTTTGTTGGGAAACTACACAATATACCTCATTATTTTTATGTATCGACAATATTTTGTTAATACACTTGACAGCCATTCGATAACTGTGTCGATTGGCGCAAATTATGTTTATAGAAGATATCTGTGTACATTATATACTTGTATTACATTGCGTCTAAATGTCACACTTTGTGATTCTCGTTAGGTAACTCAACTGTCACCATTTTACTGAATGATATCTTATTATCCATTCCATCCATTTAAATTAAATAAGTTGTTGTCTTACAACCTAAAAACTCAAAAAGCTTAAATGTTTTATGTTATCCATAGAACTTGTTAATATCTGAGAGATAAAAGCAAAAAAAAGTTGTTTAGTAATGTACTGCGCTGACCAAATAATATAGCTAATTATCAGGGTTCCAGAATGAAGTCAAAATACAGTATGTGTTCTTCCTATTGGAATAAAACTTTCTTAGTTTAAACAATGGTCGCTATTGCAAAAATGCACCATCACATAAATATGACTAAAGTTGAAGTCAAAACAGTGTTTGCATTGAAGTGGCCAGTATTATAACATCTTGACTGGAATCTTACCAGTCGTCCTCACCTCACGGCGTTGTATGGAGACCCTCAACCTAGCCGTGTTTAAAGATACATTCACATTAAGAGACCAAGCCGCGTGCCAGTTGTGTTTATTTTTCTATATACTTACATTTGTTATTAATTCGTTGTCCTGAAAAGGAAGGTACTTGGAGTATGGTTATCACCAAAAACTCACTTTTATTATTAGTAGGTTCTTAAAATTAGTTTTGATTTTTCCATACAATTTTTCGGTAAAAAAACCTTGCATCTCTATCACAATCTTTATAAGTCATTAAGTCATTATATAGACGAAAATTTTGAACAACATTGATTTGTATGCTATATTCTCCACCAACGACTAGAAGAATTTATTAAGTTTGACTATCGGACTATTTCTTGTATTTTTTTAATGTAATTCAATTATAATTAAGAAATCAAATTTATCAAATGTACCAAGTGTTATAAGTTTTTCGAGACACAATGAACATTGTTAAGAAATAATAAAAAAGAGTACTTCTCCAAACACCCAACAACGTCGACGAGGAGTACCCTCTAGTCCTTCGACAACGATTGCGATAAGTCTAGTCGTTAAATCGCTAAATGTATGCATAGCCTAAACCTTCGGACGCATCACCGTTTACGATGTCACGTCATTATGCAACTGGCCATTCGGGCCTTGGTATCTTTTCTATTGTGGACGCTAGCGACACTTTGAACCAACACATAAACACTATGTATATTCGTAATATGTAAGCATATCCTTCGCTTAGTGATTGTGCGTTCACTGTTGATTACTTAACAATTAGGTAGCTAATAGATTTCTTTTTGGGTTTATTACGTTTTGCAAATATATTGAAAAACGTTGGGCAGCACGGGGTCTGCAACAGGCTTGATAATTTTTAGAGTTCCGTAGCCAAATGGCAAAAAACGGAACCCTTATAGATTCATCATGACTGTCTGTCTGTCTGTCTGTCCGTCCGTTCGTCCGTCCGTATACCACAGCCACTTTATTCCAAAACTATTACGACGACAGACTTGAAACTTGGTTGGTAAGAAGATTTAAAAGTTATTCACTTCCAAAGTGGTAAAATGTGTGTACCCCCCCCCCCACCCTCACCCCACCCCCTAACTTTTAAAATAAGAGAGTGAAAAATCTATAAAAGATATATGTTGTAGATCTAAATAAAAACTTTCAACGAAAATTGGTTTGAACAAGATATGGAAAGCAGTTTTAGAGATATTAGTACATTTTCAAAAACAAAGTTATTTTTTGCTGACGAAACATGATAGTCTTATTTTGGCTAGGTATAGGTAATCCGGTACAGTAAGTGGGTACGGAACCATTCATGGCGAGTCCAACTCACACTTGGCCGATTCGGTTATCTTTAAGTAGGTACTCCATTTAGAGATGTTTGTAATTAATACCTAAGTTGTTTAACTCCTGGTAACAAAGTATTTATACTTATGTTACTTTACTGGGTAGGTGCCAGATAAGTCAATAAATAATAATTTCTGATATTTATTATAATATTAAGCAAGGCAAATAAAAAGACGCGGTATACGTGTTTCAATTGTTCGCTACTAAAGTTGCAATACAATTAAGCTTATCGCGAAATTGGCAATGTAGAGACGAATTATTTACCCCAAAAATATTTTAAGCTATCTTCATTAGTCAATTGTTTTCATGCGCAAAAGTAAACCGTGAGACGCAGAGTTATCCAAAAAATTGACCAAGTGCGAGTCGAACTCGCCGATGAAGGGTTCCGTACCCACTTAAGGCGATACTCGGAAAAAATGTGCTGAAGCGAGATAGCAATGAGAAAACGACGCGAACGGGAGCGAGACCGATTTTGCAGATTAGGCAAAAAAAACACAAAACCACTTCGTGTTAAAAAACTACAGTGATTTAAAAAAAAATGCTTCTATACGATCCTTAATATTATTGGTGTCCACTAATTTAACCAATTTTCAATAGTGTAAGTAACCCCATTTAAGAATAATCTTGAATTTTCGTATTTTTAGAGGTCTTTTCGAAAAGAAAAAGTGTCGAGGCAAAATCATAAAATCGTGTTTTTGAAACTATACAAATCTAGATAAAGGTATGAAGAAATATATATCTTATTACCAGATTTGTAAAAACTGTAACCGTCCTATAGTTTTAAATCAAAAAGTCCATATTTTTCCGAGTAGCGCCTTAACGAACCAATTACATACACCTAGCCAAAATACCACTAGGTACCATTTTTCGTCAGCAAAATAAATTTTATTTCTCATAGTGTTGGTATAAATTACAAAGTTACATTTGCGGTTTTTGAAATAACTTTATTTTTCATAGTGTTTGTTCACTCTCTTACTTTAAAAGTTAGAGGAGCAAGGGGGAACAAACATTTCACCACTTTGGAAGTGTCTATCTTACAAAATATTGACTTCTAGCGGATCTTCGCGGTTTCACCCGCGTGGTACCCGTTCCCGTAGGAATATCGAGCGAGATAAAATATAGCCTATGTCACTCGGGAAGAATGTAGCTTTCTGATAGTGAAAGAATTTTCGAAATCGGTCCAAGTGTTTCGGAGCCTATTCGATGCAAACAAACGAACAAAAAAACAATCAAATCTTTCGTCTTTATAATATTAGTATAGATGAGAAAAAAAATATTTAAGGAACCCTTAGGTTTTTAAAGATTCCTAAAAACCTATCTTTATACACCCCACCCAATAGGTATAATGATTTATTTTTAGTTTCAGTACCATGTTAGTATGTAGCGCACACTTCATTTCTTTTTTACAAGCTTTTATTTAACTTGCAGTGTATGTATGCATGCATGCATGTATGTATGTCCGTTCGTCAAATCTTACAAGCCTAATTTGACCCACTTCCCTGTGTCCAATCGAGCTGAAATTTTGTATGCAAGTTTGGTTCCGATGACAATGCAATTAAATATATAATCAGTATAGTTATCAATTCAGAATTCTTGCAAATTTTCAAGTTCTATATTCTTGTTTTGTTGTGATGGTTACTTGACACATTGTCAATGTACCATAAAGTTATAATCAGCGAGCATTCAGCGAGCGCAATCTTCATAGAGTGCGTGTCAGATAACTCTGCGACTGGGGCGTTTTTGGCACTAGTTACAGTACATTATTTTGTTCTAAGCTTATTTGACCCCGCGCAAACTTATCTGGCGCACACTCTAAATTCAACTAGTAATAGAACACACGTCCCAACCCGACACCCGATTTGAATTGGTTATTTGAGAAAGAACATGAGTTGGGAGGCAAAAAACTGTCTGTTAAAAACATATACCAAGCAGTAAAAATGTTTGATGCGGTTTTGAAAAGTATGCTACGAGTATAATATACTATTTACATAAATTTGAGATTATCAAATTATTATTATTTCTATTAAAACAATAATTTAAAGTCCCTGGACCTAGGCTTTTTCTCAATTACTCGATTAAAAAAAATCGACATTTAATTAAAAATGAAGTTTCCCTGTCAGTTACAGGCCACTCGAAATAGTTTTGAAGAATTTTTCGTCATTCTTTTGTGACAGGTACGGTTCAATTTTTTTCAAATCCAAGACCTTTTTTTGTTAATAGGTCTTTTTCTTTACAAGCCCATTGCATTGGCAAATCCAGGTGATTTCTGTGGGTATTTGATAAGAAAAAGTGATGTGATACAAGGCCTTGTCCAGTGATGTGATACAAAGCCTTGGCCAAGGCCAGATTTGGTGCAGCTTTTTTTATTTGATTTGATTTTGATTTGGTATGAACGTGTGTAGCACGGATTATATTTGCTTTACAGCAAAGTTCGTCCGCACCAAATCGGCGGTTAGGTCTGGTCTGGACGTGTGTAGCCTATCAGACCCTACTAGGTGTCACTCATGTGTCACTTTCCACCATGTAATACTTCCATGCTTTGCACATAAATAGTTCACTAAAGTATACGACAGATGGCTCCAAGTTAATACAAGCATTAGTCTACCTACAGAAAAGAAAAATCCTTTTTTTCTATAAGTAGGTATACTATGTTTATCAACTTCGATAGAAACTTAAATGTGTCTTGTTATTACTTATGTATTTATTTTTGAAATACTTACTAAAATTTACAGCTGAAAATCAGCGTTTGCTTGCGTTGCAAGACAAGTAATATGACGCTGAGCTGCGACCATTGAGTACTGCTGCGGCACACACACACACTTTTATTTGGAACTTTTTGTCTTATTGGGTCTAATTTGTGTTTTCTATTCTTGTTTGTAATACAGTGCTACCTACTTTTATACCTATGTAAATATGCCTTGTATTTAATGAATATGGTGTGTGTCTGTAGTAAGAATCTACAATCCCTTTTTGGTGGTAAAATATATTTGTGTGTTTGCAGACTTGATGCAGTTGAAGAGCTAGACTGTAATAAATTAACTGGCAAACGACCACGCAATAATGATGCATTAAATGAAATGAAGCGACTTACAAACACGTCCAATAATAACTAAAAATACAAAAATAAATTATATTTAAAAAAACCTTTTATTTAAAATCAAGCTTTTATTCAAATGTCCTAAAAAGAATAAAATAAATTTTGTATCAAGTCAAAACCAACAAATTTATTACATTAAACAATCTATATGTTTTAAAAGCTTGTCGCGAGATTTTATTGTTACTGGGCTACTTGCACTAAACACAAATGCTTTTACTTCTATTTGACATATGAAATTAAAGCGACAAGCTTTTAAAACATATAGATTGTTTAATGTAATAAATTTGTTGGTTTTGACTTGATACAAAATTTATTTTATTCTTTTTAGGACATTTGAATAAAAGCTTGATTTTAAATAAAAGGTTTTTTTAAATATAATTTTATTTTCGTATGAAACTTGTAAAGCGGCTAACAGAATACATCTAACTACCAAGTTTCAAGTGTTCAGTCTAAATGGTTTTGGAACAAAGTAGCTGCGACATACGAACGGACGGACAGACAGACATGACGAATCTATAAGGGTTCCGTTTTATATCATTTGGCTACGGAACCCTAAAAATAATGCTGCTTTGACAATACGATGTTTCGTGACCATCAAAGGTTATTATGCAGACTTATATCAGCTGTCTCATAAATAAATTTTGCCCCCAATCGACTTTTTAATCTGTGCGAACTAATGGAGTAAGATTTTTAGTTTTTATCAAGATTTTCGTCATGAACCTTTCAGTAGCAAAATTTATTTAACAATAGCTTTCACACTGGTGAGCTATCCCTATTAATATCTCATCCCACTGTGCACTGTGTTAAAATAGGTCACCTAGATGAGACAAAATATACCATACGGGTCGTTACGTTCCCTAAAATATGGTTGAGCGAAGCGATGGCTGGTTCATGCGTCATGCTCGTGAACGGGTGCTGCCAGTGGGAATGGGTCTGCTCTTATCTGCTTGCCTTAAAATGTGTTTTCTTTTGTTTTTATTCATTTTATTAAGAATTACATTTCAAACATGTAGGGCGCAACTTGCAGTATATAGTAGAATTGTCTTTTGTTTTTAACTAATATTAAAGCTGAGTTCCTAAGTAATTGAAAATTGTTCACCGCTATGATCATTAGTTCGCCTATACTTAACTGATAACTGGAAACTGGCCTTAGTCATACCATGTTAAGGTCATTTTTCAATTTGACGACTCTGTATGAAATAAAACAGAGAGAAAAAAAAACCCTTGGAGTTTCTTGCTGGTTCTTCTCCAAGGTCTCCCGCTGTAGGGTTTGCGAACCGATGGCGTAGCTTCTATGACGTTCACAAGTATTGTAAATAACAATCTAAATTGAATAAACAAATTTGAATCTTGAATCTTGAATACACAGTGGAAGAGGTTAGTGGAAAATACTGGAAGTAAACGGCACTTCGTTTTCGAATTGTGCCACTTCGTACACTTGTTCCCTAGACCTATTAAAGCGATTTGAGTCGCAGAGCCTCATCATTTTTTTGTATGGGAAAAAAATTGTTCTGAGACCTATCGTGTGTGGTATCTCATGAAAGGGCTTACTAAGCCAATTCTAAAAATGTATCACATCATTATATTTCAGTCACTTGTTTTAAATTAAAAAAAATCGAAACATACCAAGACCTCCAGATATGATACGGTTAAATCATTATTTGTAAAATATACCTTAAATTAAATTATATGTAATAGCCTTATATCCAACCCAAAGAAAGCAATTTTATAAATAGTTACATTTAGGTACTTAGTATTTTTCAAATTTTTTATAATATTACAAAATGTGATAAAATCACAATAGGGGATCGGACTGTTATTGATATGTTAATATTTAATAGTAACATTCAAAAACATAACATTGAAGAATAACAAAAGTAAAAAAAATATTCATAATGTTGATTAATAAGCAAGTAATGAGCTGCTGAATTGTGAAAAACTGTGTCTCTAGCTATCTCTTTCTAAAACGAAATTTTGTATGGCCTTTAGGATTTGAAATGGCGCCAATTTTCAAAATCGTATCTAAATTAAGGGATATTTTTTTTCTGAAATCAATTTATGACGTCTGGGGTATCGTTTTCGGGGTTCCCTAGGGTTAAGATATCAAAAATAGTATCACATTTTGTAATATTAAAAAAAAAAAAAAACTAAATGTGAATATTTTCAAAATTGCTTTCTTCGGTTTAGATATGAGACTATAACATATCATTTTAGGTGTATTTTACAAATAATGATTCAACCGTATCATATCTGGAGGAGCCCAAACTTGGTATGTTTTGAAAATTATTTTTATTTTAATTTAAAACAAGTAACTGAAATATAATGATCTGATATACCTATTTTTAGAATCGGCTAAGTAAGCCCTTTCAATAAATACCACACACGATAGGTTACAAACAATTCATTTTTTCCCATACAAAAAAATTATAACTCCTCTCCTAAATCTCCTAATGGACGGAACTTCCGGCTCTGCAACTTAAATCGCTCTAATAGATCTACGGCCAGAATTATTAACCTATCCACAGATAGGGACAGGTGCGATCCAGATAAGTTGCTAAGCAACGCTTGATATTAACATAGAATTAACGACAGTTGCCAGGGTATTGCTAGATGTTGCCTAGCAACTAATCTGGATCGCATCCATTCCTATCTGTGGATAGGTTATTAATTCTGCCCGCTATGGAACAAGTGTACGAAGAGGCACAATTCTAATACGAAGTACCGTTTGTCCCCCTCTAACCTCTTCCACTAAAAAACAAACGCCCGAATTCTCGAACGCAAATCATCTTTGGGAGCGTCTCAAACATCATGGCATCTCTTTCATACGTTTGACATTTAAAGTTTAAATTAAAATAACTTTTCACAATCACACCAATTATCTAGCTCATAAGCGTGAGCGTAGGAACGAGTTGTGTGTTTTCTCTTCAACATTTTTTCGATCCACTTACCCCATAATACCTGACAGTCAGATTTCAGTTTCTGGGCGACTCCCATCATCATGAACTTCGCTCCAGTAGCAATCTTCTTCTAAAAACTCCTCCCCATTCTTCTGGTTTCGTCTCCCATTCCTTCTCCCTTTCGGCAGTACGCCTCTGGATCGCTTTGCCCCTGAAAATTCGCAGTGCCCCCAGCAAGTTCGTATTTAAGCGGTTGGTGCGATTAGCTAGCATTATTTAAATTCCCTACCACTAGTCTCGTCATCTCTGACATAGTAAAACAATATAAGTAAGCGGACTGGAGCCCTGAGCGAGCGATAATAGGCTAAACACGTAGGGCTGTCGCTTAGAGTTTATTCAATCGTCAAAAATGCATAGTCAATCTCTATACAAAACAGTTTTCCCCTGTAGGGTGGGCGTCAGGAATCTATAATACAAAGATTTTTAATTATTTTTGTACATAGACCAGGGGCTGACTAAAATTTTTCATTACCTACGTCATGTTATGTTATCTGTTTAGTGGTTTGAAAAATTACGGTCGAAATAGGATTAATTAAAACGTGGCTTTACAACAACACCAAGACCAAGACAAATAGACATGTTCATGCACACAAATATTTGTCTTGTTCGGGAATCGAACCCGAGACCACTGGCGCAGAAGATGGATAGCCTACCCCTGCGCCAAATCGGTTGTCAAAAACCGAATACAATATGTACCTACGCCCACTGCGAATCGAACCCGGGGCCTCTTGGTCTGAAATCGGTGGTGTGAATCACTAGACCGCAGAGGCGGTTAAAAATTTATATTATGCTCCCAGTTTATTAATCTAATCACATACCTACCTACACATAGGATTACAAGTTACAATAATTTGTTATTATAAATGTTTTTCTTTCTTCTTTCTTTCTATTTGAAAATTAAACTACAAATTGGTATCTGGTCAACGAAATCGGAAGCAGAACTATTTAGGTAGGTAAGCAGCTATACAAAATATTATGTACGTATCTACATATGATAATTATAGTAGGTAGATTTTACTCACCGTTCTTGTTCGCTAGGTAATGCGAAGAAAGATAGTTCTGGATTAGACAACCCGCTACTGAGACATCCGTATACACTACAATATTTTTTACTTCTACTCGAATTTTTAGCGTAGGTACACGCACGAATTATTACAAATACAAATACAAAATTATTAGAGGGAGGCAGCGCAGCGGCACGGAGCGTGCGTGTGGTGGGCACGGACAGTTTTACCTTAATAATATTATGCGCGGTCGCCGGCGACCGGCCGGCGGCGGCGGCGGCGCCGCGCGGGCGGCGAGCGGCGGGCGCTGCCACGCATGACTGTCGCCCCGTTATCACCGATAAATTTTGTCAGTGTGTGCGTGCGACGACGCATGACGACGCATACGTACGGGCGCGCTCACATACAAACCGTTTGGGGTGCCTGTCCAGGCAGTCAACGTACTTATATTGTTTTACTATGTCTCTGACACATGTCATGGTATGTTAAGTATTGTATTGTATGTATAAGTATATGTATGTATATTATCATATCAGTATATATGTATTATTTATTTATAAGGTTGTATGTATAATTTAGCTTTATTATGTGTTTATTTAACTAATACGGATTTTTTTTAAATTCTGTTTTTCTTATTTTTATTGCCTCCACAGCCTTTTGTTACATTCTTTCCGGTTGACTGGTAGAGAATGCCTAAGGGCATTAAGTCCGCCTTTTGTATGTTTTTTTTCATGCAATAAAAAAACAATAAATAAATAAATAAATAAGTAGCTGTTATCATTAAGAAACTGTTATGGAAACTATATACGTATATATTTTTTTTTCGTAAATACATACTTAATATACATAGAAAACACCCAGCCCAAGACAAATAGACATGTTCATGCACACAAATATTTGTCTTGTTCGGGGATCGAACCCGAGACCTCTGGCGCAGAAGGCGCAGAAACCCTTGCGCCAAATTGGCCGTCTTGTAAACATTTAAAGTGATAGGGCGATGTTTGAGACGCTCCCAAAGATAAGTAGCGTACGAGTATTCGGGCAATAAAGAGTTATTTTCGAATAAAAAATGAAAAAAAAACAGATTTTTTATATAGTCACTAGCTTTCCGCCCGCGGCTTCGCCCGCGTGGACTACACGACGTCATCCCGCGGGAATGTGTTATTTTTCCGGGATAAAAAGTAGCCTATGTTCCTCTCCAGGCTACAAAGTATCTGTGTCCCAAATTTCAGCCAAATCCGTTCAGCCGTTTCGGCGTGATTGAGTAACAAACATCCAAACATCCAAACATCCAAACATCCAAACATCTAAACTTTCACATTTATAATATTAGTAGGATTATCCAAATATTAGCAAAAAGCAACAAAATGTTAACGAAACCCCAATTTCTAGTTGGCAACTCGAATGTATCTCAGTGGGTAATACGGTTAGCGGTTACTTTTGCTTTCTTCAGAACATGATGAAAGTAAAATGTCAGCTGCCACCTTCACACTTTTTACTTTTTGTACCTATAGTCCATATAATAATGGCATACGGTTCATACTAAATTTTGACTCTCGACCTCATAATCACTTGCACTATTAACGAAAGTGAATTGATGAAAGTAATAATGGTGAATTTGGCGGTCGTCATTTGTCGTCACATTACTTACGTTCGTTATGTATTGTATGTTACTTATATGTATTCAATGTGTACATAAAGGCTATGAAACGTATTATTAGACGAAAACTTTAAAATCCTTAAGTTTATGGAAATACAAAAAAGTTAGTATTTATATGAAAATGGTTATTGGCTGGCTGTCAACAATATTATTGTTGCGTTAATGTCCTTTTTGTAATAGGTACAACAACTAATGATTACGGTATTTATGAGAAATAATAAAATAATTGAGATTTTAAATTATTTTTATGCATTCACAATGCAATTCTGTAAGTATAGGAAAAATGTGATAGTAAAATAATTAGTCATATAAATAGCTAAATAGCCATGAATATTTAAGATAGGTAAATTAATATAAACAAATAGATACTCAAAACAAGTTTTAATTGTATTTCTTAGTAATTTTCCAAAAAAAAAACAATAAAATTTAGTTTAATTTTATATATATCTCCATAGCATATATTTTTCTATTCCCGATCATTTCGATGTGCCCTAAGTAGTCGTCACTTGTTTTTTCGTCTAGCTTCAAGTAGCGGCGTTTGTGACTCGTTACATAATCTAGTTCTACTAAGTTTTTGATAGTGTGACGTTTATTGACGTCAGTCCTCGCCTGTGCAAGTAGTCTGCGTCACAGATAAAATCGTCACTGTGACGATGTTCTGCGGGTCAAGATCGAACTTGCACTTTCAATGAAAGTGAAAGGGAAAAAGTGGATTTAAAACGTCACGCTTTTTGCACACCCAAAGTAAAATGCTGATAGAAAAACAAATACTACTTGGTGGTTACTTAATCTATTTTGCTACAGTTTAATATATTTTTAACCGTTTTCAAAATTCAAAAAAGAAGGAGGTTATACTTTCAACTGTATGTATCTTTTTTTCTATGTATGTTCACCGATTTCTCCGCCAATTTATAGACCAATTTTATAATGCTTTTTTATTTGAAAGAGTGTACTCCTTAGTCCCATTTTCACCAAGTCAGGATCTGCTGATGGGATCGAAGAAAATAGTTTTGTTTTTATGTGTTTTTATGTAGTGGGTTTTCATAGGCACAGTCGTCAGTATACTGCTCTAATTACCTACGCGTGATAAAAGTATCTGAAAATACTTAGTGCGTATATTATGAGTAGGTTTTGCAGTACTCAAAACCGGGTTAGTTCGGTGTTACTAGCTAATTTTGACTCAATCCGAAATTTTTAATATTATTTTTTAATATTGAGTATTTAATGTTTTCGGATGTAGGACAAATTTACCCCCAGGGCCAAAATAACTTAGACAAGCACCTTCCGCATGTCGTCTTCACATTGCTGAGTTATTTAGCTGTGAAGTGACAGCTAGCACAATATTACGCATAGCTTGGTGTTGGGTAGAGACCTTTACGAGTTATTATCACATATGAGCTATTATCACAAGCAATGCAACGAGCCATAATATGTAAACAACATGGGACTAAGTTTTATTACAGTATTGATTGACTTCTGTCGCACACATAGTAGAACCTCCACATGAACTCCTAGGTAAGAACACCGATCCCCATGTAGCTCTAAACTCAGTGAATAAATATTTTGTCAGTATAGCGAGAAATTTGGCTGCTAAAATTACTCCCTCACAAGCAACTTTCTCTTCGGCACCCGTTGAACTGGTGAGCTCCCTAGTACTAACCGAGACTGACCCTGAAGAGGTAGAACGCATTATCTGTGGTCTTCGTGACGATTGCTCTCCAGGATGGGATAAAATCTCACCTGCTGTATTAAAAGCTTCCCCAAACGTTCTTATTCCACCAATTACACACATGTGTAATCTTTCAATTAAGTCTGGTGTCTTCCCTAAGGTGCTGAAGAGAGCACTTGTCAGTCCCATTTTTAAGCAGGGTGACAAAAGAGATGTGGCTAATTATAGACCGATATCGGTCCTGCCCGTTCTCTCGAAGGTCTTGGAAAGGATACTAAACAATGCTCTTGTAAAATTCTTGGACAAATATAACTTGATAGCGAAAAATCAATTCGGTTTTAGATCTGGAATCTCCACTGAAGATGCAGTCACTAGCATCACAAATGAGGTAGTAGATAAACTTGACAGTAAAAAGAAATGTTTCGGTGTCTTTCTCGATCTTTCCAAGGCCTTCGATACTGTTTCGATACCCATCTTGATCAACAAACTGGAGTGCCATGGTGTTCGTGGTCGGGAGCTGAACATTTTCCGAAGCTATCTTCTGCACAGGGAACAGTGCGTTAAGATTGGGTCATTCATCAGTGACATAGAGTCTATCGACTACGGCGTACCTCAAGGCAGCATTCTCGGGCCAACTCTGTTCCAGCTGTATGTAAACGATCTGTGCAAACTCAAAATACCTAACTGTAGTATATTTGCCTACGCAGACGACACCGCTCTCCTGGTATATGGTAATGATTGGATGAGTACTAAGCTACACACTCAAAACGCCCTTGAAACTGTGATAAACTGGCTCTCAAAAAATCTGCTCACCCTGAATTTAAGTAAGACGCAAATACTCCCCTTTTTTGTTTCCCCTGCCTCCTCACCGCCATCCGATGATTCCAATATTGTCATACATACCTGTACTTCTCCATCAACATGTGGCTGCCACCCTCTTAACATTGTATACAGTGTAAAATACCTTGGGGTCATTATCGACTCCAACTTAAAATGGCGCCCACAGATAGAAGCTCTAAATGGTAGAGTGCGTAAACTAATTTATTTATTTAAAACAATAAGGCACTTGGTCGACAAAGTAACAGTTAAAACTATATATCTTGCCTTATGCCAATCCGTCTTGTCTTATTGTATTCCGATCTGGGGAGGGGCTGGCAGTTCTGTGATGCTGAACTTAGAGCGGGCGCAAAGAACCATCTTAAAGATAATGACTCATAAACATATTCGATACGCAACAAATTTGTTATACTTGGAATGCCAGGTCCTAACAGTCCGGCAATTATACATTCTCAGAAGTATATTGCGAAAACACGCCTCTCTCCCTCTGGATGTGAGTATCCTCACCCGTCGACGGGCATCAACCCACGTATGTCCTACGATTAAATGCCGAACAGAGTGGGCAAAACGTCAGTATGCAGCCCTCTCTTCAAAACTATATAATGAGATACATAGGCTATCACATATCTATACACTTAATAGATTCGAGGTTAAAAAGAAAACCACATCTTGCCTACTAAAAATGTCATATCTAGATACTGAAAATCTCCTTAAATAGCATAAATAAATAACAGGGTGCCTACCATCAACTTTATGACAGCGATTCAAAAATAGCGCGATTCAGAATAGGTTCCTAAAATGAATCGCTTTCTTTCGTACTCTGACCTTCTAAAAACTGGATCGCAAATGAATTGCTAAATGTTAATGACCGAACGATTTGTGTCCTTTTTCTTCTACCCGTCTCTTTCACTCGATTCTGTCATGCCCGGAGAGTGAGAGGGACCGGTATAACATGCAGGTGACATGTTAAATCGACCGGGTTATAAGTCAAATAAGAGTTTCTGACAGCTTAGCGGCTGTGAAATGTCATTGATCGATCACTGAATCGCTGTCATTGATATTAAGCTGTCGTGGTACGAATAAGCGAAGCAGATCAGTTTAGGTTCCTAAACAAAACCGTAATAAGAGTTGATGGTAAGCACCCAGGTCTATAAAACATTCAATACACACAAAAACTCACAAAAACACACGCATACACACACACACACACACACACACACACACACACACACACACACACACACACACACACACACACACCACACACTAAAATATTATATATTTTTTTCTCTTTTTTGTCATCCAGAAAATTTTTACTACTCATATTTTTTAACTGTTTAACTGAATATTAAAAAACCAGTAGTTGCACTTACATTACTATGTGTAAATTTTATAATTAAGTTAAAAATGTCGAGGAATCACTGGCACTGAAAATACAGTTCCTACTAGTTTCAATGTCAGGGACTCATCTCTTTTGATGCATACCATTTAAACCTCGTAAATAATGTAATATAATAAATGTAAATGCAAATGTATTATGAGCACTTGGTACTATCAATAATTTTTTTTTTATTTTTTTTTTTATTTTTTTTAATAGTTTCGATTCGGAACGCTTCAATGTGACAAAGTTCTGTGTTGTTTATCATACTATTTTATTGCTTGTGACTGTACACGGGGACAGTAAGGGCTTACACACGACGGTTTTTCTACGCGCTGACGACGCGCGTATTTGATACGCACGTGCAAGTTTTCATCGCGTTTTGGCAGATTTTACATATTTTTGGTCGCAAATGAAACGTGCTGTAAGCGCGCGTTTGTATCGATACAAACGCGTTTGAAACGAACGTCGATCGTGCGTTTGTATCGATACAAACGCGTTTGAAACGAACGTCGATCGTGCGTTTGTATCGATACAAACGCGATACAAACGAGCTTAATCTTCGTTCACCAGCGATTTCATCGCAATAGCGCTATAAAAACGCGATACAGACGCGATACAAACGCGATACAGACGCGATACTTACGCGATATAGACGCGATACCATCCGTGCGTCTGTTGCGTTCGTAAATCGTGGCGTTTGTATCGATACAAACGCAAGGATCGTGTGTAAGGTAAAAACTTGCTGGCTTCCTTGCGTTCGCTGAGCGTTCGACTTGCGTTTGAATCGATACAAACGAGTGCATGAAAAACGTCGTGTGGAAGCCCTAAAGGTACAGATGACAGCTAGAGTGCTACAGACTTATTTGACCCGGTGACAGCAGTGGTAAAAGAGTCACTCGTAACGTTATATTATAATATCTTTGCTCGTAACACAAAATTAGCTGTCAAAATAGACTGTCGACTGTCAGCAGTCAATTGTAATTCACAAAAATGAGAGTAGCCCAAGCACGACAACTGTCGATATGACAATCGTGATAATAAATTATCACATCCGTCAAAAGCTGTCCACGTGGTTGAATTTCAGTTCCCTATACGATTGAAAGAGGCATTTCTCTAGTTTTCATACAAAATGATATGATGACAATAACGATAATCGTAACGATAGTTTTTCGTGCTAGGGGGTACTGGTCCGATAAGTTTTTATGTTCTACTCTCTACTTAACCATGCTCTATATTATTAAGTTAGTATACTTACTCTATATTTTTCTCATACTTCATTTTCAATAATAAGAACAGCATTGTAATAGCAAAAAATTAAAATTAATTAACTCAAAATTTTTTTCATTATCAAGTATCCTTTTTAACTCAACTCCATATATTTGGAAGTTTTCATATTCTCCTTATGGTTACCCTACTTACCCAAGCTGTATCCATCGAAGGTCCGCTGTCATCAGATCGGGTCAAACTATTTATGATGAATGTTTTTTATAACAAGTGTCGAGTTAAATAATTCTTGAATTTGAAATTCTATTGCTCCATTGTCTGTTGATTTATATGAGCAAGATTATCCATAAAGACAAGAATTATTTATCGAAATTACGGGACGTATGTGACGGCCAATTTATTGCTTTTAAATATTATTTTTACCTTATTGAATCTGTCGCCGTTATACATAGTTGATGTATCAACAATTGCTTTCAAAAAGTAATAAGTAAGTTTTAAATATTTAATTATATATTTAATTAAATAATTGTTTTAAATTTTAATATTTTACCGCATTGTGTATTGTATGCAAGTTACGTTTAAAGGCTATCCATAAGATATCAACTTTGATAAGTTTAGTGCTTGAACCCATTAAAGTAAGTATCTTTTAAAACTGATAAGTAGTTACTTTTTTTAAATTTTGCTTTTTAGCATTTAAAATGCAATTTTTATTAATGAATAATGAAAATGAAGTATTTAGAAAAAATAGACCCGTTTCACAACTAGCTCCGATGGGAGCAGTCGCCCGGATAGGGAAAGGTCGTGGGTTCGTCCCATCGGAGCTAGTTGTGAGACGGGTCGATTTTTTCTAAATAAGTACTTCATTTTCCATTTTTTAGTTACTTTTTTCTTAGTAGGTGCAATATGTTTTATAAAACGTTGCCTGATAAAAATGTAAGCGTCTACTTAATCCTTGTTTGTCTGTCAACGTCTTAAGGTATCTGTCGCCGTTATACATATTTTATGTATCAACAACTGCTTTCAAAAAGGAATGAGTAAGACTGTTTCTTTTAATTATTTTTACCGCATTGTGTATTTGTTTGTAAGTTAGGTTTAAAGGCTACCCATAAGGTATCGACTTTGATAAGTTTAGTGCTTGAACCCATTAAAGTATCTCTTAAAACTGATAGTTACTTGATTTTAAATTATTTTTATGCATTCACAATGCAATTCTGTAAGTATAGGAAAGATGTGGTAGTAAAAAACCACGAGCCCCATAAGTAGCTTTTTACTATCACATTTTTCCTATACTTACAGAATTGCATTGTGAAGGCATAAAAATAATTTAAAATCTTATAATGGCTGTTTCATCTTAATCGATTGTTAAACATTTGTAAAAATGTTTCTTTCGGATGCGAGGGTTTCCTCGCATTGATGAAGCAACGCTGGCCTACAGCGTAACAAGTGATAGCAAAATTCGACGAGTCGTGTAGGTCTTTCGGTAGCTTAGTTGGTCAAAGCATCGGGCCGGATTCCCGGAGGCGCGGGTTCGAATTCCGCCTGAAAGCTACTTATGGGGCTCGTGGTTTTTTACTATCACATTTTTCCTATACTGATAGTTACTTTTTTTAAATTTTACTTTTTTGCATTCATAATGCAATTTTTATTAATGAATAATGAAAAATGAAGTAATTAGAAAAAAATGTCCCGTCTCACAACTAGCTCCGATGGGAGCAGTCGCCCGGTTAGCGAAAGGTCGTGGATTCGTCCCATCGGAGCAAGTTGTGGTACGGGTCCATTTTTTCAAAATACTTCATTTTCCATTTTTCAGTTACTTTTTTCTTAGTAGGTGCAATATGTTTTTTACAATGTTGCCTGATAAAAAAGTAAGCGTCTACTTAATCCTTGTCTGTCTGTCAACGTCATAAGGTATAAGTTTAACATTAGTGGCCACCTTGAGATTGACCACATCCATTTAACTTCATATAAGATGTTTTAGCACGATCAAAGGTTATTGCATAATGATGGCCTTATAGTCTAAGGGCCTACTCAAACTTATGTGTGTATGTGCATATACCTATTACACCTTACGATGAATAATGGTTGATGTCAAATATTGAGAAAGAAATTAGTCAATATAATTAATACGCAATTGAAAAAATCTGAAGTGCCTTATCTTTCACACTAGCGGTTGGCGAGCGGCTTGAGGCGTGACGGGCACGCAGCGAACACCTCGCGGAAGCGCAACGAACCCGCCGCGCGTGCGCAGCGAATACGTCGCGGACGCGCAACGTGATCGCCGCGAATAGCAGCGTGGACGCCATTTTGTACACTCTCGTACACAGTAGCCTTTCTTCAGGTGACAATGATAATCTCAAATGTGTCTTCATGTCTTAAGTCAGTTTGTATCAGATGAAACAACTCATAAAACTTAGGTTTTGACTCGCAGGTAAGAACTAAATTTTTTATTTGTTTGCAAAACAACACAAAGTAGTCGCTCTCTACCAGTCTATGACATGATAATGGATCCTCCAAAAATCGTCGATGCTTTCTATCGTCTTTGACGTAACAAGACCAACAGCAGTGTTTCCTCGTCGGAATCCATTTTGTTACCGAGTGTACTGTACGTCGTAAACTCGTTACGAACACGCGACGAAAACGTTGCGTATCCACCACGCATCCACGACGTCCTCACTGCGCAGCCGCGGTGTGTTCACGACGTATTCGCTGCACGCCCGCTCCGCCCCGAAGCCGCTGGCAAACCGCTAGTATTATAAGGCTCTTAAGCTTAAGGGTTTAGTTTCTATGACACAGATTCTTAATTAAAGATTAGATTAGATTAGATAAGATAACACTTTATTGCACACACACTGAAATAACATTTAGGTACACAAAACAGACAATTTGACAAAAGTGGAACAAATAGGCGACCTTATCGCTTAACAGCGATCTCTTCCAGGCAACCCACATTTTCAGAAACAATAAAAGTAAGGTAAGGGCAGGTAGTGCGCAAAAAACAGTATAATAAATATATTAATAAAACTACATTATTAAATAAATAAAATAAATAATAAATATCCAATACATAAAAACTACTAAATACAAATGATTCATAAAATATACTAAATACATACATTACATAAAGCAAAGCTGAAACAATGCAGTGTAAGAAACCGAAAATAAAAAGCATGAAATTTTATGGAAGGGATATTTGGGAGAGGAAGAACTCGTAAATTTACATGGGATTTCATAAAATTGCTGTGCTTGTAACAAATTATTATTATAACTAATCAAATGAATAGAGTTTTTCATACCTTTAACTGGTAAAATAGGTCTCCGATTAAATTAAATATTTTGACAGCTGAACAAAAAATGTGACACCTCCAAATTTTATATTTTACACTTTTATGTAGAAAAAAGCTCTCTTGTTTATCTCGGTTAAGTTTATTTACCATGCGCCTACTACTTTTGGTTGCGATATAGGTTAGGTATATATCATACAGCAACTAGGTAGTTGCGTTATAATATCGTTAGTAGATATAACGCGGTTTAAACGTCAAACTTCGTCGGCGTGTGTACTCCCTAATATTATCTTTGAAAACGTATGTAGGTGTTTTGAAATAAAATGTTAATTTGATGAGAAGGAAGGTACATACATATAATACAAATACATTGAATATTTTTAGTTAAGTTAGATATACTCCTTACTTAATCGTAATTTAATATTGACATTGAATTCGAAATTATAATGCCAGTTTTGTTTCATACAAAGAAAAAAATATTAGTGATTGACTCTGAATTAAATATTTGAACCGCAGAATTCAAACCATTTATCGCATAAGATCAGTCTTCAAAATGCAATATTACAAGTAACATGAAGTAATCAAAGTCTAATATTATAGAATTTTGTTAAAAGATTTTCTTGGTAAACTTATTAATAGCTTACTTCACCGCGTTAATAAATTAATTTTCTGCTTCGAATTAGTTTACATAAGAATTATAGGTCTGTTGCTAACCACAAAATCGATTAATCGCGGTACGTACCTAAGTCTTCATTTACTGTGGAATTGCTTTATTTATTATATTAATCAATATATTGAATAAAAGTTTTTGATTCAGTGTTTCTGAATTAAACTTTTGTTCATCCACCAACTTGTGGCTGAAACTTTTAATTTATGTGGATTAATTTGATTTTCACCCTTTCTAGGGGCCGTGGTCACGGAAAACTTACTTACTTAGTTTTCCGTGACCACGGCCCCTGGAAATGTGCCGAAACGTCGGATAAACCAAAATATCTCTAAAAACAACTAAAATTTAACCAAGTTGTTAAATAAATAGCGTGAAAAAATCCGTGAAAGTGTTTTATTTATATGTATTTATCCACTTCTACCTGAAGTCTTTCGTTGAGACCGATTGATCCAATGTCAGCATATCATCAGTATCACTACTAAACCAAACAAATTCATCAAAACTAACTCTGCAGGCTCAAGTAGCTCAGACCCTGGCCAGTTATGAACCGAAACAGCGTTTTTCTTATAATAATATGTTATTTGATTTTCCTAACTAATTGTAACTTCTATGTGGAAAAATAGCAATAATATCAGGCACAGGTTGATTTTTACACTTTTTCAACTCTTCATTGAACGTTTAGCAATAGCGAGAGGAGCCTGTAAAATATTTTGTTTTACCTTGCGTTGGTAGGGTATTATTAGGCTATTGGTCGTTATAAAGGACGGTAACTTTATACATGAATAAAATATATGTATAAACTCAAGTAGTTCACAAATTGATTTTATAAATATTGTACATAATAGTCAAATGGTATGTATAATAATGTCATTTGGATATTATAGAAATTGCTTATTTATTTTTACTTACCTTACTAATAACTCATAGCTCTTAGACCAAAATTTGATGTATAGAATTACCACTCAAAACTCAAATAATTTATTTGCAAAATTATCGAACAGAATCATGCATGTATTAACTAAACTGTGACATAAAAATATTTATTTGAAAGCACTCCCATTTTCCACACTATTTTTTGTTATGTGACGTCCGTTTAAAAGGACGCTAGCCTCAAGTGGGTAGATATTTATTTTTCATGTCTCATATTCTGAAAGTAACTCCTAACTTGCCTAAATGCGGGTTGAAAGTGGTATGTGGCGGCCCTAGGGCCATTATGAAATTTAAAAAAGGAATAGGAGGGTTCATGTCAAAATCTGTAATAGCATCTACTACACGTTCCGATCCGACAGCCGATTTGGTCTGCTCCCAGACCAAATCTGCGCTACACACGTTCCGATTTGGTCTGGGAGCAGACCGAATCGGAGGTCGAATCGAAGGTGTGTAGAGTCTTTAAGCTTCTCTTTGGACATTTATTTACCAAAGGTATGCAGGCAAAGGCACAGAAGCCTATACAGCCATGTTTTGCTATGATATAAAATAATTAATATCGTAGAATTATTATTTTAATATCTAAAACATTGTTTTTTTAAGAATGCGTTTTTAGAAACAGATTAAACCAAATAAGTTATTTGTAACATAAAAAATCAGGCTATTAATTTCATGGAATTGCATAGAGTACCTACGGGTCAAACACCAAACAAGACTGTATGGACTTAGTTTCCCTTGCCTTCCCTAAAACAGAGAAAATGAACAAAAAAGTTATAGTCTTTCGGAAATTCCGCGGCCATAGGAAAATATGTTTTAGATTATTTCTGTTTATTTTTACTTTCCTCTTATTCAAAATGAAAAGTAGAGTGTTTACTTCGGGCGTATGGACCCATAACAGTCTCGAACTAACGGCGCCCTCACTTCGTTCGTGCGCCAAAACACTCGACTGTTATGGGTGCCATACATCCCTTGCTAAACAATCTACTATATATTACCTAAATTACAATTTGCTCGGATAACATCTATTACAGCCGTTGATAGTTTTTAAAGATAAGGTAAAGGTAAGACATACTGAGCTCACGTACATTACGTATGCAAAGCATCTAGACTCTTGAAAATAGGAAACATTATTTTTGATGTCTCATATTCTGAAAGTAACTCATAACTTGTCCAAAATGCGGGTTGAAAGTGGTATGTTGCGGCCCTAGGGCTGTAATAAAATTTAAAAAAGGAATAGGAGAAACCAAATGAGTTATTTGTAAAATCAGGCTATTAATTTCATGGAATTGCATAGAGTACGGGTCAAACACCAAACCAGGCTGTATGGACTTAGTTTCCCTTGCCTTCCCTAAAATAGAGAAAATGAACAAAAAAGTTAAACTTTCTAAAATTCCGCGGCCATAGGAAAAATATTTTTTAGATTATTTATTTTTACTTTCCTCATATTCAAAATGAAAAGTAGATTGTTTAGCAAGGGATGTATGGACCCATAACAGTCTCGAACTATCGGCGCCCTCACTTCGTTTGTGCGCCAAAACCCTCGACTGTTATGGGTGCCATACATCCCTTGCTAAACAATCTACTATTTTAGATTATTTGATTATTTTTACTTTCCTCATATTCAAAATGAAAAGTAGAGTGTTTACTTCGGGTGTATGGACCCATAACAGTCTCGAACTATCGGCGCCCTCACTTCGTTCGTGCGCCAAAACCCTCGACTGTTATGGGTGTCATACATCCCTTGCTAAACAATCTACTATATCAGATCCAACTGTTTTCATACAAATTCAAGAGTCTAGATGTCATAATGCGTAGCATACGTTGCATACGTGGGATCAGTATGTCCTTACCTTAAATTAATATGATGCTTCTCTCATTTTTGGAGATATAATTATCTCAGTAAGAGCTTTTCAAACCTCTTAGGATAAATTCATTAAATGTACATTCATTTGACGACCGATTTGGCGCAGGGGTAGGCTACCCACCTTCTGCGCCAGTGGTCTCGGGTTCGACTCCCGAACAAGACAAATATTTGTGTGCATGAACATGTCTATTTGTCTTGGTCTGGGTGTTAACGATGTATATTAAGGATGTATTTACAAACTAGAAGTATTTAAGTATATATTTATCCGTTATCAAGTTTTCTATGATACAGTTTCTTAGTGAAATTAACATGGGCTTAGATAATTGGTGTGAATGTAAGAAGTTATTTATTTATTAATTAAATTCAGAAATCTTTTATAATTATAGTAAGTCAAAAGCAGATTCTTGGTCCCATATCATAACTGTTAAGATTTTTTCTCACATCGACGGAGGATATTAGTGAATTTCAGAAATGTAGGCCAATTAATTCTTGGCTAGTTTTAACGAGCCGTAATAAGCTCCTTATAACAACCTGGATTGCCGCGCATTATTTCTAGAACTCTGTTATTAAATCTGAGATTCCTCTTTACGTGAATTATTTAAAAAAAACTTTGTTCAATGTAAGTAAGAACTATTTTTTTTTCTAATGTAAATTTTATAACCATATTTTTAGTTAAAAACTTTGAGGTAGCCCGGACCATTCGCCATCAGTGTTAATACACTAATCGTAATCGATTTATTAAAGATTGTTTGCTAATAGGGCTAATAGCGAACTTTGATAGAAATGTATGTCAACGATAACAGCGCGGTGTACATATAATGAGTTACATGGTATTTACCTTCTAGTGAATGTTTGAGTCGATCGGAAATCCGAACCCGCCCTTTCTATCATGCAACTTAAGAATGTTATAAATATTTGTGAGTATCCATCAAATAGTGATTTAACTACAAAATCTATTGCGTATTTATAGCTTATCTTTCTGTTATTTCAATCCAGTAAGGATTAGATCCTTAGTTATGCGAGTACACCAGGGTTTAATTTTTACTTAATCGAAAATTTTGTAACCAATTTTTCAGAATAAGTCACCGAGATTTTTTAAACTTGGACCAATGGATAAACATGATCAGTGAATGAAAAAATACACCAAACTAAATGAGAAAAATCAGGTATACTTTACAGTATTAAAAAATGTATAAAAGTTCATTATAGCATTAATGGTAAATGCCACTACCCATAACTCAAACGATTAGGATCGTTCCTAGCATTAACGTAATATTTAAGTATACTTTATATTTCGCGAAAGGCAGGCTCTAATTAGGAGATATAATGAACATTATGTTCGACAAATCTTAAGTTAGAGCTTGAATGCTGCAGACCCCTATAATTATGGGTCACTTCTAATATTGCCGTCAAATAACTTTAATGGTCGCTCATTTCTGCGGAAGATTTTCGCAACGTTTGTAAGCTTTTGTCCTACTTTGTAAACGAGATATTAAAAGTTAAATTCTAATGTTTTAAACTTGAACCAACTCTAAACACTTTATGGCGAATTTTATTTAATAAAGGGACATAGGAGACAAAATGAAATAAGTATTTTTTTTTATTAAAATTATTTATATTACATATTTACAAGCACATCTTTACAGCTATAATTATATTATTATTACTAACAAAAATATTTATAAAACGTAACAACAGTTTCAACTGGTTGACTTTAAGACATTTCCTTTTGATTTTTTATAGTTTTATAGATAATTTATAGGTTTACATTAAAAATAAAGTGTTTACTTAGTCTCATGTACCATGAGATTCTAAACATTGTACCATATCAACAATATAAAACAGTAAATGACATTCGCAAAACTTTTTCCTAAAGTGAAATTAAATATTAAAAATTTTCAGAGACTTCAAAATAGTAGTTTATGTGACTGTCGCATAAGGAGGGGTAATAAAACACGAGCCTTGGCGAGTTTTTTAATAGCATTCCACGAGTGTTTTAATACCGAGTTATGTGCAGTCTCATACACTACTTTATCTACACTCATTACATTTATCATATATTTCAAAAATGAAGCAAAATATTAATTATAAATTGTGGATTGGCGCCAAACCCCACTAATAGGAGTCTATACGGTCTATACCGCCTAAATTCAAAATTCTAATTTAAAAAAAAATCTTATTGTTGTCAGCTAAAGAAGGGCTTGAAAGAGTTGGAAGTCAGGGCCGGTAAATCCTACGGTTGCCATGGAGATTGTAAAATTAAGAAAAATAAGTGTTTTATAATGAGTGAAAGCTGTATCCGGTTGTATCATAATGACCATTATTAAACACTTTTATTTTTTAAAGTTGACTATGGCTTATAGTGTATCAATATACGTTCAGGCATGAGTTCATAATTCGAATATTATAACATGAGTGTAGATAAAAGAGTTTTCAATAGCAACACGAACAAAACGTTTTTAGAAAAGTCTAGACATCCTTTATGCAAATATCTTTATTTGACAATAGGAAGAGTGAAGGAAGTACATTTGAATAGCCAAACAGTAACTTACATAAGGCTAGCGTGATCGCCCTGAAGAGAAGATCTGCAGTTTTAACTTACAACATCGTTATGAAAAAAAAGAACTCTGTCTTAAGAAGTCATTTAAAATATATTAGCTTTTACGAAAAGCTGCTTGAATAAATCCTTTCCTCGTTTCTAATCTTAAAAGTAGCGACGAAAGTTGTCGTGTTAGGTCCGTTCGTGTTTTTAAACCATATTGAGCTCTTTAAAAATAATTCGTATTTGCCTTCGCAATTAGATGCTTTATCTGACTAAAACTTACATTAATGTCGAAAATACACAAGGCGTGTTTTTCTTGTTTTCTTCTGGCATAAAGTTTTAACTATATATCTACTGGACACATATACTTTTTTTTATTTAAAACAGAATAGTAAAGATTATATTGCTGAATTGAATTGTGTATTCTAGAAAGGTTAACAACTTGTAAATTAGTTTGCACCTACTCTACATAGTTACAATGTAAAGTCGTGTTAGTCGCGTCATAAGCCATAATCTGCAATGCAAAGGAAACTAGAAATCACAGCTAATTTTATGAAAGTAATATTATCAATAGGTACGTCAAGCCTCCAAAGTCGTTTTAAAGAATTAAAAAGGAACTGGAACTTTTATCTTAAAATGTTACGCGATAGTTATACTTTATACATCTGATCACAAAAGGAAACTTAATAAACTACAATGATGACCCAGTGGTAAGTTCAGTATATCTGATCTTATGTTGCTGCCGTTGAAAAATGTTAAATATGAATATTTTTAATATCGACATTGATTAATTCTCAACCCATTTTGGGTGGTTATTAACCTTAATATTTAGTGTTGACAGCATGCATCAAATAACAAATTATAAAAAAGTGTTTCGTGGCAGCAACAAGAGATATAAATATGTTAGTTTTATAAAAACTGAAAATAAAAAATTAATTTTCATCTGGCACTTTTATCTTACTCTAAACTATCTAATGACATCACAGCGAGTAGTTTGAAAAACATATTTTACTTTTATATTCTGCGATGTTTATATTAAGGCACTTGTTAGAATTGAAAATTAAATTTAATAATTGAGGTTTAGGTACCGTAATGGGTATAGGTAGTTTTGATTCGGATAAATGTAAGATTATAAATTAGCTTAAAAGCTTTCCTTAAGTTAATAATTTATATTTTTTTCTACTGTACTTATATATCTCTAGGTATAATATATTAACTGTTATTTTAATGCCCATTTGTGGCTGGTTTGAAAATGTTGTTTTACATTTAATTTTCAATCCTATATGGCCAGTAACAAATAAATTTAAAGTACTCTACAGATGTCGTGGAGGCACGTACACAGGAAACTGGTAGTAGGGAACTGCATAAGCCTGCGACCCCTGTGAAAAACAAATGGCATATAAGAACAGTATTGTATTTGTACTCACTTATTTGCTGCCGTTACATAGCACTAAGACCACAGTCTACTTATGACAACCTGTGAAACTTTGAGTCCTTACACTTCTTGGTCGCTTAGTTAAAAATATACAGTTAGCAGTTTTCTTGTATTCATTAATATTTTTATATTATATGAGTATCCGTAGAAAATAAATATTTAGTCTTAGTAACAACGCCTATCAAGAGACTTTAGCTTTATTATCTCTTACGAAATAAGTTTCTTGTACTACTTACTTCAAGCGTGTTTCTTGACACCCTCTTCGCCAAATCCTTCTCAAACTTCCACTGAAGGTCGCTAGCAGAGTCTCTATCTGGTTCGTTGACATCGTTGCTACCAACGTTATTTTGTCTCGCGTCCTCTTGTCTGTAAATATCTTTCCTCGCTTGGTCAACGTAAGCGGGTACAAAATACCTTATACCGAATCCTGGTAAGCTCTGGGAACTCAGAATTTGAGATGGAGTGAAGTAGTCTTTCGGTACTTGAGCTTGGACGGGTTGAGGGGGTTTCTGAGGAATGTATGAGTTGACAAAGCGTTGTGCGTTATTCAGAGGAGCGGGAGTAGGAGGGTTGTAATTTACGTTGGTGTATCTTGACTGGGGTATGAAGAGCTGCGGTCTCCTGTAAAAGAAAAATGAGGTCAAAAATGTTAGTCTTTCAGAGTTATCTTTCTCTCAATTCGCTTTGTATCAGTAGTTAACGTGAATATCCTATAACTCTAAATATTTAACACCATTCTGGGTATTTGGTTAAACATTGTGTTAAAGTAAAAGGATTAATTTATGTGAGCGATTTTTATACTTAACTCTACCCCACTTTCTTACAAAAAGCAACTCTGTCATAATTATTCTTAACAACACTGCCCAAATCAGCTTCATGTACAAGATGCCTACTAAAAAAGTTGCACCTGAATCTGATAAATGCATTGCCAACAGGTCATAAATAATCGAAATAGAAAAGCTGTTGGCGTGTTGATTTACACTTAATAACTCGCACCTATGTATGGAATAGCACAAATTATGTAAAAGGCTATCTTGATCTATCCACCAAGGTGACAAAGATTACGAGGTTCGGTACAAATAGGTGCTTTATTATAATGTAGGGAGTGGGCGAGAGAAATAATTTACTGGCTTATGTCACTATCTTTGTTGTGTACTGAGAGAAAAATCAAGTAATAATGTAAGTATGTACCTACTAAGCTACTGATAAAAAGATTAAAAAAGGAGCTATTGTAAATATCTAAAATCTATATTTTACCGAAGACATTGAACTTGTGTACCAAAACCAAAAAACGGTTATAAGTACCTATCTACTTTATACTTTTGTATGATAAACATAGAAAATATTCAGGACAAGAGAAACAGACATATTTAATAATATAAACACTTATATTTATCTTGTTTGAGAATCAAACGCAACAGTAGAAGGTATTTCTACGTCTTCACTTTACAGGCGTCGTATAACCTTTTAGCAACTAGATTTTTTACTTTTATGTTCCGTATGTTTCTCGCAAAAACCTTCAAACGTTACAAAATAAGTTAAAGCGTTTTGTACTTTTTAGCAGATTCATATCTAAATTGTAAGTAGTGTTAAGGCTATTGGCAACTCGTTGAAGGTTTCAGTTAAATGTAATTTAATATGCGTTCGTTCAGTTTTAGTTCCTTTAGAGACACCATGTAAAGCTATGGAATGTCTTCGCGGTTAAACCTCAATGTCTTAAGACAATAGTCTTTGGTTAGTGTGTGTTGTCAGCAAAAAGCGTGTAAGTGATTCGTGGTTATTTACTATACCTATAGGCCTCATAAGAAAGGTCAACTTTTTTCAGCGAGCACTTGTTTAAACTCTAGCCGGCTCTGACGTTGGGAGCACGATGTGAACTTCTTCCGTACCGGATATCTAAGAGTAGTGGTTTCCATCTATCTTTTTGTTAAGAATGTTAAGTGACAGTCTACATGTAGACTCTATCAATAAGATAGTCTTACCATCCTGAGCTAGAAGCATTGGCTACTTAAACATAAGCATGAGCCATATGTAGGACAATACCTGCTAGAGCAATGTTGGAGTGCCATTCGCAGACAAGAAAAAAATTCTGATCGCTTTTTAAGAGTCTTCCAGTGACGAGTTAAAAGTTTGAAACTGTAAAGATGTAGATAAGACAACGTTACTAATGCGCGTTAGGGTCAGGTTTGTCGTTAGATCGTTCTTCTCAGACGGGCGCTGGAAACCGATACGGCTGCCCACCAGCAGCACCGCTCCGTCCGGCTCTATTGAGGGCTCGATGGGAACTACTTTCGTACCGGAATCTTAAGAGTAGTAGTGTCCATCTATCAATCTACTTGTTAAGAATGGTAAGTGAGAGTCTTCATGTACCGTCCTGAGCTGTTATCAGCATTAGCTAGTAAAGTATAAGCATTCATATGAAAATACCTACTAGGGCTACGTTGGAGTGCTATTTGCAGACAAGAAAAACTTTTTGTTCGCTTTTTATGGGTCTTCCAGTGACGAGTCAAAAGTTTAAGCCGATAAAATGTAGATAAGCCTACGTCACCAATGCGCTAGGTTTGTCGCTAGACCGTTCTTTCGCAGACGGGCGCCTGGACCCGGTACGGCTGCGGCACTCTCGCATCGGGGCATCCACTTCTTATCAAGTGCAAATGAGAATAATTCCTGCTAGAGCAAGCTTTGGATAAAGCCTAGGTGAAAGTTTGACAGTACCATTGAGCGTTAGGGTCAGGTTTGTCATTAGACCGTTCTTCCCAGACGGGCGCTGGGACCCGATACGGCTGCGGCACCGGCAGCGCTGGCTCCGGCGTCGGGGGCACGATGGGACCGTCCTTCGTGCCGAACTTCACCATGATTGAGTGTGCGCATGGCGCGTACACTATCAGGCATGTCAGCAACTGTTGGAGAGAGGTGTCGATTATTGCTTGCAATAATATATCGCGTGGGTACTATTATTCATATAAAATTATCTTGGGCATATGTTTTCCAAAAACGAAAATATATACTATTTAGGTTGAAGGGTTGAATTCTGTAAAAATAGGTACAAATTTGTCTTCATGTCCAGAAATTAATCATGATAAAAGATTTGCGTTGATAGGTTGCTTTATATTAGGTACAAATCACTCAGCATTCAAGTAAAAAGGCAAACACTGTAAAATACCCTGTCTAGAAGCACTTGAACCAATGTATTAGACATGTATTTTTATTCACATCATTTTGCTATTTTTTTTATCCGCAACGGGGTAGCACTTAGCCTTCATCACACCTGATGTTAAGTGGTGATAAGGCTGAAGGTTATGGAATGGAACTGGCAATCTTATCTCTAACTGTCGGACCACAATAATCCTGAAAGCATCACTGTTATGGCGTCAGACTTAGATAAGACGGTGGTAGCTAGCCATTTTAGATATTAACTCATTTTTAATTAATTGACCCTGTCTATGATTCAGATAAACCTCTGCTCCAAGTTCCCAAGCATAAAGACATCCGTTCCGCGATCTGATTTAATTCAATCAATTAAAATTCAATCAAGATCATCTGCCGGCGACCTTGTTACGTGTTCCCACGTATTCTCTAATAAATTAAGTTGTTGAAACACAAATCCCAGATTTTGCACGAAATTTTATCTATTAAATGCTCAGCAAGAGTTGCGTAGCTATTCTAGTTACCTTCTATTGTTTATGTTAGCACATCAACTTTTGTAACCTCTTTCCATAGCTTCGCTTTTAATACGTCTTTTAGGCTTTATCAGTGGATCTTGACGATTTTATTATCGGGTGATTTAAAACAGCTAAATATGCTAATGCTCGGAATTACGTTGGGCAATAAATTAGCACGAACAAACTTGTATTGTTTGTGTGAGAATGTAAATTGTTCGATTTGGCGTAACCCAAGCGTAATACACTATCTGAAATTAATCATTTTCGGCTATTACCATTTTAATTGCCATTATTTTTTGTTTTGACAGTAGCGTGCGAGTCCAGTAGCTTGTTATGGAAATTATGTGCGATGAAGATTACCTAAATTTTATTTGTTTTTACAACCTTACCTAAACATGTCCATTTCGATAATGGTAATAGTCCAGTTATATTTATTTTTTTATCTTTATTTATTTTGGAGCTTTTGTTCCATGACATGTCAGCTCCATCGAGACAAAATTACATTTGAGCCTTATGGTCTAAACTAAATAAAACACTGTCCTTCTGTCTTCTCTGACCCACATAAGTCCACAGTGACCTCAGATTCAGGTTTGTTGAGAATGCTGTGAGCGATCCCTACATGCGCCATATTTATTGTTAACAGAATTTTTACGTCTGTGTAAAATTTTGGTAGACTATTAATATGGTAATGTAGGAGACGTTATTGAACCAAAACAGTCAGCTTGAAATATGGTTTTTGATGACTGCGTATATAAGATCATTGACAAAGTCTTCATTTCAAAAGCCTATCTCTAATCATCTGGTTTTTAGATAATCCTGATTAAGAAAATATTTTAAGATATGAATGTTTTCTATGACTATTGTCTAAATAAATAAAAAATCTATTAGATACTTTATGTCTTACAATACATACCTGTATACTGGTAATATGTGTCATATTTCTAATTGAGAGGTGTCGTCTACTTTTTCTTGGATGTTATAACAGCCTGTAACAAAAAAAACATGTTATTAGCATAATAATGAAAAAAAATAACCTACATAAATGCCTACATTACTGAAGTTAATCCAATCACTAAGCAATTTTTCAAACACTAAAAACAACAGAAACTAAATTATAGTTATATCGCCTTATTAGAATAAATTGGTCTTATTTCCGTTGCATTTCATTATTGAGTCTAAAAAAAAAACAGCGCCGCTGCTGGTGAAAATATCGCTTGCATATTTTATAGCTTCACGGACAAAAAGACCGCCGCCGCGCCGCCGCCCGCCGGCCGGCAGTCTGCAAAGCGCCTACCTCAGATCATAAATACTATACTAGGTTCTGAGGCGCCTACACTACAAAGTTACTTTGAAGAAGGCATAAAAAAACTGACACATAATAATAGGGGTTAAAGTATGAATTATATGTATGTCGCAGTATGATAGATAAAGCCGTAATATAGTTATATTTCTAGGGATAGAATTATATACCTTAACACAGTTATACAAAAGCGATTTATTACATCTTACGGTCGCAATCTAGTAATATGATTATCTGACTAATCAGGTTAAATAGTTATAAATCTACCATAGAATCAAATAAAACAGTAAGTATATTTTATTTTGATTACTTAATCAACTTTTTGTGAAAAAAAAAACATTACCTTGGCACTTGTAAAATACTTAAAAGAAATCAACGGTTTTGAGTCAATCTTTTCCAATAAGTATCATATTTATCAGTATTATTTCATTTTTGTTTTGACAAGACACGGAATCATGACATCTAGAATCACATTAACCACCGGTTGCACCAAGTTTTTTTTATATTATACTTTTACTGGGTTTATTGTTTAAAAATGTATGGGATTTGACAGTTTTGACAGCAAAATTCAGTTACTTTTTACGAATTCGTAAAAAGAATATTTTGGTGCAACAGGCTGTTAGTATCACAGAACACGGAAAGATTTTTTTCAGTATCTACTGAATGCTTCTTACAGGCGCACCTTCTAGTTACTAGAATGCTAGAATCTAGTAGAACACGGTGTATTCGTTTTTTTTGTATTTTCGGCCTCGGCCCCGCACCCCCTCACTACACTCCTACAATAATTATTTTACTAAACTTAAACAAGTAATAAAATTATACTGGTAAGATAGTAATAAATCGCTTTCGTATAACTATGTTACGGTATATTATTATATCCCTGGGGATATAACTATATTACGGCTTTATCTATCATACTGCGACATATCTGCCATTTCTGATAGTTAAGAATATGAGAACGACATTATTTTTAAGATTTCAGTATTGTTCACTTTAACTATTAACATAGAACTAATACTTTTAAACAGCCAAATCATATGTGAAGTCTTAACAAATATATGTTAAATCCGGCCTATATACATTGTTATTTTTGTTAGGTGTTTCCGTTGTTCACGACACCATGACCAAATTGCTTCGATACGACCCTGCGGATTCACCTCGGGGTGTTGTTATAACATTTCAATTGTCTATTTGTTCTTTATGGAAGGAGGTTTGCAGATATTTAATGTTTTCAAGTTCCGAGTTCATGAAGTCTTTTTTGACTTAATAATTGTCCGTAAATAGCAATATCTGTCCTCATTCCACTTATATGTCATATCAATATGGCGATATATAATAATACTTAGTAAACGAGATATGATAAGTATTTTAAAATATGTTTATGGGTTATTCATAATCGTCATTGGTTTAGTAAGTTATTAGTAAGGAATGTCTATCATCATACATTTAAGGAATTATTATTAAAATTGCAGTAAGGCTTTACTTTTTAAAGCATTTAACGATACTCATAAAATACACCAAACTAATGTTGTGGAGGTTCGAACCGTTTTTGAATACAGCTCTATATGTCTCACTTGTTGTTAAATATAATAACTACTAGCTTTCCACCCGCGGCTTCGCCCGCGTGGACTACATGACGTTATCCCGCGGGAATGTATCATTTTTCCGGAATTTAGTAGTAGTAGCCTATGTTCCTCTCCAAACTATAAAGTATCTATGTCCCAAATTTCAGCCAAATCCGTTCAGCCGTTTTGGCGTGATTGAGTAACAAACATACAAACATCCAAACATCTAAACTTTCACATTTATAATATTAAGGATATAAGGATACAACACGAGCTAGGATTCAAACAATTTTTGCCTCTTTCAGTTAAGGCGCTACTCGGAAAAAGTACGGACTTTTTGATTTAAAACTATAGGACGGTTACAGTTGTTACAAATCTGGTAATAAGATATATATTTCTTCATACCTTTATCTAGAATCGTATAGTTTCAGAAACACGATTTTATGACTTTGGCTCGACACTTTTTACTTTCGAAAATACCTCTAAAAATAAGAAATATTAAGATAATTCTTAAATGGGGATACATATTATACTATTGAAAATTGGTTTAATTAGTGGACACCAATAATATTTAGGATCGTATAGAAGCATTTTTTTAAACTAGCTATAGTTTTTGAATACGAAGTGATTTTGTGTTTTTTTGCGTAATCGGCAAAATCTATCGGCTATCTCGCTTTAGCATAATTTTTCCGAGTATCGCCTTAAAGAGGACTCTAGTAAACTCGTAAGCAATTTAAACTATGTAGTTACTACCGGTAAAGCCGACATTTTCGAAATTCAGTCCGTATTCACTTGCCAACCACTTATTTTAAAGTCATTCTTATGCAAATTAGTAGATATTAAAACAGAATTGCATTCGTTATGAGAAATATTTAACATTTCGAAAGCCAGTAATTGTTATGGAGAAAATATTTATGTACTTACTTAGTTTTTTTTTCATAATGAGTAATTACTGGATAGTTAAATTGTAGACTTATGGTTAATATAATAAAAATTGCATTGTGAATGCAAAAAAGTAAATTTTTTAATAACTTATGGATACTTTCTTGGTGCGACATGTTTGGGTCATCATTATTGGTCATAAATTTTATGTAGTTTTATTGAAATATAGGATAATGTAATCTATTCATTCTTACTACCCCGGCTTGCGTGGCTGCAATATACCTACATGCATTATACATTTTAACTTTCGCTAAGCGTAAGTACATGCAGGAACGAATTTTACTTAATAATATTAAAAAGATCATACAAAAAGGAGCCATTTACAAGCTAAAACAGATAATAAATAAAAAAAAATATATTCACTTAGATTGTAATAAATATGTAAGTAAGTACTTATGAATCGTCAACATTTTCCTACCGCTCATTCAAGACTTTCTTAACTGACAAGAAGATCAAGCGCAATAAACTTGCCAGCGTTTCTCAGGTTACATTTACAAAAAAAATACATATCGTTACAATACAACAATTGCATATAATTAGTTAATAAGCTTTTAGTAAAAATTTCATTTTTATGACAAGCTTTTTTGCTAACTGTACTTTAATATTGTATTGTCATCTGAACCAAACCTGTAGACTTACAAAATTTCAGCTCCATCTGACACTGGGAAGTGGGTCAAATTAAGCTTGTAAGATTTGTCCCCCACTAACTAACTAACATACAAACATACTAACTAAATAAACTAACATGGCAAGTTAATAAAAAGCTTGTAAAAAAAACAACATTTTATACATTTCAAGTGAATGTGTTACAATCTGCGCCACGAAAGCTTAGACCTGGGACACCACTGATTTGACTTGCGCAGTAGACGATTTCTTATCTATAAACTACTCGCAAGTCGAACCAAAGTGTCATCTTTCGTGGCACGGCTTGTACATCAGGACCGTGCATTGCGGTCATTCAAATAATCGTCTACTTTATATTCATCAGCGTCTCTTTAATGTAACATTTAAATTAATGCAAAAGTAGTTCCATTACCTATATGCTGTTGAACTTTATTTTAAGATAAAACTGCTTATACTTTGTAGAGACATGATATTAAACTTTAACTTATTCCACTAGCCACTAACTTAACAATGACTTTCCGATAGCCTTTGCCACATTTTACGATCCTATAATAATTGCTTTAAGTAATGACGTTCTGTCATTCATTTGTCAACGACTACTAACGATAGTCACACGCTACCACTGTCCAAGTCATCGACGCGTTGATATTATGAAATGTTTCGAAGAAAGGTGAGCTAGTTGCCAATCTCCCGCACGCATTACAATGCTTAGGATTTAAATAGAGCTTGACATTATATTACAAATGCTACTGAAGATAACGCAGCTTGTTTGCATGTTGCAACAAGCTGATATCTACATGCTTAAAGAGTACATGATTAAAACAAACTAAATAAATTCATTATTCTTCGAAATTATCACAAACATAAAAAAATCTATTTTATAGAAGAGTAACGCTAAAACTACTATTATAAATTTATGACATAGGGCAGGCGTACCGGTTTTGGCCACTTTTTGCTCTAAAAGTTTTCTAAACAACTTCTAGCCATTTTTAATAAAAGCAATTAAAATAAGGTATTTTAAGGTAATAATAACAACCGTTAGAATTCGTTATGTCTTAAGATTTTTTTCAATAAATTCCATTTTCTGTTTGAAAAAATGTTGTGTATGAAAATTTTAAGAAATGTGTTTTGGATGAAATACTTTATAAACCTTTGTTTTTTACAATTAAATTGTTGTTTTGCAATTGACTGGTTTCTAGCGCATTAGAATATATTGATTTTACCTGGGTTTGGTTTTGATTTTTCGCAATAAGTACTTACAAAAGTTTAACTATCAGTAAGTGGCCAAAACCGGTACATTTGGCACCTCTCACACATTGTGTGTAATGTACAGGAAATTTTTTTGACCAGTGCACAAATTTTTAGGATCAACTCAGAATCGGTAAGTGAACAACTTTCTCCTAGAAACATGGGTCGAAATACGACAAAAATTTTTGGACTTCCCATACTAAACCGATCACGTGATCAGTCCGATTTGTATGAAGAGTCAATAAATTTTTGTCATATTTCGACCTATGTTTCTAGGAGAAAGTTGTTCACTTACCGATTCTGAGTCGATCTTAAAAATTTATGCACTGATTAAAAATTTAGGTACCCTGTATAAAAATCTATTTTATTTTTATAAGTTTGAAAAATCTATCTTTAAAGGTAGATAAATTATCTATAATTTAAGATATAATTTGTGTCTTAAATACCTAAGACCATTTAGTACTTAGTGCTTAAAAGTCAAAAAATCCTTAAAGTGGCCACAAAGGGTACCTCTGCCCTACTTAGTAGTTTTTTTTGTCAGTAAAATAATTTTAGGTCGCTCAAGACACTTGTACATTTTGGGTGTGTAATATATGATATAACAACATTTCGTATAATACTCACAAAATATAACAACACATTACATAAAATCATTTCATATAACGTTCATTTTGTATAATCAACGAATGATATAAATTCAGAATATATAATTTTAAACCGTATACTAAACATTTGATATAAAAACGTTTCATATAATAAACATTTACTATAACACTTACATTGTATAATATTTAAAACACATAATGGCTATATAACATAAGATCATTTCATATAACGTTCATTTAGTATAACCAACGAATAACTATTTCTGGCGCTTCGCCGGCCGCTACCGCGGCACGCTCGCTCCGCTCGCTCGGCTCGCGCTTTGTTTTGTTCACAGTTCTAACCTAACCTAACCTATTATAAATTGTTTTGTCACGGTTGTGGCTTTTTATGGCGGGGGGCTTCGCCCCCCGAGCCCCCCTTTCGACCGCACTGTACCCCCCGTGCCCCCTGCTCCTTTGCATACACTATACATTTAATTGACTAAATTGATGATTATATACAACAAAATTACTTATATCAAATGAAATTATTACATATGATGATTATATGAAATAAAATTATATCAAATAACCGTTATAGCAAATGAGATTTATATAAAATATTTTTATATAAAATGAGCGTTATGTTAAATTATATTATATAAAATGATGATTATATGAAATAAACATTATGCAAAATGAAATTAGTTGAAGTGTTGTTATGACAAACGTTTATTATGTCATACGAACATTATTGAAATGAAATTATACCAAATGAAATTATATCATTCATTACGCACCCTTACATTTTATCTATACTAATCTATATAATTATTTCAAATATGTTTTTCAGTATATTAAAATACTAGCGGCTGCCCGTGGTTTCATCCACGTGGTTCCTGTTCCCATAGGAATATCGGGATAAAAGTATTCTTTGTTTTAATCCAGACTATCTACTATCTATGTGCCAAATGTCAACCAAATCCGTTTAGTAGTTTTTGCGGGAAAGAGTAACCATCATCCACATCCATACTTACAAACTTTCGCATTTATAATATTAGTAGGATGCCTTTGCCCTACAGTGGTACGACCAAGGCTGAAAATAACAATAATACTTATGTGTTTCAAGCAAACATAATCTATTTGTTACAATCCTAAATATTACATTCCTACACCTGACATCAAAATCATGTGGACATTGTCCATGGACATTGATTTTCCTTGTCCTTGACTTTAATTTGCTCTAATTCTTTTCAACCTGTACGTGTTCACTCTCTAAGAGTGTACGGCTATATACAGAGTCACTTGTAAAACATCAACAACCTCGCAGGTCTAGATAACTAACATCATAAACAACAACATTTTGTTCTACAACTTAAAAAGAAAAACACAAAATAAATTTTCGTCATTTCATACAAAACTCGATCCGCTGTTCGATCATTTTATACGAAATGTCGAAAATTTATTTTCGTTTTTTTGGAAAGTTGTAGAACAAATGTTATTGTTTATGATGATAGTTATCTAGTCCTGCGAGGTTGTTGATGTTTTACAAGCGACCCTGTATAAGAAAAACAAAAAACTTAATGATCCTAAGCTGTTTTAGATGTATTTGATGTGACAAAATAAATTTAACACTATTGAGAATAGTTGTTTACAGGTGAAGAATTTTCTGTGTACGCACGTTGCAATCAAACTGTCAGTTTTAAAGTACTCAATATGAATGGAGCCCGGATAATAAATGATACATTAAGTAACACTTCATCAAAAATGGGAAGTGCTTAAGTTTTAAAACCCTAAAAGGTTAACCATGAGAGCGCCGCAAAACTTCACTTATCGAGCTGTAAACTGTAATAATACAGAAATGGCCAATTTCGGCAATGTGATGGGATTCATAAAGTAAAATTACATGTTTAATGCATATTCATTGAGGTGTCATAAAATGACGTAAGCAAAAATATCTGTGAGACAGACAGAACGTCGAAATTAAGTGATTTACATAAATATGTTTCATATAGGGTATACTTAAATCGATTACAGATCAGGAAAACGAATGAAACTTCATATTGATTTATTTATTCACTTTTTTGTATAGGTACCGGGAAGTAAACGAGAAGGAATTTTAAAAGTTTAATTATAAACCAGTCAGTGTTTTTGAGATGCTGTAGTTTTAATTTCAGATATAAATTTATCTACAACAGCCATCGGAGCAATCATCTGGCTTTAATACTTTATTGCATGTCATTAAAATAAAATAAAAATATCGTTATTTCATACATTTTCATATTAAGACTATTGGGTCAAATAAATGAATGTATAAATTGTGCGATTAAAAAAGCTGTATTTAACCATCTTCAAGAATATAAACAATATTTGAGATGAAGTTGTTGCAACTTTCATTGAACTATTTGAACTATTGCATTTGTAGATTCTTCTCTTGACATATTCTTGAGAATAAGAAAAATCTCTTATGTAGGTAGGTACTAGCAAGTATATAACACGGCTTATCTCGGTATTTTCACATATACGAGTGCCGGCATAATAATAATAAAATGCCGCAATGCATGAAATAATAATTTATTGTAGTTAGTATTTTTTCTCAAGCATACATGAATTTAATTGTCCTAAGAATGAAGCCCGAAGAATGGCTCAATTTGTCACAAAATAGAAGATGCTACTGAAAATTTTTATTCAACTTAAGCAAATCCATGCCTACCAAAATCCATTACAGAAACGTTGTACTTATTTTTTTTTTATCCAAATATGATTAAGAAATATTTTTGTAAGATCCTGATGCGTACAATTTATTTACTTGAATAAGTAGGTAGCTATTAAACGATTGCACTTATAAGGAAAATTATAAAAATGGATCAAGTTCACTCGGCCACCGATAATTAGCGTGACTGTAGCTAAATATTATTGATGAACTTCGAACCGGCTATAACTGTAGGTTCATAAAAAAAATCTATTGCATACTATCTTATCAATTTGGTAACGATTGCCGAGATTTTCGTAAGAAAACGTTAATTTTGTAAGCGCGTGCTGCCTCCGCAAAGGTCGGCTTATTGCGGCAGATGCTCTTAATAAAGTACATTTTTGAACGGAATAAAAATTACTGTAAATATGGTGTTTAGTGATGCCTTCACTTTCAAAGAAATTGCATTTTATCTGTGATGAGAGTATCGAACCAACTGCGTAAGTACCGAAAATAGTATTATAATTATTAATCACCAGGTAGTTACTTGCTGTTCAACACACTCGGATTAATGTTTTATGTTATTATAATTAAAACGTAATGCAAAATTTTAATTTCAGGATAACGTTTTAAGTATTTTGTTAAATTTGTGTCTTTTCGGCAGCATTTCAGAGGTTATGTGGTCACACAATGACATTTTAAAAAAAACGAAACACATTCTAACCCTTAAAGTTTCTCTGAATTACTTTAAATAGCAACAACTACAACAACACATACACAATTACACATACATAACATGAACAACCACATTTATAATCGTGTATGTTCGACTATTCAGACATACAAATTACACGTCAATTAAATCAAAATGGCTTACCGAGTGCAATGTTCACCGTTATTCCAGCTGTCTAATTCTATAGGAACCTAACGATGCTTATTGCTCTATAAAATGTGTGTCATTCACGCCTAATTTCGAGAATCCGTTAATAGCATACGATCGATCGGTCACACAGAGGTTTGACGTAAGTGCTTGTGAGACGAGGCAATAAATTAAATTACTGACGCCGGTCAACTGACTGACTCCATATTGGGAGACTGAGCCCCCCATAAGTGTTAAGGAATTTGTCATAAATCGGTAACTACTGCATACTGTATGCAAGCGGCTTCTCTATACCGAAGCCTTCTACGTATAATGATTGAGAAACTGTCTGATGTTTGATAGATAAATTGTCTAACAGCAAAAATGTTCCACAACTGGAATAAATTTCAAATTTTTTGATGATTGGCAGTCAGTCTTGTGCGAAAATCATATATTTTTCGGTATTTGTCATATTTAGTAATAAATAATGTAATAAACTGCCCTACTTGTTTGGTATAATATGTCCTTTTTTGGCACCCTAAAGTTTAGCTCTAAAACAAGAAAAAAATAGATTACTCAAGTTCAGTGTGCCTATTATTATTGCCCTAAGTTTTGCCATTTGACCTAACACTAGGGTGCCAATAATAAATAGGTGCCAAGTATAAGGACAGCTTACCCTATGTTAATGTTGTCGTATACGTACCTAAAGTTAAAGTTTAAGCAACAGGTATTTAAGCTATTAAAAAAATAAAAATACTTAAGATACATTGTTTTCTAAAACTAAATTTTTAGGGTTGACCCTGGGTTATTTTAAGAAGAGATGTTTCAACTCCGACCATTTTGCTCTGTCAACGATTATTTTCCTATCATATATTTTCACTGGCCAATTTAACGTAACAATCTGACATTCAATACAAAATTTACGATGCGCAACGGGAGAGAATTAGCCGAATAAGTTATGCAACTGCAACGCAACGTGTGTAAAAGTCACCGACCGTCACGCGAGATCCGGTAACTATTAATGTTACAAAAATAATATTTCATCATGGGTATGAAAACTTTTTACAGTACATAAAACCTTATGTTGGTTATTGCTTAATTACTTCGATCAACACCTTCATTCTCAGTCGATCTATTTTCCAGATCTCAACAATACCGCTATATAACCGGTTGGAGTGTCAAAAACGGCCAAGCGAATAAGAGCCCACTTTAAATATGCGCTCTTATTTCATATGGACTCCTGTCATTTGCTATGTAAGATTATGATCTTACATAACGTAGCCTTTTTCTAAGTAAAAAAAATGGCGGTGCCTTTTACGGTGGTTTTTGGCGGTGGCATTGTGTTTTAGTTATCGTCATCTAAGTAGTGCTATTGTTGATCGATGCTTAATCTTCTATCTATATATATAAAAATGAATCCCTATTTCCCTTGGTCACGCCATCACGCGTGAACGGCTGGACCGATTTGGCTAATTTTGGTCTTAAAATGTTCGTGGAAGTCCAATGAAGGTTTTAACGGTGAGAAAATAGGGGGAAGGAGGGGTAGAGTAGAAGTAGGTTAGGGTAAAGGTAGGGTTGGGTAGGGGGGGGGGTAGGGCAGGGTGAGACCGAAGTCGTTCGGCGCACAGTGAAAAGGAGAGGGGGTCGTCCATGGAAGAGGCGTCCCCACAACACCCGGATGTGCAGCCCCCAAGGGAGCAGCGCCCTGTAGTTTGCCACTCCGCACGCCTCTCGAGAGACAGGCGGCGCCAGGACGCGGTGCAGTAGGTTGGGGGGCCGGGCGGCGGAGCGGGGAACTTCGTCGTCCACCAAGGCTCCCGTGGTGAAGGAGCGCGCCAGGTGTTCTCGGCGCGCCACACCGGAGGTGGAACGTTCTGTCGTTCCAACGTGGAGGAGCGTCGGCCACGGACGCTAACACGGGGCGGAGGGCGCGGTGAATGACACATCTGTCCCGCAAACTCTGTCCGCATGTGTAGAGAACATCCCGGGGGTTTTAGTGGGTTCGAGCCCCACATATCCCCTTCGTCTCCCCGGGCGGGGGGGAATGCGACGGCATTTCCCCAGGGTCAAAAAAAAAAAAAAAAAGGGGGTAGGGGCAGGGTAGGGGTAGGGTAGGGTAGGGTAGGGGTAGCGTAGGGGTAGGGTAGGGGTAGAGTACGGGTAGGGTAGGGTGGAGTAGGGGGTAGGGCCACGGGAATAAAGTCGCGCTGGGTCAGCAAGTCTATAAATAAAAATGAATGTTGCTAAGCGCAAAACTCGAGAATGGCTGGACTAAATTGTGCAACAAAAATTGCTTGGTATCTGGTGATACATCGCGATGCATTAATGACCAATATATTTATGTTACTTGGGTAAAAATTAGTGGCCCACTATGATAATAATGCCCAAATACTCGTACGCTACTTATCTTTGGGAGCGTCTCAAACATCGCCCTGTCACTTTAAATGTCAAACGTATGAAAGAGATGCCATGTTGTTTGAGACGCTCCCAAAGATGATTTGCGTACGAGAATTCGGGCGTAAGACATGCAGTGATACAATAGCTTTTTCACTTCTCATGCTCGTAAAGTTCGTGTTTATGTTGGGTATAGGCTGCATAAAATCGCTTTTTATGCTCTAGTGCATAAAGTAAAATCTTCGTCTAAGTCACAGACTTTAAGACAAAGATCGTCAGGTAAACAGCCACACACGCAATTAAACTTCGTAAAATAAACTAATTATTTCGTACATAATCCATGTTAAATTACTAAACTAATAAAACTAGGCAAAATTAATGAGTTTTCTAAGAAATAAGTATAATAGTACGTTTTATGCACTTGTTGTACAATCTACTATTATTTTCATTTGTAACGTCCACAATACACTTTTGTACTTACGGTTTCTTACTTTAATTTATTGTATACTAGCTGACCCGGCAAACGTTGTTTTGCCATATAAATTATAGTTTTATACACCAAAAGTTGCCTAGACCAGACAACAGATAGCGCTAGTTACACACTACCAATAAAGGGGCCCAAGATTGGTCTCTATTTCCTACATATAAAAAATTACTCTGTGAAGTAGAGTGAGTGTCAGATAACTGGGGCATTTTTGGCGCTAGTTACAGTTCATTTTTTATTCTAAGCTTATGGAAAAGATTAGTATTCGATTTTGACCGCGCAGACGTCAGTGATTACATACTCTTTGGAAACGGTAATGGAAGAAATGGCAGTTTTGTATCGAAGGTACGACATTTAAACGATTTTTCATAGAAAATTGCAATGTTTACTCAATTTTCCGGAATAATAAGTAGCCTATGTTATTCTCCAGCTCCCAAAGTATCCCCTTACCAAATATCACGTCGATCCATTGCTCCGTTTTGACGTGAAAGAAGGACAAACAAACAAACAAACAAATAAACAAACAAACAAACACACTTTCACATTATAATATTAGTATGGATTAGTATGGATAAGTGATACCGGAAATAATACTGCCATTAAAATATGTCTCACATTATCAGCGACATGTGTAGAAAGCTTTAATCGATTCTAAAATATACAATGCTAATCATAGGGATTATTATCGCCTCTTTGTCATGCGTAGTAAATAAGCTGAGTCCACAAAAGCACAAATAAATTGCTTTGAGCTATGATAACTCGCACTGTCGCACTACCAGGGTTCTAACTCACAACAATTTAGTTATAACTCAACATAATAATGTTAAACTAGCGGATCCTCGCGGTTTTACCCACGTGGTACCCGTTCCCGTTGGAATATCGGAATAAAATATAGTCTATGTTAATCAGGGATAATATATTTATTTAACCTTTATTGCAAGAGTTACAAATGGCGGACTTAATGCTAGTGAGCATTCTCTAACAGTCAACCGGAAAGGATGTCAGTGAGAGAAAAATAGGCGGCAATAATAATAAGAAAAACAGCAAAATAAAGAAATACAATATGTATCAAACACAATATACTTACTTATATTAAATACATAAATATATAATAATAAATACATATTATACAATTTATAAAAATATTATACTTATATACCTACACTTATATATACCTACTTATATACATGACACAGTAACGACCAATTAGACCGGTTAGATTACAAAACTCGGAGCCAAATTGCTCAAGTAATATTCTCGAGCCAATCTCTTGAAGACGCACTTACTAGGGGCATTACGAATGTCCAAGGGCAAAGCATTCCAGAGTCGTACAGCCGAAAGGGAGAATGACTTTGAGACAAATCCGGAAGAATGAGCGGGAGTTTGCAACAGAGAGTTGTTGCTAGAGCGAAGGTCACGTACATGAGAGCTACCCAGAAACTGAAACCTGGATTTCAGGTATTCTGGGGCAACCGGATCGAACAAAATGTTGAAGAGCGCACAGACAACTCTAAGTTTCCTACGCTCGCGAATAGGAAGCCATTTGAGCTGCTGGCGATAGTGGGAGATATGGTCGTATTTACGTAAGCCATATATGAAGCGAATACAATTATTTAGAAGACGATCCAGCTTGTTGAGAAGATTTTCGTTGAGGTCTGTGCAGCAGATATCTGCGTAATCGATGATAGGTAATACAAGAGTTTGTATGAGCGTAATCTTGGTAGTAGATGGGAGAAAGTATTTAAATCTATACAGAGACCAAAGCGCATTGGTTGCTTTACGAGATATTTGTTCAATATAGTCGTTCCAGGAAAGGCAGGCGTCAATAGTTAAGCCCAAGTCCTTCACTTGTTGGGAGTATGGTATTAAAACGCCGTTGTATTCTAATTTGGAAATGGTGTTTAAGTTAAGTTGCGACAGCCGACGAGAACTACCCACAATTATGGCTTGACATTTTGCCGCGTTGACCGATACACCATAGTTAGTCGACCATTCAGAGATAACCTCTAAATCACTGTTTAGTAGTGCAATGGCATTGTTTACGTTGTGTATGTCATCTTGCACATACATTTGCAGATCATCGGCATATAAATGGAAAGAAGAGGAAATATTTGGAGTGAGAGAGTTAATGAATAAGAAGAAGAGAAGTGGAGAAAGTATACCGCCTTGCGGGACGCCAGCCCCTAGTTCGCACCAGTCGGATAGGGTCCGATCGACACGTACAGCTTGCTGGCGACCGCGAAGATAAGAACGGAACCAGGATAGTGCGGTAGAAGAGACACCTAAACGAGAGAGCATGGCTAAGAGAATGTCGTGATCAACAGCGTTAAATGCGTTGGAGAAATCAATCAAAACTAAAATAGTTAATCGCGAACCCTCAAAGCCATCTCGAATATCTTCTAACACTTTGGTGAGCGCCGTAGTAGTGCTATGGCCAGATCGAAATCCAGATTGGAAAGGACTGAGAAGATTGTTGGAAAGGACAAAATGCGAAAACTGTTTATGAACAACAGCTTCCAGAATTTTCGAAAGGAACGGTAGGACAGAAATGGGTCTATAGTGATTCAGGGAATTAGGGTTAGGGATTTTGGGTAGAGGGAGAGCAATGGCCTTTCGCCATAAAGTAGGAAAAGTGCCAGAAGATATAGAGAAAATAACAATATAAGTCACAATAGGAAGCAAACAATCGAGTAGTAGGACAGCAATATAGCATTCTAATAGTAGATTGTATTACAAGGGAGCAAAATAACAAACATATTTACGGCGAGGGCGCTATTTTGAATCCAGAGCGCAGTGAAGGATTCAATATACGTCGCCCGAGGTGAAAATAATTTTGCGGCCGACTAATACAATCTACTTTTTATTTCGAATATAAGGAAAGTAAATACACTCTGCTTTTCATCCCCCTCTATAAGAAAAGCAATAAAGACAACTAAAATTACCTAGAAAAATAAAAGAAAGGTTTCGGGGGGCTTCGCTTTCTCTGTTTGTTCTATAACAGGTATATAAAAAAATTGAAGTTGTGAAATAAAATTAAAAAAATTAACGCCTATCGGATGCCTCCTAAGTATCTCCGGAGTACCATAGGGGGTTGAAAATTTTGTTAGATTGTAGCTACGCTACGATTTTGAGATATTCTCAAATATTCTCTTTTTGAGATATAAATTTAAAAAAAAATCGTTTTTATAAACTTCATTTTTTTAAATTTTGCTAGTCCCGTCCCCATACAAAATCAGTTGAAAACTTTTTCATGGCCGATGAGGTAACTCCATGAAGCTCGACTTAATACTGTATTAAGTCGAGCTTCATGGGTAACTCTATGGTTGACTGTAACCAAATTCAGTTCTATTTTTGAAATTCTTTCCCACCCTAAGGTGGAACGGATAGTTTTGAACCCGCTGCTCAGTTCAAATATACATCACTTTCCGAATCTGAACGATGAAATAGTAGATTGTATTACAAGGGAGCAAAATAACATATTTACGGCGAGGGCGCTATTTTGAATCCAGAGCGCAGTGAAGAATTCTAGAGTAGAATCCCGAGCACAGCGAGGCATTCTAAAGTAGAATCCTGAACGTAGCGAGGGATTCAATATACGTCGCCCGAGATGAAAATAATTTTGCGGCCGAGTAATACACTCTACTTTTCATTTCGAATATAAGGAAAGTAAATACACTCTGCTTTTCATCCCCCTCTATAAGAAAAGCAATAAAGACAACTAAAACTTGTATCTAGAAAAATAAAAGAAAGGTGGCGGGGGGCTTCGCTTTCTCTGTTTTTTCTATAATAGGTATATAAAAAAATTTAAGTTTCGAAATAAGAAAAAAAAATTTTTGAACAAAAAAAAGATTTTGAATTTTTTTTTATATGTCTATCGGATGCCTCCTATCTATCTCCGGAGTACCATAGGTGGTTGAAAATGTTGTTAGATTTTAGCTACGCTACGAGACGCACCGTTTTTGAGATATTCTCGTTTTTATAAAAAGTCCCGTTCCCCATACAAAATTAGTTGAAAACTTTTTCATTGCCGATGAGGTAACTCTATGGTTGACTGTAACCAAATTCAGTTCTATTCTTAAAATTCATTTCCACCCTAGGGTCCAACGGATAGTTTTGGACCCGCTGCTCAGTTTAAATATACATCACTTTCCGAATCTGAGAGATGAAAAACATTTTTTTTAATCGGTCCGTAGTTTTGAGTTTATTAATTACATACATACAAACATACAAATCTTTCCTCTTTATGATATTAGTATAGATTATATACATAGGTAGGTACTCTCGAAAAACATAACCCTCCTTCTGTCGTAGTCCGGTAAAAATAGTATATTTCATTATAAGTGCGGAAAGCCTGTCATTGCAAAGAGTTTCGACAAATGTCTACCCGAGCCGAGGCGCAGCCGAAGGTGAGGGTTGACAGTCGGAACAAGTTGCAATGACGGTTCCGCACGTGTACTGAACAACTATTTTTAATACAGTTGCGAAAAAATGAAGCACTTTAATAAAATAATAAAAAACAATAAACTCAATTAACTAATCGTAAAAGAATATAGGCAGAGATTTTTTTGTTTTCGTCACCCATTCTGGGTAGGCCATGGGAACTATGCCCATACAGCCAAGTCTTCAGTAGAACTTTTTTATTGATATGAAATGAAAATGAAATTAAATGAGATAAAATTAAATGAAACCTAACATATCAAAAACCCGCGCAAACTCCTATAAGCAGAGACTATGGCAGTGCACGTCATACAGCCAACTTTTTTATATTCATAAATTTAATTTGGCCGATACTAATATTAATTTAATGTTTAAATTTTAATTAAAATTACTTTTATATCTGATATTGAAACAAATTAGTAGCTTGTTTTTAGAAATATTTGCATGAATCATAGAAACTTCTACGAATTTTTTTTAAAGTTTGTGGTTTGTTTTTTCTTTCTAATAGACATTATTTTGACAGTTGGGAAAGAAAACGCACGAGTTCGGGAAAGGTAAAGAAAAAGCTCGAGTGTGTAATAGCCCACATCCCGAACGCTATACGTCCCTGCAATACGCCACTTTTTAAGCAACTGTATTAAAAAAGGTTTTTTACTAAAATACTAAAAAAGATAGAAGTTTTTATGATTCATGCAAATATTTCTAAAAAGAAGCTACTAATTTGTTTCAATATCAGATTTAAAAGTAATTTTAATTATACATTAAATTAATATTAGTATCGGCCAAATTAAATTTATGAATATAAAAAATACATAAAATTGGCTGTATGACCACAGATTACTAAATATGGTATGACGTGCACTATTTACCATAGACACCATAGTATCTGCTTAAAAGGAGTTTGCGCAAGTAAGTGAAAAGAAAATGAGGGACCTTATTTCTTAATTTTCTAAATTAGTTTTTTCTGGTTTTTATTGTGGTAGGTACTTAGTATGGTGGAATTAGTGCAATAATGTGGCTTTAATGGAAAACGATGTGGTAAAAGAGAGAAATAAGGAAAGGCGCTCCTGTAGGATTCGGATTGCTTTTGTTAGGTTTCATTTCATTTCATCTCATTTAATTTAATTTTCATTTCATATCAATAAAAAAATTCTACTGAAGCCTTGGCTGTATGATCATAGTTTCCTTTGCCAAACCAGAATGGGTGAAGAAAACAAAAAAAAGTCTCTGCTTATATTCTTTTACGATTAGATAATTGAGTTTATTGTGTTTTATTATTTTATTAAATTGCTTAATTTTTTCGCAACTGTATTAAAAATAGTTGTTCAGTACACGTGCGGAACCGTCATTGCAACTTGTTCCGACTGTCAACCCTCACTTTCGGCTGCGCCTCGGCTCGGGTAGACATTTGTCGGAACTCTTTGCAATGACAGGCTTTCCGCACTTGTAATGAAATCTACTATTTAAACATAGGTACACAAATATTTGAGTATTATTTACTAAACTAACCCGTTGCCATAATTATATGGAGATTTAAATAGAATTATAACGTTTAATAAAAAAATGTACCTTAGGTATAAGTTTTATTAAATCCTTTCTTCAAGTAAACTTATCGTCTTACTTTGTTATTCAAATCATTGGGTATGTAAGGAAGATAAAACATCGTTAATGAATTAATGATCGCAGTAATCTTAAAATATTATTATGTTCAAAATCTTTGTTATTCAAAGTAGCCAGCCCTGATATGGTTATGTGCGTTTATCGCGAGGAAGCTGTATAATAATTGCCTGTCTCCTTGACTCGATACCTTGACAATGTGTCAAATCACAAAGAGCCAACATTAGTCAAGCCCAGCAATGCAAATTGTCCCACCCACTCAGATATTACACAACGGAAGGAGACAGCTATAGTGCGGCTTAGATTTCGATTTGAATCTAATGTAATTTCTATTAAGTCCATACTTCTTCTATGCATATTTATAATTGCGCCAGAATGCGATGAATTTGAATTATTCATAGCGTCGTAATGAGTTCGAATTATATTATTAACTGTGCGAGAAATGTTTCTGCAGAGCTGACAACTCATTCGTAGCATTGTAATGACTTAGGTACTACGTGGTACTACTATGACGCATTGTTATCTTACTAATACATAAATGCGTATATTTAGATGTATGTTTGTTACTCAATCACGGCGAATCAGCTAAACAGATCTGAATGAAATTTGGCACAGAGATAGATAGTGGTTTAGAATTACATATATAGGCAACTATTATGCTGCCCCTAGAGTATATCGTGTAATTAACGCGTTCAAAGCTGCGGGCGGAAAGCTAGTCATATATGTATGAAAACGAAAGCTGACTATTTACACGCAGCTCAAACTACTGGACGGATCCAGCTTTTTGGCTCGCAGATAGGTATATTATGACGTAGGCGTGCGCTAAAAAAGGATTTTGTTAAATTAAAGCCTTATGGGGATGAAACGAGCATTTACGTTTGCGGAATAGCACGCTAGTGAAGCCGCGGGCGAAAGCTAGTCTTCTTTATAAATAAAAATGAATTGCTAATTTGAATTGTTAAACGAAAAATTTGAGAAAATTAAAACAGATTTGGATTAAAAAAAAACATCAGATAAGTCATAACATGATATGACTTGTAGTAGCTGTGATAGGATGCATTTTCTCCCGATTTCGAACAAAGCGGATGAAAACGCGGATGGCTACTACCACAGAACATAGAAAAAAAAACCTGTGTGGCTACTACTTTACTAATATTAAATTACGTTACGCGTACATACGACAGTACGTTAAGCATTCAAGAAGAGTGGACCGCAAAATCCACCCACAAGAGGATTTCCACGTCCCATCGTTTGGACCGGGATTACGTCGGCAGCAGTGAAGACTGCGTGCTCCATACCATGGGACTGGTTGGTCGAGGATAGGCGTTAGGCATGGAACAAATCATGAATTATTCTTGATAAATTATATGATTATGCAATCATAAATCACACTTGCTACTTTCTGTCACATAGTCTGCTAAAAATCGTAATATTAATCTCATCGGTTTTTTTATTTACTCCAATTTATTTGAAATACTGAAATTTATTGTATATTATTAATTATTATTTATAATTCTTGTCATATTTATAATAGCGTTATTTTATCGTAATCTTATAAATCACAATTCATATTACATTTCCATACATAGCTACAAAGTGGCCTTCATTCTACACCTGTAAAAATAACAATAATATCCAGTAGCAATCATTTCCATGCCTAGTCGAGGAATAAACGGTGCGACCTGGCAGAACTTGTTTCCTTCCAATCCCGTACCCCAACCCGTAACATTTTGACTTTAATAAAATTAATAAATAATGTTGACTAATAAATATGCAAATCGTTTTTGCAAGAAAAAATTTAGCTGCAAGAAATAGTAAAAATAGTTATCTTTAACGATACATACAGAAAAAACATGAATATTATTATTAAGTACACTTATATAGGTCTAATAATAAAAGTAACCCAAAATAAACTAAAGTACCTAAGTACTTTAGTTTATTTTGGGTTCATTTATGTTTTACATATTTATGAGTATATTGATTACACAGGTTGGAAATATTAAATAACAAGGTATACGTAATAATTACTGTTAATTGAATAAGGAGGTGCAGATAAGTTAATTACGGTAAACACTCGATCTAAATCATTAAATGAGTTCACTGCTATTTTAATTCAGTTCAATTGGATAATAAGGATATAACTGTTTGTAGTAAGCACTTAACATGGTCACTGATTGATAAACTTATTTCTGATGTTAGATTCTACTGAGCTAAAGTTATCTGATTACTTTTTACTAACTTGATAATTTATGCTTGAACGTAATCAAAGAAAGAAAAGTATTCTAGGTTAGGTAAATGTACCTTAGATTTTTGTACCTTTGAAGTAAAATAATATGTATTTTGATATGATAACGATATGTTTTATTTCATTGTACCTCAAACTGTGTGGAAGAATTATATTTTAAAATTGATATTATAAAATAGTTAAATGTCGTAGGTAAAGTTTCAATATTTTACTGTATCATGCTTGACCCATTGTCTGTCACAACTTCTTTTTTACGAATACATATAATTTATTTTAGTTAATTTTTAAACAAAATTCACCATTCGGCTACTAAGTAAACGTTTCACAAGATTGATGTATATTAATCTGTTCCATATAAATAAGGTAACACCTGTGTAAGTGTACAGCAAATGAAATGTATCGTTAGGGACATTTCGAGGTGTCCATTACGTCCGCGTAACGTAACGTAATAAGACAAGTTGAGACGAGGAAGGGTTGCTCTATTTGATACACGCCCTTTCTCCGTGCTCAATTCATATACTGTGGCAGCCGTTTATTGAAATCCATTCTAAGAGAAAATGAGTATCAAATACTCCTATAAAAGTTGGTAATTTTGTTTGAATAAGCTTATCCAAGATATACGGATTTCAATTACTATTAGAAGAGAGCGATATGAGAAAGAAAAATAATGGGGTTTCTGCGAAAATATCATAAAGCACGTGTCCCAGGGGATAAAATTTTGTAAGGTGATAGGAATAAAAGCGTAGGTACATCCAGCCTACGGTATGAAAGTGGTTCATTTAAAAAATATGAAATATAAAGGTATACAAATCTAATTGGATCATTTTTTATGCGTGTCTAGCGAAACCACATTCTTATTGCTTTAATTACGTTCAAGCATAAATATCAAGTTAGTAAAAAGTAATCAGTTAACTTCAGCAAAAACATTGCCATAACTAAACCAATAGATAAGGAGACAGAGAAACTTCACAAATAATTGTGTATTAATGTATTTTTGTGAAAAATCATCATAGTTCACTTCGAAATTCATACCTTTTTTTATTTTTCTTATCCACAAATAGGTAGCACTTAGCTTTTATTACACCTGATGTTAAGTGGATAAGGCTGACGGTGGAAGACGCACTACTCCCGGAATCCTCATCCACTGAGGAACTGGCTGTCTTTTCCCTGACTGCCGGAAAACAACTATGCTAAAAACATCGTTGTTATAGCGTTAGACTATGATAAGATGCTGGGTGGTAGCTAGCCAGGCGGACTTAGTACAATTAAGTCCTATCACCAATGAGCATTACTTAATTAGAAAATTAGTGCCCATCCGTTAAAACATCAATGTCCTGTAACTTCCGTTTTAAAATAACAATAGGCTCTATCATTAAAAAAATATACCGCGTACGTCGTAGTTTATTTTTATTTATTCTTAAATAGATTATTTACCGCCTCTGTGGTCTAGTGGTTCACACCACCGACCGATTTAAGACCCAGAGGTCCCGGGTTCGGTTCCCAGTGGGACATATTGTATTCGGTTTGGTTGGTGGTAGGACTTGTTCTTAGTCCGCCTGGCTAGCTACCACCGTCTTATCTAAGTCTGACGCTATAACAATGATGTTTTCTGCATTATTGTGTTCCGGCAGTTAGAGATAAGATAGCCAGTTCCTCAGTGATTGAGGATTCCGGGAGTAGTGCGCTTCCACCTTCAGCCTTATCACCACTTAACATCAGGTGTGATGAAGGCTAAGTGCTACCCCGTTGTGAATAAAAAAAAAAAATAAAAAAAACCCACTAAGTGTTCGCTCGCAGTACCTAATACGCGCGTTGTTAAATATAATCATCTTTGCAATCCTTTTACCTCCAGTTGCCCATTACAGATTTTGAATACAACTCGAAAGGTTAGGTTTGAATCTCAGTAATTATTTGTTTCGTTATGATTGGCACGGAGCGAATGAAAACAGCCTCAGGATAGCTTTGAGTTGGATCATTAGACTCTAGAAAATGGTTCTTTCACAATGTAAGTAGGTATATTTCAAATGTTTTCTTTGGATGTTAGGTAAACAGTCTTAATACCTTATAAGCACTGGTGGTACTTCAAACTTAATAAGTAATGGTAAGCGGCACGCCCGGTTTCGAACGGGTGCGATATAGATATTTATAAAATGCCTGCTTGGCTACTGAAAATTATTCAGGGGGGTCGAAAATGGCCTGAATTGCTTCGAGAAAAGGATGGTACGGCCGTGCCGCGTTTTTGCACGACTTGGCGGAGGCACTGCGTGGCACTGCCGTTCCCTCAGATATAATGTGTATGTTTTATACATATAAACGTTTTCCTTGATTCCTATTGTATCTTGAGGAAAACCCGCATTGAAATCCGTTGCGTTGTTTGAATGACCTAAGAGTACACACGGCAGGATGCGACTTTGTCTTAAACTATATGTAATGATTAATTTAACAAAGCGCTATGTATGCACATAAGACATTCAACAATATAATATTACACAGTGATGACTGGACAGTACAATCCAACTAACTACTGTTATATATTAATTAGGATCAAATCTTTCAGATCTAATTAGGGAAAATATTAAAAACAGAACGTCTTTTGTTTTCTATACAATTATTGGTTCTCAAGGAAATCCGCAGAATATGAGCACTTGTAACTTGTACAAGCAGCTGTAATATCATCACACGATATTTTATTTATGGAATGGACTAATGATTTATAGGAGAGAAAATGCTGATAAACGAGCTAATAACAATTTCACACTTTATAAGCAGAGATCGGAATAGGTACCTAGAGCTGTTTAGGTTCATTGACCGCAAACTATATTCTACAATATTTTTTTTAATAAATAATTCTGCATTACAGATATAGAATTTACTAGATAACGCAAATGCATGTACTTCGCGTGTCCAAGCCCCGACCAAGCGTCAAGGTTGGTCACCGCTAACTTACAGTCCACGCGCGTCTGTTGGTGTAGCCGGACGGCAGCAAAAACTAAAAATATCTCGTTGCGTGATAGTTAACTGCAATAGCCCAAAATGGGTTCGCTTTAGATTTCCCAGCACTAAATTTCAGCTATGACGTCACAGTAGTTGTTAAAAAGTCGGCACGCTTGGTTTCAATACAAATCGTGATAGATACTTGCGTTATTTATGTAAATCTATATCTGTGGGCTGCATTGTTGGCTTGTCTGACCTGGCACACATTCATCATACAAACTTGCACAAATTTAGTGTCTCATGGATGGGAAACTATTTGCATCTCCGTGAAGATTTTTACATCAATGGAGAGGCCTTCTAGCTTTAATAACAAGTCGCGGAACTCCAAGTTTATTTAATAAAATAAAAATCTAAAATTAACGCAAGTACACAAAATAGCTTAAACAGATACACAAGGTGTCTTTCAATAGAAAAAAACTAGGCTAAGCTCAAGTGCGCAAATCACATAAAAAAATAACCAAACAACAAAATAGTAAGCCTTCAAATTCACCAACTATATTATCTCGGAAAATTATTCTTTACTCTATGACTTGGTGTGAGTGAGGTCTTGCTTCTAGTAAAAAAAAGATACAAAGTCCATAAAATGAAGATACTATAAGTCTAAACTAAAGAGATTGTAATTTGTTGGACGGATCAAAATAAATTACAAAAAAAGCAGCAAAAAACCTATATATCGACAAGAAACCTTACAAGGCTAAGGCTTACATACATTGTAGCAATGTTATAAGTAACGCTGTAACACAGTAGGTATTAATATTAATAACATCACAGAATTACAAATAGTAAGCCTACCTACTAAGCAATTAATATATTCTATACTCCTGTTTATATAAACACTAGCCTTCCGCTCGCGGCTTCGCCCGCGTGTGCTACAGGACGTTATCCCGCGGGAAGGTGATATTTTTCAGGAATAAAAAGTAGCCTATGTCCTTTCTCAGGCTCTAGACTATCTCTGTACCAAAATTCATTCAAATTGGTTCAGTAGTTTAGGTGTGATTGTGTAACACACAGACAGACAGAGACGCATTTATAATATAAAAAGTAAGGATTTATTATAGAAATCAACAACTTACTTAAATAGGAACTACGAGTTTTATCTCAGGATCGCTGTTCTAACTATTTATTTGAATCCATTTTAAAGTATTTATGTTTTCAGTATTTGAATTTGTGAGACACTAATTTTATTAAGTTTAAAGACTGTTTTACAAATACCACTGTGATTTCAATTAATTTACGGGACAGATAATGTCAAAGATATTATAGGTACTCTATTCCAACTCTATTCAAATAAAATTATTATTATGAAATCATAAATTCTTATCATCATGTCAGCCGAACGACGCCAACTGCTGGGCATAGGCCTTCTCATAAGTCTATTTAATCCGATTTATTAGTATCTACATCTATTGTGCCAACTGTCAAGAATAATAATATATTTGTGATAAAATTTAACTATTATCGAATGTCAATTAATATTTTTTAGCAATTTATATATTTTATGATACTATATCACATCGTTGCAACTGTCTTAAATATCAATACATATCATAATGCTAACATTAATCTTAGGTGTAGATCAGGTTTTTATGTATGCTTTATCAGACAATAGAAGATATTTATGTTATTATAACCATGAGAAGTTGTTAAACATGTTATTGTTATACGAATCGATAGATAATTAACAACATACCGATCATTTTAATAACGGGCGGTATTTTAAAACAATGCACGCATTCAATGGTAACAAACAGAGATGAGTTGTTTAATTATCTTCAACATCCGCCATAATTTTCCTGTTATTAACAGTAAGAAACAATTAAACCAACTTCTATGACGGTTTTTTATTATTAACCATTGTTACAGTACTAAATAAGGTTGATAACATATCACACAAAAAAATAATAAACTCTTATGGCTGGCTTAAAGACAAATGTTTTCTGTATTCCATATTGTATGAAGATTGTAAAAAATTGATGTTCCATATACCAAACACCGACTGAAATCAACAAAAGTTTGAATGAGGACAACCAGCCTGTTTATTAGGACTTGCTAGCTCACAGATCTGGGTGCCTACCATCAACTCTTATTGCGGTTTTGTTTAGGAACCTAAACTGATCTGCTTCGCTTATGCGTACCACGACAGCTTAATATCAATGACAGCGATTCAGTGATCATTCAATGACATTTCACAGCCGCCGAGCTGTCATCAACTCTTATTTGACGTATAACTTGGCCAAGCTAACATGTCACCTGCAGGTTATACCCGTCCCTTTCACTCTCCTGGCATGACAGTATCGAGTGAAAGAGACGGGTAGAAGAAATAAGGACACAAATCGTTCGGTCATTTACATTTAGCAATTCATTTGCGATCCAGGGTGCTTACCATCAACTCTTATTACGGTTTTGTTTAGGAACCTAAACTGATCTGCTTCGCTTATTCGTACCACGACAGCTTAATATCAATGACAGCGATTCAGTGATCGATCAATGACATTTCACAGCCGCTAAGCTGTCAGAAACTCTTATTTGACTTATAACCCGGTCGATTTAACATGTCACCTGCAGGTTATACCCGTCCCTCTCACTCTCCGGGCATGACAGAATCGAGTGAAAGAGACGGGTAGAAGAAAAAGGACACAAATCGTTCGGTCATTAACATTTAGCAATTCATTTGCGATCCAGTTTTTAGAAGGTCAGAGTACGAAAGAAAGCGATTCATTTTAGGAACCTATTCTGAATCGCGCTATTTTTGAATCGCTGTCATAAAGTTGATGGTAGGCACCCAGTTTTTAGAAGGTCATGGTACGAAAGAAAGCAATTCATTTTAGGAACCTATTCTGCATCGCGCTATTTTTGAATCGCTGTCTTAAAGTTGATGGTATGCACCCTGCCCGCTGATCCACAAACGCTTGAAATAACGGAATGTGTGAATGCACTGTCTCAATCACTCACTATGGAATAGACAAAGCACAGAATTTGAATCCGATTCCGATTCCGACGGTTTGTGAATCTGGGGGCAGAAGTCGATTATGTGATCCTTCATTTAAATATCTGCATACTGCAATGCAATCTGTATCTGAATAGAATTAAAATATCATAAAATTTCGGAGCTAAAATTTTGACTTTCTAATACAAATTTTTGGGTACTAATCTATTCAATCAGGAGGATTTGTTCAAATGATATTTGGACAATTCGACCTTCGTGGCCAAGTTGTGTACACAAACTACGCACCGGTTTTCAAAGTGCCGCTATCTCTAGAGGTCCCTGGTTCGATTCCCAGTCAGGTGAATCTTAAAAAAGAACTTTTCAATATTTTATTGGGTCCGGATATATGTGGTTATACCCGTCATTGTTTCCAATTTCCATAATACTAGGGTTCAAACTACATACGTACTACCAAACGTACTGGAACAATGTAAGTAATGGTGTCCAATATTTATATTTATTTATATACTATACGTCTAGCAATTACAAATTCATTTACTAATTAGAATTAAACACTATAAATCTATAAAAACACTTGATAAAAAAATATACTTCGAAAATGGTACCTATAGATCCCACATAAAGATGCTCTGAATCTTCAACGTTATTACAAAATAAGTAATTAATGTATAGCACTAGACCATTGATGTTCGTAAAGATGGTTGCCAATTAGACGGGGTACAAAAACAACATAAGGTATATTTATATTATTACTATACTGTACTCATACAATGGAGGGAAGCTTGCAATTAAATATACATGCTATCGGCACGCATGATTTATATAGGGTTGTAATTCGAAAATTGAATATTGTCATTATTATTTGTGGTTAAAAGGACATCTGTAAAAGGACTTGTAAAATTATTCATAGACCAAAAAAGTTCAGATGTTTTTGCGGTTTGCGCTCGACATGGGGCGGTGGCACTGCCATGCCTCCAGATAATGCAGATCAATTTAACTTTGTAAAATGTATCATGGGTCCTATGACAGTTTATTCTTGTAAAGCAAAATGTTGCTTCTATACAATAAATAGATAGGGTCAAATTTCCTAGCTTATGCTGCATTCAAAATGTGTACTTAATGCTCTTTTTCTTGAGTTTTACTCCAATAGCACATATCATAACTGTTTGCTTGTGCAAGACCCATACTAAACTTTACAAAGTATAGTTAATTATTTTAAATAACATTAATGCATCATACACATCTTGAAACTTTGTAGTAGAAGAATAAACGTAAGGAGGAAACTATCTGCGTTTTTTTGTTGTTTTTTCAATATCTTTTATTTTGCTGTCTTGATTACTTTTTCATCATAAATGTTATTTGAAGAAGTGTCGTTCCAACAACGGCGACGTCCAACGTCCCAAAGTTCGTTCAAAGAGATGTCATAAAATAATATGCGCTTCAATATATTATACTTTTGCACAAATTCAACGCCTACTGTTCTACGATCAAACGTGTAAACAATTATGAATTGCATAGTATTATATATTTTTAAATAATTACACAACTTGGGCAACATTTAAGGATTAAAACGCGCATATTAAATTAAAAACCTAGACAATATGCATTTTGCATTTTTCTGGCGCGACGCTTCCATGTAGTTTGTTGTAACAGTTCACGCAATGTTAAGAAGTTTATATTAAAACAAATATCATAAGTTTGGCAACCCTACGGCCGGCGCTCGAGTTCACGGTCAAGCCAGTGTTGCGTAACGCGCGATCGGACGGCGACCGCGAATCGAAATGGACTGATGACTCGCGATATTTCACTTAGAACAGCAGTATGGTTCAGTATGATCATAAAGAGCTTAAAACACTTAAATAAATCTATTAAAGTGATAGTGTAATAATGAATTGGTAATTGAAAAAAATAACACTCTAATGCCCAAATACTCGTACGCTACTTATTATCTTTGGGAGCGTCTCAAACATCGCCCTGTCACTTTATATAAATGTCAAACGTATTAAAGAGATGCCATGATGTTTGAGACGCTCCCAAAGATGATTTGCGTTCGAGAATTCGGGCGTAAAACAACCACAGGTCAAATTGAGGTTAAAGCTCACAGCTTTTGGTCAGCCAAACAGATGCGACCAAGCAAAGCTGCAAAGCGGGAACGTGTATTTGAGTCGTGGTCGCATTTGTATGAGCTGAAAAGCTAAGACAGCGTCTCTTTTACAACCTTTTTATTAACTTGCCATGTTAGTTAGTTAGTTTGTTTGTTAGTTAGTGGGGGACAAATCTTGCAAGCTTAATTTGACCCTCTTCCCAGTGTCCGATGGAGCTGAAAATTTGTATACAGGTTTGGTTTAGATGACAATACAATATTAAAGTACAGTCAGCAAAAAAGGTTGTCATGAAAATGAAATTTTTACAAAAAAACTTGTTTACAACCTTTTTATTAACTTGCCATGCTAGTTAGTTAGTTTGTTAGTTAGTGGGGGACAAATCTTGCAAGCTTAATTTGACCCACTTCCCAGTGTCCGATGGAGCTGAAATTTTGTATACCTACTGGTCAGATATGACAATACAATATTAAAGTACAGTCAACAAAAAAGCTTGTCATAAAAATGAAATTTTTACTTAAAACTTATTCGTGTCGTTTCCGCTCCTCATCCGGACGATGGCGTTTGTCTGTTCAGAGCTTTTAAGCTTTGAGCATCAAGCAAAAACACAATATGATTTTATTATTCCTTCTAATAAAATTGTTTATGCAATATAAATGAATAGGTTTTATATTAAAGCAACTTCGTAAAAACTTAGTCCGCTGATTTATAAGAATGATTACTGACAAGGCAAGTCATTTTAGTTCATATTTAGGATCTATTGTTGCCAAGCCGTTGTATATTGTCTAAATATGGGGCTCCCATACAACAAACGTAATTTATTTGATGGTACGGAACCCTTCGTGCGCGAGTCCGACTCGCACTTGGCCGGTTTTTAAAATACATTATATTCATAAATATCCTACGATCGCAATGCAGGCAAGCAGAAGTATAGTTCGACATGCTAAAGTCGAAAACACAATGTTCTCCATACATTTTCGAACCTTTCTATTATACAATTATCAAAATACTTATAAATCTAACTATGAAGAACCATCAACAACGAAACGGAACATGAATTCTTACATAATAATATTTGAATACGTTTCCTTGTAACATACTTGATAGTGATTGAGAGAAGAAGACGTCAAAATGTTTTGACGTGGTACAACAATAAGTATTACCAATAATAACATAATAAACGATGATGGATCGATGGCTCGAAAGTAAACACACGACCACTCACTGTTGACGAATAAATCGTGAGTGTTGAAAATACTTAGAAAAAATTATAACCACGATCTTATAGTGGAAGTATGCAATTTACACTATTTGAACAAACCTATAGGTGCCTATAAATAAAGCTCAGTTCTTTTATTATGTCATGATTTTTCTTATATTTCTCCTGCGATTATAGTAGGTATTATAATATAATAACATATTATGTTATCAAACTGAACTGATAAGCTTTATAATACCTGATAATAATTTCACTGTTGAGAAACAAATTAAATTAATACAAACAATTAAAGAAAATTTTGAGTAAGTAGGTATACCAAATTGTTAAAAAAATGTGTGATAAATATAAATGATTTTACGATATTGTTTTTCAATGATCATTCAAATTAGTTTTGCACATCTTTAGTGAGAAAGAAATTCATTTATTTGTGACTAGCGGCCGCCCGCGGTTTCACCCGCGTGGTTCCCGTTCCCGTGGGAATATCGGGATAAAAAGTACATATAAACCTTCCTCTTGAATCACTCTATCTATTAAAAAAAATTGCATCAAAATCCGTTGCGTAGTTTCAAAGATTTAAGCATACAAAGGGACATAGGGACAGAGAAAGCGACTTTGTTTTATACTATGTAGTGATAGTGATAATAAAAACATCAAAAAGCATAAATACTTATTCAGGTATCCGAAGTGAGATTTCTAATGAGTTAAGATTAAATTAATGTGTACTTACCTACTTCAATACAAAGAACGATTATAGGTAATAACAAAGGACGGGCTTATCCCAAACCTGTTGCGAAAGTTGATTAGGTAGGTACTCGCATGCGTTGACATGAAAACGTATCGGCGTTTTATCGGTTACATAAGCGATACTTAGCGATAGAGGTCAAAAGAGCGAGTTGCGTGTGCCTTACACGCTCACGAATACTCATTATTCAACGTAACCCGTGACACGGGCTCGCACGTACTGCAACTATGATTGTGGCCTGTCAGCGCATCTCGTCTCACTAATTTCAATAGGCTCGCACGCTTAAAACATGCAAATACCAACCAACCAACGTAAGAAATGTCAGACCATTAATCTAAAGACCCTTTAATGGGAACATAAGTGCCCATTAGACGTGACAATGACTAACAAGGAAGAGACGCAACCTCGAAAACGCACGACGGTTTACTATTTTCAAGGTCTATACTATTTCACTAAATTATAATCTAAAATGCTGTATCATGCTAAATATCGTTTTGTTATTATTCAACGTTACAGTTCTATCAGGAACAGTATTAAATGAATTACGTATTACTAACCGCAAATCGTCTTCAGCCGGTCTATTGTGCTGGATTTAACCGCTGGAGAAACCACAGGCACGAAATAAAATTCCATCATTATAAAACGAAGGTTTCCTTTCAGTATACAAGAAAATTTATGGAGATGTTAGTACCGGCTTAAATATAATGAGGTAAGCGTTCTCTTATAAGAACGCACGTACCGCTATGCAATCTCATTGAAAAATTCTCATGCACCGCGCGTCCATCCCTCATTCGGTATGACGTAATGAATCGACTTTTGTAAGCATTACCCGATTTGGTGATCCACGCAAGTTTCCGAATGAACCGTTGTTGCAACATGCAATTTTGACATTTATTAGTCTGCAGGTAAGACCTAAGTTACGTACCTATGAAATTATCATTACAAAGACCCGAGTTACATCGCCCAATTGTATTTCAAAGCTCGGGTATGACACAATTGTTTTCTAGTTTGAGTGGTCAATTATTGGGATGCCGGAAACGAGGACGGAGTCATATTTAGTATTGCATTAAAATGCATTACAGCCACAGTATACGAAAATTTACTTTCTAAGCATACAATTTTGCGTGTCGTCCCCCAATTAGCATATAATGGGTATAAGAAATATGTGCAATTGCGGTATTAGAACAAGTTGCACGGAGAATTGTGTAACTAGGGCGTTACTGAGGTTGATGAAGATCTTCCGTGCTTGTGGAGCCTTAACACTAAAGGCCTATTTCCCAAACGTTTCTTGACCTACTTAAAGACTTCGAATGAAGTTCATAATCATTTAGTTCTGAGAAGAAGATTTAACTAGTCATATATAAGCTTTTTGGAGGGTTGGTTAAACTACTTTATGTATGAAATCAAAAGCATACAAATACAGGGTGGTAGTTGGTCAGTTGCAAGCCCAAAACCACAGCTTGTACTCATAATATTGAACAACTTCCCCAAGAAACGCGGGTCGAAACGTGAAAAAAAGATTTTGGTCTTCCATACAAATTGCAAAGTTAGCTGATTGATTTTGTATGAAGGGACCAACATTTTTTTTCAGATTTCGACCCATGTTTTTTGGGGAAAGTTGTTAAATTTTATAAGTACAAGCTGTGGTTTCGGGCTTGCAACTGACCAAACTAACACCCTGTATAACTTTCTTTTTCCATATTTCTTGCTATAATAGTGCATATATGCCAAAATGTGGTACTCATAATATAACTTAAAAGAACTTATTTTGTGCACTATTATTTTCTCATGTCACTTTATTAAGTGGTCATAGAGCAAACTTTGATTAATAATAATGAAGTGTTTTGGTGTGGTTATTTTCAAAATCTATAAGTACTAATAATAAGTGCTAAGTGTATTGCACATTTTTACAAGAACAACTAGTTCTTGTTAGTGATTTCCCCAAATAGGTGATGTTTCCCAGAAAATATCGGTCACGATTATCCTCCGGCAAATATTTAACTTTAGTTATTTCGTAATATTTCCCATTTGTTAAACGACGTTCGTTCTGTTTCTGTGAATCGTGTGAACCGAACAGTGATTGTGATCTTGTTGGTTAAGTAATTTGTGTTTCTAATAATCTAACAGCTTCACGTTACGTCTTGGATATTGAGCTGTGTGACCTAGTCATTCAAAAAGTAACACCAAGTTGAAGGAAGACGTTGAGCCCTCTTCTGCTCCATATAGTACAGTCGCGTCATTAAAATTTTATTATTGTTCACAATTTTTTTTAGGTAAATACGTGTTTCACAACCAAATTAATTGAAATATTATGTGAACACAGTTTATTTTGCAAGAAATATCTACTGAAATCATCAAGCATCATAGTGTCCAACAAAAATGTTTTGCGACATTTAAATTTAAATCTGCAAGTGCATCTGTGGTGCATGAACACAATGAGTTGCTTGGCACACTATTCGCGTTCTAGTTTACTTGTGTTTTCTTTTTACTGAAGTAATATCACAAAAAGTGAATGATCACGAACAGAGAGAGGTACGAGTACACGGTGCTTTACGTTAATGATTACAGACGTGTGATGTGCTTAATAAATGGCCTACGAAGGTGCAATGTGCATATTATATGGTACAGTACAATTATAACGTAAACAACGAAGAGTGAAATAACTATGGGAAAATATATGTAGGATGAAAAATAAACAGATTTCTTGTTAGATAAGTTAACGACACGTACATTTCTTTTAACCACTCAAACCTCAAACAAAAAACGGAAAATCTAACGGAATTTAAAATTTAAATATATTCTATTGAGAAAAAAAATAAAAAAAATTTTGTCACTAATATAGTGTAATCTATTTATAGATTTGTCATTATAATAGAATATAAATATTTATTTGCTAATAATTAGTAAATATAATATAAGGTGTATTGGGGATTATTTTTAGAAAGAATACATGTTGCTTAGGGCCTGTTTCACAATGTCTACGTAAGTTATAATTAGCTGTTACTTGACAGCTTGTCCATACAAAACTGTCAATTAAACTGGAAAGTATATCCTAATCGGACATTGTGAAACAGGCATAGTTATTTAAGTGTAAGGAAAAATTTGCATTGTAATGTAAATGCATAAATTAAATTAAAATCATCATGTATAAAACTTTATCAGAATAGTAATGGTATGAACGGGTGTATGAACATATGTACTTAAATGCTGCATAATGAAATAAAAGGACAAAATGCCAATCATTTCACAAACGTTTGTAGTGCATTGACAGTAATGACCTACGTCGAAAGTATCAGATAATATTGAAACATAAAACATGTCAAGGCTAAAACATATTCTCAGACCAAATAATATCCGATGACAATGTCACACAAAATGTTTCGATCAATCAAAGAAATTCTATCGTGTTAGTGCGGTGAAAGGTAAGGCCGATGGGCTGGAATCTCATACCATGAAGATATACATTCACAAAATCGAAAGCAAAACTATAAAGGACTAGAATGTGGTTAAACCCGCGTGGTTCCCCTTCTCGTTTCCTCTACTATAGCGATATTAAAGTACAGCGTCATAAGTGATAGATAAATTCTAGGAGTCAAGCCTTTCGGTAGCTTAGTTGGTGAGCATCGGTTCGAATTTTCGATCAACAATAACACCTAGGTCGTTTGAATCCTTTTTTCCTATGATTGCAGAATAGCATTGTGAATGCATAAAAATAATTTTAAAATCTTAATATCAAAGTAGGAAGGTAGGCAATGGCAGATTTTCATGGGAACAATAGCTGGCGCCAATTTGAGGCGCAAATAGCGTCACTAATCTTATATGTTGTTCTTCATGTTTTATACTAAAAGCCATTTCAAAAGTAAGGTAAGTGGATTGCAGGGGACTTACTTACTCAAACAATGTCAAAAGATTACAGGACGGAGCTATACACTGTGTATAGTGCCATCTCGCTTACAATATTACTATTACATTGTTTGGCAGGTCACAGTAGGGCCCCAGACCGGCGTAACTATAGTTAATTTCTATTGCTTATTAAAGCCATCTTTTCACCCCATCACTAGCTTGACCTAAACATCAGATAATTACAACAATTTGTTATTTTGTACTCATTATTTTAACAAGCACTACACGAGACCAAATACCTTTGTCAGTGACGGTGTGATATTACATCTGCAGAAATTAGTCTTTAGCAAACATGATATCATTGTCATTTAGACAAAATGGTCTTTCGAAACAGTTGCAAAGCTTTTTATTTTTGTGAATATTAGAAAATGGCTACAAGAATATTTTATATTAATAGAATTATTCAATATCATAGCGATTTGATGACTAAATCCAAGGGATACGATTAGAGTTTTACAATAATAAAATGCACCGGAAAGCATGTCCGGGAATTTTGAAATATCTCACGAAAAAAACCACGTTATCCGAATACAATACCCATTATGATTTTAAATTATTTGAACAATCACAATGCCTTTATTTACGAAGAGTTGAAATTGTAGGAGAAAAGAACCACACAGCCTGATAGTGGATTTTCGGACAGGATTCGAACCCGCAACCTTGGAAATCAGTACTTTTAAAGGAAAAATTGAGATAATTAAAAAACAACCAGCCCTGCAAATTTGAACTTTTTAATCGAAATGCTTATATTCAAGCTATTTTTATATTTAATAAGCTGCCTGATGATTTAAAGCAATTGCCATTTAATATATTTAAACGTAAATTGACAGCATGGTTATTAGAGCATTGCTTCTAAAAGAATATTTAGATTTTTAATGAATGAATATTTATTGGACAATTTATATTAATGTTTCAATCGATATTATTGACTTTGGATTCACCTTATATTTATTTTGATATTTGTCTACTTTTCCAGGTATTCTGTCATTTTTCTATTATAATGATAATTTTTGACATGCATTAATTAGCCGAATCCAATTAATTTGACATGTTTTAACTTCAGCCTATTTTTTTTATTTATATTTGTATACTTTTATACCACCTGTATTAATACCATGTCTCTAGCAAATAAATGATTTATGATTATGATTATGCAAGTAACACTCACACGGGATTCAAACCCGCGCCCGCTGGAATCTGACCCGATGCTCTGACCAACTAATTAAAAAGTCAGCCTTTTTGAAGACAATTTTTTTTCTATTAGGTACAATATCCGTGTTTAACATGTCAAACCCATTATTGACGCCCGATGTAGGGTGTTAATAACGCCTAGCCTACTAAGCCATAAGTCGAAGCTTTGATATAGATCTACCTAGGTCGTTTTTTTATTTTAATTAGTGATTGGATGTTATTACCTATACACAACACATGATAGGTACCTGGAGGGAATGTAATCGAAATAATGGAGATAGCAAATTTCACTCAAAGGAATTATTCCTTTATTTTTAATATAAAGCATTGATTCACAAACCGTTAGAAACGGAATCGGATGCGAATTCTGTGTTTTATCTTTGTTTAGCGAGTGACAGAGACAGTGCATACAATGCACTGTCGGGAGCCTTTCCGACGGTTTGTAAATCAGGGGGCATATCTCATGAAATAATTTCATCCTGTCTAAAGCCTAACCTCGTTTATTCCGATGTCTGTCAACAAAAAAGCTTAAATCTATCTTGCAATCATCAACGAATGTGATATTGTCAGTAGGAAGTTAATTTATTGATATAACAAATGCCGCTAATTGAATAAAACTGCTGCTGCTTTATAACAGTCGAATTATAAAATGCTAGAAGAAAATGTTCACTGTTCGTTACGCCACCGGCTTAAAAGTTGCGTCTCGTATTTCTAAAGCCACGGTTAATTTAATAAGCGTGAACGGTCGAGTTACACCGAATAGTAAAAGAGGTTAATTTTAATATTATTCTATTGTATTACAGTTCGGTATGTGAGCTACTGTGGTTTTTTAATCTTTTTTGTCTTTGAAAGGCGATTAATGAGTTTCCGAAACTATCGTTACGTCTTAATTTATGTGTTTTGATTTAAATATGGACATTTGACGACCGATTTGGCGCAGGGGTAAACTACCTGCCTTCTGCGCTAGAGGTCTCGGGTTCGATTCCCGAACTAGACAAATATTTGTGTGCATAAACATGTCTATTTGTCTTGGTCTGGGCGTTTTCTATGTATATTAAGTATGTATTTACAAACAAATAAGTATTTAAGTATATATTTATCCGTTATCAAGTTCACATAGACACAGTTTCTTAAGAAATTTACTATGGGCTTAGATAATTAGTGTGAATGTTAGAAAATATTTATTTATTTATTTTTATTCATAGGTAGTTATCTATGTCTACTTTATGATTACCTACCTACGTTTGAAGATCTCGACATATTGAACACATTTTTGGGGAGGCATATGCCCAAGTGGCTTTTGTAATATAATAGTAAACTATACCATACCATCCTTCAAAAGCTGTAAAAGTGCTGCTATCAAATATATATTGAATTTTAGTTCCTTGTATGACCGAAAAAGGCGCTGCTCTGGTTTACATACAACATAATACGTTAACGATAACGATTACCATAACGACAGTTTTTGTGCTAGGGCTATACAGCAGTCAAGTAGGCGTCGTTCACTTTTTACTAGAACGAATTTCACCAAGTCAGAGCTTTATTTAATTCCAAGTAATAATTTATTTATGTTTAAGGCGCTACTCGGAAAAAGTATGGACTATTTGATATAAAACTATAGGACGGTTACAGTTGTTATAAATCAGGTAATAAGATATGTATTTCTTCATACCTTTATCTAGAATCGTATAGTTTCAGAAACACGATTTTATGATTTTGGCTCGACACTTTTTATTTTCGAAAATACCTCTAAAAATTAAGAAATATCAAGATTATTCTTAAATGGGGATACATATAATATTGAAAATTGGTTTAATTAGTGGACACCAATAATATTTAGGATCGTATAGAAGCATTTTTTAAAAATCGCTATAGTTTTTGAATACGAAGTGATTTTGTGTTTTTTTGCGTAATCGGCAAAATTGGTCTCGCTCCCGCGCGCGTCGTTTTCTCATTGCTATCTCGCTTTAGCATAATTTTTCCGAGTATCGCCTTATATTAGATAAGTTTTACTAACTTTTGCACATCTTTTTATATAAATTACCATTGTTTAAATATAATGAATAATCGGTCCCATTCTCAGATAAATGTTCCCTACGTTGTTATGAGTTTTGCTATAGATACAATTGCAAAAACAAAGTTCAGTGCTCGTGTTTCAAAAAATACCTAAAATTTTAATATAAAACATATTTAAATATTAATGATGTGTTTGAGAAACAAAAAACAGCATCACCAAATATAAACATGCCTTATAGTATCCATAACATCAAAAAAACTGTTGACAGCTTCTGTAACGCGGAAGGCGATAAAACCAACACCAACTGATAGCTGGTGTCAAATTAATAGTTATCAAAGCGGCTGTAAGGGGCAATCTATGACAGGTGGTTGGGCCAAAAGCGAATGTTCTATTACGGAGTATAAGAAAGTAGACATTTCCTTGGAACCTTATAATGGAACCAATAGATACTTCGGAAAAAGGGCTAGTCATGGAGAAGTGGTTGAGCATAAAGCGAATGTTCTATCACGCGGAATTAAAGAATGTAAATATTTCCTTGGGACCGAATATTGGAATTAATCGACAATTTCAAAAAAGGTGCAATCTATTATAGGTGTTTGAGCCAAAAACGAATATACTATTGCAGGAAATTAAGAAAAGTGACATTTCCTTGAGCCTAATATTGAAACCAAGGCACTTCAAAAAAGGTTAATCATGGAAGAGTTGTTGAGCCAAACTCAAATGATCTTTTACAGTGTGCATAAAGTTATAATACACTGTTCGAGATTTTAAGAAAATCGAACAACAAGTTGGTTATATGAGCGTAGACCTTCCACACGCACCCTCTATACTTCGGTCATTTTACGGAAATAATGTTTGTAAACAAATCGCCCGTACTTAACCATACAACACTTTTATTAGACGTTTTAGAAATATATGCACTTCTATAATTGCTTAAATATGTCGTCCAACTTTTACATATGCATTTTTATTTATTTATTTATTTTAACTTTATTGTAAGTACATTTACTTTAATTATTTACCATTAACCAAAGGCGGGCTTAACGCTAAAAGCAATGAAATGACTCGCTGCTCTGGTAGAAATTTACATTTTTGTACATAGGTTCTTAATAAAAATAATTCTTGGAATAAACGTTTATATGTTTATTTCTTTTGTCGATTACTTATGGTCAGCCTCTTTTCAGGGTTGCACTTTATTCATCTAATCAACTTTTATTTCAAAAACCTATGTAGCTCATCAAAAACGACATGACATATCATTGAGAGGAAGCGTACGGCACTGTCAGTGAGCCCTATGTTATCTCATTTCAACGACTAGACGTCTAATGCCCGAATACTCGTACGCTACTTATCTTTGGGAGCGTCTCAAACATCGCCCTGTCACTTTAAATGTCAAACGTATGAAAGAGATGCCTTGATGTTTGAGACGCTCCCAGAGATGATTTGCGTTCGAGAATTCGGGCGTTAATCACCCTATTCAGGGCATTTTATACGTGTCCCTTTATACGGGCAGTCTGGCCAGTTTGTGGGTCGATTACACTCTGAAACAGAACGGCGCGCTACGAATCCAGTTCAATAATGCTTTTAGTGAGGCAGGAGTGGGTTGCTTCCACGCAACCATGCGCAAACGGTGCACATTCCTGGTGCGCAGGGTGCAAGCCAGCAACAACAATATTCTGAGAGCATTTGCTGAATGATTTGATTTGTAGTACATGACATGCGCCATTGCAATTGTAGCAAAATTCATCTATCGACAAATGATTTCAAAATGATTTATTTATGACTTAATTTTTAATTATAATTTTGATTGATCAGATGTGATGAAGGCTAAGTGCTAAACCGTTGTGGATAAAAAAAACTATTTTTTCTAGAAATTTTTCATTTATTTTTTGATTTTATTTGATTATTGTAATTTATGTTTTAATGATGACTAGATGGTTAAATTAATGAATTAATGGTTAATGATTTGACATGAATTGAATAAATATTTTCAAATGAAGCAACATCTGATCGATTTGATGAATAACCCTCCTTTTGGGCTTAGCCGCAGTCAGGTATAAAGAACGTAAGTAATGTAATTTAGAATAATAAGTACAACTACAGCCACATAATTAATCGCATGCCTAATCGTATACTTTATGCCATCTGAATCTAATATTTTTAATTTTTCAAGCCTTTTAAACCAAAGAAAGGACAGCATGAGAATTTTGAATCAGTTTTTTTTTCATTAATTTATGTACTTATTCCCTTTTTACAAGAATTTTTAATGCCTTCTGCCGAATATACATATTATGAATATGAATATTTTTACTTAGCAACGCATAAGATCAAGCGCAATCTGTATAATCTCTCTAATACCACCCTTTAATCCTTAAAAGGTAAAAGGAAATAATTGGATGACAGATATCAAGTGTAATGGCCTACAAAGTTGTGGTGAGTTTTCCGTATAACCCACTGTAAATGGTCAAACTTCACTTTAGTATTAGGTAGGCTATATAAAGAAGATATACAATACTTAGGTTATATAACAAAGCAAGGCACGCGACTTTAGTCTAGATAATATTAAAGATATATTTATATGTTACTAGCGGCCGCCCGCGGTTTCACCCGCGTGGTTCCCGTTCCCGTGGGAATATCGGGATAAAAAGTACATATAAACCTTCCTCTTGAATCACTCTATCTATTTAAAAAAAACGCATCAAAATCCGTTGCGTAGTTTCAAAGATTTAAGCATACAAAGGGACATAGGGACAGAGAAAGCGACTTTGTTTTATACTATGTAGTGATGATGCATGTTTAAGTTGCACGCACTAACCACAATCGATAGGAATTTTAATGGATTAAAGAACATGTCTTAAGTGAGTTTAAATGACAATAGATAATCTTAAACACATACTTAGTAATTTTCATCATATCAATTGTATGACGCTCTGTATTAAATTTATTCCTACTAATATTATAAATGTGAAAGTTTAGATGTTTGGATGTTTGTTGCTCAATCACGCCAAAACGGCTGGACGGATTTGGTTGAAATTTGGGACACAGATACTTGTAGCCTGGAGAGGAACATAGGCTACTTTTTATCTCAGAAAAATATCACATTCCGTGGGATAACGTCGTGTAGTCTACGCGTGCGATGCCGCAGGCGGAAAGCTAGTTATTTATTAAAGTCAAATAATCATGCCATAGATAGTAGAAAATAAGTGAATAACATTGCTAACATATCGAACGAAGGTTATTTGAAATTAGCAACAAACCGACAAACTAGCGCAAAAATAAGATGTCCGCTATTGCAATATATTGCTTATCTTATGTTATTACTATTGGTCAAGGTGTATTCCAAGGTATGCTGATAATTATCACTCTACTAGGTCTCAAGTCCATACGATGACATCTCAATGATGTGGCAATAATACCATACTTCAAGTTATTTATAAAAAAAACACGAGGAACAAATTAATATGTCCATATAACTTAACTGGCTTGTTGCCAATTATCTGTGGCATTGTTACGTCCTTATGAAAAGACTTTTATTGATAATAAAACCTTTTAAAGCCGATTAAAGTACACGTATTATGACTGTTAATACATCATCGACGCTTCGATGATAATCGTTGAAACAAGAGCAGTGCATAAGGATTAATCTTTTACAAATTAAGAAAATAATCATCACATCCTAAGAAATCAGCAATATTTTCAGATCGAAGCAGATCGAGAATCGTTGCAGTCGGGTAAAAGGTAAATTCAAACATTCCAATATAGTCCTTAGTAAATGTTTAGAGTTAACCGAATATAAAAATCTAATAGTTAATCAATTATGTATTCCAAAATAAATTGAGATAGTCATAGCAATTAAATTTAGGTTACCTACTTTATCAAAACATACGAGTATAAATAGATTGAGATGGGTAAACAAAATCTAACTTTAGCCCAACTTATTTTTAACCTTATGACTAAACGTACAATGCAAATGACCCCTGAAGACAGGTTTTCTAAAATTGGAATGCAAATATTCGTTTGTGCGTTATCAAGTCATCAGTAGGTATTAAAATAATAAAAAGCTTATATATACTTATTTGAACGCACTTATCTCTGGAACCACTGTTCGTAGTATTTTTATGTTTGTTAGTCCAAGTTTTAAAGAGGTTAAAAATTAAAAACTATCTTTAAATGTTTGGCTGTTTGACACGACATGACTCAATCATTGATTGACAGGATAGAGCAAACTAATTTTAGATTTCACCTGATTTGTTGTTAAATCTCTAAACTATGCGTAGTTAGATAAAACTCCTGAAAAGGGAAGTAGGTCACGCTACTTTCCCACTAAGGAAAGCGGAAAACTTAAGACCTGATGAACTGCCATGTAGAAATGGGGACAGCTAACTTACTGAGTCATTTTGAACCTTACTGCTTTGCAAATTAGCACTGCGCTTATGATGACATATTGGACAATCCGTCTTTCAAGTAACATACAAATTGAATGGAATAGCGAATTGAGTAAGTTTCTTTAAAACATCTACACACACTCTTAAAACCCATCAATTTTTCAATAAATATCACCCAAGTTTCGAATCTGTTCTCAACATAAAAATTGTCTCTATTGTTTCGAACACTTTTTAATCAACTGTAAAAAGAGCTACGTTTATTGCATTTTTATAGTTTTGTTTATAAAAATCTATATGTTTATATCTGCTAGACCTTCACTAATTAACTTTAACCGCCTCTGTGGTCTAGTGGTACACACCACCAGTATCAGACGAAGAGTTCCCAGGTTCAATTCCCAATGAGGATACATATTGTATTTGGTTTGGTTGGTGGTAGGGCTTCTGGCCAGCTTCCATCATTTAAACTAAGTCTGACGCAACAACAAAATAACGATGTTTTCTGCATTGTTGGGTTCCGGCAGTTAGAGATAAGATAGCCAGTTCCTCAATGTTGAAGATTCCGGGAGTAGTGCGCTTCCATCTTCAGCCTTATCTTCACTTATCATCACGTGAGATGAAGGTTAAGTACTACCCCATTTGTGGATAAAAAACATCAGTAAGGTTTTCCAACACAAACATGCCATAACCACATTTTGACGCGCATTCTGTGTGTCTTTTTTAAGAGAAATACTTAGACAATACTTCTACAATATTTGCTCTGAAAATAACTAAAATACCTACATGTACATTAATTGTCAGACTCTAGAGTTAAAATGAGATCCGCAGGAGAACTAAAACGACCGACATCGCTCGAAGGATTGCTCAGTTGAAGTGGCAGTGGGCGGGACACATAGCGCGGAGAACCGATCTCCGTTGGGGCGGAAAGGTTCTCGAATGGCGACCGCGAACCGGACGACGCTCCGTGGGCAGGCCCCCTACAAGGTGGACCGACGATCTGATCAAGGTCGCGGGAAGCCGCTGGATGCGGGCAGCGCAGGACCGATCGTTGTGGAGATCCTTGGGGGAGGCCTATGCCCAGCAGTGGGCGTCGTACGGTTGAAATGATGATGATGATGAGAGTTAAAAAACTGGGTAAATAAACTAATTGGTCCTTTTCATTCAAATTAAACTAGAAACAAAAACCAACAACTCCATTAGAGCTAGCATTGATTAGATTACCCAGCAATATGTTTACAGTCAATAAACACAAGTGCAGCTATTAGATGTTAGTCAGTCATTAGTTGATAATATCGTGTCCGGTGATACGCGTGGCTGGGTGCTAACGTTAAGATTTGATGGAACAACTAATCGATTTGACATTGGTAGTGTGACTTTTAACATACCTATTTGCCTATAGCAAGTAGGTATATTCAGTAATTATTTTTCTTGGTATTTGCACAAAAACGACAAAAGAGCGGAATATATTTTCTCGACGAATGGATAGTCATTTGTCATCTGCACAACACAAAGAAGTTTTTGTCATAGATCATCTTTCCATTCACTTCACTGTCGCACAAAACACCATGTGACCATCAAACACCACCTAATTGCTCAGTTTCTATGCATGGTACAAAATAAATCATATTCGTCTGTCCTTCCGATGACAATTCAGTGAACAAATAGTTTTAAAAATAGTTTTGGCCTGATAGAAGTTTATTTGGTTGAATCAGGCGTCACTTGGCGGAAATCCCTAACCATTCCGCAAAAAACTCAACAAGATGCACCGCCCGCCCGCAAAAAAATGCACATGCACACCACGAAAATACCAGTGCACAATCAATACTTGCATTTACTTTTTTATTTTAAGTGAGCTACATATATTTCGTTTTTCACAATGATAGAAGTTAATTCAAAGATTCAGCTTCCGTCATCATAATATAAGGTGTCTTGATTAATTAAAATTACTTTTATACACTGACTAGCTTCAGTAAATTTGGAGTTTATAAACAATTGTATACATTACGAATATTTTTCGATCGTGTAAATTTTACAGTAAGTACCAGCTTCGCCCCTGGCCTATTCTCGGACCTACCAAATAGACACAAAAAAACATAAACATCGGTCAAGCCATTTCGGAAGAGTTCGATAACAAGAACTGACTGTGACACGAGATTGTTATTTATAAATAAGATCTTATAGATATCCTGACGAGGTAAAATCCATTCAAAGATTATTAGAACCGACTATATCACAACTACTGTTATTACATAAACTTCAAACATCAAAACTAAAACACATACAATCACGTCTTAAATTCATTAAGATTCATTGACACAAATAGAAATAGCATCGAATTTAATATTTACTCGCAATTGCAAGTAGTTAAACAATTATCACATTAATTATTATTTATTATATTCCATTTAAATATTGCAATTTCTGTGCCATAAGCAAGTGTGCCGCCAGCTGTGTTCATAATGTTGATAACATCATTATAGGTACGTATGACATAATTCATATGCCACAAGATATAAATTTAACTCTGTTCCATGAGCATTGAAATCAAATTTACATTATTTTTTTGAATTTGATGGCAGTCAAGGAAAGATAATAAGCGTAAGAAACTCACTCGTAACTGGTGCCGAGTATAAAAAGTGTACAATAAGTGCACTTTCCCATACATCAATCGATATCGCGAGTATGTCAGTTCATAACCTTTCACATGAATCGACTCTCTGACAATTACATGAATGGAAGAGATTAATTAATGGATAAGTGAATTGTATGCGCTCGTAATGGCTTAAACTTGGTAATAAAAAATTAAATGTTCATATATTTATAAAGTATGTTGTTAATCGATCAGAAGATAAGGCGCAGACGCGTTTTTTTGTATCATCTTCATCTAATTACACCAAATATCTAAAATTTCATTAAATATCTTGTTATCAAGATACGTTTAAACCACCATTCAATAACATTAAAGTAGTAATAATTTCCCTATTTGTGTACTGTAGCATACTCACTATTGTAAGTTTGTATATTAAAATACAAACTAATAATAAATCTAATCTGATTTTTCTCTTTAAAGATGAAGGTTGCTCTCCAAAACAAGCGCTCCATTTTGAATCAAAAGTACGTTTTATATCCTTTTTAGTGTTATCTCTTGTACATAAAAGAAACAATTGTATATTTGTATTGACCTTAGTCCATATTTCACCATAATGGAACATCAAGTGCAGCTAATCGACATTAATGCTACTTTTAATGACTTAAAGCATGTGCGTAAAATAAGATTATTGTCGTTCACAATACATAAAATTAGATACGGCTTTTAATAGGCTGCGTACATAATTTTACAGTTTTTTGTTTAAATCTTTGTCAAGGACAGCTTTGGAAGATGTCCATTCAAGTAGATATAAAAAGTCAGTTGACATTTAACGTAATGAATAAGAATATCGTCATCATCAGCCAGATTAAGGATGAAAATATGGTTTTAATGAATCTTAAAGAAAAAATCTCCAGTATTATTATGTTTTATTACTCGTACTATGTCTCCCTTAAATGACTATGCAAACGCCTTTCAATTAAAACTTTATCAATAAATTTTATTTAAAAACATTGAAAATTCTGAGTGCGATCTACTGTATCCACTTAAACGAGTAACTCATGTTAATAACACCTAAACACTATTATCACGGCAACACAGCTATTGTCACTAACACGTCGACATTGAACAAACACTTTTCACTTAGAAGTTAGAGCGGCTATCTTAACTGTTATGATTGATATACTGTCAATTGTACCAAGATCAGAAGTTTATTTAGAAGTCAAAGCAAGCTAATCCGGACTTCTATAATATTTAAATAAAATTAATTTTAATACAATTTTTTATGGAAGATGGAACAGCGTCTGTTTGTCCGCAACCCCCTTTGGTAATATGGAATATGGTAAACAATTAAACATAGTTTAAAAAAATGACATTTAATCTATCTTATATACTTATATAAAACTCTTGCGTACTCGTCCGTAAAATAAAATGAATAAATATTTTTTTTTTTATTCAAGTAACGATGAAAGCTAACCATGAAACTCAAATAATAAACTAAAATTTAAATTGATTGAAGAAATTTCAAACCACAATAACATAACTTTGCAATGCTAATTCTTAAATGTCTCAATTCAGTTAGCAGACGAATTCAACCTTGAGTTATAATTATATGTTTTGAATATACATAATAAAAAAATACTACATAAACCTTGGAACAGTTAAGATTTTACTATAACGTAAATATTTAACAAAAAGTTTTCATTGTCTACTTGTAGCTGTTGTATAATAAGTGATTATAATATAGATGTTTCCGTTAAATGAGATTGTATTTTATCTCTCTATAGAGCCTATTCATAACATTTCTTATTTAATATAATCTTAACATACTTTTAACTTTTTTAAGTGGGCCCCATACTTTCAGTCCGCCAGCGGGCCGCCTGCAGTCCGCGATTGAACATGCCGCCTGACATTCGGTTTTTCTGTAAAACTATGAGTGTGAGGCTGATTGTGGCTAACTGACAGGCCTGTGTCCACGGCCTGTGTGGGAAAGTCTGTGGGGTCCTTTAGGGCTCGTTCAATAGATTTTATTTTCATTTTTGTTAACAAAAGCTCTACGTGTATTGGAATAAATTTTGCGCGTCTAAATCATCCATTATAGATACATATAACCACATTGATATAATTATTATGTAAATTAGTTTAACCTTCATACTTCCTAGTAATAAGTACCATCTAACTAATGGGTGGCTGACTAAAAACATCCTTAGAACGTAAATTATTTTCAATGGAATATTTCAATGTATTTTTGTGGTTAACGGACGCTTTTTCACCGGACATCGGACCGATGAGATATGTTCGTCTTTATTATGGCGATACTCGGAAAAATTATGCTAAAGCGAGATAGCAATGAGAAAACGACGCGCGCGGGAGCGAGACCGATTTTGCCGATTACGCAAAAAAAACACAAAATCACTTCGTATTCAAAAACTATAGCGATTTTAAAAAAATGCTTCTATACGATCCTAAATATTATTAGTGTCCACTAATTAAACCAATTTTCAATAGTATATGTATCCCCATTTAAGAATAATCTTGGTATTTCTTATTTTTTTGAAGTATTTTCGAAAATAAAAAGTGTCGAGCCAAAATCATAAAATCGTGTTTCTGAAACTATACGATTCTAGATAAAGTATGAAGAAATATATATCTTATTACCAGATTTATAACAACTCTAACCGTCCTATAGTTTTATATCAAAGAGACCATACTTTTTCCGAGTAGCGCCTTATCGACGTAACGCCAAACAGAGTCAAGAATATCACGCCGGTCCGGGGTGTCCGCTGAAAAAACGTCCGTTAACAAGCGGCCTAAGTGTGCATTTCCACAGAAACGGAGCTGTGCGGAGCTGACATCGCCTGCCGTGTGAAATGTCTGAAAACACAGCTCAGCTACACGCAGCTTTGTTTCTGTGGACGCACCCTAACCTTTTTTTGTCATTATAGTCTATTTTTAGGTGCAAAATATAATACACTGTCGATGTCGTAACTATATATAGCGTATGAAAATTGACAACCTCATCTTTCGAGTCAAAAACCGCAACGCATTTCTTAGAGAATAAGGTTATTTGTACTTAATAAGATGTTGTATGTTGGTTCTGCAACTATGTAACATATTGTGTTGTCTGACATAAAATAGTCGTCACGGACAACGATTTCGCAGTCGTTTATAAAAAAATACATTCTGTTATGTAGAGAAAGCTTATTACCTCGTAATTCAGGGTTATGCAATTTTTTTGAGTAACATACTCGGTTTTAGAATTACCATTAGTGTTTACTACCTGTCATTATTTCAGTGTCGTGCCGGCTCAAATTTAGTAACACTAAACAATGTTAATTAAAGAGAACATCCCGAAAATGTTCATGAAAACTTTTTGCCCAAAAAATAGAACACGTTTTATATAGGTTTACGCACTTAACCACTAAAAATATTGAACTTAACATAAATAAAGCGGCATACATAACGCATAAACAAACAAAACGCACCCTCAGCGAGATCACACCAGTGGTAACAAAAGTGTTTATATCACTCGCGAGTTTAAATCACTCCACTTCACTGCGCGTGCGGTGTCTTCCTCTCGGCGCACGAACATCAACTGTGATCGTCAGCTCGTCGCAAGCGCACGATAACCGATAGTACTTGATACGGGCAGCTTACAAAAACACGCCGTGCTTGTAGCTTCACACACAAGTTTTTACAGGCAAATCGAATTATTGTACATGACCATGACGACGGTATATTACTTACAAAGTATTTTGGTGTGGTGATTGAAAATGTTTTGTAAGTTTGAATTGTTTTGGTAGCTGAAATATTAGTTACGAGACTTAACATTTATGGCTTATTGAAGATATTGAAAGCTTTACAATCCCAACAATTTCTTTTCAATAAATTACCTCTAAATGGAAACCTCAGAAGCTGGAAACTTCAATTGTAATCACTAATCATCATTTTAGGTAAAACCTAAATGACATTTTTACTTGGTCTTAGAGTAAGTCAAGTGCCCGATAGCAGTTACTTTGTTATTTACAGGGTGGGCCAGTGATAAGTTAACATTTAAAAAAATCACAGAAAAAAAACCAATAAGACTTATTTCAGAAAATATTTATTTACGATATAGCCAATAGACGGGAATTTACTTTTTAAAAATTAAATTGTCAACTGGAAAATTTCTGTTCTCGTCTAAAAGAACGTCTTGTAGACGAGAACGGAAATTTTCCAATTCTCTTCTGCATAAAGACCGTGAAATTGCTGACATCTCTTCTCTAATCTATGCTCTTGGCATCCTCGATATTGGCTATCTCGTAAAATATAAATATATTTTGTAATTAGTCTTATTGTTTTTTTTTTCTGTAATTACTTGTAGGTACTTGTTATCTATACTAATATTATAAAGAGGAAAGATTTGTATGTAATGAATAAACTACTGGACCGATTTCAAAAATTCTTTCACTATTAGAATGCTACAATATTCGTGATTCACATAGGCTAGATTATATCCCTATATTCCCACGGGAACGGGTACCACGCGGGTAAAACCGCGAGGGTCAGCTAGTGTGAAATAAAAAAGATGTTACAGCTCTTAACTACCTTGCAAAAATAATTAAAACATAGAGCGTAATTGTTTTATTAATTATAATCTACCGTGATTATTTTGGTGTCTTACTACAAACCCATTATTTTACACTTGTAACAGTTTCATCAGCACTTAGCTTCTTAATTTAAACGTAATGATATAATGTCTAATTAAGGCTAAACCAAACAAGATATACTGCGAATATTGTTCACTGAAAGATTCTATCTTTATTTTTAATTACATAATATTTATTAGGCAAGTAGCATATTTGTTCTACATTAGCCTGAGTTGATCGTGTTAAATTTTGAACAATATTATGTTGGAGAATATATAAAATAATCAGTTACAGTAAAACCCAAGAAAAATAAATATTTTCTTTTCGAACTTTTTAGAACCGTACCTTTCGCTGGTATACAGAACGCGACCTTTGAATTGCAGGTTTTTACTTAAGTAGCGATAGGTAAAGGAAAAATTGTGACAGCAAAAAAACCACAAGCCTTGCAAGTAGCTTTCAGGCGGGATACTACTTGCTGGGGTGGTGGTTTTTTCTTCTAAAAATAATTTTAGTTACCTTACAATACTTAAACCACGCCAAAGGTCTTTTAGAATTAAAAATTCAACGTTATATCTAGAAAGCCTTCTCCTCGGTCGTTGAGGATTCCGGGAGTAGTGCCCTTCCACTTTCAGCGTGAGGAAGCGCACTATCACTATTTACTATCTCACTACACTATCACCACTAATCATCAGGGTGTGATAAATGCTAAGTGCTGCCCCGTTGTGGATAAATAAAATTTGAAACAAATAGTCAAAAATTAAAAAATTTTTTTTTGACGTATATAATATACAAACAATAATGAAGTTTCATTAACACATCCATTATGACAACCAACTATTATTTATAATATACCAAAGCAGATATGTATTGTCCAAATAAACTTATTTATTATGCGTCTACGCAAGCAGGCGTGTAGCGAAATTTATTGCACAAACCACTAAGGTATTACCACTGCCGAAATACAAGGAAACATATTGTGTCGAATGTGTATGTGATTCGCATCTAAACAATTACAAACAACGATGTTACAACTCATATTAAAACCAATTGGAAACAAAAAGGTTAGATTGTTACATTCGAAGTTATTAATCATGACACGATCAGGTAACTTAATTGAATATGATAGTTAAATTAATCTTCAGTTACATAATATAAGAAATAAACAGCCACACAAGCGATGCTCGTCAAATGTCAAAAATATCAACAAACTATGAACTGTATGTTATGTAACGCATTTGAACATTATAATGGTTACGACTCTTTGAAATTGTTCTCACACTCGTCACCTTTTACCATTGATTCTCAGATAGTTTTCTAGATGAATACAGCCGCATTCAAAATCTATAATATAATTATTAATACGAAAGCTAATCTTTCCTGTGTGTCCGTTACCTTTTCCCGCCTATGCCACTGAATCTTATATAATTCCTATTTCATACCATTGTTCATACCGATGGTTGTTACTATTTTCCTATGACCAATCTATATCCTTGGAAAACACGGGGTACCATTTTGCGGCGGTACCCTGACCGAAAGTGGTGCCCTCAGATGTTTTTACTTAATAAGTTGCTAATAGAAAAGGCTTTTTATAAAACTTTACATAGATTTTTTAGGGCCCATAGTCTAGTATTTTTAGAAGGTATCACTACATTCCCTCATTGTCATTCGTAGAAGTAGATAGTAAATGTGTTAAAAACGGCCACTTTAGGCAGTTTTGCTATCAACTTCTAACAGTGACTACGAGGGAATGTAGTGGTACTGTCTAAAAATACTAGACCTAAAAATTCCGTGTAAAGTTTCATTAAAATTGTGTATTAGAATTACAATATTAAATAAAATTCACCGCGGCGCCACTTTCGGTCACATGAATAACCGCAAATAAGAAATATAATTTTTTGAGATTAGAAGGAGCTGTTTTAAACTTACGAGAAAGAAGTAATGGACAGTTAGTTTTAGTTCATTATTTAAGTTTGCTGAACATGGATTACCAGTTAACAGATAGAAGCGCAGTAGAGTTCAGCAAACTAATCTGACCCGGGTCATTTTAGAAACAATAGAAATCATACTGCTGATCGCCAATAGCCCCATTTTGACAGCTTGAATAGCGATTGGCTCCCTAACCACCGCTATCACCGGATCTGAAAAGTTTGTAAAACTCTATTCTAACGTGTACCCTACCCGTTCATACCCGGCATTAGGACCTCAAATTGTACTGGATTCAGCCACCTTAAGGCAGTCCCTAGGCACCAACACTTTACCACAGACGCAATATAAAAGAACACAAATTAAATTATTGTCCATAATAATATTAATAATTTTATAAAAGGCGGAAATAAGTAAATGCAATGAGCAATTTATAAATATCACATTTCATTGAATCATGTTAAAGAGATTGCTCCAATATTTCTGTAAGACAAAACGTGAAATCTTATACAGGGTGTTTTTCTATAAGTGCAATTCCTCTTAGGTGGTGATTGTGCTCATGAATATAAACAACTTTAACTATGGGGTCAACTCTGCAACTCAACAAAAAAAATCAGCTGTTCCATACATTCTGGTCAGGTAGGTATTAACAAATTGTATGAAACAGCTGATTTTTTTTGTTGAGTTGCAGAGTTGGCCCCATAGTAAAAGTTGTTCATATTCATGAGCACAATCACCACCTAAGAGGTATTGCACTTATAGAAAAACATCCTGTATAAGAATTTGATATTTCCTTTTAATAATTATCTTCAGTATTAATCCCTTCAAGTGTAAGGATTGAATAAAACATGAGTAGATTTTATTTAACAAGTACTGAGAGTGTTTATAGTACATACACGGTAATAATAAAATAATATTACGACTATAATCTCATCAGAGCGTAATCTGTCCAAATAAATAAGATAAAAAAAGTATCATACACAGGTAGTAAAGATCCCCGTGGTTAAGGATTTCGGTAGTATTAGTGCGATTCCCCCATGAAAAATTGTCATCACTTAACATCATGTGTGAGAGGTATAGGAAGTACCACAATAAGGAAAATATAAAAAAAAACATATAATATAGAACAGGAAAAAAAAATAGTACCTACTACAAAGTCAAAACCTAGCAATTACTTACCATAAAAATCCTAAAACAAAAAGTATCGTATACACGTGAATTGAATACTAAATATTTTTGATGGTTAACTAATTAATCGTACAATTATTATGTACAAATCTCGTTCAATGATGCAACATGGTGCGGTATACTATTCCTATTTAAGTATTAGTAGATTTAGTAGTAGATATTCAAATATTAGTACGAATACTTTGTGGTTTGAACTTTGTTACTCCACCGCCAAAAAATTTACCAAATTGTAAATAGTTAAGTTTTATTGTAAAATTTAAATTAAAATAACCACTTTGAGCTGCCTTGTCGTTTGCACTCAACATACTTCAACGCAATAGTTAAATAACGAATATATCATGTGCATGACCATTTAGCCGGAAAATTAAGTGTTTTACAACTGTCAAAATGAAGACTGCCTATAAATGTTGTTAATCCTGCTCTATAAGCAAACAGTTCTTACATCATCAGTAAGTATTATGTTTTGATAGTATTGTTAAAAAAAAGTTAAAGTAACAGTAATTTACATAGACAAATTTAAATAATGTGTTTGCAGAAATCATAAAATACCTAGATGCCTAAAAGGTAGGTACATTTTTATGCATGTAAAAGATATGTATTTTGACACGCAACTTATATCTTTTTGACGTAAAAATTTCTTGTAACTCATTTTTTATATCATGATCGTCATCTTATTGTTTAATACGTCCGATCAGCCCCCTTACTTTTGAGCGAGATTGCATTGGAATTGGATTAAATTAATAATGAAAAAGCAATAAAATATTAAAAAATGTCAAAGAGCCCGTGGCGCAGTGGTAAACGCGCTCGGTCGGCAATAGTTGCAGTTAAGAAACTTTCAATATTCGGTCGGGATGGGTGACCAAGAATGTACTATCTCGAGCGTCCCGGCTGCGTTTGCAGTCGTTAATACTCACCAATCCGCATTGAGCCCGCATGATGGGTCATGGCCCATTCTCCTTATCCATAACGAAGGTCTGTGCCTAAGCAGTGGAGACTTACTAGGGGTACACTGAAAGTTTTGCGTAATTCATTATTAAAACATTTCCTATATTAATTGCTTTCGAAGTATTCTCCATTACATTTTAAAGACTTTTTAATTCGGTCAAACCATTATTGAAAACATGAGGACCCCAGTGGTCCTGAGGGCTGAGGGCATGTTTTTCACGCGCTGGTTGAAAGCTATCACGGCCTCTTCCGGCCGAACCGTCCGACCTTCACGAATTTTATCATGGAGAGAAACACAGTCATGGTCAAATTCTTCGTACCAACGCCTTTCAGTGCTCAAATAAGGTGCTTCCCTCCCAAAAGCATTTTGTAGACGAGCAGACTAAAATCTTTTCGCAACTTGTGTTAAAAAACAAATGACACGCGATTTCTCGCTAATTATTTTTTTTATCAATCATTGAGTTTCCTAAGTCTTAAATAATATAACATTCGAAAATAAAACATTTATGAGCGGCCAGTTTCAGTGTGCCCTACGTATAATGGCCGATGATGAATGTCAAAAGTCAAAAGTAGGGACTTTATTGCAAGGCGGTAAGTAAAGCACTTATTTAATGTTTGACACAAACTCAATAATTGACTTTTGGAATTTGTTTCAGGAATAAGGGTGCTTACAACCTGCTACAAAATTATGTACAAGTACAGTTGTTTTATCTCACGAGCACGGGTGAGCCATACATGTTGTTGAAATGCGTATAGACACGCATCCCTGTGTGAGTCGGCCGGCGATTAGACCAAACCTGAGTGCTCCCGAGCTTACGCAAGCAAAGACAGTGTGCATGTACATTTTACACATACAAGCGTGGTTCACCGGCACAAGCGTGGCTCCTCCGCGCTCGTGAGATAAAACATCTGTAATATAAGCGAGACGGTTCTACACGCAGCATAATGCTCCATTCTATAATCAACATGACTTTAATTTTGCGACAGCAGGCTGATGGTAGGCCTGGACAAAAAATTACAGGCTTAATAAATATATTAAGAAACAATAACGTTGTAACATTGTAAGGTTAATAATGTGTAACTCATATACAAACTCAATATAATCTTGTTAAAAGAAAATTGATCGTTAACCGAACGTGCTCGTTATCAACTGGCAATTGCATGTCTAATATCCATATGATGTAACGAGACTATGTTACATGTTACATAAGGATAATAATATAATAATGATTTCAAGCCATATGTGCGACGTGATAAGTTGAACTAGTTGAACTGCCATAGAACTAACTAGATACTTATCATTGATAGCGCTCTGCCGGCGACTTCGTCCCCGTTGAATAAAGATAATATTTACAAAGGTTTCATACAAACTTAATCCCCCTTTTTTCCAATTTCCACAAAAACCTCTCTTAGTGCTCTCCTACACTCCCCAAGGAACATACATGCTAAATTTCAGCTTCTGGCTACCAGTAGTTTCAGCTGTCAATAACGCAAGAGTTTTATATACAGGGCGTCCCACGGGTTACCTAATGAAAATTATGAATTTCGAAGATTATGCTTTTCAATATACCTTATGATATATGCCAAATGAAATTATGACAATAAACTGTATGCGTTTCAATGTGTCATCCGTCCCACTACTATGCCATGGAGGGAAAGATTAAATATTGTACATTCCATTATGTACCATAAATATTGTAGATGGAAAATTTTATTGAAAAGAACCATCCACAAAACAGACACAAAACAAAACTGCATTCACAGATTTTTTAGAATTTCAACTAAGTACACATCGAATCTACTCTACAACGAATCGATGATATTTTTCTTTGTTTTCCTTTCATTTTTATTATCATGTTTTTAGAGAGATTTAATTCTTATGAGTTATAGTATCGATTGATTTCATGAAAGTATATGCCGTTCATTTTTCGAATTTTAGATGGTTCTATTCCTGTGGGAAGCGTATTTGAAAAATCTATATTTTAAATCTGTATTTTCCCTCCATGTTGCATAGTAGTGGGACGCCCTGTATACCTATTGATTGATGATAAAACGGTATGACGTTTTGTTGAGATATCTGTTAACTAAACTTAAAGCTTGGCTAAAAACCACTCAGAAGACTAATCTTTTCATCTTAAATTTCAGTTTAAGATATCATGGTCTTAATTTCATTACAACTGAATGGAATTACAAAAGAATTGGTAAATAAAATTAATGTTAAACCTATACATACATAGTTACTTATGGTCATCAAAAATAATAAACATATAATATTAGGTGTTGTGTTGTGTTCGTTGGCTTTTATAGATTTTCGGAAGTCTGTAATTAGCAAGCATACAAATAAAAGAGAAATGGGTTCAATAAAATAAAATAATATCTGTGAAATCCGACAAAAAAGATGGGTATGTTAAATCAGCTGAGACTGGATAATAAAACAAAATTAAATTAAATTGAGCTAACTTCAATGGCCTCCCATAACTGAAAAAAAATACAAAAAAGAAACTTTATGTTTAATAATTGAAAATGAATTATTAGAAAAAAACAAGCCGTCTCACAACTAGCTCCGATGGGACTTGAGCCTACGCTCTTTCACTATCCGGGCGAATGCTCTAACCACCGAGTTACGGAGTCGTTTAACCCTCGTATTTAACTTATTATTTTTCCTTTTTTGCATGCACATTTTTTTATTGATAATTAAGTACTTACCTATTAGAAAAAACCGACCCGTCTCACAACTAGCTCGTGGGTTCGAGTAGTTGTGAGACGGGTCGATTTTTTTTAATACTTCATTTTCAATACAGAAGAATCTTGTTGCTTTTATTAATACTACTATTCGGGTAAATTTATTTAAGGTTAGCATTTCAACAATTCAACTTTATATCATAATGGCACTAATATTTCCAATATAATTTATCAAACCGACATTATTATTAAATATTATGGCATGCATAACTATAATTTAAGACTTGTACAAATGGATTCTCATTAACTTTGATTATATCCACGAACTTTAAAGAAAATATCTGTTTCTGTATCTCACGCACTAATCCGAGATCCATTACTGAAATTATTACTTATGTCATAAAGATGTTATCTTACACGGTACATTATGAAATACCTACAAATATTATCGGGATCAAAAGTTCATATTCTGTCCCACTAAAGTTTACCTCTAAAGTTTTTTTATCTACACTCATGTTATAATATTCGAATTATGAACTCATGCCTGAACGTATAAGGATACACTTTATGCCATAGTCAACTTTGAAAATAAAACTGTTTCATAACCGGCTACAGCTGTCACCATGGTGCTAGACTTAATACTGAGGTAACTGGAGTTTTCACCCTGAATAAAAAAGTGTGCCCAGCAAATTTGACATTTAGTATGTAGTGGCTGTCAGTTGTCTCGTATGACCATAGGTATTTTTTTCAAGTGTAGTGTAGGTGAGACGGAAGACAGCCACAGTGTAATTTGTGGTCACAAAAAGTATTAGTACTGCACTCTCCAGTTACCTCAGTATGTAGTCTAGCTCCATGGCTGTCACTCATTATAAAACACGTATATTTCTTAATTCTACAGTCTCCATGGCAACCGTAGGATTTACCGGCCCTGACTTCCAACTCTTTCAAGCCCTTCTTTAGCCGGCAACAATCAGAATTTTGAATTTAGAAGGAATAGACCGTATAGACTCCTATGAGTGGGGTTTGGCACCAATTCACATTTTATAATTAATATTGATTTGCTTTATTTTTAAAATATATAATAAATGTAATGAGTGTAGATAAAGTAGTGTATGAGACTGCACATAACTCGGTATTAAAACTCCTCATTATACGACAGTCACATAAACTACTATTATAGCTAAATAGATTTGTTTCTCACAATTATATCAAAGCAATATTTAAGTGAGCCCGTAGCGCGCTCGGCCTGCGATTGTAGAAAATAAGCAACTTTCGTAATGGTCGGTCACGGGATGGGTGACCAAAGATTTGTTATCTCGAGCTCCTCCGTGTTTCGGAAGGCACTTTAAATTGTTGGCCCTGGCCCACCAATTGGGCACGCGTGGTGCGTCATGGACTCATGGCCCATTCTTCTTATCCATCGAAAAGGTAGGAGTGTGAACTTAATGGCTGCTGATGATGATGAATAAAGTACTATGTATCCTGATAAACCATACATACTACCATACTCACATTTTCATTCCATTATAAATTGAAATAAAGTTAGTTGTTCTTTGCGAATTACGCTATATGTATATTTTTTCAAGTTTACAAAAGTCTTACAATCATAATACCTATATTGTGATTAATTTTCCGTCTAAATTAATTACCACCAACATCGCTGGCAAAACTGTGAGTCGTGATGTATAACAACATAAACAAAACATATGTTATGATTATGATATCATTATTACAATGTGTTCAATGATAGATGAATGGATGAGGTAACGAATTGACCTTATATTCTGTAGCCAGTAATTAGTAGTATATCATCACGACAAAGCAATGTATATACTAAACTATAACTCTTATTAGATACTTGTCTAAATGGACGTTTGGCATATTACCTAATCATGATTTGTCCAAAGACCGCCTAATTCAGCAAATCGCAAAAGCCAGAGGCCACTCGCAATTCCACATGCGTGGAATTCAGTTATATCTACGGCAATTTTCATCAAAATTAATTCTTTCTGTTTTCTGATTTTCCCGGCATCTACTCATTAGAACCTAACGGTACCTAAACCATTTAAGGCGCAAGGGTTCGCCAAACTACAAAATAGGCCTATCTTTGGAGTCAAACTGGTCCTAAAGGAAAGGCTCAATGAATTTGAAAAAAATATATGTTACGTAGAATAAAGTCAAAAATAAATTTATAGGTTGTGTCGCTCGTTGACGCGCACTCGTTCACGAGTCAATCAGTGGTTGCAAAGATTAAATTACGAAGCGGAGTTGGAACAATTAGGCTATAGTATTATATTATCTGTGATTAGGCATAATATTTCGCCTGTGCGCATGGACGCTATCGTAATAGTACATTATTGCAAAGGCCGTGAAATAGGCAATATACCCCAAGAGCTATCTGATATTTTTGTAAAAAATTCAATAACAGGCCAAATTTTTGTAAACGGCCCTTAAATATAATTTTAAGAGACTATATTTTGTAATCCAACATAATATCGCATTGGAAGGTATAAAAAAAAAGTTATACCCCGAAAATGGTGCAATTCTTTCAGCAAATATGCTATCACCAATTTTATCGTTAACATGTGTTTATGTTAACCATATCTAAGCACCAAAGTCGAAATCCATAAAGATATAAAACGGGAAACTAATACTTTAGGAAGAAGTCGGTTGTTTCTGATAGCATTTTTAACATAGGTGTAATGCCAATTTGAGTTTACGTAGAGAGTTTTTTTTAAAGTTTATTTGTTTTTCATTTACAAATATAGGGGGATTATATACTTTTACGAAAGATAATAATAAATGTATTCAAATGTAAAGTGTAATTCAAATGTAAACACTTATACCATTTTTGCTTATTTTTTATAGATTTTTTAAAGCTTTGTATTTGTTTTTTTTTTAATGTCGCTGTCATAAATATTGGTGGATTACTAATGAATTATTTATTAAACTAGATAATCTAATTTTCAATGTTAAGAAATTACTGATATAGAATTATTGTTGAGTCTCCATAGAGCGAATTAGTTTGGCTCTCGGGCTAATAGGCTACTTGACTCATACTTAATTTCATACATCGAATGAATATTTCCTTTAGTACTTGACTTAGGAAAACGTAAGAAAGCGAAGCGATATCATAAAATAAAAGTACATGATGGATATTATACGTTTAATTTAATTAATAAAGGTTACATTAGTCATATTGGGGCAATACTAAAAGATAATGTTATTGATTTCCCCGGTACATTTTGTTTGTTTGTTGAACTTCTGAGGTTTGCAGGTGGGCATTGGATGTAGTGGTAGATGGCTCACATTTATCTCGTTTTTTTCAACTCGTAAAACTTTCATAGTTTATACGTATTTTTCTTTTAACTTCGCTAGAAGCAGGTTTTCCATTTTCGATTTGGCTACTGAGGGCCTAGACAAGTAGCTTTCTAATAGATATCGCACGAAGAATAGAAAGAAAATGTATGGGATTGACATTAGTGGTCACGTGACATTTCAATCGCTAATGTCAATCCGTTACATTTTCTTGGAGGGCTGATCTTAAATCTGGTGGAGTACATACAATCAATCTCCATTTCACTCTCTGAATCGTTGGAAATCATTTTAATTACTAAATTTATATTTATTAAAATAAATTGATTTCTCATAGCTGAAAATTAGACCAAACCGTGAATTTAATTTATCGACAAAATGTTATTATTGTATGAGTAAGTATGTAATTAACAAAATCAAGGCAAGTTTTCAGCTTTGCCGCCAAGTTTTTATTTAAGAATCGTCTGTGCCAAAAGGCAAACGCATTTATGGCTATACAGCCACGTGAACGCAATTTGAACTAAGCAAAGAGGCTTACTTTGGTATGCCAAAAATAATAAAAGAGATCCAGACAATTCATAACTCCAGCACGCTGTTCATACAACATTTCTGGAGCGTTCTAAATGTTCCAAATTCAAAAAACGCTACTGCAATGGATTTGATTTTCTTTAAATTCGTCTTCCCTTGTTATTTTTTCAATTATATCCATGCATGTTTGAGAAATAGTACGTAGTAGAAGAGAAAATACATTATTGTAAAACTGTAAGTATACCATTTTATTGCCTGTCGAATTAAAACTTTCTAAAAACATGACATTCTTACTTATTGTACAGTAGAGAAAATACATTATTGTGAAAATGTATACCGTTTTATTGAATAACCTAGTTCTAGTTAATTAAAAAATAATCCTATTGTAGGAATAGGGAAACATTAAAAATATTTTTTTCACTTCACATGCTCGTAATGTTCGTGTTTATGTTGGGTATAGGCTGCATAAAATCGCTTTTTATGCTCTAGTGCATAAAGTAAATCCTTCGTCTAAGTCTCAGACTCTAAGACAAAGGTCGTCAGGTAAACAGTCACACACGATATTAAACTTAGTTATATAAACTTGATAATTCATTCTGTTTCTTCAATTTTGTACATAATCCCTGTTAAATTACTAAATTAATAAAACTAGGCAAAATTAATGAGTTTTCTAAGAAATAAGTATTTCAAAAGCATTATGGACTACGATCTATGCTAGAATCAGCCACTGCCACTGCCACGTATGAAAAAAAGAAAAAGAAAGTCTTCCCGCCAATATGGCGAAGTCTTTATTTTTTATTTTTTGCAATACTGCTATTAATTTTTTTCACAATCGAAGTGAAAAGCAGAGTGTATAACTCGTACATAAAACCCATTTTACCCTCGACTTGACTATTCACGTCTTGATATATACGTCTCGGGTAAAATGGTACGTTTTATGCATTTGTTGTACAATCTACTATTTTATGTTTCCCTTTTCTTACAATGTTCTAAGGTCCTAACCAAACAAAGTAATATTTCAGACTTTTGTGTAGGTCCAGGATATTAAAAGCCTACAATGTCAATCAAAACTACATCCTATACTTACCTGCACCAAAATATTGTTATTTCCCAAAAATTGCAACAATACTGCCAAACACTACTGTTTCAAATTAAAATTATTTGGTAAACGCAACGTTGAGTTTTGATTAATTTAATTACTACCAGTGTTACAGTCATCTTTTGTGCATAGTGTTAGTTGCAATGAAATAAGGTATAAATTTCAAGTAGGTAGCGAAAATCTATGTTTTTCCCTTATTTGGAACAAAAGTATACACATAAATCACATAATATGCCTACAAGTCTCTTTGATTTCGGGTCACGTAGACCCGAATTCACACAGGCGTGTAGGCAGCTAAACAAGCACTTACCGCATCTGCACGCTTAATCTTTGTAACTACCGGGGGAGATGCGCTGGCGCGCGGAGTGCGAGCGTATAGCAAGCCTATTCTTCGCCCAACACTCAAGGTCGTTGGCGATTCATATCACCTTAAGTATTTTTAAGCTTATGCAACGCGATTTTTCCGTGTTCTATGGTGAAAGATATTGTAGAGAAACATTTGCCGATGAAAAGTTGTGTTGTGTTCCTACAAATCACTGTAGGAGAACGGTCCCAGACTGTTGAGATAGTTAATATTAGTAATCAATATTACTTAAAGCGCAATTATTGATAATTATAAACGAACCACGTCCATATCCATACGTTTTGATGTATGCTATGCAGTCCATCAGGTCATTTTTTCTGATTATGTCAATACTTCTTCACTCAGGGCCGTCTTTACCAGGGGGTGCAGGGGGTGCGCGAGGTTAGAACTGTGATCTATAAAAATAAAATCAATAATGCTGGCCAGTTGAATTCGGGCGAGATAATACCTCACCGGAACTTTATGCCATTGCACAGTGTACAGTGCAAGCACTATACAATAAATTTCATATACTTGTTACGACAAATACGTATGCGCAAAATTAAATATTAAAAGAAATAGTCATCAACAATAATCATTGTTCTAAAAAATGAGTTATTGAAAGGGAAAACAGTAGACTCGGTAAATCAAACTGAAATATACCGCGAGAAAAAGAGGTGGACGGCAGTTTTGGAATCGAAATTATAAAATTTTTGGCAGGTCAAAATATAGCATTTAGGGGCACAACAGAGAAGTCGTTTGACCCTAATAATGGTAATTTTTAAATTAATTGCATTTTAGAGAAATAAATAAATAAATAATCAAAATTACGTGTATTTTGTTTTCTTGGTTGACTAATAGGACCCCTTTCATACTGCAGTGTGTCGTCGGTCGCGTGCCACGCAGCAGTGTAAAAGAAAAACGTTTAAAAAAAAGGTAACCGCCGTCAAAAAGAATCATCAAACAAAATTAACAAACACTAAAAAACGAAAAAAAAAATGGAATTTTCAATTCAAAGGACGAAAATGCGTGACTTGCTCTAACTTATCGTGGTACTTACTGAACTGTTTGAAGTCGGTGCCAAGTCTAATAGGTACCTATTTGAGGTAAATACGTCGCTTGGGACCGGGTTTGTTATTTCACTCAGTATTTTGGCTTGCCACCGATTTCAAACAGTTTAGTAAGTAGACCAAGATAAGTTAGAAAAAGTCACACATTTTCGTCCTTTGAATTAAAAATTCTAATTATTTTTTCGGTCTTTTAGTGTTTGTTAATTTTGTTTCATGATTCTGTTTGAAGGCGGTAATTTTTTTTTTTAAAACGTTTTATTTACGATTTTTTATGTAAATATCGTAGCGAAACTAAGTACATGGTGATTATGATAAATTGTTCTAAATATCCTAATCGTTACGCAGTTCAGCTTTCCATCTTTAGCTACTTAGATAACTTGAAGGAATACAACTGAAAGTCCATTCGTGCATATGGTATTTATAAAACATCATATAACTCCTAATTGTTAAGGAGTTTCACCTCTCATCATCAGCTCACCCTAATAACCTGAAAGAATATAACTATTAGTCCATCGTACGATTAACACTTAAGGAAAAATTCTTCAGCTCCTAACTGCTAAGGAGTTGTAGCTTCCATCACCAGCTCATCACTATGAGATGATGACTACCAGATGTAAATACTTGACTAAATTCAAAAATAAATGAAATGCATAAGGCTTTTTTTTTATACACTACGGGGTAGCACTAAGCCTTAGGCATGCCTATATTATTAAATTTTTCTCAATTTTCCTGGGATATCATCTCCTGATCCTGACTTGGTAAGATCATAACTAATTACTAAAATAAGATCACGTCAGAATTATAAACTTAAAAAAAATATGAAATGAAACCCACTTTGATGAAAATAAGAAGTCAACTATAAGCAAACTAAAGTCTCAATACGCATTTAGAATTTCAAATAAAAAAGAATTATCCTCATCGGTTCATTAACTAAAAAGCTCTAAGGTAACACACATAAAAAAACATACAGTTGAATTGATAACCTCCTCCTATTTTTGAAGTCGTTTAAAAACGAGGGCGCAGGCTGAGCCCTGCACCCCGGCGCCGAATAGACTTAAGACGGCACTGTCTTCACTTCACTTCTTCACTGCTTTACTATGCGTACACTTTTCATTGAAGTAAAACAATTTTACGTTTTTTTTTAGATAATCACGTTACACTTCATTTAGCGCTTTAGTAATCAATCTTGATAGGTGTGTATCTTTATCTAAGAAATGCATTTAAAAATAAGAAAGACACGTTTTTTACATACGATAGTAAGAAAACATGGAGTTACGTTGAATAAAGTGTTTCATATTTTTATTTTTGGTAAAATCTTTTGCTCCACTGAATAGACTTGTTTAATATTAAGATTTTGTTTTTTTTTGTTTTGATTCTTTTAGTTCACTTTTGCAAAAGGTGTATCCATTGGCTATCCTAAAACCGTCATATTTATTCAAATGACATGAGTATCAATCATTGATTTTTTTTAAATTACATAGGTAAGTAATATTCATGATTATAAACTTCTGAGCAAAATATCAAAACATCGCAAAAATTACATAGTTTTCCTTAACACCAAACCGTAAGTATAACTTGAAGGTGTTAATCGTAACTACGTTAAAATAAATTTGATATTCGTTTAAGTTGCTACTGTAGATTGCTTCGTAAAAACATGAACCAGTTTGTAATTTAAGGGCAACAAAATAAAAACAATAATTTAACAACAAAAGGTTGGTTGTTCAAAACAACGTTTTCATTTTTAGGACCTGTTTCAATTTTGTTGACGGAAACTGCAAAGCCATTTACTTTCAAAAGGCGAGCAGTTTTTGTTTTTTTTTTCGAAATGTAAGGTTTTGTTGCTTTTCCCGTATAAGGACACATAGACGTTTATCACCAATTAAAATTTAAAATAACAATTATTCAGAACATATTTCACATAGGTTTCGGAAGTACCAATTTTCCGTTCTGGTTTAGGTTTTATCCTACTAATCCTACCAATATTATAATGTGAAAGGTTAGATGTTTGGATGTTTGTTGCAAAATTGAATTTTGAATCACGCCAAAACGGATTTGCCTGAAATTTGGCACACAGATACTTTGTAGCCTGGAGAGGAACATAGGCTATCTCGGAAAAATATCACATTCCCGCGGGATAACGTCGTGTCGTGCGTTCTTTTTTTTTGCTCGTATATTCGTACTAGTCTATAAATATTTAAATTACCAAATTACTTTTGCATGGGGATAAATACCGTCTTTAATTAACAGGTTGTAATTAATTGATTACTAAACTATCCTAAACTAACCCACAAAAATACTAAGATAGCACCTAAAAACACTGAAATGGACACTCTTCGTGCATTTCAGTATTTTAGGTTTACTTAGTATTTTTGTGGCTCAATCAAATGTTTCTCATTGTTAACTACTTTGTGTTACTAATCATAATCTATGACTATCTGATATAGTTAAATGGATGATTATCCATTACCTATTTCAGATAATGGAATATTTTATTTTATATACCTACTTGGTCTTTTTTATATATTTTATTTATACTTTCATTAAAAAAAACATTTCTTATTTTATAAGTCTTTATAAATCTCTCCCATAATTCATATTTTGGTGAATAAACGTCTTAACACTTCCCTTATAATTCTTATCGTTACACTTAACAGAACTTTTTGTCAAAATCAATGACCGTTAAGTGCTAATATGACGAATTAGTTGGATTGTGATTATCGAATATCGTCGTAAGCGTAACATATCGATTATGAAATCGGAAACTAAACATGCTTTGTCAGTTACAGAACAATCACAAAAAGGTAAATAAATAACTTGTAAAACACATTAACACCTACAAATTGATGTTATGTCTTGTTTGATATTCTATTGCATTCTTTAGCGTTATCGCATTTCCATTTTTATCGCATAAAGCATAATATTAATCATCGGTTAACTGCAATCTTTAATGTGTTAGAAAAAAATCTTACGCCTATCAAAACTTCTCCGGTTTGTATAGTAAGACCCGAGTTTACCGTTGAGTACGTAATGACAACAAACTGTTTAAAAAAAATAACACCTAAAACTTCGAGAAAAGATGTCAGGTTCAAGGCTTGGTTAGGTTTAACCGACCTAGATAGCTTCGATTAAATAAAACAGTCCATTAGAGCACGCATTCAACCAACAACAAAAATTGTGTTAACCAGGGATTAAGGAGGTAAACGACCTACAATATTTAAAACATTTGTCAATGAACTCGAGTCTGAGTAGTATTTTTTCGTTTCATGCTAAAATACTAACTTTGCTTTGTTATTACTAGATTCTTATGTTATGATTTCATTCGATCATGCATCAATACCGCATATTTTTATACATTGTTTTCAAAACAAATAACAGTCAACAGTTTCCCAACTAATTACAAATGCAGTCTTGAATAGTATTGCCATAATATTATCATTCTAAGACATGACATTGTGTTTTGTATCTTATTTTATTACACTGTTGATACTAGGATTTCATTGTAATGAAAATAGAGACAGTTTTGTAAAATTCCATTGATTTTGACTGCAATGAATCAAGAGTTTTAACCAGAAGCTCATAGATAAAATTGAAAGTATAATATGATAAACCATATCGCTTTTGGTATTTATGGCAATGACGACTAGCCGAAGAACAAATATAACTTGGGATAGTTACTTGTGAAGTAAGGGTCTTTATCTTCAAGAGTCACTTAACTGCGTTTTTTATTGCACTACACAGATTACTCAATGATACGCCTAGACTGCTGAATTCCCATCCCTATAACATTTTATAAAATAATAAATTGGAAGTTATTGCATTCTACGATTTCTTGCCAATAAACCACTTGCCTAGGTAGACTCTGCGTATTAAAGGAAATGCAATTTGCAATAAACTATGATAGACCTACTTCCACACACCCATAAATTTAAAATCTTTTGATTGTAAGAACAATAATATTTACTTTTGTAATAGAAAACAGTATTGTTGTGTGCGTATTTTATAAAAAAGAAATATTATATTTAATTTACAATAGCATAATATATTGCGTACTATAATATAACACTATGCCATATTTTCATTAATGATGTTTATAAATTCAAAGGCGATAGTTTTAGCAGAACGAACCATGCATACGGAACATAGTTTTTCTGCAGTTAATTCTATAATTGTTAATTCTCTACAGTATCACTATTACATAAATGCAAAATAACTTGTCTTACATAGAAAAAACCTCAAAAAAGAGCAAAGCAAAGACCCATTTCCTCACAGCGGAAAAACATTGGAAGTTATATGACACACAACTACTTATTTGTAATTTCACATTTTTGGAAGTTTGGACTTGTGAAGAGAAGATAGTTATTTCAATGTTTATCGGAAAAGCAAACATTTATACTACACATTTGACACAGAAGGTATTGTAGAAAAAAACTGACAGTTTTATTTAAATGATGATGAAATGAGCATTTTTGTATGAAAATAAAACAAGTGCCCGTTTCTTCTGCAAAGGGGTTTATTGTGCATTTAGAACCAACTGAAGAAAGCGGTAATTGAATTGATTTAAATACTCCTCGATACTGCGATAACTGTAATGCTACTTGCTGCAGCTGTCGGGTTCGGAATCATAGTAGCGTCATGACGCTGCGACGACGTGAAGACGCGACGTGAAGCTTGCAGTTGAGGCTCTTTCAAATCACACCCTTATTCAAATCAAGTCAATCACCGCTTTCTTCAGAACGCGAAGCTGATATCGAACGCGTACCTTAATAGACAAGCTGAGGTACCAAAAAAATCAAAATGGTACAAAGGTCAAATGTATAGTTTGCTGTTTTGGGCTAAGAGCCCGCATACTTGCGACTTCTAACATAATTCTTTTATTATGTGCTCTAAGCTTTATGTAATAGATTTACCTACTTGAACAATATTTAAAGCACAGGACTTCCTATTTTCTAATCAGCCTTTGTTTGTCAGTTTATTATTTATATTATTACACTCCATTCTTATTTATTTTTTTATTAAATTGTATTTTTGTTTGAATCATGTTTCGGACATTTAATGTTATCTATATAATATTTCAATATGTTTCTTTTGCAACGCCCAGAATTCTTACCTAGACTTCACGGTATTTCATATTACTGAAGATGCATTTAAATATAAGTTGCAAGATGAACGTTGCCAAATAAATGCTTTCAAAATCAATGGTTCAGTAAAATTTTATTGTACATTACCCAAACGAGAAAATAGTTGTTGGATTTTGTCTGCGCTATTACATTGCCACACGTTTTAATAATCTTAATTGCAGTACGCATCAGCTCAGTAGACCAAAGAGGTTTATTATTGACGTAGAAAATAAGGTGATTGACCGAAACAGCTGCGTTTCGTAACAATAAGTAAACAGATGAAAAATAAAACGGTTTGAACTTAATTGCGCGTGCGTTTACGAACGTGATCTCAATACTGCTCCAATTTCGCTTCCTACTCATTTATCTCGAGTCACATAAAAGGACTCGATTAAGATGGAACCTGTTTGGTTGTCTCATTACATTCTTCATTCACAGCACTAAAAGCGTAGTCGAGTCTGCTCGTTCAAGGTTAACGTTAACATAAATAATCATTGAAGACTATTTCCTTATTTGTAAATGAAGTTCCTATGATTGTTTGTTTAACCGAAACTAGGAAGACTCGTGAAAGCTTTGTAAACAATGCTCTGTAGTAAATCATAAAGGTCGTTGCACTTACCTTTCCATTCCTTGGCAAATCGTGAAGTTTTAATCGATTTTATCGTTGCACGTATATATGAGGCGTGCAGTTGTAGATAAACATAAAAAGCTCTTGGTAATAGTAGGTATGGCTATCTCTTATTTTGAAACCTTTCACATACATCTAGTATCTAGCTATAAACATAAATAGTACACCTCAACTCTAAAAGTTAGTCATTTACTAACCTAACAAGTGGCTCTCCCCGATTTCCCCCGCGTGTTACCCGTTCCCATAGGAATATCGGGATCAATTATAGCCTATGTTGCTCAGGAAGAATGTAGCTTTCTAATAGAGAAAAAGTTTTTAAAATCGGTCCCTTATTTTTTGAGTTTATTCGTTACAAACAAAAAACTTGTAGGGTATACTTGTAGGGTATAATTGGTTAAGTGAATCCAAAGGTCTTTTCTTGCACGAAAGCTTAAGAGTGTAAGTCGGAAAGCTGGGAAGTGTTACAAGCTGCGTTTTCAGATATCTGACAATAGGCTGCTTTCACAGCTATCCGGGTCTCCAGTACTGGCTGGCCATACTGTAAGCTGCACGTATTTTAATGTAAATGGAACGGTAAGGACTTCATTCATCTCGCTATCATACCTATCGTTGCGTGTTTCAGTTCGTGAATGAAATAGCATGAGTGAGGCATTTGGCCTACCTATTTTTCTTTGGAAATCTTTCATACTCAAACCCCTTTACTAATAAACGTGGAGCAAAGCCAAACCTACTTTAAACACTGACGTTGTCACTTTTATCAGCTGAAATTATGACAGAGATAACAAGAGATTTACACTGTAACTTAACACACCACGTTTATTAGTAAGGGGGTCAGTTTGTATTTTGACAAATTAGCCTTATACCTACCACTACCCGTAATCGCAATATTATAAGTAAGGTTGGCTATCTAAAAATATATTATTATATTTTTAATGTCAGGTAAAATAGTTTTACTCTTTGACTATTTCGCAGGTACACTTTACATTGAATGGTATATGTTTTTGCACAATCGTCGCAACTGGTATCCATCACGAACGCAATTAGCGTAATGAAGATTTTGGCGCCCTCCCACGGAGCCGTCAGTCAACCTGACACCCACCCAAATTACGCACGCACAAGGGTAAGCTTAATCTCACTCATTGTCCTAAGTGGATGACCAACGCGGCAACGCGACGCGAAGCGATAATTCTACTTAATATTATAAATGTAAAATTTTGTATGTATGGATGTTTGTTACTCCTTCACGCAGAAACCACTTAGTTGAAATTTGGCGTACAGATAGATGGATAGCCTTGATTAAAACATGGATATTTTTTATCCCAATATTCCCACGGAAAATGGAACATCCACAGGCGGCCGCTAGTATCAAACAGTTGGTTTATGCATGTCTGGCCTCGGTTGCGCTTTGAACGGTCTGCGCGCGTCTTTTAGCATGCATCGCGTAACGTCGCATGTGGTCGCATCACTCACCTAGGACAATGGGTCAGACTTTGTACCACAATTATCACGTCGAAACAGTCGTAATAATACAAATTATACAGTCAGCGTTTTTCAAAACCATCAAATTGCATGACTATTGATAATACGAATATACAATTTTGTTATTTATGAATTTATTCAAAACATACAACATTTATTGAATTTAACATTCCCTAATCGCAATCTTGGTTTGAAATTTTTCAAGACATCTAGTTAGTTTAGCAGTTCGAAAGATACTGTGTCTTTATTTGAACTTTGCGAAAAACTTTTTTGTATGAATAGCTATTAAAATAATATAATGTCAGAGATCAGCTAATACTGGTACTATAAATATAATGCAAAAACTTGGGTATGTGACAAATGAGCATCACCATACGTCTTTCTTGCTGATCTTATGTTGACGTGCGTGCATCAGTCATCTAGCTAATTACAACTCATATGTAGGCTGATTTATGTAATAAGAAATGTCGTTGTTCCAGTAAACTTACGGAGTATAATAAATAGCACTATTCCAAATTAACTTAATATGGGAGTCTACTTATATATTTTCTTAACCGACTTCAAGAAAGAAGGAGGTTACTTATGTCTTAATAAGTTTTTGTAAAAATTTCATTTTTATGACAATCTTTTTTGCTGACTGTACTTTAATATTGTATTGTCATCTAAACCAAAACTGTATACAAAATTTTAGCTCCATCGGACACTGGGAAATAGGTCAAATTAAGCTTGCAAGTTTGTAAAAAGGTCTCCAATGTGCTCCTAAGTCCAAATAATTTCATCGATCGTCTGCTTTTCTAAATTGTTGACTGCAACATGTTATGATTTCACACAATTTGCCAGTTGCCATAATATGTTATAAGTAGACTTATTATGTCCCTTAAGGTGGTTCGATCATCTAGTAGCGCCACCAATAGAAATAAATCATATACGATTTATCAAGGGCTTGGAATAAAAGTTTCGTTTATTTTGCGCAAATAAAAGAGTAAAGTGCAATTTTTAAGTATTTTTTCATGGCCTCAAATGTGAGCTGCATTAAGTTATGGATCTCGATATTGCTAAATGTGGCCACTTTTGGCACTATTGATTCTCACGACTTATTGCTTAAGTTTGAGTTCTTAAAAGTATATTTATAAAATGCATTTTACTCTTTTATTTGCGCAAAATAACCGAAACTTTTAATCTAAGCCTTTAATAAAACGTAATTGATTAATTTCCATTGGTGGCGCTACTGAGCTGATCGAACCACCTTAAGTAATGTTATTACCATTATTGTTATTTTTCACAACTCAGATGTAAGTAAAAACCAATATTTCCCAACATAACAATATGAGCATTGTTGTGTTCCTGCAGTTAGTAATAGCCAGTTCCTCAGTGATTAGGATTCCGGGAGTAGTGCGCTTCCACCTTCAGCCTTGTCATCACTTAACATCAGGTGTGATGAAGACTAAGTGCTACCCTGTGTGGATTAAATAAATATGAATATCATCATTTAAGACAGGCAAGGATGCATTCGCCAGACAAGGATGCATTCGCTCCTCCTGTCACTCAAACTAAAGTTCTGCAATAATCGCTTAAACTATTCCTGACATTTCCGTGCGACCCGCGTAATCCCCGGTTACACTAACACCTCTTCTCTGAAGTGGTGACTCACTAGCACTCTCGAAGGAAACACCAGTATGATCGCATCAACTTAGGCACTCCTTAAAGCACTCGTATTTTTTTAGTCAATCGAAAGTACCTAAGTTATGACGGGTTTTCTTTGATAACGAACATCCTTTTTACAAGCTTTTTATTAACTTGCCATGTTAGTTAGTTAAGCTTAATTTGACCCACTTCCCAGTGTCCGATGGAGCTGGGAGTCAGCAAAAAAGCTTGTCATAAAAATGAAAATTTTACTAAAAACTTATTCTTGATACCTATCGATACTTCCGGCGACGAGAAAACAAACATATCTGACCCAGTGGTGGAGGCGTCACTAGTAATACAAAGTTATTTAAATGACTGTTAGCTGATAGGAAAGGTTTTTAGTTCAAAATTTTACCACAAGCTCTGATGGCTTTGTGGCATTGTAGTATTGACAGTTCACACTGACGTCTATTAAACCATTCGTAAGTATAGGTGACCTTACACATATCCGAGCCGAGCTTGTCGAACGAAACGTACATATTTTAGAATTCTTTGTATCACAAATCCTATTAAACTTGGCACACCGGAGTCGAATCGTCCGAATCTTCGACGCGGTTTTCATACCGAATTAAAAAAATCGTATGAAAACCGCATTCGCCGCGGACAAGTGTGCGTTCACCTTAAATGTGATAGTTTTTCAAATATTGAAACTGGACATTAGTTAATATGTTAACAAGTTCAACATTGTACTACGAAAATCACGCACTTGGTACGTACAAACAAATCTAAGGAAAATCTGTTTGGCTGAATAATAACTTAGATACTTAATATAAAGTTAAGTAGTTTGTTTATTAGTTTTATAAAATGTTTGAAATTACCAATCTCTTGAACTAAAAGTTAAATTATCATTAATATTTTTTATTGAGTGAATAACGGCTATTATGAAAATTACCCATTTGTTTTTTAAATAATAATTAGTTTTGTCTGAAAAATAAAGAGTTGCTTGTGCAATGCGTTAATGTCAAAATGTGTACATGAGTGAAGTAAAAAGAAACTTCTTAAAAACTGCATTATCAAGTACTGGATCATTAATCTAAAAAAGAAGCTTCCTGATCGTCCTGTAATATTTCAAAATACGAGTAACATATTTGCCAGCTCACAACATTTGACACGTCAAATTATGTACTGCCTTATCAGATGTTCGATTCAATAGTATGTCGCAACCTAAATCCAAAAACAGAAAGCCATGGCCAAATAACATCAAGATTGCTTTCAATAAATGTACTAGCAACCGCCCATGACTTCTTTCGTGTGGATTTTTCCAGTTCTTCTCCTATCCTCCCCTTTTCTCAAAAAGTATTGAACCGATTTCAAAAATTCCTTCACCATTAGAAAGCTACATTCTTCCTGAAAGACATAGGCTACATTTTATACTGATATTCCCACGGGGACGGGTACCACGCTTGCAAAATCGCGGGAGCCACTAGTTTACTAGTTTTTAATCGCCTCTGTGGTCTAGTGGTTCACACCACCAATTTCAGACCAAAATGTCCCGGGTTCGATTCCCAGTGCGGGTACACATGGTATTCGGTTTGGTTGATGGTAGGACTTCTTCTTAGTCCGCGGCTAGCTACCACCGTCTTATCTAAGTCTGACGCCATAACAATGATGTTTTCAGCATTATTGTGTATAGCCAGTTGCTCAGTGATCGGGGATTCCGGGAGTAGTGCGCTTCCACCTTCAGCCTTATCACCACTTAACATCAGGTGTGATGATGGCTAAGTGCTACCCCGTTGTGGATAAAAAAATTAATATAAAAGCTTACAAACATACAGAATTACTTTTGTGTATATAGTCCTCTACTACTATATAGTATGGATGAATCAAAAACAAAAAGGCTTTAATCGAATTATGCGTAGTCGAGATGTTTAGACTCACCTTCAAAGCCTAATAAGCGTGACATACGGAGGCTCATTGTATGTTAATATAGAATGACAGCTAGTTATGACAGTCCAATTTTTAACTCCCATTTAATGTTCAGGCGTTTATTTGGGGACATTAAATTTGATCGTTCCAGCTCCACCCACTTACTGCCATGTGATTGTTGTTTGGTGGCGCTTTATGAAGTCTTTATAACTTATGTGTTTGCGTTTTAAAGACAAATGGACGCCTTCTTCATCTTTACGTGTAGCTGGCAAACCTAAACCTTGTTAGACCAGAAATCAATTACGCAAATTGCAGAATAAGTAGCGTCTATACGTTTGTACTATTAAACATTCTAGCTGTCCGTACCAAGCGCTTCGCAAATTCATTCCTCATACGAACCGCTAAAGAGTGGAATGAGCTGCCTGTCTCTGTGTTCCCTGATTCTTACAACCCAAGTCTCTTTAAGTCGAGAGTGAATAGGCTTCTTCTGGGCAGGCATGTAACATCCTAGACTGCATCATGTTAGCCAAACAAAATGGCGGTCAAATGATTGCCAGGTTTCTAACAAATAATAATAATAAAAATATTCTGTACCTCTATTAGGTCTTTCTGCATGCAGTTGTCCTAAGGACATGCAGGGCACAATGCTGATCTCTTAGCAATAGACAATTTTAGGATATTTCGTAATAAGCTTAAGAAACACTACCTGAACGAACATGCAGTAATGTAATTTGATAAATGTATGTAACCTAAGTTATATTTTTTTTTGTAACTAGATTAATATATTGTCATAATAATACATAAGATAATATAATAAATAATATAGTATAATATACGTAAATAACTCACCTACTAACTCGCAGACAAACCTATCATTAGGTTTTGTGAGGCAATTGAAAATTGTATTGTTTTTGTGAAATAAAATAAAAAAAAACATCAAAATGTCCGAACGTTTGGGTGGAAGTGCCGTACCTGTATTCCAAGTTCGAATCATCCAAAATCCCTGAAAACTTTGGCTTTGCCAATTGGGTTCATTTAAGTTTCCAGAATTCTTCACACACTTGGTAAAGGGTGCAGCTACATTTTCTACACTTTAATTAGTATGTTATTGTACCAAAGATTTACCATCAATGTTAACTGATATCATTAACTAACCAACAAAAACCATAGCGTAGGTACTAGAACGAACTATCTAACGAATAAATGATCGATTGTCAAATGTTTTATTTATTAATACTCAATAGGTATGAGTATCAGCCATTGTGTTTCAATTCTAGGAACTTTAGCAATGACATTTTACTATTCAAATGACATAAGTAACTAACTGCTTCCACATAATAAGCAACAGTAGCTAGAACTTCTATTGATTTCTTAACTAAACGTTACCTATTTAGAAAAACTTTTTTGAAATTTGAATTAGAATTTATGTAAATGAACACGATCTTTACAAAATCAGCTTATATAACGGATTCGTCCTTCGACCAACGCTATCGCGGTTGCAATTCCGATTTGCCATGCTCAGCATGATTTTGCGAAATTGTCACGCCCTTGTTTGGCCAATTTGGCAGCCGTTGAATATTTATCTATGGTTCTGCTTTGTCTAGTAATCCAAAAGCTATGGCTAGACGAAATAAAGGCATATCAATTTAATGAAGTTTGTTATTTTTTTTTTCTAAACCCATAAAGACTTACGGCCAGAATTAATAACCTATCTACAGATAGGGATTGGTTCAATCCAGATTAGTTGCTATGCAATGCTTGATATTAACATAGAATTAACGACAGTTGCCAGGGTGTTGCTAGGTGTTGCCTAGCAACTAATCTAGATCGCACCTATCCCTATCTGTGGATAGGTTATTAATTCTGGCCGTAAATGAAGCTTGTTAAAAAAATATTTTTAGGGAAAATTTAAAAAAAGAATCCGTTCGACAAACCATAACACATTCAGTGCTGGGCTTGTATAATAAAGTCTCATCAAAAAAATACGAAACGATGTGGCCATAGTTTTGGATGAACTGCCCCCCGATTCACGAACCGTCGGAAACGCTCCCGACAGCGGAATGTATGCTCAGTCTCTGTCACTTAATATAGAAAAGACAAAGCACAGAATTCGAATTCTATTCCGTTTCCGACGGTTCGTGAATCAGGGGACTGCTCTTATACCAACTTCTTTCCGAAAACCAACTCGACAGCACAATAAAATTGTTTTACTACGAACCCAGAATACGAATAGGTTAAGGCTGTATTCAAACGAGTACTGAATCAAATAAGCTAAGCCCAACCAAGGAGTTGGCTCTTACAGCACCTACGGGATGGATACTCTTGGTCAGCAGTGTTAATATACAAAACTACTCTTACATCCAACGATTGTCACATTGAATAGTCATTTCCTAGTTTTAATGATATGGTAAAATTCTAAACTTACACGTACTCATAATAATAATAATAAATAATAAATACCTTCTTACATTCACACCAATTATCTAAGCCCATTTTAATTTCATTAAGAAACTGTATCATGGAAAACTTGATAACGGATAAATATATACTTAAATACTTTTTGTTTGTAAATACATATTTAACATACAGTATAGTAAACACCCAGACCATGACAAATAGACATGTTTATGCACACAAATATTTGTCTTGTTCGGGAATCGAACCCGAGACCACTGGCGCAGAAGGTGGGTAGCCTACCCCTGCGCCAAATCGGTGGTCAAATACTCATAGTGTTTTGCTTTCGTTATACCACATAGCACATACCAGCCATTACAAAATATTAGCGTCATTTTCTTTCGTTTTAATCCCACTAGACGCACAACCGAGGTTCATTAAAATATTTCATAAGTTAACCGCTCATTTCTAGCTACTCTTTTCTTGGCAACTGGTAGAATTTGCAGCATGCGGTTAATTCTCATAACTAAAACATAATCCCACGAAAAACTTTCAATATGAGTCACATCTGCTACTTAGTATAAACAGGAATAGAAATTAACTTGAAACTTTATTTTGAGGTTAAGATTCGTACCAAATAGAAGGCAGTAATTTTTAATGATTTCCTCGCAAAAATATGAGAAGTCCTAGGTGCAGTGGTAAGCGTGCTTAGCCAGCGATCGTGATTCCTAAGCAACTTTCGCAATGTTCAATCACGGGATGGGTGACCAAAAATAATATACTTAAACTCCTACGTGCTTCAGAGGGCACGTAGGCTGCATTTGCAGCCGTTAATACGCGCATATCTGTATTTGGTCCGCTTGGTGGGTCATGCATGGCCCGATGAAAGGATGCGCCTCAGCAGAGTGACGATAATGATACACAAAAGTATTCCATAATCTTGTAAAAAATTATCTTATATCATTTTTGCCACTTTGATTTCGACAGATCATTACTTCACTTCATTCCACTACACAGTAATGCAAGCTTTACACATTATATCATACACTTATAAGGAATAAAAAGATTGGGTTCAGACAAAAATGCAGTGGCCTGATTACAAACGTCTTCATTATGACCCTGCACACGTTATCGCAAAAACGTTTTGAATGTTAACACTTATTCTGCAAATGAATACACTTCTTTTTTTACCCTATAAATCTTTTGCGTATTTGATAAGGCTCGCTTCGTTACTAGAAAACCTTGTATGGGAGGATTTATGGAATGTCGATGGTTTTTTGTTTTTATATCTTTGTAATAGTCGCCTATTATATTAAATTAATGGCCTTTAACGAGATTCTTGTGAATAATATTTTTTACTAATATTATAGTGTACATAAACTTAATTAGTTTCAAGTACAATGTGATATGAATTTTATATTCAGTAAAGTTGTTACTATTACTTTAAGTAGGTATTGCCTATTTATATATCAAAAACGACAATTATTTATAAACGTCATCGATAGGCTAAACAGGATTCTCACGATTTAAAGTATAATTATAAAATTAAAATAAAATTCGATGTCACGAACCCTTAATACAAAGTTTTACATATTTGAGAAAGTAGTTGTTTCTCAAATGTGTAGAAGTGTAGTTACTTATAAGAAAACAATAATACGTCTTACATTGAATATCGAATCACGTATTTACTGTTAACTAAAGTGAATTCAAACGACAGTCAATACAAACGTTAGCTTAAACAACAGATTGTTGCACATATAAAATGAATTTTCATTTCAATGTACTTACGTGAACATACAACTCTACATGCAGATACGCCATACATACCGTGTTTTTATGTTTGTATCGACACACTAGCGTCAAAGGCCCGCTTTTTTTCATACAGTAGCGTAGCACGAAAAACTGTCGTTATGGTAACCGTTTATCTTAATTGTATTATTGTGTACTAGCTGACCCGGCAAACGTTGTTTTGCCATATAAATTATAGTTTTTTACCTACACCAAAAGTTGCCTAGACCAGACAACAGATAGCGCTACTTATACACTACCAATAAAGGGGCCCAAGATTGGTCTCTATTTACCCGACTACGGCAAAGCAAAAAAAGGAGGGTTATGAGTTTGACCGGTATGTATGTATGTATGTATGTTTGTATGTATGTTCATCTGTTCCCGCATAACTTCTAAACTGCTGATCATATATTCACAATTGAGGTAACGTTAGAAGCGTCTTGATTGTCTGCTGGTTATAGGCTATGTCACGTCTCATGAAATTGAATATGGCGCCCTCTAGAAGACATAAAGTTGTGAACTAAAAAACTTTTTTTTGGGAAGAATATCGTGTGTGGTATCTAATGAAAGCTCTTGGTGAGCTCGTTTCAAAAATATATATTGTATTAGTTGTTGCTTGCGGCTTTGCTTGCATAAATCGAATTTTGACTTTATCACGAAATTCATCATCATCATAACGCCGAACGACGTCCACTGCTGGGCATAGGCCTCCCCCAAGGAACTCCACAACAATCGATCCTGCGCTGCCCGCATCCAGCGGCTTCTTGCGACTTTGACCAGATCGTCGGTCCACCTTGTAGGGGGCCTGCCCACGGAACCGGTACGCGATCGCTATTCGAGAACCTTTCCGCCCCAACGGCCGTTGGGGCGGAAAGGTTCTCTGCGCTATCTGTTTCGCACACTGCCACTTCAACGGTACAATACTTCGAGCGATGTCGGTTGTTTTAGTTCTCCTGTGAATCTCATCGTTTCTGATTCGATCGAGCAGGAAAATACCGGCTTTCCGCCCGCTCTCAGAAGCTCTGTTGTGCCCGCCTGCCGCCTTGTTGTTTTTAAGCTGCTTGAGAGCCATTGTTTTAAATTTGAGCCGGTATTGGTCGGAGCGTGGATTTTATCAGCCGCGATCTTTCAAGCTTAACATTGATATTCAATGTGCCTCTGACCATATCGGTGATCGCTTACTGTCTTAACAGCGGTAATCACACTGACATCATAGAGGATGTGCTTCTTGGTCGACATGTTAAAATCGATCTCGTTTTTGACATTACCGTCCGGGCTGATCCAGGTCCATTTGCCGGTTATGGGCTTCCTGAAGAAGGAGTTCATCATAAAGAGGTTCTCCGTCTCCATGAAGTCTGCCAACATCTGGCCGCTATCGTTCCGTTGCCCAAATCCAAATTGCCCCTCTCTCAACTCATCACTGCAACGTTGCCCCAACTTAGCATTGAAATCTCCCACCACAACCGTGTAGTGGGTTTTATAGCTATGCATGGGTTTCGAAACCTCCTCATACATATACTCCACTTCGTCATCGTCATGTGTCGAGGTCGGAGCGTATACTTGTATGACATTTAGCGAATACCGTTTCGATATTCTGAGTATCGGGTAGCGTATACGCTCCGACCTCGACACATGAAGTGTAACTTATCTACTAACAACCTCTTCCAACTCTATGAGCTTCGAGTCAGTCCGCAATATGCTCGTGTTGTAGTTGTAGGTTGCCAGGTCAAGTCATCTGTGTTGGTAGCCTGGTCTTACCCGGGGATTCTCAGCACCCCCTGCCCGCCGTTACCATAGCCGCTAGTAGCTAGGAATAGCGGGGCCGCCGTGGACTGGGGGCTGATTTTTTTGGTGTAAAACCATTTGGGGGGGGAAGGGTAGTGCTATTATTTTTATGTGCCGGAACTACACAGCGCAAAATTATGACCCCAAAATAATATAAATAAAAATTAAGTTCAAAAACTAAAACCCGACTACTGAAAAATGACGCTTTAAAAAGTATGAAACAAGAAAATATTCTCATCTGAAATTGCCGTGGTCGTATGCCTAGTCGTAGGTACTATAACAAAACAATATTTTCATTCTAGGGAAAAGTGGCATACGACCACGGCAATTTCAGATGAGAATATTTTCTTGTTTCATACTTTTTAAAGCGTCATTTTTCAGTAGTCGGGTTTTAGTTTTTGAACTTAATTTTTTTCCTACATATAAAAAATTACTCTGTGAAGTAGAGTGAGTGTCAGATAACTCTGCGCGCATGCGTGACTGGGGCATTTTAGGCGCTAGTTACAGTACATTTTTTTATTCTAAGCTTATGGAAAAGATTAGTATTCGATTTTGACCACGCAGACGTCAGTGATTACATACTCTTTGGAAACGGTAATGGAAGAAATGACAGTTTTGTATCGAAGGTACGACAGTTAAACGATTTTTCATAGAAAATTACAATTTTTACTCAATTTTCCGGAATAATAAGTAGCCTATGTTATTCTCCAGCTCCCAAACTACCCCCTTACCAAATATCAGGTCGATCCGTTGCTCCGTTTTGACGTGAAAGAAGGACAAACAAACAAACAAACAAACAAATAAACAAACAAACAAACACACTTTCACATTTATAATCACATTTATATTTATATTTATATATAATTTATCTATATATATAAAATCGAGGGGACATAACTCACTCATCACGAAATCTCGAAAACTACTGGACCAACGAAGATGTAATTTGGCAGGAAGGTAGATTATGCCTAGGAGACGTCCGCTAAGAACGGATTTTAGGAAACTCCCCCCCTAAAGGGGTAAAATGGGGGGGTTAAGGTTATATGGAACTTCCTCATTTATGGATTTAGAAGCATGAAAATTGGTACGTTGGTTATTGGTTACGACCAAAAATGATCTGAGTAAGCAAAGTAAAAAAAACTCCCCCTTAATAGGGTAAAATGGGGAGATAAAGTTTATATGGAACTTCTTCATTTCTGAACTTAGAAGTATGAAAATTGGTATGTTGAATACTAATCACGATTAAAAATTATCTCCGTAAGCGAAGTTAAAAAAACTCCCCGATAATGGGGTAAAACGGGCGGATTAAGCTTATATGGAACTTCCTCATTTCTAAACTCAGAAGTATGAAAATTGGTATGTTGGATACTGGTCACGATTGAAAATGATCTGCGTATGCGAAGTTATAAAAAAACCCTTAATAGGGTAGAAAGGGGGGATTAAGGCTTATATGAAAACCTCCTCATTTCTGGACTTGGGAGTATGGAAATTGGTGTGAAGGATACTAGGTCATGATTAAAAATGATCTGCGTAGGCAAAATAAAAAAACCCTAATAGGGTAGAAAGGGGGGCTAATGATTTTATAGGGCGGGTGGGGGGGCTAATGTTTTTATAGGGCGGGTGGGGGGTATTAAAGATACGGAGTTTGGATGTTTATGGCTCAATCACAACTAAACTGCTAAATCGATCGGGATAATTGAACTCTGGCCGGGAATATTTCATACGGTTTTTTAACTCGGTAAAGTACAATTCCCGTGGGATTGCATTGGAATAAACTCAAGAAAATCAGTATTACACATTTTTTAGCAAAGTATTGACTTGATTTTTAGCATTTTGGTAGTTGAAGAGAATGTTCGAATATTATTCATACGATAGTATAGTAGCTCCTGTTTGTCTAGGTATCGTACCTTCTTATGCCTAAACCACGGGTAGCGTGCTCGGTCTACGATGGATGAGGTTATGTGACTTTTACAATGTCATGGGATTGCTGTTAAAAAAAATATCGTGCTTCGGCAGACACGATGAGCTAGGGTTTCTGGCTGCATTTGGATTGGTTAGTACACCATAACTTCAATGGACCCGTGTGGAAGGTCATGGCCTATTCTCCTTAATATGAAGGCATGTGCCCCAGCAGCGGGGACATTAAAATAGATTGATGATGGTGCTGATGAGACCGTAGAGAATGCCTTTCTACCTACTTTTTGACACAAAATTTTGCGATGTAGTACCTACTCGCGGACGTAGTCGCGGCCGGCCATTCACATTCCTATTTCTACTATCCCTACTATTATTATAAATGCGAAATTGTATATGCTCACTTCAAAACGGCTGAACCAATTTTGATGAAATTTGGAATGGAGATAGTTTGAGACAGTGCTTCCGGGTGCTCTTACTAATTACTCCTATTCATGTCCTGATGCTAGGAAGGACATAGGCAAATTGTAACCGCGGGAATAAGGCTCATTCCCATGGTAAAATAAGTTTTAGCTCGGGCAAAGCTGTAGAATGGAATTGGTATTTAAGGCGATAGTTTGAGTTCATGGGAAGGATGATATTTAGAATAGAGACAGTTTAAGGCCCTGGAAAGGATATATTTTACTTTTTACCATGGGAAATATCATTTTATGGAAAAATCACTTTAAGCGCAGGCTAATTTGGGGGCAGAAATTGGTATTTAAGTAAACAATTTGAGACCCTGGCAAGGATTATAATAGGCTACTTTTACTTTTTACCACAGGATAGTACTTATCATATTCCCACGGGAAAATCAATAAGTAGGTATTATTTTTTTGTCCGTCTTTCATGTCCAAACGGAGTAACGGATCAATGTGATTTTTGGTACGGGGGTAGATTGGGAGAGAAAGACATCCCGGAAAATATTACATTCCATCAGGATAATGTCGTGTAGAACACGCGGGCGAAGCCGCGGGCGGAAAGCTAGTAATTTATAATATTATTAGTATATTAGTATATTAGTATATTAGTATATTAGTATATTAGTATATTAGTATATTAGTATGGATGAATACCACAGCAGCGCCTCTTTCTATTGTATAAGAAACTAAAATTCAATACAGTAGCAACATTTTGAGAGCTTTTGAAGAACGGTATAGTTTAATATTCGAATAGGTACCATACATGATGATAGTTTTCTATGCTAAGGGTAGGTACAGAGCATTTGGTTTGCGGGTGTATCGCTACAAATGAGCATAGGTACTAAGTATTTTATAAATAGGTACTTTGTGTTGCGCATAGGATTATTATATTCAATTGTGTTATTTCTCTGGTTGAGAGTAGCGTTAAGTAAGAAATTTAAGAAGCTAATCTTTGTTTGGTAATCGGCGGCTCAGCCCTAGGTTGCAGAGAAAATAGCACAGAGCCGATGGAAGCTAATAACAGAGTCTGTAGGGTTGTCAACCATGAGAAAGTCTTTAAAAATCTTCGGAATAATCAATTCGTAGTTAATAAACGCTCTATACGTTTTAAAAAATAAAAGTGGCATACAGTTCAGGACGGCAGTTTCTAAAACTAAACTACTATGGAATAATGATCGGATGTGGCACTGGTGTGAGAAAAAAATATATATAATTTTTTTTCAGAACTTTCTAAAATTATTTTCTTATTATTCGCAACTTTGACAAGGGGAATCGATTCACAAATAAATAAATCTATCTTTACGAATCGGATAACTATTAAACTGAAATTAAAATGTTCTTTTAACCCGACGACAGCAAAAGCAAAAAGGCGGGTTATGATTTTGACCGGTATGTTTGTATGTTTGTATGTTTGTATGTATGTTCATCTGTTCCCGCATAGCTTCGAAACTGCTGATCATACATTCACAATTTTATTATCGTTGGAAACGTCTCGATTGTCCGCTGGTTATAGGCTATGTCACGTCACATAAAATCGAATATGGCGCCCTCTAGACGACATAAAGCTGTGAACTAAATAACTTTTATTTAAAGAATACCGTGTTTGGTATCAAATGAAAACTCTTGGTGAGCAAGTTTCAAATCATAAATCGATTTTCGAAATTATGACTCCAAAATAATATAAATAAAATTATGTTCAAAAACTAAAACCCGACTACTGAAAACTAGAAGACTTTTTCCTAGAATGTAGTAAGTGGCATACGGCAATTTCAGATGAGAATATTTTCTTGTTTCATACTTTTTATAGCGTAATTTTTCCACTACGATTAAAGATAATTATTCTTGTCAACCCTAACGAAAATCAGTGCTTACGCTTTACCTTGTAATAAATAGAACAACGCTATGTTTTAATGGGATACCGTAACGTTTTGCCATAACAGATCATTCCACGTTTGTTTCGACATTCGGTAACAAGCTCGAAGACATGACGCTACATGGAAAAATAATCATGAGAAACTTACTCACACTTCGCGCAACTGTTAAGTTTGATAAAAGAGCCTTAATTTTACGGTAAACGAAAAAAAACCGAATCATACCTACTTTTAACCGCCTCTATCTATCTTTCCGTGGTCTAGTGGTTCACACCACCGATTTCAGACCAAGAGGTCCCGGCTTCGATTCCCAGTGGGGGTACATATTGTATTCGGTTTGGTTGGTGGTAGAACTTGTTCTTGTCCGCCTGGCTAGCTACCACCATCTTATTAAGTCTGACGCCATAACAATGATGTTTTCAGCATCATTGTGTTCCGGCAGTTAGAAATAAGATAGCCAGTTCCTCAGTGATTGAGGATTCCGGGAGTAGTGCGCTTCTGTAGATAAAAAAATACTTGATAAAATTCAATCGTATCAAATTAAAATAAAAAATTTATTGTTTAAACCAATTTTGTGTATGGACGTATACTTTAGTATTATTAAAAGCCTATTTACATCGTGACTTTTTCACGCGCCCGTCGACGCGCGTTAGGGACGCGATACGCATGCAAGTGACTCGCAGCCTGCAGACCTTTTCACACCTATATTATTCAGACGCGCCGTTGACGCGCCTATGTATCTGTAGATACAAACGTCCAACGTATCTTTAAATAAAAACCAACTGTAGCCCTAGCATGAAAAACTGTCAATATGGTAATCGAATAGGTACCTAGTAAACTATACCATCCTATAAAAGCTGCCAAAGTGCTGCTGTCAAAAATATATTGAATCCTAGTTCCTTATACGACCGTAAGAAGCACTGCTTGGGTTTTCATACAAAATTATTCGATCACGATAACCATTACGATATCGATAGTTTTTCGTGCAGTTTTAAGTACAGCTCTGCTGACCCGACTTTTTACGGACGCTGCAGAAAGACGCATTTTGCATATAGGCTCTGAACAAGAATAAGTTTTAACATTTTAGATTTTAATTAAAATATGATGGTAATGCCCGAATACTCGTACGCTAACTACTTATCTTTGGGAGCGTCTCACACATCGCCCTGTCACTTTAAATGTCAAACGTATGAAAGAGATGCCATGATGTTTAAGACGCTCCCAAAGATGATTTGCGTACGAGAATTCGGGCGTAAGACTTTTACTTCTTTTTTTCGCTCGGACTGCTACTACAGATAAGATTGCTGCTGCTAAGATTTTTTCTTCTATGTTTTTTTTCTAGATCCGCCATCCACATACATGTATATGTTTATAATCCCTCCTTTACCATGTTGCAGTCACGTTGTACAGTATGTAAAACATCCTACCCGTTGGGCTAGAAACCAGAATGAGAAACATATCATAGTATCTTTATATGTCGACAGCCTCACCTTATGTTTATGTTGATTTATCTGAATGTGTTACATCGATTCAGTAATCTTTAATTTTGCAACGAAAACGTGGCCAAAGGGTACATAAATAAATAAATTATAGAGTTTATTGCTAAAATAAAATTAAGACAAATGACGGATCATCATCATCATCATCATCAGCCATTTAATGTCCCCACTGCTGGGGCACTGGCCTTCCTTATGGATGAATAAGATAATAATACTAGGATAATACTAGTAGTATAGTAGTAGTAGTACTAGGATAATACTCGTAGTCCTAATTAGAATTACAGTTTAACTGCCGCACTCAGAGACGTCCATTAAATTTAATTGGCATTAAATTATCATTTCTACTTTATTCAATAGGTACTGGTCATAAAAAAGAGACAGATAGAGATTTAATTATCAATTAAAGTTAATTGGCGTCTCTGAGTGCGGCAGTTTAACTCAAATTGTTTTGATCAAGTGGCTCCCAAGCCTAAAATTTTAAGATGTCGAAGTTTTTAGAGTACCTACTTATCCTACTTACTACTATATTAATATCATAAATGTGAAAGTTTAGATGTTTGGATGTTTGTATGTTTGTTACTTAATCACGCCAAAACGGCTGAACGGATTTAGCTAAAATTTGGGACACAAATACTTTGTAACCTGGAGAGGAACATAGGCTACTTTTTGTCCCGGAAAATCATCACATTCCCGCGGGATAACGTCGTGTAGTCCACGCGGGCGAAGCCGCGGGCGGAAAGCTAATTAATAATAAAAAATTTGCTCACACACTCAGACGCGTGCTTATGAATATCAGAAGAACTTCATAGTCAAGTATTTTACCTTCTTATGTTTTAATTTAATTTAATACATACACGGTATTTTTTTATCGCCCCGGATAATTTTACAGATTATTCTACTCATGAAAACAATCAACTTCTATTATGGGACCAAAACACAAATAGCTAAAAAAAATCAGCTGTTCCATACATTTTGATTAAATATTTTTGTATTGTATTTAGTATGGAACGGCTGTTTTTTTTTCGCGATTTCAGTCTTGTTTTGTTTTTTTTTCATGAGTAGAATAATCCCTAAAATTATCAGGGGTGATAAAAAAAATTACGGTGTATATTATGTTTTTGTCGTGAATCGAACACTCAGTTTAATGACGCCCCGGGTCTATAATCTCACAGTAATGCGGTCGTAGAATTTACCAGCCTAACGGCCGAATACTTGAACGCTACTAACTTTAGGAGCCTCTTAAATATTACCCTGTCACATAAGTAATTGTTAAAAGGTATTAATGAGACGCCATGACGTTTTACACCCTTCTAAGGTTAAGGCGATGATTCCCGACCGAAATAGGCACGCTAACGCTTGCTCGGCCGCGCGCGATACACTTCACGCGGACGGAGCGACAGCCGGCAGGGAACTTTGAACTCGCGAGTGTCCCGCGAATCGAAAATCACTTAAAATTCAATTAAAAATTGAATGAAAATAAATTTTAAATTTTTACAACCGGAATCCCTCGGCTATTCAAAGACACTTATTTTCGTATATTTTTCATTAATTAAACCAACTATACTGCAAGTAATAGGATATTTGGATTACGATTAGACGAATGTTTGGGATTTTATTTGACACAGTTAAATATCACCAATCGAAAAAAAAACGGCCGAAAGCACTAGATGAATAACTGTAAGTATATAGTCCGTTCGGTTAGATAGTGTCGGTACACCCGCACGGCATTGTGGCAGAGCGACACTATCTAAGCGAATGGACAATTTGAGTACTTGTGGTTTGCGAGTAATCCATTATTTAAAATACCATATTTTCGGGAATCGGCGCCTTAAGAAGCGTTCGAGTATTTGGCCGTAAATAATCGTAGTACTCGAAATCTGAGTATATATAAATCGTAAATAATCGTAATAACCAGAGTAGATATCTTGATATCTAGTGGTCTATAAATCGCTTGAATATCGCTCATATTTGTACGACGGACACGTTTTTAATTGTGATAGTATAAATCTCGTAGCAAGATGCGCTCGTGAGGAAGCAATATTGCGCATCACGCCTTGAGCCTTCTCACGACGGGTCAGAGCGGCAGCTAAACAATCTTATTCCAACACCGATAGAAAAAAATAGGTATAAAAAATCATTAAAACCAATTCTGAAAATGAGCTCATCGAGAACGATGTGAGAAATGAGCGGTTTTTTATGAAAATCAAAATAAACTTTAAGTTTACAGCCAACCCTTTATAATAAATTAGAACCTTAGCAATTTTCTTAAAAAGGACATTTTTCATTTTCGGCTAGGACATTGTACACTATTCGTACTAATAGTAAAAAATATAGTAAAGTCAAATAAAATATTAAAATTCTCATTGTCTTTCTGGATAAATGGTACAAAAATAAACTTTGAAATAAAAATTCTTTGCCATCAATGGTCACACTGGCAAATATATTTAAATCACGTTCGGAAACTTTGATGTTTCTGTACGAAAAAACGATGACATTGACGACTGATGATAATCTGTCAATGTGAACCTTTTTTTTAATGTTATAGTGTGACATTTTAGCGCCATATTGAATCGGGGTTGCATAATTATTAAGACTAGATAATGCTTTTGTACTATCAAACGCGTTAGCTTATTGCGATATAATTAGTTTTCAGTTATTATATTTATCTTTTGCTTGCCTATGGTATAGTGTACAAGGTCCTAGCCGAGGCTCCATACAAAATTGAAAAATCTCCTTTCATACAACCAATTATTAAAACAGAAAATGGCGTTTATTGAAAAAGATTCGTATGACAGAAATTTAAAAATGTCAAAAGTTATTTAGAAAACTTTTAAAGCAAAAAGTGGCTAAAACCGGAGCTTCTGCCCTACTTTTACCCTTATATGTAATATACATCAGTTTCAATAACGGTTATTTGATTTTTCTCTTACAAATCACTCCACACACAATTTAATATCGATATTAAATCATTTCAAAATTTCATTGTAATTTTTCGCAATCAGCCATTTCAATTTGTCCCAATATTCTACTGTTGCCTGAATTACCCTCTTTAGTAAATGAGACATGTTCTATCAAACACGATCACAGCCTCAGACCGATAATTGAAAATCAGTCGACGTGATCATATTGAAAAGTTGCAACATCTACTTATTTGCAATTATTACAGAAGTTAATTCCAGAATAGAAAGTAATATTGTCGCTGAAAATAGTAATAAATAGCAGTCTAAAACTAAGTTTGAATAATTCAATCTTGCATTAATCTTCACATCATCATCAGCCACTAAACATGACATGATGTGGGGACATCAAAATGTCCTCACTGCTGGGGCACTGGGCCCCGATTGCGGTAATTCTATGACGCATTAGTCAAGTGTACGTGCAGTTGACGTGCAAAACCGTTTTTGATAACGCGCTGCTTTGACAGTGCGACAAAGTTTTCTGTTCCGGTGATAATCTTTGAAACTAAAACAGTTTTCATACGACAGTCTATTTTGACAGCTAGTTTCGTATTGCAAGTGGCTCCTCTGTCACGGATGTCACCGGACCAGACAGGATTGTGGGACTATAGGTTTGCTTGACGTGTGCGTCGTTATGTCATTACGGCAATACGAAGTCAAACGTCAAGCCGCAAACGTGATCAAGACGCGCTGCATAGAATTACTGCGATCGGCCTGCTGGTCTTCCTTATGGACGGATAAGGAGAATGAGCTATTACCCACTACGCGGGCCCAATGCGGGTTGGTACTGGTTAGGTGTTAACTACTACAAAATTGCAGCCGGGACCAACGGCTTAACGTGCCTTTCGAAGCACGGAGGAGCTCGAGATGAAAAGTTTTTGATCACCCATTCCTTGACCGACGTTCAGAAGTTGTCTCATACATTGGTTAAGTGTCGTATTCGTTTACTTTAATATTTCATGTTTAACTATAGTGTTAACACAATGAAATGATTTTCATGATTATACTAACATCAACACTTCAGGTATGAATGATTTATGACAGTAAGTATATAAATAAAAGCCTTTTGTTAATTAAACTGTAACGAATTCATTTCGAATACTCAGTATATTCAAAACGACACTGAATGAGTATGCAAATAGTTATTATTTGCCCTTTTTTGTAAAACGATCTTGATGCATCAGTGGTATAATACCTCTTTTCATACTTCAGGGGCTCAACGTGAAGAGTTTGTTTTTGCAAGCACTAATCTCTCCTTATCCATCCATAAGGAAGGGCTGATCCCCAGTAGTGGGGGTATAAAACGGCTGATAATGATGATGATGAAACTTTGAACGACATGTGTTGGATTCCAGTAAATTTTCGTTTATGGTACAAAAATTAATAGGTAGTTGACAGAAGCACTTTGACAGCTTTTGACAGATGGTATAGTTTACTATAACAATTATTACCATAACGATAGTTTTAGAGCAAACATTTTTAATGTCTGAATATAACCCTAATTATGGTTATAGGAAAAATGTGATAGTAAAAAACCACGAGCCCTATAAGTAGCTATCAGGCGGGATTTTTTTACTATCACATTTTTCCTATACTTACAAAATTGCATTGTGAATGCATAAAAATAATATAAAATCCTAATTATGGTTTCCTCTACAAAAGCTTACAAAAGAGATAAAACTATATGCAAGATACATACCTACGTACGTACACCTACGTTGTTTCACTGATACTTTTTGATTTTATTTTTAACCATATTTGTTTTTCATTTCTTTTACATAATTAAATAATTGGTAGGTTAATTGTGTTAATTAAATAGCACTTTAGATAACAAGGCGGTAGTTTAATTGCATGATAACTTTCTAAGATTTCGTTATAATTCGTGCCTTATTAAAACTAGGTATATATTGAGCACCTCTTAAATCTGTTTGTAGTAGGTATTAGGTAATTATTTTTATAAGTAATTATCCGCGTGGTACCCGTTCCCGTGGGAATATCGGGATAAAATATAGCATCTGTCACTCGGGAAGAATCTAGCTTCCTACTGGTGAAAGAATTTTCAAATCGGTCCAGTGGTTTTTGAGTTTATTCATTACATACATAGATACATACACATCTTTCCTCTTTATAATATTAGTATAGATATAGATTAGTGCTTGCAGTTCATATCTTCTTTTACTTAAGTCTGTGGACTCTATAGCAGATTTTTTGTCACGTCACAATAACAAGTAATGGTTTAAGTTTAAATACTTGTTACAACTACAACCATCCATATTGATGGAAGTCCTTATATTTAACTTAATAGAGTTCAAAATGAGTTTGTTCTGTTGCCTTCCTACTTCTACCTAGGGTTGGAACTTCAGTATGCAATGAAGAACAAAAAGCAAGTCTTGAAGGTGAACAAGAACAAATTATGGAGGCATGTCGGTATGTACACTACCTACCTCATCAACAAGTCAGTATAGTGCTCTATAATAGTATTATGTATATCTTTCTCCAGACGCCGTAGGCTTATGTATTTACATAAATTAGCATTTTTCAATTATAATTGTCTTTAACCGTGATAATAATTATGGCATCAACCACTCCGAAATTGCAGTTGTTTAAAAATTTATTTTAAAATTTTGGCTGTACATATTTGCATGTCTCTGTATGGAAACACTGTTTTTCATTATAGCTTAAAAGTTGTACAAGATGAATACGTTATAAAGGTTTATAATTTAACAAAAGAACAATTGATTTTTCAATCCTTGCTTTGTAAAAGATAAAAAAAAAATAAAAAAAAAATATGTACCTACAAAAAAAATCATAGTATTTCTCATATAGGTAACTAATGGAAATCATCCTGAACATTTAGGGACATGGCTAGTTGTAAGAGTCAGTTCTTTTCATAGTTGGCTGTGAATTAACTTGGAGCCATAAAGTTAATATACCTATTAGTACATGGAAATCGTACCAAATAAGTGGTGTTGCCTTGCATTAAATGAGGTAGTTCTGATTTTTTTATATGTTAGTAGTGATGAGATAGTAATGACAAATCCAAGTTTTCCACCTCGAAAGCCCTCCGGATCATTGTTAAATATTTAAAAATCCAATAAATTTTCAGATTATTTTCAGTTTTTGTAAATTTTTACCACCAAGGATCTGAGTCACGGCAAATGTTACTATGCACTCTTTAAAGTAGACTAAATTTGCAATAAAAAAAGAGTAATTGGGTTTTTGTAAGCCAAATAGTTTTTAAGATACGGCTATTTTAAAATTTGCAAAATCACAAAAAAGGAAGTATTACAGTTTTTTTATTTTTCGTCAACTTTGACCCCCTAGTAGTGGGTTTATGGCAAAAGTTTTTTATTAGTTATTAAAATCCATTAAATTTCCAACAAAATGAGATTAATTATGCCGATTTACACCAGATAGTTCCTAAGACACAGCTGTTCAAAGTTATAGAGGTAGGTAAGTAAACAATTATGTAATAGAAGGCTTTGCAAAAGGTAGTAAGCCCTAAAGGAAGAAGGATCTGGGAGACGTTCCCGTTCTACCTTATTAATGACACGCAAACCTTAATCACCTTGAAAGCATACCAAAGATGTAAGGTTGTACCAGCAGATGTGGTTGCAGGAAAGCAAAACTCAAATGTTCCGGTGTTTGCAGCTACTGCATTGGCCAATCTACGAGAACATACCAGACCTGATTGTGATGATATTGATGAACCATTGATTGATAACCCACCATCAAAGGACGATTTTGACCGTCCTGAGCAGTTCGATGAAGAAATTATACCTCAGCAAGCTGCCCCCAAAAAGTGTGCTGTGGATTCAGAGGACGTGCCTGGTCCATCAAAATTATACATACAATGTACATAATTGATCCCACCACCTCCCAGATCCTCCTTCCTTTAGGGCGTACTTCATTTTGCAAACCCTTCTATTACATAATTGTTTACTTACCTCAATAACTTTGAACAGCAGTCTCAGGAATTATCAAGTGTAAGTTGATATTACTAATAGGTCTCATTTTGTTGGAAATTTAATGGACTTTAATAACTAATAATTTATCTTTTGCCATAAACCCACTACTATGGGTCAAAATGTCGAAAACTAAAAAACTGTAACTCTTCCTTTTTTGAATTTTTGCAAACTTTTAAATTGCCCCATCTTAAAAACTATTTGACTTACAACAACCAAATTATTCTCTTTTTATTGAAAATTTAGTCTACTTTAAAGCGTGCATAGTAACTTTTGCCGTAACACAGGTCCTTGGTGGTAAAAATTGATAAAAACTGAAAATAATCTGAAAACTTATTGGATTTTTAATTATTTAACAATGATCCGGAGGGCTTTCGAGGTGGAAAACTTGGATTTGTCATTACTATATCATCACTACTAACATACAAAAAAATCAGAACTACCTCATTTAACGCAAGGCAAAATGTACGATTTCCATGGACTATATCGGGGTATATTAACTTTATGCTTGGAGCTTAATTTGTTTTTGATAGATTTTTTACGCTACAATAGTTACTTTTTGCCGTAATGAATTAATTATTAGTAGATGTTACATTCTTAAATAATTAACAATGATACAATCTAGACAGCTTTTAGTTTTTGCGTATCTTGTTATTTTGTACAGTAAAGTGGTTTGTCTCGCTCTATATTTTCTCAAATGTCATCGACTTAACTTTTTTATAGAGTTGTTGTACTAGATGAACTAGAGGACAAGTATCGTGAAGGTCGTTTTTTATACGGTAACTAACATTTAACATAAATCTTATTGGGAATATTTTTGTACAACAAATTATAGCATATTAACATCTAAATCTAATTTCGTGCCATGTTCACAGAGTTATAAATATATTTGTAATTTATCATGGAATGTCTTCACTGTGAGGAAATTCATTTGAATTTATTGAAGCTAGGAATTTTAAAATATGTTGATGGTCTAATAACAAAAGTGAAAAAGCCTTCAATTATAGAAACATACTCTATGGCTGTTAAGGTTTTTCATATCTTACCTATTGTAAAGTTAAAAAAAGATGAATTGTCACCTGCCAAAATAAAAACAAAAGACTATTAATAAACTATTGCATTAACTATCCTCCTAACACTTTTTGCCACCAACGTAACTACCGTTACTCTAAAAGCCCTACGATTAATATTGATACAACTAAAACAATTTCTGCTCACGCTTCTGTCGACCAGTACGAGTTTTCGCAATTGTATAGTATCCATAGTGAGAAGCAAGTCGTGGTCTCGCCGACCGTGAGCGCAGCAGACGAGTCGTCAATTTAAACCTAAAGCTGAGTACAAACTAACCCTTATAAAGAGAGTTTTATACCAACATTAATCGATACTTATAAAAATTGTGAAGCACAATCAATACTTAAAATGACGACCACTCTCCCAAGAGTGTATCGACATAAAAAAATATGATATAAATCAGATAGTAAAGTTTTCTCATAAAAAATAATGGTGTAAAAAACGTCTGTATGGGAAACTTGATCAAAACACTAGTGCTATTACGGCGTGGTAAATAAGAACAAACGATTCCACAGCACGTCGTATATTTAAAATATCAATAAAAAAATCCTGTAACAGGTTTTATATTGGCACTTAAATAAAGTAATATAAGTAGTAATATAGTAATTGTGACGAAAGTATGTTAATTTATTAAAATATGTTTTTAAATTCCATGACCCGAAACAGATAACTAACTAATATTCTATGACAATGCATGACATTGAAAAGTATTCTTTTTCAGAACCGCACATATAAATTTGACAACTGCTTTCGAATTCCTTGGAGGTTACAAAAATGATACCGTGAAAATATAGGATAAAAAATAACGTGAAATAGAATAGTAACGACGCAAAGTTACAGTGCTATACCTTTTATCTTATCTTTTTTTGTCTTAACAATTACTGGTCAAAGAAATACGTGGCTCTAGTTTTTCATTCTGTCACATAGATTTAATCTAAGAGGCTGTCAAAAAGAACTGTCAACTAAAAGAAACGATTGACTTAAGATGTTTATCTACCTATTACGCTATTATAATTAATTAATACAAATAGCAATAATTTTGGTGTTTAACTCTGGAATTTATCAAATCATTTCGAGGTATTCCAGTTACGGCACCACTTTGAACCGCACCATTTGAATGGCACCAAAAGCATTCCCATTACGGCACCATTTGGTGCCGTTCGAAAAATGAATGTCTACATTTGCTCGTGACACTGGACAGATCTGAAGAATGGTGTACTTACATATTTATTTTGTTGTAAGAAAAAATGAATTTGTATATCTTTAGTAATAGAAACAAAGTAGATGATAATGACAACTTTAAGAAGACTTTTCTAAATACTTAGGTGAGGAAAAGCTTAAAAATATACACTTTTATTTGATCGTCACATATTGGGAAAGGTTCCTAATTAGCATATTTATTATTTAAAGATAAATTCGTTATGAACATTTGTCTTCAAACGTAAACGTTAGTTACGGATAACAGACCTATTAGTATTTATTTCTTTACTCTGAATCTGTGTCGGTGCATACTAAATACTCTTATAATGTATAATGTTGCTAAATTTCGTCACCAGTGTGTACGCAGCCTCTCACTGTTATCCTCCCAATATCTACAGTTGCACCGAGCTTCGCCGCCCGCCATAAATCGCACATAATTATACTTTGATGTAACCGTGAAAGATGATGTAGTGGCCGTGTTCGTATCCAGATTAATTGTTACCGGAACTTTTTTCGACTTTAAACAACAACAACACATGGCAAGATCACGAACCAGCAGTTATTTGAACTCTGCAGTTTAAACTTTTTCATCAATTATTTTGTTGCTCTGATTGTAGTTCAGATGTGTTTATCCTCCCGATATCTAAAGTTGCTCGCACATCATATTTTTGTACTTTGATGCCACCGTGAAAGATAATGTAGGCTCCAGATTAATAAATTAACTGAACTTTTTTCGACTTTAAAGTAGCCAAAACATGGTAAGATCGCGAACTGGCTATTTGATAACATTTGTTGTTTTTTTACATTTTCAATTTGTTTGTTACTCTTAATGCAACTATGAAAGATATTATGATGTATGTTTTTCGACTTTATAGTTTACTAGCTTTCCGCCCGCGGCTTCGCCCGCGTGTACTTCACGACGTTATCCCGCGGGAATATGACATTTTTTCGAGAGAAAAAGTAGCCTATGTTCCTCTCCAGGCTACAAAGTATCTGTGTTCTAAATTTCAGCCAAATCCGTTCAGCCGTTTTGGCGTGATTGAGTAACAAACATCCAAACATCCAAACATCTAAACTTTCACATTTATAATATTAGTAGGATAGCTTATCCTATGTCGTTAAGAATGGATGTTTATGAAAAACCTTCTTTTTTATTTATTTTTTTGTTTTAAATACTTTGATGCAACTTCAGATGCAACGGTGAATGATGATGTAGTGTCCGTGTTTATAAGTGCCTATGCAGACCGCAACTTTTTGAAGCGCCGTAAAAAACGCGCGTCGACGGCGGTGCTTCAAAAAGACAGGGCGCTACATAGCGTCTGTAGCAACATGGTTTTTATGAAGGACTGACTGACTGTAGTGGTTTATTATAATTCTACCTACCCTAATACTACTACTAATTTAACGTAGTTTCTTACATTTTCTGTCGTATTTATACTGGTCTCCTTCGCTATCGTACAGTTCATCAAAGCTCGTGACTTCCTTTTATACTTCCTTGATTTAATCGAGAGTCGTGCGTTTAGGTCTTTTATTTTTACTGAGTTCGTCTTCTCAGAACTTTATAGGAGTACTAACTACTGCCCGTAGCTGCGTCTGCGTGGACTTTACTCACGTGAGCTTTTGCGTTAATTTTTTTTTTTTGAAAAAGCTAAGAATAACTATTTAATATCTATAAAGTGAGAGTACTCTTTTGTTAGTTTGTTTATTCGTTTATTGTTTTTTACTTCTCTCTTTCTTTCTTTCAGTTTTCCTTATTGTCTTTAATAGATTTCGCGAAGATTGGTCGTCTGTGCCCAGTCTCTCGTGTCGAGTTGGTGAAAACCCCGTCTATTCGTCGGTCGGTCGTTCTTCAAGGTCCAAACAAAATCTTAAAAATAATATGAAATTGGTTCGAAAATTCATACATAAAAAAATAGTATTAAGTCTAGATATTTTACGCATTTATAAAATTGTTTTGAACCCTCCAAAAAGTTTTTCAGGTTAAATATAGTCTAGAACTAAAACTTGCAATCTATAAAGACAGTATTCGAATTATTTGACGGTACCACGATATTATGACATATATAGGTAGGTACTTTGTTCAAATGTAAAATGTTATTCAAATCACCAACTTATTGAGAAATCACAAAGCAGCATACAATACAATAACATAAAACAAAGTAACAACTTGTTCAGTGGAATGCAGTCCAATTGTGATTAAATATAATGCAGGAATGAAATGAAAAAACTAAACAGCCTTACTAAAAATAACTGTATAAATCATGGCATCTATAAAAATAAAGTACTTATGCAATTTAAATTTTAATATTAAAGCGATTAGAACCATAAGAGATTTGGAAATCAGATCGGATGATGAAAATTGCACGTTCGATTTCACTATACAAAAGGACAAATTACTACACATACTATTTTAGTATTATTTATCGCTAAATTATATAAAAAACTAGTAGTGGGATTAGGGCTACCGCCCGAAAGGTTTGCCCAGATTTGTTTGGAATCCAGGCGAGGAATCCAAATAGATAACATCTGATTTTAAATAAATAAGCACTAATACAATTATGTATTTAAAGGGCTATAAATTAATGATAATAAATCTATCGACTATTGCAATTTTCTTTTTTTAAATAATTTTTTTGTCGACCGAAAAGGAATCATGTAACATAAGGCAGTGAGTAATTGCATCACTGATATCTTTACTCTTATTTTTTTTACCAAAAAGAGTGAGAGTTATATACTTTATGCTATCATTACATTCTTTTTCATGAGAGTCCATAAAAAATCGTTTTCACCTATAAACTTTAGATTCGACGTCAGCAAGCTTAGTGATGACAGCCCTAATTGTGGGTGGAACATGTATTGGCTACTTATTTTTTACAGTTGTAAGACCTTGCAATGAATTATACAAGTTGCCACTAATATACCTCAAGTCATTAATCAAAAGATTAAGTGTTTTGAACTCAAATCACTTCCCTAACTTTAATTATCAAATAGAAGTTTGATTGTGTTATTTTAGCGAGATTATGACAGCTTGAAGTTTAAAAAGGTAATTAGAGCAAAATCGAATTGACAGCATATTCTAATTGACAACTTATGCTTTTTAGAGTTCAGGGTGCCTACCATCAACTTTTAGACAGCGATTCAAAAATAGCGCGATGCAGAATAGGTTCCTAAAATGAATTGCTTTCTTTCGTACTCTGACCTTCTAAAAACTGGATCGCAAATGAATTGCTACATGTGAATGACCGAACGATTTGTGTCCTTATTTCTTCCACCCGTCGCTTTCACTCGATTCTGTCATGCCCGGGGAGTGAGAGGGACGGGAATAACCTGCAGGTGTCATGTTAGCTTTGCCGAGTTATAAGTCAAATAAGCCTACATGACAGCTTAGCGGCTGTGAAATGTCATTGAATGATCACTGAATCGCTGTCATTGATATTAAGCTGTCGTGGTACGAATAAGCGAAGCAGATCAGTTTAGGTCCTAAACAAAACAGCAATAAGAGTTGATGGTAGGCACCCAGCTATCCGAAAGCTATCCGAAAGCATCATGTATTTATTTGAATGTCTGTCTGCCACTTTCTTAAATACAAGTGAAATAACAAAGTAAAAGTAAAACACTGAATTTCTAATATTGATGGGGTATTTATCAACAAATCTAAATATTTGTTGTCACCTTAGGGTGGTAAATGAAAATAAACATTTATAAAAATATCAACCTACAAGCCTCAAGAATAATACAACAAATGTGTTAGTTAGGTTCGATTAGCTACTAAAAGCCTCGCAAAACTTTCGTGGCATAATAATATAATCGAATAGAAAAATCAACTTGTACATTTAAGTCATCGTTTAGTGCATATGAAATATGGTTTAGCGTTAATCCAAAATGTCAAGTACCACTAACTCGTTGGTTAATGTATTTTGGTAGCAACAAGTTAACCAACGCAATCTCTGCGTGTAACCGCATAATGAGTATGCTAACTATTTTGCATCTTCTTGAAACTTATGACATTGTAATTTAGGCTTACTCTGTTTTAGGACCTCTTTCAATCTGCCTTGATGTTGGCTACACTGCTGCTTATATTAAAAATGTCGCAAACACAGCTGATAGTAAGAATACAATGTATAATGAAATATTGTGGTATATATTTTATGCTTCGGTTTTGATGTAACTTGTCTATAATTCTAATTAATAATTGAAACTTAAGCGTTTTCTTTCTCGCTTGCACGTTTATGAATATGTTCTTAGACAAACGAAAATGATTTGTTTGTTTTTCGGTACATCACAAAATAAGTACTTTTTTATTTCGGAAAAAGTGTTGTGATGAATTAGTAACCATAAATAAAATAAATAAATATTGGACACCATTACATACATTGTTCCAATACCAACGTATAGTAGCTTTAGCACTAGTATTATGGAAATTGGAAACAACGACGGGTATTTACCACATACACCCAGACCCGAGGATATATTGAAAAGTTCGTTTTCAACATTTACCCGATCTGGGATCGAACCCGGGACCTCTAGAGATAGCGGCACCTTGAAACTGGTGCGTACATCACTCGGCCACGGATGTCGTCAAATACCAAGTCCCTCCAGTGACTATATCCCTCCAGTTACCCATAAAATGTATTAAAACATAGGCTACTATTATATAGATTTTACAAAAAATGTTATATAAATAGAAGCCTGTGTTATTCTGATATATAAGCTAAATATTACTGCTTTCATCTAAATCCATTGTGTAGTTTTTGCGTGAAAGAGTAACAGACATACATACACACATACATCCTCACAAACTTTCACATATATAGTATTTGTACAAGCGTCATATTTACTATGACAAAGTAAATACATAAGCGATCATCACTTCTGAGACAAACTGACTTCAAACAACTTACCTATTTGGATATATAGTTTATGTATTTATTATTAATAGTATGCTTATTATTATAATGCAATCCAATGCACCTTATAAAATCAACAGCTCATCTACGCAAATAAGCCTTATCATGGTCATACACGGCACGAACGAGGCTTGGTCAATTCTTACTAAGGTACAAATCGTGCAATGATTAATTCAGTATTTACCATAAAAACTATTTAATTAGATGAAGATCATTTTAATATATTAGGGGTTAAAGTATCAAATTGCCGTTTTGTATGAAGATTTTTGTACATTTTTTTTCCCATACTAACGTTTTTGTAATTTATTCAACGACTAATATTAAATATGTAACTTTATAAAATTTACACACGTATTTATGGACATTTTAACTACTAAATTACATATTCGTTAAGAGCAAAAAAAATATTTTTACTAAGTTTCAACTAATAAAGTACGAAATTCTGGAAACAAAAATAGTCGTAACTTTCGCGATAAGTTTTTTCTATGGAAATAATTAATTGTCGTGGTTATTAAATTATTAAGTTGCTCAATACGGTCTTAATGTAACGAAATATTAATGAAATTATATATTTCTAATATCATAAAAGTTGTAAAGTTATATGTGCAAAAGAAAAAGAACGGCAATTTCATACTTTAACCCCTATTATTTGAAGAATTTGACGTAAAACAAAAATTATATTCTATTCTTGTACTTCAATTGTTAAATCTATTAGTAAGCCGGAACGTATACTAACTTAAAGAACGTAGGTATTTACTTACATTTACACTATCAATAAGAGTCTGTTGTTTAATAGCATTAGTTTCTTATATAATATTTAGCTTTATCACCACTTAACATCAGGTGTGATAAAGGCTTGGTGCTACCCAGATGTGGATAAAAAAAATACAAAACATGAAAACTATAAGAGGCGAATTTTATATGATGCTATAATGTAAAAAATGAATGCAGATTCTTAGACGAGCTTTACAAATATACCTATTTACAAAAAATGTTAAATTATGAAAAATATTGTGTACTAAATTCCATCCACACAATTTAAATCTTCAGATAAACTTATCTCTATTGAAATAACATAATTTTTAATATTGCAAATCGCAAGTGCAGTTCGACATTCCTGATTAGTATTTTTACATATTGCATACAACCGTCCTCGTAAACTCCAACTCAATTGGCTTAAAACCAACCTGTCGATAGCCTATTTGACACAAATCGCCTGACAAATTGACTTGTAAATACTACTTGCATGCAAAACTAGCGAATGCGCACCTATTCTCGACTATTTCGAAACACTAATGCACTGTCTTACTGTTCGTGATTGATACTTAAGCTTTGTATTAAAATGATTGTTTAATTGCTATTGGTAGATGCAAATGCCACAGGTACTAATGAATCATCGCATTAAAGTTAATTTAATTGACATTAAGGCCTTCGGTTTTGTTTAGCTTTGATTTTGTGTGTTTTGACGTTCTAAAGCTTGTTAAGTGGTTTTATTTCTGTTCCAATGTCGTTTTACACTTTGTTTTCGAAGAAATTTTATACAAATCCCAACTTTGTCATAAACAAGAATGATACTTTCTTGCGCTATTTTTAACGTTTTGACTTCGATTGCGCTGTAACAACCTTGATTAAGATATGAATTGAGTTTTGAAGCCTTCTTGAGTCCCCAGAGCATGAAAAACTATCATTATGGTAATCGAATAGTAAACTATACCATCCATCAAAAGCTGTCTCAGTGTTGCTGCCAAAAATGTATGGAATTTAACTTCCTTAAACGACCGAAAGTGGCGTCGCTCTGGTTTTCATACAAAATAATTACATACAAAATAAAGATCACGATAACGGTTACCATAACGACTGTTTTTCGTGCTAGGGCTACTGGGTGCTTACCATCAACTCTTATTACGGTTTTGTTTAGGAACCTAAACTGATCTGCTTCGCTTATTCGTACCACGACAGCTTAATATCAATGACAGCGATTCAGTGATCGATCAATGACATTTCACAGCCGCTAAGCTGTCAGAAACTCTTATTTGACTTATAACCCGGTCGATTTAACATGTCACCTGCAGGTTATACCCGTCCCTCTCACTCTCCGGGCATGACAGAATCGAGTGAAAGAGACGGGTAGAAGAAAAAGGACACAAATCGTTTTGTCATTAACATTTAGCAATTCATTTGCGATCCAGTTTTTAGAAGGTCAGAGTACGAAAGAAAGCGATTCATTTTAGGAACCTATTCTGAATCGCGCTATTTTTGAATCGCTGTCATAAAGTTGATGGTAGGCACCCTGGTCTCTAATCAATTATTCATACTAATATTAAAAAGAGGAAAGATTTGATTGTTTGTTTGTTTGCATCGAATAGGCTCCATCATCACTTCTAGACCGATTTAGAAAATTCTTTCACTATTACAAAACTACATTCTTCCCGAGTGACATAGGCTATATTTTATCCCGACATTCCCACGGGAATGGGTACCACGCGGGTGAAACCGCGAGGGTCCGCTGGTGTTCTAATATAAGAGCTTATGTCTCAAATCTCAAAGTTAAAGTTTACTAGGACAATCCATAATTTCTCAACAGACATAGGGCGTTTGTGCACTACACTGAATTTTACCGATCCGGAAAAAAACGGATGCTTGTATTTTAATAATTAATTATTATAAATAATAGAATTTATTTATTTCGTGTAGTTTAGGGTTCGAAACATTGAAACTACACGAAATAAATAAATTCTTACTATTATAAATGATTAAATTATTAAAATACAAGCATCCGTTTTTTTCCGGATCGGTAAAATTCAGTGTAGTGCACAAACGCCCATACGCATACCTGTGTACATAAAGTACATTAGGTAGAGGAACACTTTTTCCAAATGCTACGATTTTAACATCTCCTAGTTATTCACATTATCGTATTTTACTCGATAGTTGATTATTCACAACTATCGTGTGAAATACGAGGGATGTTATTAAAACTAAGCTAGATTACATAAACTATAATCCATTTTCTTTTCTCTTTTTCAAATATAAGTGAACTTAATCGCTGACAGTTTAGTGGCCATTATTAATATAAATATTCTGCGAATTCCAACATATATTTCAGTGGTGATAAGGCTGAAGGTAAAAGCACACTACTCCCGGAATCCTCAAGCACCGAGGAACTATAAGATAGCCATCTTATCTCTCACTGCCGGAACACATTAATGCTGAAAGCATCATTATTGTTATGTTATTATGGCGACAGACTTAGATAAGATGGTGGTAGCTAGCCAGTCGGACTAAGAACGAGACCTACCACCAACCAAACCGAATACAATATGTACCCCCACTAGGAAGCGAACCCAGGACCTCTTGGTCTGAAATCGGTCGTGTGGACCACTAGACCACAGAGGCGGTTAATTACATAAAATAGTATAAAACAAACTACTAGAGGCACCACGCGGTTTTATCCGCATGGTTCCCGTTCCCGTAGAAATATCAGAATAAAACTATAGGGTAGGTACTAGCGGCCCGTGGGAATATTGGTATAAAAAGTATTATATGTTTTAATCCAGGCTATCTACTATCTGTGTGCCAAATTTTAACCAAATCGGTTTAGTAGTTTTTGCGTGAAAGAGAAACAAACATCCATACATCCATCCATACTCATAAACTTTTGCATTTTTAGGGTTCCGTAGTCAACAACAAACCCTTAAGGTAGAGACAGACTGATCCCACGTACGCAACGTCATACGCGTACGTGGGATACGTAAGTGTGTTTCTAGTCATACAAATTCAATGGTCTAGATGTCATAATGCGTTGCGTACGTTGCGTACGTGGGATCAGTGTCTCTACCTTAATAGTTTCGCCATGTCCGTCTGTCCGTCCGTCTGACCCCAGTCTAGCTCATAGACTCTTAGTACTAGAAAGCTGTAATTTGGCATGAATATACGTATTTATTACGCCAACAAAGTAATAAAGTAAAATTTTGAAAAAAAATTGTTTTAGGTTTTCTCCCCTACACGTGAAGTGAGTATGTAATTTTTTTTTCTTGTGTACCCCATAGTGCGGGATGTCGTTGGATAGCAATTTCAAAAACGTTGTGGGATCGCAAAGACAGTTTTTTTATTGAGGCATCTGTTTGTGAATTATTAAGCTTTAAAGTGCAAAATTTTGTTAGAGTCAAGTGTCCCCCGCCCCCCCCCCCCCCCCCTTACCAGCCAAATGGTCGTTTCTGGATACGTGAAAAATTCACGATAGTAGTACATATGACGAAGATAAAAGGAAAACTATTACAGCTAAGTAGGCTTTACAAGTTTTTGAGATATAACACATTTTCAAATACCGCAAATATAACTTTGTCATTCATACGAATACTATGAAAAACAAAGGTATTTTTTTTCAGGCAAAAAATGACAGTGGTATTTTTGCTAGGTGTACGTAATCGGTACGTTAAGTGGATACGGAACCCTTCATGGGCGAATCCGACTCGCACTTGGCCGGTTTTTTTAATATTAGTAGGATGTCACGCATAATGTAGTTTCCTACTGATAAAAGAATTTTTGAAATTGCTCCAGTAGTATGTTGATATCCATTACAAACAAACATACAATAAATAAAATAAATAATAAATCAAATTTTTCCTCTTTATAATAAGTAGTTTTTAGAGGAGCCCGTGGCGCAGTGGATAGCGCGCTTGGCCTGCGATCGTTGAGGTAAAGCAACGTTCGCAATGGTCGGTCACGGGATGGGTGACCAAAAACTTTTCATCTCGAGCTCCTCCGTGCTTCGGAAGGCACGTTAAGCCGTTGGTCCCGGCTGCACTTGCAGTCGTTAATACCCACCAATCCGCACTGAGCCCGCGTGGTGGGTCATGGCTCATTCTCCTTATTCATCCATAAGGAAGGCCAGTGCCCCAGCAGTGGGGACATTAAATGGCTGATGATGATGATGATAATAATAACATATAGATAAGTATTCAGGACTTGTCATAAGTTACACGATTTTATTTTGTTATTTTTCAGAATAGACTTTTAATTCAAAGTACAAAGTGTAAGCAGTTGTCACTTAACTGAAATGTTAATTGATCCATTCAAAAACCATGACCCGGATCACATAGTGAACGCTTGTAAAACAATAAAAAAATACTCCATTAAATGTCAAAGTTAGTCATAGGAAGATCCGCATCCACATCCTATTGTTTATCAATGTGTGATTATCGGTACTTCTTACGTTTATTTGTTTAGTTTGTAATTTAAAGTATTTTAGTTATTTTCAACTTAGCTCTCAAGTCCAATAGTCTTCACCTTACCTAACAAATAAGTTCTAAGGCGGTATTAATTACTTGGAATACTTTTACATTCACAGCTCTTATACAATAAGCTTTTAAATATATAAAAGCGTAGAAAAGATTCACTGGAATCTTTTTTTATTCGTGATCAATCGACAAGATAGATGATCAATTTCAAAATTTTCTGTGATCTAACTCCATTGTTTTATGATTGAATGACAGTTATAAAGATAAAGAGTCGGTGAAACAAAAGCCCATTGACTTTTATTTATAAAAAAAGTAATAGGTACCTTCAGTCACAAAATAAGGAGACCGTCGCGTACTTACTTTGTGCTTCAGTGCTAAACAACTCACTTAAACGGTTTTGCCTACTTTTATTTTTAGTAAAATATGACTAACTATTTTTTTTTTACTTTTAATGTATTTTTTTTCATTATTTTCTTTATTTTTGTAGTGTTTAAAAAAATTACATTAAAAAAAGTTAGTTGATCTCAGATAAGTATGTCATATTTTACCCTTTTTTATACATTTTTACTAAATTGTTGATTGTTCAGTATTCCAAATAATTTGTCTAATAAGTATGGTTTTAAATATTCGTATAGAAAATACTTTTTACATTCCACTTATTGTTTTAATCAAATAACTAAAAATATACAATTTATTGTCATTTTAAAATGGCCGACTAAACCTATGTAAAAAAGGGGCGCGTTAAATAAAATTCACCGCAGCGCCACTTTGCCTAGCCTATCGTTTAAGTTTTGATAGAAATAATCATAATGATGGTAAGGATATAAGCTCTAGCATTAACTTTCTGCTATAGTAACAAACTCACACTAGGCCAATCATATGCCGACATTCCTATTTTTATAAGAAAACTATTTATTCTAGGAATGATATGCGAACTTTTTCGTAATATATATTTTTTCGAAAAATGTTCGAAAACTATGTTGACAATTGTCATTCGAGACATTACATTTACAGTGCCACAAACTTTGCTGTGCCGGTGGCCAAAATGTGAAACTAACGTGATTTTTTTTAATGTCATTTTGCTGTCAAGTTGATGTCCAACCATAGCGCTGCTGGCCGCTGAAGTTCTTAGAAGTCAGGGCCGGTTAAATTACTACAAAAAAAAGAAAAACGTACGTAGCGCCGCTGTCACCGGCACAGAAAAGGTTGTGGCACTGTACATCTGACCACAGCCTCCTTTACTACAATAGAGAAGGCTGTGATCTGACTCTTTGTTATCAATGTCAATCATAGATATGTCAATCGATGTCAACATAAAATTCTCATCAACATTAAATCCAAAGTTGAAGTGTTTGTAAATCAAACGAAAATCTTCAAAATTTATAATTATGCAATTTCTGTTAACAAAATATCAGCCCAAAATAACGGCAGCGCGCTTGGTGAGGACCCGATACCGTTTAAAATTTTTTTTTGTTTTTTTTATGAAATTAAAACATAGAATAATTTTGTCCTGGTTATTGGTCCCCTAAGGATTTTCTCGAATGTCCAGGCGGACGAAGTCGCGGGCGGAAGCTATCATCATCATCATGTCAGCCGAACGACGCCCACTGCTGGGCATATTCTAATTAGGTCGAATCATCGCAACTTAACAGTTGGTTTGTATGCGTAAGCGAAGCGAAGAGTTATTAATCTATGTATGGGAAATTAAAAGAGTTGTTTTTACTATTTTCCACGCAATTATTACAAGGAACCACTTTAGACAAAGCTGTGGTGGATCTAGACGTTGCAGACGGGTTTTTTAGTTATTTTTATTATTTTTTTTGTTCTTTATTAAGAATGAATTTCAGAATTCAGTATTTTAAAAGAGTCTCTCTCTCTCTGAAGATTTTGTCTGTTAAGAGCATAATAAGCTTATATTGAAACGTGACTGAACTGAAGACTATTTTTTATCGTAAATCTTTCGAAACACGAGACTCATTGTTTCTAATGATGACCGAAAAATAACTTTACTATTACTTGGCGGTAGAGAATGCAAGCGATCAATGGAGAGAGCGATGCTCGGTTTTCCCTGCGCGATCGAATGATGAGATCTGCAGGAGAACTAAAACAATCGACATCGCTCCAAGGATTGCTCAGTTGAAGTGGCAGTGGGCAGGACACATAGCACGGAGAACCGATGGTCATTGGGACAGAAAGGTTCTCGAGTGGCGCACGCGTACCAGATGTCGTTCGTTGTGGAGATCCTTTGGGGGAGGCCTATGCCCAGCAGTGGGCGTCTCGTTCGGTTGGCATGATGAGTTAATAATAACTTACTTACTCCGCTGGCTCAGCGACCTGAAGTGGATCATAACCTCCGATATTAAAGTGCACCATTCCTTCCTGCGTTGTACCAGGTCTGACCAATCGGGCACTCCCAGCTCTGTTAGGTATTTAGCAACTTCGTCTTTCCAACGGTATCTTAGCCGACCTACCTAGCGTAGTCCGGGAGGTTGCACAAGGTACGCAGATATATTACTAACTGATATATTTTTTTGCCATTGAATTGAAAACATTTAAAATATTTGAAAATATTTACCTGTGTTGTGCTGCTGATATTTCCAAAAACATTTTAAATAAACTAACAAAATCAGTCCAGTCCACTTTTGCTGGCGGCTACCAATGGTCCGACGACTCTTTTGTAAACAATGTCGAGGACATCTCTATGTGGAAACCGAACCATATCAGTTTCATCAGTGGTGTCGAAAAGTTAGCTCGGCCGGTCGTACGTCACTGCTCTATTATTGTCGCTCGTCGGAAGCGTACGGAGGCAATCTTTAAAAGTCAAGGCCTCACTGGACCAATGTTAACTTGTGTTATTTAAATATCAACACATTGCAGTGACGATTGCTCACTTACTCCCTTTCGAAACTTTACATTTTTCATCTAAAGGACACTTGTTAGGGGTGCAAATGTTAAAGTCACGCTTCTAAACAAATTAGAATAGTTGCAGCCTTGACTTTGTAATTAAACATGTGTTCGTACATCATAGATCGATCAATGTTGACCATTAATAAGTCGTGATTCTGTTTGTAATAAATGAAGCGTACGTGTATGGAAATGTGTGTTTTAAAACTCGATAATTCATAGTCAGTGAAGTATTAGATGTTAAAACACTATTGATAGGCAATATATGTGATTTTACGGATCTATTTATCAAAATTATTATGATTTTGTTTAATGGTAGTGTATTGATTGGCCATAACAACCTGTTAATGGATTTTGTCTTCACTCACACTGTCAAGTTAATGCATAAATATTAATACTTTTTTGTTGTTTTAGGAAAACTTCTTCTTGTTGTCCTATTAAAAACTAATGTAGATTATGATTTTGTTTAATGGTAGTGTATTGATTGGCCATAACAACCTGTTAATGGATTTTGTCTTCACTCACACTGTCAAGTTAATGCATAAATATTAATACTTTTTTGTTGTTTTAGGAAAACTTCTTCTTGTTGTCCTATTAAAAACTAATGTAGATAAATAGGTACCTATATAATCACTCACTTACGGTACCAAAGTTGCCCTAATCAATGAACTAGTATTACTATTCCGTACACAACGCCAATCACACATCTAGATCCATATGTCAAGCTTGATAGCGTATAAAGAGCTAGACAAATTACTATCATTTGCTAGCCGCGCAGATAATTCGTTTAATATTCATGAAGCCTCTAAGCTGATACAGTAACTATCTAAACTCGTCATTAAATAAATACATTATGATTCACCCTTGAAACCTGGTAATAACTTCTTGAAACTGGTTCACTTCTACAAAGTTGCATAAAAGTTTAGGGTTCAATATTTTAATGTATCAACACATTTCATATGGCGGGAGGACAGAATTGACGCCTGGGGCGATACGATACCATAAATATGTCGCAGAGAATATGTTTTCAATTATAAAATTATTCATAATGTCAGTAATGGAAGTAGCTCAATATTAGCATAATGATGGTCAAATAAAAGGCGCGTGTGTGCCTCGTGATTACCTTGTCTTTGTATTATAGATAAATAAGACGAATTAATCGTTGCAGACAGAACTGGAAGGGCAAATTTATTCGAAGACATGTTAATATTAATTTTTTGGATTCAGATAGAGAATAGAAAAAGAAAGAGTTTACGGGCAATATGAAATGTGTGGTTCAAAGACTTCGATCAACAATACCAAGGCAAATATGGCACCGAAAGACTTTTTTCAACGGAGAAAAAGGTTACGAATGTTACGATCTTACGTCAAAATAAGTCAAATAGGAACATGAAATAAGAACGCACCTTAGAAGAGCGCTCGTATTCGCTCAGCCGTTTTTGACACATCAACCGGTTATTCAAAGACCATTATCATCACATTAACTAATAAGAAGAAGAAGAAGAAGATCACATTAACTAAGAAATTAGATGTTTTGTATCTTAATAATTAAAAATTAAGAAATAAGATTTTTTATTGCATAAACAGTTACAATTCACGCATACCACCCTATACTTAGCAAAAAAAAATACAATCACACGTTAAGCGGCCAATCAATACCCCTTATCAATATGCAAGTAAATTATTCTATTCTTCTAATTATTATATATCTTGAAGTTATTACTATTTACATCCAGGGTTTCTCAAAAAAGGCGATCGCAATCTGTTTTTTTTTTTATTTTAAATAAAAAACAGCTTTTGTCTCTTCTAGTATTTTTTACAAAGTCTCATAAAACTTGTAAAGTAGTAGAAAAAACTTTCGTCGTCAGGTATAAAAGAGCATAGAAGAGGACACCAAGATACATCTTTAAGCATTTGAAATGTGGAGCTACCGTCGAATGCTTCGCATCATTTGGACACAAAAGGTCAGAAACGATACTGTTCTCCAGCGCGCCAGAAAGTCCGAGCAACACCTCTACATTGTGAAAAAGCACAATATTGATTGGTCATGTGCTTCGACACGACACATACATGCTGCTTCATGGGAATAATCAAAGGAAAAAGTAAATAGGAAAAAATCATGGCTGCTGAATATTAGAGGCTGAACTGGGATCAATTCCGTCGAAAAATTGTTTCGCCTCGCAATGGACAGGGAAGAGTTTGGGAAACTAGCGGCCAATCTTCATGAGTGAAAAGGCACATCGAGAGGAAGAAGAAAAACTTTATAGTTACACATAACACGACTGCGAAAAACCATAATGTTTTTATCGGTAACGTTGATGCTTCCTTTTGAGCAAGGAGTGAATCCTATCGATAGGAAGAGATTCTTATTTTCTTCGTGTGAAAATAATCCTCTTCCACACATGTTTCTTAGCCAAGGAACAAGTAGTTATAAACCAAATATATCAATGATTAATTTGCTTTCTGTACCTTTACGAACGATTTACCTTCACTTTGGTTATGGTTAGCAAAAGCTTGATAAAGTTTTATATCTCTTTGAGGTGAGCTTTATAAAATTAGTAATAAACATCTTTACTTTGTCATTGCAATTCAAATTAATAACAACTGTGTTGGCTTCCTAAGCTAATCACTTCTATCCGATTAAAAAGGGAATGTTGTTGAAGTTAAATTCTATTTTGTTTTGGGAAAATGTTGTAGTTCAGGTAAATTCCACAGAGCATATATTAATATGATACAAACAAACTTTTCAAGAAACATGAAAAGAAAACTAATCCAGAATCTGTTTTAAATAGTATACTGCTTGATAAGTTCAAAATATCTTAACTAGCAATACTTTCAATAAATGCAATTTTGCTTAAGAATCCCATAGAATTTTGTTCCCGTAAGTACCTATATCTCAGTGAAAGGACGAAAACTCAAACGGACAGTTAAAGGTCGTGGGTTCGAATGTTTTCTAATACATCGTTTTCAATAATAAAAGTTGTGTTGTAATGCAAAGAAGTAAAAATATTTTGATTCTTTTTCAAGTACCATAAGAACACATATTATTGTGAAAAGTTTTGTTGTTATTAAGCATATTACTCGTAGCTACCTACTGCTGTGAAAATCATAATTAATAAAAAGCCGCTACACGCCATACGCAGTCTGTAGAGTAATCTTCAAATCTTTCAATACAAGCAACGAATTCTAATACGGTTCATCAAAGATGGAGTTATTCAAGAGGAAGCCGTTACTGGTCGCAAGAAAATAATAAACTCGTGATTGTCGACAGCCCTATACACTTGAAGTCTTTAAAACTCTAACAAAGCGTAATTGGTAGATCAAATCCGTTTGATCGATCGGTATCATCGTAATTGCGTCGATAAACTTGGACCTGCGCAATGACTATTATTATGTGTACCATTATGGAATGCTACAGGAAGTTACTATCGCTGAGGAAGTGCCTTCGATATTGTACAACTGCCTTTAGGATGTTGGCAATTGTTACATAGGGACAACGTTATACGCTAGATAATTTATAGTCGATACGGTCGCTGTAGTTTGATTGCAGCTTTTATGCACCATGTATCTTACAATTGAGATGGTACTATTACGATGAAAATCTAACAACAAACATTAGCTAATGTTATTTCTGCTTGTGTCAGTTCCTTGATTCAACTACGTACTTATTTATTGGTAAAAAACAAAGGAGAGTGACCAAAACGTATGGGGCTTGGTCCAAATGTATCTAAATAACGCCTAGGCCGATCATTATTTCCGTAAGATATTTTATCTTCCCATAAGTTGACGGAGTCACAAAAAAAAAATAACCACGAAATTAAATTTCTAACCTATCACGAGTTCTACAGGACTTCCGAGGGGTACATGCTGCCTTACATGGTACTTAACCATCCGGCGGATTCAACCATCCGCCTGCGACATATCCACCATTAATGAGATATTTTCTAACGAAATTTAATAAACAAAAGACACCAGTCAAAATATGCTGTCAGTAAAAAGTTATGACTTTGAGAATTAAGTATCATGTTTTGTAACTTTAATGTGCGAAAAAATATTTAATAATCATTTGGTAGAGTGGTAGAATCAAATGATTCTATGTGTATTCTGGTGGATTGGTGGATTGATTTGGTTGAATGATGACAATTTTTTTATAACTTTTTACTGGCGAAATTGCTATTAAAGACATATTTTTTTTAATAGGTCTTGTTGCTGGTGGACCCATTTGAACTTTTGGTCATTGACCTTTGCACAAAAAAGCGTACGATAAAAATTGCAGCCATACCTCCAAAAGAATAGAAAATGGTGTATGTTATACATTTTTATGAAAATAAATGTAAATGTAATATGAGCACTTGGTACTATCAATAAATTATTCATTCATTTATGATCAGCTTTATACTAGGCTAATAATATTATAACACAAAAACAGTATATATACAATAATCGTATCGCTAATAAGATTCGAAACTCGAGTACTTGATGTAGTAGGCAAAATAGCTTCCTTTTAACCAGCAATACCTTCTCACGTCGGTGATGCTTTTTTAATGCATACTTTATGTGTTCTTACTAAATGTGAATATTTTCTATGGTATACAAGAGTGTTAGAAAGCAACAAAGTATCAAAGTTTTAATAGAATTATTTTTCATCAACATTTAAGTCGGTATGTTCTTTTAGACATAAGTTATGTCTATAACAGTACTTACTTAGTCTAAATCGGTAATAGACTTGGATAAAAAATAAATCAATGGCTATCAATATAGGCATGCAAGGTTTAGTACAACATTCTCGAATCGGAGACACACTTTAAAAATATCCTAATTTATTGCAATCATTTTAATAAATTACCAATAATAACAATCATATCTAGTATTCTATTCAATCATTCCAAATGTAAGATTAGAAGGTCAAAGTTGATTTAATGGCATAGATGCTAAAATGTTGTGAAAAAATCCTTAATCAATTTAAAACACATTTAGATACATCTTGTTAATATCGTACGATACTAGGTATGTACTACTGAATTTAGCAATCCCGAAATTCCATAAAATCTTTTTTATGACTAATCAAATTGATTCTACCGAGTTCTAAAACGAATCGGTGATAGATGTCAAAGCTACAGTCGAAAGGTCTTTAAGTTCTCATAACTTTTAATGTCGCTTGCCAAATAATGCAAGCGGCTTAACTTTGTTGCATATGCATAACTTTGTGACGTAACCCTTTTTGATTATAACAATACTTTTGACCACAATAGTACAAAGCAAACGCATAGTCAGTAGGACAAACTTGAACTTGCCGAGTCAACGCTATATTAATATAAGGTTTTTTTTCATATCAGCAACGGGGTGGGACTAAGTCTTCAGCACACCTGATGTTTAGTCATGATAAGGCTGAAGATGGATTAACACTGCTGGCGAAACCCCAACCACTAAGGAATTGGCTATCTTATATCTGATTGCCGAAACAGAACTGCTGTAAACATCATTGTAATGAAGACATAGATCCACTAAGATGAGATGGTGATACATAGATGGCCAGGCGGGTAAAGAACAAGTCCTGCCACCAACTAAACCGAATGCAATTTAAACCCCCAACGGGAATCGAACCCAGGAACTCTGGATCTGATACTGGTGTTAAGTACCACTTTACCATAAAGGCGATAAAATTACGTTACGTTACTTTACCGACCATGCATTGTTTGACATGATCATAAATCGCATACTAAGATCGTCATTAAGATTTTGTAAGATCTCAGGTTCAAGCACAATAATCTATAGAAAGCATCTCATGGTAGCAAATATACATAGTATCATAGAATTATTACGAATGAATATTTATTATTCAACTAGTGACCTGCCCCGACTTCGCACCGGAGCTATATGTTGATGCGCGTATACACAGCAAATTTTAATTTGTACAATAATTAGTATTAATTAGAACAGCCTTAGTGGATGAAAAAATTGTGAAAAAAATCAGCTGTTCCGAAAATTCAACATCGAATCTACTAAAATGTATGAAAAAGCTGGGTTTTTTTTCGCGATTTCGTCTGGTCCCCTAGTAAAAAATGATCGTATACATGGACACTTTTATCCCTTGAAATGTTTGTACTAATTAACAATTAGTAGTGTATACAGAAAAACGGTCCGTACCCACCAATCCACATTGGGTCATGGCCCATTCTTCTTATCCATTCATAAGGAAGGCCCCTGCCTCAGCAGTGGGAACATTAAATGGCTGATGATGATGACTATGCTCCTGAGTCACTCTTCTATTTATAAAAGCCGCACTCAAATTTGTTGTGTCCTTTGAAAGATCTAAGCATACAGACGGTGCAACTTGTTTTATACTATGTAGAAATTTAAATTTCATGGTATTTTTTTAGTAAAATTTATAAATTTGAGGTTTTTATTATTTTAGTGAGTAGGGCAGGATGGTTTACATAATTCAGTGAGAACAGACTTCCTATAAGATTTTTTTTATAAGAATTCAGTTTTCCTTTAGTGTTTTTTATTGCTAGAGAAATTGATGCCTTATTGCTTTTCATTAAAGTTGAAATTAAGTTTTCTTGCACCTGTAATGCACCTGTAAATCTAAATATATAAAAGGGAAAATCACTCACTCACTCACTCATCACGAAATCTCAGAAACTACAAGTGCTAAGAGTCTCAAATTTTGCATGGGGGCTCCTTTTAGGGCGTAGGTGCTCACTAAGACAGGATTTTGCGAAATTCAACCCCTAAAGGGGTGAAACAGGGTTGCAAAGTTTGTATGGGAGAACGCGATTCCTTGGCCCGATTGACTTGAAATTTGGCATAGACATTCTTTCACAAAATTAATTGAACATGGATTTCGTATTTTTTTAAAAATTATCCCCTAACAGGGTTGAAAAGTGGTATAAAGCTACTTTTGGGGTAATTGATTTCGATGTCGGAATATGGTATTTTTTTAGTAAAATTTATAAATTTGAGGTTTTTATTATTTTAGTGAGTAGGGCAGGATGGTTTACATAATTCAGTGAGAACAGACTTCCTATAAGATTTTTTTTATAAGAATTCAGTTTTCCTTTAGTGTTTTTTATTGCTAGAGAAATTGATGCCTTATTGCTTTTCATTAAAGTTGAAATTAAGTTTTCTTGCACCTGTAATGCACCTGTAAATCTAAATATATAAAAGGGAAAATCACTCACTCACTCACTCATCACGAAATCTCAGAAACTACAAGTGCTAAGAGTCTCAAATTTTGCATGGGGGCTCCTTTTAGGGCGTAGGTGCTCACTAAGACAGGATTTTGCGAAATTCAACCCCTAAAGGGGTGAAACAGGGTTGCAAAGTTTGTATGGGAGAACGCGATTCCTTGGCCCGATTGACTTGAAATTTGGCATAGACATTCTTTCACAAAATTAATTGAACATGGATTTCGTATTTTTTTAAAAATTATCCCCTAACAGGGTTGAAAAGTGGTATAAAGCTACTTTTGGGGTAATTGATTTCGATGTCGGAATTGAAACTTCTTAGTGCATCTGATTGATTAATTAAGAAAAATAAATATCATTTGTCATCTCAACGTAGTATTACATTCTCTTTGGTCATTTCCCCTGAGAGTAGGTATAGTGCAACAAGCTTTTCTGCGGTGATAATCTTTGGAACTAAAACAGTTTTCATACGACAGTCCATTTTGACAGCTAATTTCGTATTGCAAGTGGCTCCACTGTCACAGCTGTCACCGGAACAGACAGGAGTGTGGGACTGAAGCATGTCTGGTCTGGTGTTAACCTTTGCAACTAAAACATTTTTCATACGATAGTCCATTTTGACAGCTTATTATTGTATTGCAAGTGGCTCCTCTGTCACATGAATAAATATTCTCTGTCACGGCTGACACCGGAATAGACAGGCATTTGGGACTATTGATTGTCACCCTACGAGCTGGGGGCCGATTCTCAGGCAATCGAGAAAAGTTCACTTTTATAAGCTCGAAATTCAAATATAACACAGTTTTTGTATTGTCAGAATTTCACAATCGAAAAAGTTCGAGCGAAAACCAGTCGAACGCTACGAGTGGTAGAGACCAATAGATGTTCGTATACGAACTTAGCTGTCAAAATGAATTTGTTGACATGTGGGACAGCCAAGGAATTTATAAGTAGTATTATAAATTCCTTAGGGACAGCTTAGTTTGTTTGAAACGTTCTCAGAGGTTCTAACTTTTCAATAGAAACCACAAACAAAATGTTCGACATACGAATTACCACACTGAAAAAGTTCGAATGCCTGAGAATCGGGCCCCTGACCTTTCGCGTCTATTTTACCCATAGATATTTTACCGTAATCCATACTATCCATACTAATATTATAAATGTGAAAGTGTGTTTGTTTGTTTGTTTATCTGTTTGTTTGTTTGTTTGTTTGTTTGTTTGTCCGTCTTTCACGTCAAAACGGAGCAACGGATCGACGAGATTTTCGGTATGGAGATAATTTGAGAGCTGGAGAGTAACATAGGCTACTTTTTATCCAGGAAAATTATAAAATAAAAATGGTAATTTTGTATAGAAAACCGTTAAACTGTCATACTTCACACAACTGTCATTTCTTAGCCGCTTCCAAACTATGCTTCCAAAGAGAAGGTATGTCAAAGAGTATGTAATCATTGACATTTTTGCCGCTTAGGTTTTTTTTATAAGTGACATTGTGTCAGGCATGTGATACGAAGTTCGTGTCCAATAAAATTTATATGGCAAAACAACGTTTGCCGGGTCAGCTAGTAAATAAATAAATTGCATCGCCCAATGAGGGATTTTCTGACAGATGATTAAAAAAAAAAAAAAGAAAAAAAAGCTAGTTCCAAAAAACTCAACAGATGGCGTTCATCAGACATGGGTTTGCTTTTTTTAAATTTGCTGGCAAGGGCCCTGTTTAACCATTTTTACAAGTCTACAATTATGTAAGAAAGCTACAAATTTGTAGACTTGTAATACAAGTGCTGTTTAACCAACATTACATATATGTAAGAATTCTACAACTAAAATCTTACATATTTGTAAAGTCTAATGCTGTTTAACCAACGTCTACAATTGTAGAAAACGCAAAAATTTAGCCACCATCAACGTATTTATCCTTGGTAGATTCGTGCTTTCTGCTTTCACGAATCCGTCATCCATGATGCGACGTTAATAAAGTATAGGAGAAAAGTCCTTTTACGTGATAGTAACTATTAGATTACGAAAATATCATGAAATAACACAAAGCTCAACGTCGTTAGTACTAGTTTGTATGACAGAAATACCTCGCCTATGTTTATACTAACGGATTGACGTCACATCCTAATCCAATATGGCGTATGGCGTTTCAGACATTTGAAGAACAGATTAAAAAAGACGATTTTAAAAATTGAATTATAAATTTAAAAATCCCTTTTTATTAATAAATATACACATTTCTCGTTTACTTTTTACGTTATCTATCATAAAAATGCGTTTTTATATTTTTTCTTTATAGGTGTAAAATACCCTATTGTAAAGTTCTGACACAGGGTGAGGACGCCTGTAGAAATCGTGCTACAATTTACATATTTGTAAACTTGTAATTACAATTCTTCGTTTAACGAAACGGTTTTCCTTACAATTTTGTAAATTGTCACCTGTAACTTGTAAATGTTGGTTAAACAGAAATATTTAGAATTGTATCTACAATTTACAAATTTGTAAATTTTCCACCATGGTAAACTTGTAACTTGTAAATGTTGGTTAAACAGAAACTTGTAGACTTGTAGCCTGTAAAAAATAAAAAAATAGAACAAACGTAAATAGGCGTAACAACGCAGTCTGCATTGAGCGCCCGATAGTGAAGTACGTCTTCGGGCAACAAATGACCGCACACTATATGCGTTGAGTCCGCGACAAGTACCCGGAGGAAATATTTTGGACGTACAGGGACTTCTTGTCCTTTGTCTGATTAAGCCTAAAATATACATCACTTTTCGAATATGAGAGATGAAAAATATTTGTCAGCCAATGCATTTATATGTCATTAGGTATTCCAATGACACTCTTTTTTGTTACCGTAAAAAACACTTGTTATTTACTTCGTGAAACAGAATTTACAAGTCCATGTTACATTTCGAAGCTTGTGAACTTGTAAACTTGTATCTTTCGAGAAATAGGCTCATCTCTGTGTGGTAATAAACAATAGAGGTGAGTGAATTCATGTCAGGTCAGCGCCATCTATCGAGCTAATAAATAAACTTTTTTTTTTTAATTTGCTGGTAGAAAATCTCTCATTGTAGTTGACACTTCCAGCAATCCAACGATATACAACATCTATGGTGTTTATAAACGGTAAGGCCACAAAAACCATTAAAAGTGTAACCACTTAAGATTAGCGGTGATTAGCGGTGTCACATTTCAAGTGGCTATCAGGTTATGACATGCAGCGCGAGCGGTGGCCATCTGGTTAGGGGGTATAGATATGCCATGAATTCCTTTACTTACTGATATACATTGTTTACTATGAACATATGCATTGATTGTCAGGTCTCTATGGTGAAGTATTGGGTAGACATGCACTCTATTCAACAAAATATGTAACAGACCCACTCTATCATACGGGCTTATAATATCATACCGACGTAATCAATGAGATAAATTATACTTGTGATAGGCAACGTGAGTGAAGTAGTATTGTAAATGATTTTTATTGTTCCTATTCTTCTTAAACTTAGTACTTCAACGACACCACAAATTTTTAATTAGCACATATATTATGGTACAATTTCAGGAGATGTTTGAGTTCATCAACACTATGCGGCCAACTATGCGGCCTCGTAAGAAACAACTGTTCCATACAAAAGTACAATCCTGACTCGGCCACAATGTATAGCACATTTTTTTCACAGTTTCCTGGGTTTTCCCATAGTAAAAGTTGTTTCCATTGATGGATACTTTCATACTGTTGTAAAAATTTGTGCCGTATATAAAACTATTTTTTTCAGTACAATCATAAAACTTGCTTAGATTACATTATAGCGTTGCCAAGCAGGTTCTGTAGCTTCGGAAAATCGCAGGGAAAACGAAAGTTGTGATATTTGAACTAATAATATTTCACACTATGCATTTTGTAATTGAAACCAAGTCGCTACTATACACGAGTTATTTTCTAAATGTAAGTAGTGATTATTATGTATTCCAGGCATATTAAAGACAGGAAAATAATTCTGCCGTCCCGAGCCTAAACCGCAGTAAGAGCCAAAATGCGATTCCGAGAAAATGGAGCTTAAAGTTTAAAATGCGTCAAAAATTTGTAAATAAAGGATTTTAACCAAGTTTCTTAGGCAAAGTGAGAGAATTTATATAGAGCTTTATATAACACAACATTAAGGATGAAAATATAAAACAATATATAAAATATCAAGGTTTTAAGTTTTTGACCCCTATTACTGCTTTTAATTGTTAAGGTAAATCGATCCTTAAACAGACTAAACTGCAGTAAAGTGGGCTTATACTGCTTATTAGAATGCTTTGTTATCGCTACTCCTGACTAAAGTGCAGTATGCTCGTTTTGATACTGCGCTTTAGTCGGTTTCTCATAACGAAAATTAAATGTTTCAATTGGCAGTAACAACAAAAAAAAAATTACATTGAACAATTTATTTAAAAATTCTATAAAACTTCACGAAATAAAGTTAAACATAATCTTTTATGGTCATATTATTACCATAAGTATTTAAAGTACTTTCTAAAGCTACCTACGACATAAGAAAAAAATCAGAGTTTTATTAAAGAAATGTAATTAAATTCAATATTGGTTGTTAACAATTAATTAGCAATTTTATCCATTTATGAATTTATATCGACCTAGGAAGCTTAAACGATAAATAAAATATTCAGTGCCTCAATATAACAATTCTTATACTAAACTTAATATACTTAGGTATCGAAATGGAGAGCATAAATGTAAATGTTTTAAGTTGAACTGAGATGAGAGACTGATTATTTGTAAGGTACCTATGTAGGTACCTCGCTACCTGGTGGAGCTACTTGGAGGATGGGTGGCTATTTTCTAATATTTATTTTTTATAGTAGATACATTACCTATGTAAATTCCATTATTTTAGATTTAAAAAATTTATACAAATTAAATAGGTAGTCATAAAATATAATAATAAAAGACAAGTAAATTGATACTATTTGATACCTACCTAGGTACTGACAAAATATTTTAGTCACGGCCAGGTCACTTATCTATGCTTCCCGCCTCTGCCTCCGCCAGTGAATCTAATGGCATAAAATGCTAGGGATTTTTAACCGACTTCAAAAGAGGAAGTTATCAGTTTGACCTGTATGAATGTGATGTGATATTATTGGCATTGGATAATATTTGAATATGACGATCTATTTAGACTTCCAAACATGTGTGCTTAATTTCGAAGGTGTATGTTTGTTTGTTTGTCCACGAATTTCTTGGAAACTGAAAGACATAGCAAGTTGATTCATCAATGATGATATTGATGATAAGTGTAGGTATTCCAATTTAGAGAGCAGTCCAAATTTCATCAAAATCAGTTCAGCAGTTTTAAAGATATGAATATAAAGGATAGGGTTAAAGTAATTTAAAAAAATAAACTGACTTCAAAAAATACCTGTTAACTAAAAAGAAACAAAACAGTGGAATTAAATAAATACTGCGCATTAGCTAGGAGTTCTGGTAATGAGTATATTCAGGTATTACCAACTACTAAGAGTAATAGTACTTATACTGCAGTTTAGTTGGTACCTAATACAAACAAAGCAAATCAACCTCCCCCAAGTTAAACTGCAGTAAGTGAAGATTATACTGCACTTTAATTTGTTTCTTAAATTAAAACAATGAATCTGCTGAAAAGCAGTAAAACATATATATATTTTTTAAATGTTTAAATTTTATTTTATTTTATTCCCTTTATTACATTTTAAATACTTACAAAATTATATTTCTAAACATTAAATTTTTACAATGTATAACACTATAAAATATAACATTTAAAAATACAAAAATGCAGTTCCCCAACGGTAGCAAGATCAGGGTCCCGGCTACCGATGGTTAAGGATCCAGAGACAGGAACCTTCTCACTATACGGGCCGTGACCAGAAGTACTGCCTTCTGCATCTGACTCCCGATCCATCCACCTAACGCAAGCCTCTTAAGGTGTTTATTGTAAGCTTTTTCTATTAGCTACTGGTGTTGATTTAAACACAGGGATTCATAATTTCTTTTTATTTCACTAGTTTCAATATTATTTTAGTACATATGCTATTTTTATAGCATCTTTTATCTTTTTTGGAACTTCTCTCTTTATTACCGTCTAGTATATATGACTGCGTCAAATCCATCTTTCATTTTTAAACTCATATTTTTTAAAGATTGATTTGAGAATATAATCGTAAAACAGTTTCTATTCCTTTTTAAAAAGCTAACTGCCCACAGCCTACAATTTCATCTAACGGCTGTGGTTATACACACTACAATCATTCCCCCCTCCATTCAAAAAAAAAATTTTTCATCGGAGAAAAAAATTTTTTTTCAACAGGTGACAACCCTAAGAAAAAAATTTCGATCATACATAAGGCATGACCCTCAAAATACATACCTAACTACACTTAAGGTGCAGATCCTAACCCCAAACTCCTATCCACACTTAAGGCGTAGACCCTACTTAACCAATAACCTATCCACACTTAAGGTGCAGACCCTACTTAAATAATCATTACAAGTTCCAGTACATTTTGTATCGCGACTTAAAATCTAAACTAGCTAAGACCAGAAACGGAATTATAAACCATAGAACCATGGAAACATGACCCAGCTAGGATCTAGCTTCTCGAACAATCATCATTCGATAAACTATCTGGCAAAAAAAACTGGTCTAAAAATTTACCAGAGGTTCCCACGACCCCGTTCTTTATTAACCCTAAACTTTACTCCTTGCCAACTATTATAATTATATCACCAACTCGTGATCTATTTCCACCGAATAGAAATAATCCAAAATTAACGCAGGCAAAGACAGAAGAAAAAAAATATCTTTTTCAAATGCAGAAAATAACACATATGTAATCAAGACGATAAAAATACAACCAGATACAAAAGCTTCTTAAAGAATAAACAAATTCAAGATGCTTAAGAATGAGGCCATAGATATTGTCCCAACCACACAGCGAAATCCACTACTTTTAAAGCCGATACCATAATATACAATCATCTCACATAATCTATCGAAGTTCACGAAATTATCTGTTACCATTCAAAGTTTCAAGATGACTATCGTGAGTTCAAACGATTACCCAAGGTAAAATACTACAAAGGAATTCCGAACATGCATAGAATACCCGATTTATTCCACGTCAGAAATTACTTTCTTTGAGAAACATTCGTTATCAACCTTGGGAACAATCCCTTACTCTTACCTTACCAACTCGTCTCAATCTCATTCTTAAGGGCGTGGGACCAAAACCAGGACCCCATGACAAATAGCTTATTGCCTTATCATGTTGCTCCCAAAAATAAAATCAAGCGATCGGTCCAACAAACTATGTCAACCAACAAATATTTCTCATACAAAGGTAGACTACCACGGAAATTCCTAGTATGCTACAAGATATATCCTTGGGTCCTCGCAACGCACGACCTAGTACGCTCATAATGTGGCCTCATTCTCCAGCTCATCAGTCATCAAAGCTCAGGATCAACATGAAAAAGAAACACCGGTTAATATCATATTTACAACCATACAATACATCTTTCCTAAAACACAAATATACAACATGGATAAAATTACAGGTTAAAGATGTAACCACAAATAACTTTCTTATTTACGAATAATAACTATCATCTAACATTCTATTAGACAGATACATCAGCGTGGCACGAAACGTTTCAAACGATTCGAATGTACAACCACCGCACGCGATCGCGAATTTATTCGACGCATCAACAAATCAGACCGTCCCACATTCTGTACGACCCTATAAGGACCACGGTACAGCCGCTCCAACTTCATACATCTACCCGTAACTCGCCTTGGCACATACAATAAGACCTGGTCATTGACCCGAAACGATCTAGGTCGTACCTTCCTATCATAATACCGCTTCTGAATAACTTGCGCCCTTTTATAATAATACCGTTTTTTAACAACTTGCGGCCTCGCAAAATTATTTGAAGCCTTAGTAAATAATCCGCCTATACGATTAACCTTTTCTGTTACCTTCTCATCTAAACCTATCATATCTAACCTCAACGAACGATCTGCTGCTGAACTCTTTTCCCTACCTAACAAACTACTAACTGGCGATACTTTTGTTGACGCCTGTACATTACTATTATTCGCATGAACTTTTTCCGGCACGTTGATACTAAATAAACCTACACCATCATCAGGTTCAATATGTACAGAAGATTGCTTCTTTCCTACCTCTCGCCCTTTCTCCTCATTAAACGACTCCCTACTTTCAAAATCTACCACTACGTTGGCTTTACCTACAACGTCCCGTTGCACCGGAGACTCATCCCCGCTCATCACTATATTATTACTAACCGGCATTATCCCTGGCTTATCTAACTGCTCGCTCGAAAACTCGTCTACTTTCCCCTCTGATAAATCTAACAAACCCCGCTTATTAATCCTACCTAAATCCTTCTCTACCTTAACACATTTGCGCGAATCCGAACCATCAACATAATCTTTCCTATTCAAACCCTGAAAACCCATCGAACCTACTATATCACAACCCTTATTCTCAGCTATTCCGCTGAACTTCATTTGTTCGTTCGCGATCGAACTCGAACTGTCAAGAAAAATCGATTCTATCTTTTGTTCTGAAAGAATCCTATCACGAATCGTGTTTTGTTTCTGACTGTCATCACAAAACAATATTTTATTCTGGAAAGAATATACACATGAATTAACCAAATCGATATTCATTCTATTCTTTACTAAAAAATCTACTCCTAAAATAACACTACGGTTCAAATCAGCTACTACTAAAAATTCATGGCAAAAATTAAAATTATTCAGAGAAAAATTTACGCTACATTTTCCTACTATCTGTAATAAGCTCCCATTCACTGCTTTCGCACACCTTTCATCATCAGCCACACGCCTTGCATTCATTTGTACCGCAGCGGTCTGGCTAATGCATGAAATTGTAGCACCTGTATCGATCAGGGCCACATCCGCAAAATTATGCGCATAAGAAGGAACAACTGGTCTGACCTGCCGATTCGACGACGCTCCATCCGCAATAACATTCGCATGCCCCAAACGTCCTACTTCCTCCGTGCCATGCCGCTGCATCCGCCAGGAGAGATGTTCTCCTTGTCTTACGTTATTGCGACGTGGTACATATTCCGCTTTCCTAGAATACACATTAAAACCATTAACACTACGACCAACACCAGCTTCTTGAGCACGCGGCGACGATGAATATCTTGCTCGGTTCTGTACCGGCGTATTAAAATTAAATGGCCTGCATGGCCTACTATCTCCCCCCCCTTCATTAGCTGTGGCCATATTTGGACCAAAACTCGCCGAGTTTCTATAAACATTTATATTTTCTTCCTTTCTATCAGGACTAATTTTCTCCATTTGGATCAATACTGCTTTCAATGCCTTTTTATCCGTGAAATGGGTTAGCATCAATCTACTCCGTAAATATGGTTGTAGATTCCTCAGGAATTGTGTTATGAATATATTATCTTCTACAATGCCAGCCTTCCCTGCTAGATTGGCTAAATAATAAAAATAATCCAGGGGACTCCTGTTCTCCTGTCTCGCATTGTAGAATTTTTCACCATAATCCAACTCCACAAATTCTTCCTTGAATTTTTCCACTAATTCATCAAATGTCTTAACAGAGCTCTTAACTTCCCTAAAGAAATATAATGCCCCGTTCTTCAAATATGATGGTATTAACATCAGGAGTTCATTCGATGAAATGAATTTTTGTTTGGCAGCCGCTTCCTTGAACTCTTCTAAGAATGATGAAAAGGATTCATGCGGACTGCCCGAGAAACAGGTTGATATCGACTCCATTGTGAAAATTTTTCCGTGAAAATATTTTCTCATAAAATGTCCGCCGATCAGAAAAATGATATATTTTTTTACTTATTTATTTTTTATATCAAAATATTAGGGCCACCCGCTTAGCTGCTTTTTCCTAGGTACACGGGGAAAAAGAAAATTATGTATCTATAATTAAATATACAATACTTCCATTGGTTTCCAACTCTGTCTTCGATCCGGCGTCTTCACCACTGTAAGCTTTTTCTATTAGCTACTGGTGTTGATTTAAACACAGGGATTCATAATTTCTTTTTATTTCACTAGTTTCAATATTATTTTAGTACATATGCTATTTTTATAGCATCTTTTATCTTTTTTGGAACTTCTCTCTTTATTACCGTCTAGTATATATGACTGCGTCAAATCCATCTTTCATTTTTAAACTCATATTTTTTAAAGATTGATTTGAGAATATAATCGTAAAACAGTTTCTATTCCTTTTTAAAAAGCTAACTGCCCACAGCCTACAATTTCATCTAACGGCTGTGGTTATACACACTACATTATTGAGGCTCTTGGCTATCAGACCATGGGCAGATATGACTATCGGAACAATAATTGCTGAATCAGTGTCCCACATGTCAACAATCTCGTGAGCTAAATCAAGATATTTGTTTTCTTTATCTTTTTCAGCTTTCACAAGGTTGTCGTCATGGGGAACAGTGACATCAACAATTATTGCACGACGTTCGTGTCGATCTATCAATACAATATCAGGCTTATTAGCTACAATAGTCCTGTCTGTAATGATAGATCGATCCCAATACAATGTGGCATGGCTATTTTCAAGGACCTGTTCTGGTGCATACCTGTAGTACGGCACCTCGGATGCCACAAGACTATGTTTCAGAGCAAGTTGTTGGTGTATTATCCTGGCCACTTGGTTATGTCTATGCAAATACTCGCCGTTTGCGAGACGAGAACAACCGGAAATTATATGCCTAAGGGATTCACCCGGACGATGGCACGCTCGGCAAATATCCACTGTGCCATCTCTTAGGATATACTTTCGGTAGTTATTCGTCATCACAACCTCATCCATAATTGCACAGACAAAACCTTCGGTTTCACCAAAAAGATCACCGAAACGGAGCCAGGATACTGAGGCTAATAAATCTACGTCGGACCCATGGAGAGCCCGGTAGAATCTGCCATGTAACTCCTTGCTTTGCCACACAGTGCTGCGGTCGGACGTACTAAGTACTACAGGTTTGCGCCAGTTTTCTTTTGCTAAAAATAGAGGAGTCAGTCCATTGTCAACAGCAACTACATCTCTATGAGACCCCATATCGACTTGGAGAAAATACTCCCTAAGATTGCATATCTCGCGGTTATGCAATGTCTTAGCATTTAAGAAGCCACGACCACCGCACTTCCGCGGGATATACAATCTCATGGTCGATGAACGTGGGTGATGCATGCTGTAACACCTACCTACGCTTTCTAATCGCTTAGCCTAACCTAATAGATGACCTAAATATACTAACAAACCATTCTAGTATTTACTCTAAGCTAATACTGAACCTCTGTCAAGGATTCTATTAGTTACTAAAATACCTAGCTAGCTTGAACGCTGTAATACCTAACTGTTGTCCGATTAATATATAGATAACTACTATGGATGCTCTGAATCAACTCTGAAGTGGCCTGTGATGTCGTAATGGAGAACCCTGGTTGTAAAGCGTAGACCCATGATCTTTTAAATGAAGCGACAGAGACTAACCTTACTACTAACTAACACATACTTTGAACTGCCTATATGCCTACATCAACTTAACAGCTGTTCATATTACTAAGGCCGTTGCTTCTAATTTTCTAACCTCATTTATAGCGACAAAGACACTCAAAACAAGTTAATACTCTTGTATAAATCTAACATTAGTTTACCCCTACATTGCTTGGACATTTAACAGTTAGGTCCTAACCGATTCCTAGGTCCAATATACTTTGAAAACCTGGTGAGTTATTTTGCTGAGTCCACCATGCTAATTCTCTGGTTACTGACCCAAGGTTAACTGTCTATTAACTGGTGGAATTTAATAATTTAGGCTACAATGGAACTGAAACTAATCACAGCATCCGGATTTGCTTGCAAGGCCTAAGGTGAAATTGGCATGTGTGGTTTGAAATGAAATTTGATATACCTATATGAAGATGGAGACTCCATTGTTATAATAGTACCTATTAGCTTTAGCATATATGGCTTTGCTTGCAAATTAGAAATGAAAATTTGTTATATCTATTGGAAGATGGAAACACTACATCTATAATAGTACCTATTAGCTTCAGCATATGGTTTTGCTTGCAAAGTCAGAGATGGAAATTGGTATAATAATTAAGGTAAAGAGAGTCTATTGATCTTAATCACCATCTTGGCCTAATACAAATGCTCCAGCAATATTATTTAATCGGTAAAGTCAGGGCACCTCCGCCGCCCATAACAGTGGAACTCGTCACCAGACTTGGACATCCCTCCTCCGGCGCTGCTTTATTACATTTTCATATAAAAACAAACTTCAACATATAAAGTCAAGCTGTCATGTTCGTCAATTCTTTATGTATATATATATATAAGAGGACCAAGCTAAATGCTTCAAAGCGACTTGTTAGTCTACATGAAGAGATCTTTCTCCTTCATGGCAACAGCAGTTAAAGTTAACGTTAATTGATATATCCTTTTCCTTTTGTTGAATAATCCTTATTGGGATAAATCCAACAGGTTGAGTGCTTAAATTAGGAGCACTAACAAGTCTGACTCCTGAGATGAGAGAACTCAAATCTAATTCATAGTAAGTACATATAAATATAGACTCTCCTAACCTTTTCTATGACCAAGTTTCCCCGTAGAACTAAATTCCCTAGTTATGTCTATGTGTCTGACTCGGATCTTATTGAACTTTTGCAACTTGTTGGTTAAAATTTGTCTCTAAAGAATCTCGCTCATGGTAATATATCCTTAATCTCACCATTGGACTGGTCTTGGAAATAACTTAAGAATCCAACCAAATTGGACAGAAGCTTTCGCCTCACCCCGATAGCTTTACATAATTTATGGCTAAAATAGAATCATGTTCCAACTCAATAGGTTAGTATCTGGAAAACCTTGAATCCACATCAGCTTCCATAAGACACTGGTCAACATTACACCGAGTTCCTTCGAGTTTAAACATCTTCTCCCGCCACCGAACAAAATCCTTTTTCATACATTAATATAGCAGTAGTCTGATCCAGAGAACTCTTCCGCAACCAGCTCAATTTATAGATTATTATAGGTGCCTTTTGCATCATAGGAATATATTACCTTTTGTCAAGCCAAATATATAGGTAAATTTAGATTCTCCACTTATGTTTGATAGATTATTTCAACCTTCATATCTTTGCAATGCGTGAACCTATAAAGATTACTCTAATCAAGCTCTTTGGACTGTTCCACTAGTATTGTTACCTCACAAATCATTTCCCAAATACTGAAAGCACTAGGTATCCATTGGTCACCTTTTCCTTTTCAAATCTATTAATTTCTTACATACCTCACTGAATATCATATAACTTGTAGACTACATTGCTACAACGCACTAATCATTGACCTAATCTCTCTTCTAAGATGTAACATTATTTTTGTTAGATAAAGACAGCCATTTTGCTGGAAACTGTCAATCGGACTTTTCCCCACTATCTATAATCATTCTGTCAAATTGCCCGGGTTTGTTCGTCTATCACAAGAATCTATGGCTAGGGATGTCAACAAAATTCGGATTTGATCGTAGATATATTTGTGATAACACATAATGCTACTTATAGACCTAACAGCGACCCTACTCTTTCTACCTACTCTGTATACCAGACTCCCCTCGTAGCCTTGCCCCAGCAGACCTCCCCCTTTCTGCCAGAACAAAGGTCTTCGAGTTACCTAGCTCGTGATTCTAAGTAGGTACTTACCTGCCTAATTTCCGACTAAATGCGACTTTCCTAACAAACACAAACCTGGCGCCTGTATCGCCAGTTCTGACGCCCCAATTCTGTCAAGTTTGGGTGAGTGGGCCCCCTAAAATCCTATCGCTCATGCCGTGGTCCATCTGCTTGGGAAGGGAACAGATAGACACCCTACAGGTAGGTATGGTTCAATCAGGCCGCAACTGCCTCCAAATCTGGGGCATACGCCCCGCGCCATCAGACGTGTTAACTGAAAAACTGTCAATGAAAACAGCCCGCCTGATCAAACCATGTGGAAATTACTAAGCGTTATCCAATGAACACTCATCTGACACTCCACAATGCCAGACTTTCTTTACCTAGCGACCTCCCGTGAGCCTTGCCTGGAGCCCGGAGACATAAAAATGTACTCCTGAAGAAACAAACTCTATGCTTCCAACCCTCTCTGACTCAAATTAAGCCCATTCTCTAGGATTTTACTTGGGAATAATTTACTTTAATTGAAATGCTTTCTGTAAACAAACTAGACCTTTTAATTTCGGATCCAATTTACCAGTCAGAATTCCAAAATTAAAACGTTTAAAAGATCGCGAACCCAATAAACGCCCTATGGTGCAAGGACTCACTGTACACTTGCTTGAAGACTACTTCTCGCTTGATTAAAAATGGAAACTTCTTCAAAAAGTGTTTCGTCTTCCATACGTGTTGCCTCGAAGTCGATCCCGGAGAAATAAGAGCGGGCGTCGCGTCGTTTTTGCTTATATAGCCCTCCTCAAAAAACGCGCCAAAAAGCGGCGTCCCACATTCCTACTCTATCGTCATAGCGCCCTCTAGCGTTTAACGCCAACCCATTTCAAACATCCCGAACGCCCCGCCTGGCCTTCGTTCAGAAACCTTTGATAGTTACAAAACTTCTAATATTAAGTTATAAAATTTACTAAACTATTCAAAATACTACCTTCTCACATAATATAAACACATTATTTTGTATGATTCCTTTTTTTATTTACGAACGAAACCTATTATCAAAATGGTAATTGTTCGAACATAATTTCCGAACGAATCATCTCTAGTCAATATACATTTACCATATTTGAAACTTTGAACCTTATCTAAGATAGAAACCAATATTCTGTACTGTTGATTATTTAACCCATATTTTTATTTAAGTTTTACATAATGTTAATTTAACATTCTGTGAGTAAAAACCTTCTCGCTATATTTATGTGATGTCATTTGACTTGTCTTAGTTCTCAACTCTGCCGCTAGTTGTCGCTGCACTTGGACAGGATTATTCCATTTTGACATGACATTTGTTTACAACAAGATTTATAATTTTACTAACTAATAACAGTTCGTGTCGATTATTTCGTGAACCAATATCGAAATACAAGTATTGTCCACACTCCCGTGAAGCAAATTCGATTGACAAAACCCTCAACAAAGTGCATCTTCTTATATGAAATAATTTGTCACAGAGTCCAACTGTTGTGAAACATCATTGTTTCAATCCCTGAATCTCAGGTATTTATTAACTATATTTTCTCGCTAATTCAAACAAATTTACTGTATCTAACTTCCTCAGATTAATCATAAAACTTCCAAATTAAATGCAAATGACCACAACTGCTCCGCTACCATTAACCCGTTTCTTTTTCAGTGTTTACCTCAAGCAATCTGAAACCACTAAACAAGCCCCAAGCCTTATAGACAGAATCTCCCTCCCATATGCACTGTGTTGACAAAGTATGAAGCAAATTCCCAGCGCAACAACATGGTAAATGGCTAATTTTGTTCAATACAACCCAGTTGACACAACCCAATTTGACTTTGTGATTTATTCCCACACCAGGATCTATTTATACTATTAAAAGTTATTGAGGTAAGTAACATTAATACATTTCGACTTTTAACTCTTTAAGAAATATTCGAGATAGTTCAGGTGCGATTCTGAACCGTTACAGCCGACCCCAAAATTCTTCAAAGGTGACAGTACCAAGTATTGGATCCGGAGTAGAATTTTTCTTTCTATCCAAATCTCTAATATTTCTTTTTACACATATATTTATATATATATAGACATGTTTTTTTTTTTTTTTTTTTTTTTTTTTTTAATATCTATATATATATATTATTATTATTTTTATATCAATATATATATATATATTTTTTTTTTTTTTATATATATATATATCCCTTTCTCTTATTATTTTCCCAAAATCAAAGAATTGAATCAATTTGGACCAAGAAAAACACAATGCTCTTTGTCCTACCAAAGGACATTGCGGCCTCCGACCCCTATCGAATCAATTTTTAGTGAGCCCTAGTGATTATGTAATTAAGAGTGTAGAGTGTATTTAGACCAAAATAATATCAAAAGTTATCAAGCGAGTTTTTAAGTGATTTTTATTGCTTTATCCAAATTCATCGTATGTATATCCGACACCAGAGACGTACAAAGCATGGTGGAAGGTACGGGTTGTGAATCCGCAGTTTAGAATAAACTCGCCTTGGTGTATAAACTGTAATCCAACCTTACGATTACATGGCGTTCTAGCGCAGCATTTTATACCCCCAAAGTGCCCCTGCATATCTCTGTACGCCCCCTTCTAAATGAAGCATATACAAAGACCTTTTTGTCAAAAAGCTTACTCAAAACTCTGGAATAGCCTCCGATATCACTTTGGAGAGTGTATAGTTGTCGAGTTAAACATGGCCCGTCCTGACCCACGGGAAGTGTAAATTTAGTACAGGCGTTTACACCGGGACAAGATACAAACATAAACACTGTTTGTATATATATATATATTTTTTTTTATTTATCCTAACACCAAAGTCCCACTGTACAAAATTCAAGTCTGTTAACACGTGCTCTACGCCTATCCCTATCACGTGCTGTTGTGTGCGGATCTTATCTTTTGGGTTAATAATAATGGTTGTAATCAGGCTTCCCAATTTGTTTACACTCATGGCCTCATATTTTGAATCCTTTTTTTTTTTCATATATAAAATAGATATATATATATATATATATATACACTTACATATTTTTTTTTCATATATACAGATTCCACTCTTCTTCACTTTTTAACAATTCCGTCCTTCCTCAAACTCACATCCGCGCCACCATGAACATAACCAACGTTTCACCTGATTACTTGTAGTATATTGCCCTAAAAGCTATTAACATTAATTTGTAAAATTAATACTACCGATCCTCATAATACTGTCACCTCTGCTATTTTCCTTTCCCCTCCCTATAAATAGAAGAACTCCTCTTTCGTTTAATTTATTAAAAAACTTTTCGCTCAGATATACATGAATTGACTCCAACACATGATTGGACTATCTACCATGACCGAATACTTTCCCTTTCCTTTGCTAATAATGACCCAAAGCCAACTGTACATGTTAGACCAACATTTCCTACCCGTTAGCAAATGTCAATTGTCTATCTAAAACATGACAATATTACACCAGTTGAATTAAAGCTCTGTAACAAAATTTAATAACCCAATCCTAACTTTTACCATAATTAAGAACGTAAAACCCCTATCGTAATAACAATTTCAACCTTGAAACACATCACTACCATCACTGTTGCATCGAACTATAAACCAACCTAAGTAAATATATAAATACCCCCAATATATATTAATATAGGTATATACCGCAGTACCGACCAACCTATCAACGCTTACCTTTTTTTCCCATCTAACAACTTCCCTAACCTAGCCAAACTACTAAAAGTCTATTCCCACTACTCTCTATCCGAATACTATCAGCGAATTTTGCTAACCTATCAACACTTATCACCTTCTTGCTACCATCTATTAAGTCCATTACGTGTCAGAGCTCAATTCATGTTAGGTACATAAAGATTACATTATTAACCAACTAACATCCCTATATAACTCTTTTAAATATTAATTGTAAAATTCACATTATTAACATAACTTTGACATTTTAATCCTGATGAGTAATATTAAGTTTTTTATTTTTTTTCAAAAGTTCTACTAAGTGTCTTCCTTAACTATGTCTATAAAAAAACTATAAAAATCCTTATTCCCTCAAATGACATAGTTGGTTTTGGCTTATCCTAATTTTGGTTTTAACTCCAATTCACGTTTGGTGTTAACGTCTATTTTAATTTAGGGTCAAAGTTTATTCATGGAATTCAACTTTAACCTTTCGACCCCCCACTTTTAAGTAGTACCTGACCTTATGACTGATGATAACTATTATTATATGATGAGAATTGACTTCTACTAAAAAGTGTATTTGTTTAACAATTAAATCCCTTCTACTTCAAATTCGCAACCAACCTTTACACTATAGTACAACCTACATTGGTTCCTTTAAGATTCCTATAACTATAACCTGCCTTTATCCCGTAAAACATATTTAACTAATTGAAAAATACACCATATTTCAAAATTAGTAAATAAGTTTCCCCATTATAAACCCCATTATCCATCTCTAACTTTGGTTACTAATAATGATATTAATTAATAACGTTTATTTCACTTATCCCGCTCATATCCTTCTATGTTACAAAATAAGTAGGTACCTATATCATAAATACCAAACATCGACGGGTATCGTCACACTTCCAAGCCCCAAAGCAACACTGAACAGTTTGTCTACGACAATCACCTGGGCAGGAATCGAACCCGAGACCTCTACATATAGTGACTTCCAAACCATTCGACCCCAGTGGTCGTTAACCTATCATATGGACGTCCCACTTAATATAATTTTCTATAGCTAATTTAATTCTAAGGTCTTAATACTAACCTAAATAGAATTCCTAGTAATTTTAATTACATTAATTCTAAACCCTACCAATTGATTAACCTGTAACTGTAGTTACACTTTTCCACGACCCCCAATCCAACATACTATAAAATTTAACTGCACTATCTATACTGATATTATAAAACAACAAAGTTAACAATAAAGATTAACTAATTCTAATAATATTTAAGTCGTTACATCAATTCAAATGTCTCATCGTTTGCCTAAACTGGAGTCATCATATATTTGTTTTTTTCTTTCCCTATAATTGCAAGTACCAATCTCTACCCTATGGATGATAGTCGAGAATGATGTTCTCTCAATGCAACTAGTAAATTTTCAATTTAAAAAATTTATGTATGACTAACATTCTAATAAAATATTCCCCAGTGTCCACACAATGGTACTCTTAGCATAGCGACAATTTCCTTACTTTTTCTACCAGCATCTATCAGTTGTCTCACTGCTTATCCGAATAAATAAGAATAATAATAATAATCCCTAATAACACCCAAACCTCGACCATATGTTATTTCTTTTCAAACATAACGTACCTATAGTCCTATCACAAAGTAATTTGTTAAGATTAACCAATGGTTCAACTAAGAATGTATATCTAGTTACTAATATAGAACCAAGATTGATAAAAAGAACAACAAACCAATCACGTCGCCTGTATGAAAGTTCTTTTCCTTCTCCATTCACCACCCCCTATTCAACATCATCATGTCCAGTGAACGAGGACCACTGCTGGCATACTATGTTTCAATTAAATCCATCTGTTTTTTTTTTCTATATAGAGAATATACAATTAGTCTATGAATATTCCCGGCATACCTGTGGTACCCATAACTAGTTATAAATAGTCAACAGTTGTTCACTACATCACGCCAGCGACCCCAAACTGTCAGACACACTTGGTTCTTACATTATTTACCTATTTAAGCTAATTTGTAATATTTACTACCTACTTTTAGACATTGCAACCTATAAAACTTAACTGGATACCTAAGAGAAGCAATATTAGTTAGGCAAGCAATCTCCTATAATTCTCATTGACATAAGAATAATTACTTGATTTATTTTATAACATTGTTGTATTCCTTCTTAAACCGTCGTTGAATTTTCTAACTCAAATTTCAACGAAAGGTAAAGAATTATTTAACCCTATTTTATTCTTGTTAAGTACCTATTTATCTATAATGTTCCGGACTAACACACCACCCCACCCTAGTCTACACTACTTATCCATCCAAACAACAACTCCTACTTGAAATCAAAACCACTGTAATTATAATAAAATTTCTGCAAGTCTTATAACCAACATCTAAGTTTCTTTTATGTTCCCGGATGAAAATTTTGATTACTTACCTAAACCAAGTAATTTTTCCCTTCTTGTTCATATATTAGATTGTTTAATAATTATGAAATTATCCTATTATGGTTTTTCCAAACTCACTGAACCATTTTAGATGAAATTCTCTCTACTTGCTGTTCAAATTAGAACCCATTGAATCTAATGTTTCTAATCTAGCCAATCCAAAATCTTCACTAACAAATTCCTTTTGGTTCATATTTCATGAATTCCAATACCTAACTATTAGTAAAAGAAACCATTCTTTTACCCAAATAGCTATTTTTCAAGTTTTAAGAAGTAAGAAGTAATGTTACCTCATTGTCCTAACTTGATACAAAACCCACTAAATATTGGTACCTTACCTTTTAAATATATCCATAACTACATTTAACAAATTAGCTAACATTGTTTTAGTTTGTAGCAATATAATTTTCTTCCACTAAGTTAGGAGTCTAATCATTACCCACTGACATATCTAATTTTGTTCTTTAAAACTTTATCACCGACCCCAAAATACAAAATAATAGTTCTATCATTCATCGAGACAAGATTTCTCTTTAATTCTGAACTATTTTCAACTTTTAGGTTAATCGAGCGTTTGAAAAACCAAACCGTCCCTACTAAGTTATCCGTTGACTTATTTAGCATTGCAAATACCGTTCCCTTCAAACAAAATTACCCTCTTTGAGTCTAAGCTGTCCATATACAATTAGGTACTAATTGTGTCTAATTCTAAAAATTTTCAACAATTTAATTAAAACTAAATCTCTGATTAACTTACCAAAGTGGTTGTTATCCAATCTATAAGTCAGAAAGGGTCTTCCCTCTCTTATGTACACCATGAAAAGCCAGACCTCATAACACTTCTTCAGTTTTCATTATCCACTTATTTCCATGAGAAATCACTCTCATCAAGACACATTTTTCAACCAAGCCAAACTCTTTAATTATTTACCCCTTTGAAATACCTTGTACAAACTATAAATTAACTAAAATACTATTTTCTTACTTCAAATTCATAACTCTTACAATGATTTACACTAAAACCTATTTGCATAACTATTTAATGTCCTTTTTTTTAGGTTATATTTTCACAATAATGATAAACACAACCACAGATCTATCCTTCAGACAGTTTCAGCATTTTCAACAATTTCACAAACTTAGATGACACTCAACCTTTAATAATTCATAATTTTTTTTGATGAAAACAAAAACATTCCTAACAACAATTTTTTTTTTTTTTTTTTTTTTTTTTTTTTCCCCAATCTTTTTGGCTTGGATGCGAGTTCTTTACGCCATGTCTGGATTTATATCCTAACAACAATAAAAATAGCGCACCACAGAACAACGTGATCGCCCCCCTCCCCAACTAATATATGTATGTAATATTTCACCTAATGTATGTCATTATCTATCCTAAATTTTTTTTTTTTATAACATTTTCAAACACGCCTTTAAACTACAATCTCGGACCGCACATCACATAGTCATTAATTTGCACGATTCTGATACATAACATAACCCATTTTAATTAATTAATAAGAACCACAATTTTTCGTAACCTACCGGTAGCGACATCTATCACACAGTAGCGTAACTACCCTGTTAGCTAAAAGAATTTGCCCCTTTTAAAACAAAACAAGTGTTTGCTAGAACTCATTCATCAATAACATTCTGCCTTATTTATTATTATCATTAAAGTTACTAACCAAATTCCACTCGTTCGAAAATACCCGTGGCGACCTCCGTTGAGTAAAAATGTAACTACTGCCCTAACTTTCTTGTGATGCCGTGCTAATGGGCGATTTCCTAAAAGCTCGATCACTAGATGGCGCTGTCCCACCTATCTATGCAGTTAGAAGGTACGAAACATGAAATTTTACTTTGACCCTTTTTTTTTTGTAAAACGGAACGTCAGACAGAAGTTATTTATTTACCTTAATCTTTAAAATTTAACTATTTCGTTTCTGTTCCTCACAGTAGTACTTATTTAATTTATTATTAGTTTCCTTTGGGTTTTTAATTTAAATATGATTCATACCAAAATATACTAGCCGCTACACACTTCGTTCAACGCCATCTAGCGAAGCTTTTGGAAGCTAGAAAATCTATCCTGTCACTCATGTTCTTAAATATCGACCTTTCCAAGAAACAACCTCAAAATCTAATTTTATGAATAGAGGGCTACCGGCTAAGAAATCTGGATATGGGTATGGGCTTCAACTGTCATTCGAATTCCCCATTCCGATAGATTCTCGCTGCTTTGCTCCGTTGAACGTTGCTAGCTAGTTATCGTTACACCCGACGTCACAAAACAAGGAACCGATAGCGACTATTTTCTTTATAAAATTGACTCAAAGTTCCAAAAACCGTATGAAGTTCATACCCATAAAGTAACGCGGTAGCTCCCAGTCTTTACTAAACATCAAAACCGTACTACTAGTCATATAACGTGTCTCTATAATTTATTTGTATACAAATATGCAAGCCCATACAAAGTTTGTACTTAACAAGGTCCATACAGTTTCCCATAATTTTTCCGTTCGCCTACCCAGAGCTAACACTAAGGAGAGAAACAACCTTGTCAATGACAAATGTCATTCTCCATGTGTTCCCCATACATGCTCTTTGATTAGCTCCATATAACCTCTACTCAAAAGTCTTTCAACTATACAATTGTGCTATACAAGTTTGTGAATTCACCTGCCCGGCTTTCGACAATTAAATTACCTAATTATTGACGAATTTCAACAGAGATAATATTGGTAATCTATGAAACCACAATATGATGTTACTCAAGAATTATAACTATTGTTCTTTTTAATAAAAAGACAATTAATAGTAAGTACTTGTTTAATTATGTGGTTAATTATTTATTCTCTAACAGAATGCAATCCAACTTAGCATTTCATCTAACTAAAATTCAACATTACTACCTATGAAATCTCTGAAAAGATAAACATTTTCTTATTTTTGATTCTGCTAGCATATTACAATAATGAATTATTTCTTCCATTTCAGAAAACAAGTTGCTATACTTAACTAAACCTAATCAAGACCTATGAACAGTTCTCAAAAGACCCTTATTAAGAAACATCCTGCCCGGGGACGCTTAACAGAAGTTTAATTAAATAATTAATATTAACCCCGTCGCTTCAGTTTTCCTTCTGCACTAAACAACAAATTGTGGCTATTCCAACTCAATGTAAACTAGCCACTTACCTTCAGAAATACTCAGAGCTCCAATGTAATTTATATGCTAAACTCATTAAAAAGGTTTGTAAATATTGTCTTATTTTCTTATTCCTATACAAGATTTGCTATAATATGTGTTAATTTTTAATCCTGGTAACGGCACTACTAAATTGTAACACCTACCTACGCTTTCTAATCGCTTAGCCTAACCTAATAGATGACCTAAATATACTAACAAACCATTCTAGTATTTACTCTAAGCTAATACTGAACCTCTGTCAAGGATTCTATTAGTTACTAAAATACCTAGCTAGCTTGAACGCTGTAATACCTAACTGTTGTCCGATTAATATATAGATAACTACTATGGATGCTCTGAATCAACTCTGAAGTGGCCTGTGATGTCGTAATGGAGAACCCTGGTTGTAAAGCGTAGACCCATGATCTTTTAAATGAAGCGACAGAGACTAACCTTACTACTAACTAACACATACTTTGAACTGCCTATATGCCTACATCAACTTAACAGCTGTTCATATTACTAAGGCCGTTGCTTCTAATTTTCTAACCTCATTTATAGCGACAAAGACACTCAAAACAAGTTAATACTCTTGTATAAATCTAACATTAGTTTACCCCTACATTGCTTGGACATTTAACAGTTAGGTCCTAACCGATTCCTAGGTCCAATATACTTTGAAAACCTGGTGAGTTATTTTGCTGAGTCCACCATGCTAATTCTCTGGTTACTGACCCAAGGTTAACTGTCTATTAACTGGTGGAATTTAATAATTTAGGCTACAATGGAACTGAAACTAATCACAGCATCCGGATTTGCTTGCAAGGCCTAAGGTGAAATTGGCATGTGTGGTTTGAAATGAAATTTGATATACCTATATGAAGATGGAGACTCCATTGTTATAATAGTACCTATTAGCTTTAGCATATATGGCTTTGCTTGCAAATTAGAAATGAAAATTTGTTATATCTATTGGAAGATGGAAACACTACATCTATAATAGTACCTATTAGCTTCAGCATATGGTTTTGCTTGCAAAGTCAGAGATGGAAATTGGTATAATAATTAAGGTAAAGAGAGTCTATTGATCTTAATCACCATCTTGGCCTAATACAAATGCTCCAGCAATATTATTTAATCGGTAAAGTCAGGGCACCTCCGCCGCCCATAACAGTGGAACTCGTCACCAGACTTGGACATCCCTCCTCCGGCGCTGCTTTATTACATTTTCATATAAAAACAAACTTCAACATATAAAGTCAAGCTGTCATGTTCGTCAATTCTTTATGTATATATATATATATAAGAGGACCAAGCTAAATGCTTCAAAGCGACTTGTTAGTCTACATGAAGAGATCTTTCTCCTTCATGGCAACAGCAGTTAAAGTTAACGTTAATTGATATATCCTTTTCCTTTTGTTGAATAATCCTTATTGGGATAAATCCAACAGGTTGAGTGCTTAAATTAGGAGCACTAACAAGTCTGACTCCTGAGATGAGAGAACTCAAATCTAATTCATAGTAAGTACATATAAATATAGACTCTCCTAACCTTTTCTATGACCAAGTTTCCCCGTAGAACTAAATTCCCTAGTTATGTCTATGTGTCTGACTCGGATCTTATTGAACTTTTGCAACTTGTTGGTTAAAATTTGTCTCTAAAGAATCTCGCTCATGGTAATATATCCTTAATCTCACCATTGGACTGGTCTTGGAAATAACTTAAGAATCCAACCAAATTGGACAGAAGCTTTCGCCTCACCCCGATAGCTTTACATAATTTATGGCTAAAATAGAATCATGTTCCAACTCAATAGGTTAGTATCTGGAAAACCTTGAATCCACATCAGCTTCCATAAGACACTGGTCAACATTACACCGAGTTCCTTCGAGTTTAAACATCTTCTCCCGCCACCGAACAAAATCCTTTTTCATACATTAATATAGCAGTAGTCTGATCCAGAGAACTCTTCCGCAACCAGCTCAATTTATAGATTATTATAGGTGCCTTTTGCATCATAGGAATATATTACCTTTTGTCAAGCCAAATATATAGGTAAATTTAGATTCTCCACTTATGTTTGATAGATTATTTCAACCTTCATATCTTTGCAATGCGTGAACCTATAAAGATTACTCTAATCAAGCTCTTTGGACTGTTCCACTAGTATTGTTACCTCACAAATCATTTCCCAAATACTGAAAGCACTAGGTATCCATTGGTCACCTTTTCCTTTTCAAATCTATTAATTTCTTACATACCTCACTGAATATCATATAACTTGTAGACTACATTGCTACAACGCACTAATCATTGACCTAATCTCTCTTCTAAGATGTAACATTATTTTTGTTAGATAAAGACAGCCATTTTGCTGGAAACTGTCAATCGGACTTTTCCCCACTATCTATAATCATTCTGTCAAATTGCCCGGGTTTGTTCGTCTATCACAAGAATCTATGGCTAGGGATGTCAACAAAATTCGGATTTGATCGTAGATATATTTGTGATAACACATAATGCTACTTATAGACCTAACAGCGACCCTACTCTTTCTACCTACTCTGTATACCAGACTCCCCTCGTAGCCTTGCCCCAGCAGACCTCCCCCTTTCTGCCAGAACAAAGGTCTTCGAGTTACCTAGCTCGTGATTCTAAGTAGGTACTTACCTGCCTAATTTCCGACTAAATGCGACTTTCCTAACAAACACAAACCTGGCGCCTGTATCGCCAGTTCTGACGCCCCAATTCTGTCAAGTTTGGGTGAGTGGGCCCCCTAAAATCCTATCGCTCATGCCGTGGTCCATCTGCTTGGGAAGGGAACAGATAGACACCCTACAGGTAGGTATGGTTCAATCAGGCCGCAACTGCCTCCAAATCTGGGGCATACGCCCCGCGCCATCAGACGTGTTAACTGAAAAACTGTCAATGAAAACAGCCCGCCTGATCAAACCATGTGGAAATTACTAAGCGTTATCCAATGAACACTCATCTGACACTCCACAATGCCAGACTTTCTTTACCTAGCGACCTCCCGTGAGCCTTGCCTGGAGCCCGGAGACATAAAAATGTACTCCTGAAGAAACAAACTCTATGCTTCCAACCCTCTCTGACTCAAATTAAGCCCATTCTCTAGGATTTTACTTGGGAATAATTTACTTTAATTGAAATGCTTTCTGTAAACAAACTAGACCTTTTAATTTCGGATCCAATTTACCAGTCAGAATTCCAAAATTAAAACGTTTAAAAGATCGCGAACCCAATAAACGCCCTATGGTGCAAGGACTCACTGTACACTTGCTTGAAGACTACTTCTCGCTTGATTAAAAATGGAAACTTCTTCAAAAAGTGTTTCGTCTTCCATACGTGTTGCCTCGAAGTCGATCCCGGAGAAATAAGAGCGGGCGTCGCGTCGTTTTTGCTTATATAGCCCTCCTCAAAAAACGCGCCAAAAAGCGGCGTCCCACATTCCTACTCTATCGTCATAGCGCCCTCTAGCGTTTAACGCCAACCCATTTCAAACATCCCGAACGCCCCGCCTGGCCTTCGTTCAGAAACCTTTGATAGTTACAAAACTTCTAATATTAAGTTATAAAATTTACTAAACTATTCAAAATACTACCTTCTCACATAATATAAACACATTATTTTGTATGATTCCTTTTTTTATTTACGAACGAAACCTATTATCAAAATGGTAATTGTTCGAACATAATTTCCGAACGAATCATCTCTAGTCAATATACATTTACCATATTTGAAACTTTGAACCTTATCTAAGATAGAAACCAATATTCTGTACTGTTGATTATTTAACCCATATTTTTATTTAAGTTTTACATAATGTTAATTTAACATTCTGTGAGTAAAAACCTTCTCGCTATATTTATGTGATGTCATTTGACTTGTCTTAGTTCTCAACTCTGCCGCTAGTTGTCGCTGCACTTGGACAGGATTATTCCATTTTGACATGACATTTGTTTACAACAAGATTTATAATTTTACTAACTAATAACAGTTCGTGTCGATTATTTCGTGAACCAATATCGAAATACAAGTATTGTCCACACTCCCGTGAAGCAAATTCGATTGACAAAACCCTCAACAAAGTGCATCTTCTTATATGAAATAATTTGTCACAGAGTCCAACTGTTGTGAAACATCATTGTTTCAATCCCTGAATCTCAGGTATTTATTAACTATATTTTCTCGCTAATTCAAACAAATTTACTGTATCTAACTTCCTCAGATTAATCATAAAACTTCCAAATTAAATGCAAATGACCACAACTGCTCCGCTACCATTAACCCGTTTCTTTTTCAGTGTTTACCTCAAGCAATCTGAAACCACTAAACAAGCCCCAAGCCTTATAGACAGAATCTCCCTCCCATATGCACTGTGTTGACAAAGTATGAAGCAAATTCCCAGCGCAACAACATGGTAAATGGCTAATTTTGTTCAATACAACCCAGTTGACACAACCCAATTTGACTTTGTGATTTATTCCCACACCAGGATCTATTTATACTATTAAAAGTTATTGAGGTAAGTAACATTAATACATTTCGACTTTTAACTCTTTAAGAAATATTCGAGATAGTTCAGGTGCGATTCTGAACCGTTACAATGCGATGTGCTGTCAGCAATGTACGAACTTTTCTATCCAGGGCATCCAGTTCAGTTTGAGTCCATTTAAGTATGCCAAAGGAATACATCAGTACCGGCATGACCCATCCATTGTATGCGCGAACCTTGTTTCCGCCAGACAAAAGACTTTTAAGGACTTTTGAGAGGCGCCCCAAGAAACGCTCACGCAACGACTGTTTCATGTCAGCATCGTTGATGCCTAATGCCTGTGACATACCTAAATATTTATAGGTTTCGTTAACGGAGAGAGATCTAACATTAATAGAATCCGAGAGTTGTATACCCGTGGATTCCATTATCTGACCACGCTTTACATGCATGACTGCACATTTGTCCACACCAAATTCCATTTTAATGGCATTACTGAAAGCTTCAGTAACCTTCAGTAACGCTGTCAAATGAGAACTGCTATGGGCAAATAGTTTCAGGTCATCCATGTATAGCAGGTGTGATATTACTTGACCATTTCTCCGTAAACGGTAGCCTAATCCTGAACTCTCGAGAAGTGTACTCAGAGGGTTCAAGGCCAGACAGAACCACAATGGACTCAGACCGTCACCCTGGAAGATACCTCGCTCTATTTTTATAGGGTCGCCCTGACCTAGAACCCGTCGAGATCCTGGATAGAAAAGGACCGTTCTCCATTTTCGCATGCACGATATCAAGAAAGTGCGTAGAGTTGTATTTATTTTATACAACTCCAGCACCCTCATGAGCCACGAATGCGGCACGGAATCATAGGCCTTCTTATAATCTATCCAGGAAGTCGACAGGTTCTTTCGGTTTCGACGAATCTGTTGGTTAATAGCCATGTCAATGAGGAGTAGCTCCTTAGTACCACGGGCCCCATTCCTACATCCATTTTGAGAGGCGAACATAATAGAATTTTGATCAATGTGTTTATTAATCTTCGACCTCAAAATGGACGTAAGAATTTTATAAATTGTTGGTAGACAGGTGATAGGTCTATAGTTTTTGGGGTCCGCAGTACTACCAGATTTATGGAGCAGATGGGTTATGCCTGTTATCATGAATTCTGGAAGCGATCGAGATAATAAAGCACTTTGAAATTGAGATGCTAAGCAAACGTGCGAGCTAGGTAACCATTTATACCAGAAATTGTGCAGTCCGTCCGGGCCTGGAGATTTCCAGTTGGGTAAGGAACGAACTGCACAAACTACGTCTTGGTAGTCAATGGTTACTTCATTCATCTCAGGTATAAGCTCACACGAACGCTCAACATCCCTTATCCACGCGCCTTCAGAGTGAGTGACAGGCACGGACCAGATGTTGTGCCAGAAAGAAATCATGGCATCATCATCTGGCCGATGCATATCAGTATCACTCTGATCCGATCGCTCCCAGGATGCATAAACACGTCGTTGATCTCTCTCGAACATGCGGTCCTGAGTAAAGCGATCGACTCGCACCCTATACCTCCGAATACGATTAGCCCATGCACAAATTTTCTGCTTCAGGAAGTCGATGCGCTCTGTGACACATGAAATATAATTTTGAGGACTAATACCAGTCCCCAAGAATGCACGTTTCACAAAGCGCATGACCCTAGGACGCATGTTGCCCTCCCTAAAGCAGCTGAGCTTACCGATGAGTACCCTAGCCTCACTGATACGACGTTCAATCCTACACTGCCAGGCTGGTACAGCCAGACGAGGGCGTGTTGCTGTGTCAGTATTTGGAAATTTGACATGAGCAACACGACAAGCCGTAATAGCCGCACAATACAAGATCGAATGAGTATCAGCCAGGTCTTCACTACTATCAAAGTAATTTGATAGTAGTAAATCTAAAGCACACATCAGCGCCCTATTTTTTTTGTGCATGGAAAAACGCGGAAGCCGAGGTCTAAGGTGAACAGAAGTCGATCGAAATTCCCGAACTACATCTTCAAGAGTACTCCTCAATATATCATTGTATTGGGGACTTACAGTAGTAACCATATCATCTCCACCATCACTATCAGCAACGCCAGCTTGCAATGTGGCCGCGGCAGAAGCTTGAGTTGCCGCCTGCGATGCAGTAGTAATGATACGGTTACGTTGCACCTCTGTTCGGAGCCGATCAAGTACAGAGTCATCCAACAAGTGACCCCGTCGAATGGCTCGCACCTGATCCGACAGTCGTTGAGCCGAAACGTTGATAGATGGTTCAAGAGCCTGAAACAGAGAAAGCATCCGAACACGATACGCAGTAAGATTAGTTCCTGCCTCTGTTGCCTCAAAATATGCGCGCATGACATTTTCATTGATGGAAATTGTCCATCGCATGCGCTGCACTCCACCGGGAGCGGGGGCCCTGACCGGAGCCGTTTGCCCCAGAAGCCCCAAACTCTTCGGTGGCCGGCCCCTCCTCCGGCGTACAGGTGGTGGCGACGTCGGCGGAGAGAAGTACTCGTCACTATCGCTCGACGCAACTGCAGATGTCAGCTGAACACACGGCACTAAGGCAGTTGCCGACAACTGCGAGGCGGAGCGAGGTGACGAGCCCGGAGGTGGTAGACGTGCTGCTCGGCTTCTCGTCAACATCTATTTGTTCATTATACCTATCCCATTCCCATTTAATTTGGTTTGTTTTGGTGATGAGATGACATTTTCAACTGTCAAACAGGATCATTTTTAAAATAGATTATAAATATGTATCTTCTTTGTTGTTGTTCTATGTATATTGTTGCAGGCTATTAGATATGTAAGTATTAAATATTATTTTGGTATTACAATGACCTCTGAATTAAATATTTCTTAATAAAATCAATAAAATGATGGAAAATAATGACTTGTCACGTTGACGATTTTTTTTTATTATTATTATTATTATTATTTTTTTGCCATTAGGCAATAAGGCCGCCTATTGTCTGTTTTCTATATTTTATTTTGTCTTCTTGTAATTGTATTTCTTTCGTTGTGTGCAATAAAGCTTTTTTTATTTTTATTTATTTTTAAATATGGGCCTGCATTATACTGCTATTTAGTTGGTTTTTGTTGAAATTTACGGACCGTAGTAACTGACTAAAGTGAAGTAAAATTGCCGAGTTACTGCTATTTAGCTGGGAGAAAGTATAATAAAATGGTGTTTTAAACGGCAGTATGGTTTTTACTGCACATTAGCTGGGAAATCGATGACTTTTTCATCAATTTTGATATTTTTTTGAATTTCTTATGTCAGAGAAACAATCATAAAAAAAAATTGTCGTAGAAAAATAATTAAAAACTTGGCCGGTAGGTCTTGAATTGGGCTTTCATGGTATGTATTTAACTCAAAAACGCAATTTTGGTCATTACTGCGGTTTAGGCTCGGGACGGCAGAATTGTAGTCGATACTTTTGTCGGAATGTTTGTCTGTTCAATTTGAAAGCAATAACAACCAAACCAACAAAGTTTAATGTAATTTTGAGTATCTAGTGATAACAACCATCAACACTTGTGATACTTTCGTTACGATATAATATATTGTTCATAAGAGTAAATATATTTTAACTAGCATTCTGCCCGCGACTTCGCACGCGTGTTTTACACTACGTTATCCCTCGGGAATATATTATTTTTCCCGGATAAAAAGTAGCCTATATAACTCTCCAGCTCCCAAACTATGCCTATGCCAAAAATCACGTTGATCCGCTGCTCCGCCGTTTTGACGTCAAAGACGGACAAGCAAACAAACAAATAAAGAAACGATATATATTAAACCCAAGTACGGAAAACTCTTGTTCTCGTAATCGTACTCGTAAACGATACCATCCGTCAGAATGCTGTCAGTTTACGTACCTACCTAAAATAATTATTTTGTATATGAAAAATGTGATAGTAAAAAACCACGAGTCCTATAAGTAGCTTTCAGGCTCCTTACAACTTACTAACTTACATAATTGCATTGTGAATGCATAAAAATAAATTAAAATCTCAATAGTTATTTTGTCTACTGAGTTCTACTGAATTTTCTTTTCGTAAACGACTGTAGCGGCAATTCTCGATATCAATTGATTTTCATACAAAATCATACGATTCCGATTACGAAAGCGCTAGTCTGAGTTATAGTAGACCTATGAAGGTAACGTAGGTAGTGCTTGGGGTACCTGTACCTATTATTATATTCGAAATAAGAATAAAACAAGCACCATTAAAATTCAAAGTTAAAGCCATGCCATGCATACTAAATAGTCCACAGGAATGCCAGTATCAAAAATAGTTGATCCAATTGAAAGAATTCATTGCTCATAGGAGATTGTTATCGTTATTATTCGTGCTTCGATGCGACCGCGCGGCTTGTCAATAGGTCACGACCTGCTGAACAATCACTGCAAACAAATGTATTTGCTTGCATTAAAAATATACACCATAATTTATTTATAGCAGCTTAATTGTAGACCCTAGTTATTGCTATGGGAGACGCCAGTTTTATTCGCATAACTTCAAAGGTCATCGAAAGGAGGCAAAATCACGAGATTAATGCGTGAGAATAATCACACCTTTCCTCCACTATTGTATCATAAAAATAAACATTTAACTTTCTAGGCAGAATACGTATCAAAATAAGGTTGTAGATTACTAAAAGAATAAAACTATTTTTTTTATGTCATTGACTTTTCGGTGTTGTCACTCAATATTTTCATCGCCAGTCATTTCAAATGACTATACACACAGCCATCTCTATCGTCTTCTACAAGCCATGCGCATAAAGTTGGCAACGTCTTTTTAAGTGAACCGATTTGACACCGTTTGCACCATTTGACAGGTAAACAGCGAGTAAACCTCGAGTAATGAATCCTATGGAGATGGCATATCTTCTATACATCTATACAAATAAATAAAATGTAACTTATGTTTGTAACATTAAATAACCGCTTTTTACCACGTGCATATGACTAAATTACGATACATATACCAAAATGACATGTTTTTCAATTTTTGTCTGTCTGTCTGTTTGTTCCGGCTAATCTCTGAAACGGCTGGACCGATTTTGACGAACCGATTAATACGACAATTAGAAGTAGTTTAAAATTGAATTCTAAGATTTTCTTACATTGTGACTTAGTTACAGGTGACGCCAATAAAAGTGTGGTAAAAAGCACTACAACTGAACTACAATTGAAACACTATTGAGACACGATTGTGACTTAACGTTAGCAGACTTGGCCCCCTGTTTTATTGTTCAGACGTCCGCGTCGAATTTATTTTTGATATTTTTATAACATAGCTTAGCGACAGACATCTAGTGACAGAAAAATATAGTGAAACTTGTATTCATAATGCTGCGGCTACATTAGCGGCCGATAATTCGTGCGAGTTGTCGCGCTAAAATTATCGTTGTCGGGCATACGCGATGTTCTTGTCTACATTAGCGGGCGAAGCTTCGTGTTGCGTTGTCGCGCTAAGTATCGCGATAATTAGTTTATTTGGTTTATTGTCGTAAGTAACATTACAATTCAACACAGAACACTACCCCATTATTGATTTATATAGTTATAACAGCCAAATCGACCCGATCGCGATAAAAATCACAAAATAATCGAGTGGACGCTTTTCATCTACGTGATAAAAGACGCTAAATGAATCAAATCGGGTTCTGCTGTCATTTTCTTCCAACTCTTTCTCGCACATAGGTTATGATGTATGGATTTGTTTCTCACTCGCACCATTGTCCGTCTATTACCCCTAGTATAAATAAGTTTATGGTGTAGGTATGCCTCACTTTTTCGTAAGTATGCCACCTCCATAGGATTTAGTACTCAGAGGAGTAAACCGGTTCACAGCTTGTTGCCGTTCCGTATCATAGCATGGCTTGTAGAAGACGATAGAGACGGCTGTGCTATACAGCCTTTCAGGCAGATAAATTCGTCCGTTAGAACAAAGTGCCATTTTCGTCACGCACACATAGACGTCACATATACAGGCAAAATGGGACAGTTTGGGACAGTACTCAGTCGCGAGTATCGCAAAGAGGTCAGTGATCGCAAGTTCCAAAGAGCATTTAATTGATCACTTCACGTCCGCGCCGCTACGTGTCACTGTGACACTTATATACCTATTTTACCATTAATTAACAAAAATTAATAACCAATATTATTCTTACACCAATATTATATATTCATACGCTGCGGCAAGTTATACAGAAGACCGAAGAGTATAATTTGCCACTTTGCTTGGCGTTCGTGGACTATGAGAAAGCCTTTGATTCGATTGAGACTTGGGCGGTGCTGCAGTCTCTCCAGAGGTGCCAAATAGACTACAGGTACATCGAAGTGCTGAGGTACTTATACCAAAACGCCACCATGTCGGTCCGATTACAGAACCAGAGTTCTAATCCTATCCAACTACAGCGAGGTGTGAGACAGGGAGATGTCATCTCTCCCAAACTGTTCACAGCTGCGTTGGAGGATATTTTTAAGCTGCTGGACTGGAAAGGATACGGCATAAACATCAATGGCGAGTACCTAACACACCTACGGTTTGCCGATGATGTAGTTCTTATGGCTGAGACCTTGGAAGACCTGAACACAATGCTCGAAGATCTCGGTAATGCTTCGCAAAGAGTGGGTCTTAAGATGAACATGGACAAGACGAAAATCATGTTCAATGCCCATGTTGCACCCACTCCAGTTAATGTTGGGAACATTACACTCGAAGTTGTTGACCACTATGTTTACCTAGGACAGACGGTCCAGTTAGGTAAGTCCAACTTTGAGAAAGAGATCTCTCGTCGAATCCAGCTCGGATGGGCAGCGTTTGGGAAGCTCCGGCATATATTCGCGTCCGAAATACCTCAATGTCTCAAGACGAAAGTCTTTGACCAGTGTGTGTTGCCAGTAATGACCTATGGAAGTGAGACGTGGTCTTTTACTATGGGTCTCATAAGAAGGCTCAAAGTCACCCAGCGAGCAATGGAGAGAGCGATGCTTGGTATTTCCCTGCTCGATCGAATCAGAAATGATGAGATCCGCAGGAGAACTAAAACGACCGACATCGCTCGAAGGATTGCATCATTGAAGTGGCAGTGGGCGGGACACATAGCGCGGAGAACCGATGGCCGTTGGGGCGGAAAGGTTCTCGAATGGCGACCGCGTACCGGACGACGTTCCGTGGGCAGGCCCCCTACAAGGTGGACCGACGATCTGGTCAAGGTCGCGGGAAGCCGCTGGATGCGGGCAGCGCAGGACCGATCGTTGTGGAGATCCTTGGGGGAGGCCTATGCCCAGCAGTGGGCGTCGTTCGGCTGACGTGATGATGATGATGAATAACCAATATTATTACAGTTGCAGTGTATTTGGTTGTCTAAATACGACTAAAAACTGTGCATACACGTTTTTAAATTTCCAAACGATATTGAAAGGTAAGTTATGTCAAACTGTTTTCTCTTGTTGGTAGGTGAGTGAGTATACCTAGGTACCCTGGGGTACCCTGTGGTACCTAGGAACCATACACATTCATCTTATAGTTAGCTGGTTGTGGTAAAACGCCAGTAATTGGGTTCTATGGTCCTTATTTAGATGTTATAGTATTCTCAAAACTTCTTGGCGGTTCAGCGAACACAGCCACAAGTCATGTTGACGAATTTTCAAGTAAAAGTTGTCGTTGCATTTTCTTTTATTTTAGCAGTGTTATGAAATCCTACTTACATTTTAGAGACTTCAGTCATTAAACCCCAAATAACATTTTACTTGCAGTATTTTTTTTTCATCTAAGCGCACGGCAGTGTGCCAGCCAAGTTCAGGAAAGGACGCCAATCAATAAATCCCATATAACATTTCACTTGCAGTAAAGTTTTCTTTGACGCACGGCAGTGTGCCAGCCAAGTTCAGGAGAAAACGAACCACGCACGATTATGCGTATACCTATTTATTTTAACGTCTTAATCGTAGGAGTGCCATAGGCTATTTTCGTTGCAAAACTAACTAGTTCATTTTAAAAATCAAATGATTTTTTTTTCAGACGAACCTTATGGATAAGTTTAATTGATCGAGAAGATGTACGCAACAAATGGTCAACATATCTTCGAGTTTGTGAGGCCCATTTCGAAACCAATTCTATAATCAAGACATCGAACCGAACTGTCCTGAAAAAGGCATTAGTGCCTTTTTCAGGACAGTTCGGTTCCCAAACTTTTGCTACCTGTCAAAAAAAATTTAAATGAAGAATCGCAAGCAACTGTGGAGACTAATGAATCTTGTACACAATATGAAAAAGTTAAATGTGACTCAAATTCACAAATAGCAACTCACGTTTCTGCAAATTCTCCCAGAAAAAGAAAGCTGAAAAACGATATTCTTGAGTGCAAGAAAAGACTATGAAGAACAGCTGCGCCAGAAACAAATATGAACCTGTTTACATCTCGATAGTGTAGCTTCTATGACGTTCACATGTATTGTAAAAACCAATCTAAATTGAATAAACAAATTTGACTTTGACTATTAAACTACTTATATTTTTTTATTTACCTATATACGATAAAAACACAACATAGGTATTTAAATACACTTTCTTGTTTTCAAAATAGTTACCACTATTGCTTGATACAGTTCTTGCGTTATAAAGGTTTTTCAATTTTTGAAGATGACAAGTTATAAATTCAACATTTAAGAAAATATTAATTATTTGAAGTTCTTGAACGAAAAAATTTATGGAACTTGTAACCCATTTAGATTTCAACTATTTTTCGCTGAGATTGGCACCTTTTTTACCTTTATGTTTTCGTCGAACTTACTTAGTGCCTTTTTCACGTTTATGTTTTTAGTGGGATAACTATCACACCATATTTATATCTTGTTCATAGAGTACATTATAACATATAGGAATGGAATACATTACAACATAATAGGTACGGTATAGGTACAATAGGATCTTGTCTTCGTTGTGTCGTGTGTGGCGTCGGGACTTTAAATGGATATTAGATGCTCTGTTTACCATCTAAGCAGCATCTAAGGCATGTAAACTTGTTACGATGTATGTATAAACGAATTTATTTATGTATGATTGTTAACTTTTACTACTTACTCCTTTTTAAATTCAGAATCAATACAGAAGCAACCCTAGTGAGTCAGACAAGGATAGGTATAGATTTTCAAAAATGGTGGGAGCGGTCCTTCTGTAAACTCTTTATTTTGTGACACGGATCTACAAGATCCAGTGGGTTATAAACTTTCTAATATCTGAATAAGGCGCTACTCGGAAAAAGTATGGACTCTTTGATATAAAACTATAGGACGGTTAGAGTTGTTATAAATCTGGTAATAAGATATATATTTCTTCATACCTTTATCTAGAATCGTACAGTTTCAGAAACCGATTTTACGATTTTGGCTCGACACTTTTTATTTTCGAAAATACCTCAAAAAAATAAGAAACATCAAGATTATTCTTAAATGGGGATACATATACTATTGAAAATTGGTTTAATTAGTGGACACCAATAATATTTAGAATCGTATAGAAGCATTTTTTTTAAATCGCTATAGTTTTTGAATACGAAGTGATTTTCTGTTTTTTTTGCGTATTTGGCAAAATCGGTCTCGCTCCCGCGCGCGTCGTTTTCTTATTGCCATCTCGCTTTAGCATAATTTTTCCGAGTATCGCCTTAAGTATATAGCTTGCAGTGAAAAATATTTGATTATGGGCTTCGAGTATGTTCATTTATGCAAAAATTAAACCGTTTTAAGAAAACTGTAAACAAAAACTCACTTCCCAAAACACAAAAAATGAAAAATAAATTAAATCATTAAATTCAAAGGACGAAAGAGCGGGACTTTTTCTACTTAATTAATCTTGGAACTTACTGATCTGTCTGAAGTCGGTGTCAAGCAAGCCATATAATATATGGCTTGCTTGACACTGACTTCAGACAGAGGAAAGCTAGTACATAATATATTATATTATGTACTAGCTTTCCGCCCGCGGCTTCGCCCGCGTGGACTACACGACGTGACGTTATCCCGCGGGAAAAACAAACATCCAACCAAACATTCAAGCATCTGCAACTCTCACATTTATAATATTAAAAGTACGTTTTATAATTCGGTGCAAAAAAAAAGAAAACAGTATTAAATTACCACATTAAAACTCTATATTCACATTCTGTAGATTTCTTTATTTGTGAACGACATTGCCGTTAATTCAAAACATGCTTTGACTGAATAGATATTTGTGTTACATTATTAGTAAAAGTAAAAAAATGGAAATTACTCTTACGTACAACAAAATATTTTTCGAAGGGATGTTAGATGGATATTTTTTTTCACGTACTGGCAACACGCAGGCACAAAATATTTTGACGCAGGGGTGACAAACCTACTTTAACATGTGTGTGATTATTTGATTGATTTTGATTTGTATTTTGTTTACTTTACGGTTCAAACTTAACAATAAACAAAAGGAAATAGGAGCCCACCTATCTACTTCGCGTACAGTGCTTCTTTTACATTATTTCGTAGATTTCTTGTTGTTTTTGTTTATTGTTAAGTTTGAACCATTGTTACTTGTTACTATTGTATCTCTACTATTACTATCTAACCCATTTTGCATTATCTTATGCGCTTTAACCCAAGATATAGTTCTTATAAGTAGATTTTAACAAAATCTGTAAAACCAAAACCTCACAATAAATTTGGTTTAAAAGAGACATTAAGAAAAAAGTTTACGACACCCTGTTGCCAAACTCAAATGTGAAAGTGACATTTTTTTTTGCACCGAATTACCTATAAAACGTATTAGTAGGATTTGAAAGGTTACAAATGTTAGAATTCACACTACTGCACTCCGCGTATGAGATATTGAGTATTATTGTTTCACTAAGTATTTGTTCATTTTAATTTTGACTTCAATCAGATCAGTAAATTCCAAAATTAATCTAAAAAGGTCTCGCACTTTCGTCCTCTGAATTGAAAAATTCAATTTATTTTTCATTTTTACGTGTTTTTAGGTAGTGAGTTTGAGTTGCCTGAGAGTGTTTGCTGTTTTTTTTTATAAAGCTTTTGATAAAAAAAAATATTTTATATTTTAGTGTATGAAATCTTTACTTTAATTTACGTGTTTTTCAGGATTCTGAAAAAACTTCTGAACCATCTACTGTAATTTTTCATGGGACCAAATTGAAAGTTTGGTCTATCATAATAAAAAAAAGAATTATCAAAATCGGTTCACAGACATAAAAAAATCAGACGACTTAAGAACTTTATTACCTACTTACTTACTTCGATTTTTTTTAACGTAAATGACAACACTTATGAACTTTTAATGGTTATTGTATATGACAAAATATCATTTATGTACAAATGCAACGCACTGTACATAAAAATGAAGATGAACAGTTTGTAAGTTCGTTCCGCATTTAAAGAATCAGTCACGATTTGTTATTGGGCATTGAATTCTTTCAATGCAACTAAATGTGTAGAATATCAACCATAACTGCGACCTACTCGTATTTACATGATTTTTTAATCCCTACCGTAACGTTGTCGTTGCAAATTACTTTATATTTTTATGCTATGCATTTCATGGCCTCCTTAGTAGTTTTAAAAAACTATCTGTCCAATTTATATACATGGGCGGTTATGTAAAATAATAATTTGAATGTTTTATGGAATGGAATATTTATTTTGTTTTAATATTCAGTCTTTCGTACGGCTGAATTGATGATGATGATGATTCAGTCTTTCAAAATTCTTCTGTCTAATACTTGTTGATCGAAGGTGTAATAACATTGTTTATTCGTATTAACAATTGTGCAGTTATTTTATATTATTTAAAATGAAAAACCTGGATCTTTATACAGGTAATTATTATTTGAATCGTTAAAGAAATATTTGTGTGTAAACGTTTCGGCTTAGACTTTTTGTATATTGATTTTAAGTATTACCACTTAAAACAAATCTTATCTAATTAATATTCAGTAAGTTTATATAATAAATTAGCCACATATTTTTCCTCTCGATTCTGATATTATAATTTTTTATTTTATTTTATTTTTATTTTTTATTTAAGTAAGTATAATTAAGTATTTATTTATTTTTATTTTTAATAATGTTATGTTTATATGTTTCTATATCTAGTAAGTAATGTAGAATTATATTTGCAATAATTTCATAAGCATGATTATTTTGATTTGATAGATAAACTTACAAGTTCGCTGCTCAGTAAGCAGTTTCTAATAGTATGCAGGTACTGTAGAGCATGTATACTGAGTGCAGCCGATAGATGGAATTGTAGGCTGTGACAGTTAGGTTTTTAAAAATGAATAGAAACTGCTTTGTAGTTATATTCTTAAATCAATCTTAAGAAATATTATTTAAAAAAAAAAGATTGGTTTGACGCAGAAAATGCTTAGCCGTGATTTGGATAGGTGTTCCGTAGTATGAAAATATGCTATCCTATTAGCAAAATGTAATCTAGTGATTATAAAAGTGTTGCAATAAAGAAAAAGAACAAAGCCCCATCTTTCAAATAACACCAGTAGCAGATAAAAGAAAATTAGGAGACACGACAGTACCTATATAATGTAGGGTTCCAACTTAAACCCCTCACTTCTTGCTCTCTCCGCCGTCAAGAAGGTCATAATGTGGAGGGCCCGAGGTGGCAAGCTAGTCTTTAAGTTATTGTGTATTTTTCTTTTGTAATGTTTATGGTTGTTACCTGTATTGTATGTCTTCACAAATAAAATAAAATACACCCCGATACAGGAAAATATAGAAAAAACTATTTATTGCAGTTACCCGAATGGGAATCTAACCCAGAACGTCAATTTTTTTTTTACCGTAAATATCGGATCGATTTTCAAGGGCAAGAAATAATTAAAAACAGTTTAATAAATAAAACACATGAGATAATAGTTTACAAACCTTTTTACATTATAACCTTCTTTATTTGGTCATACCAAGATTAAAACATTACAGAAGTCTATCAATCATTGCCTTGTAACAAATTATTTTATGAGGAAATCTAAACAAAGCAATCAGCTTACAAAATTGGTATCCTTATTACCTACAAAAAAAATTGTAACGATGTAAAGTGATTAGTTAGAGTTTTGTCTCGTTCTACAATCGCTAAACCTATAATTATGAAGTTTAATCTCGCCAGTGTAAACAACTTACCGTTTTTTGAACAGTCAGTTGTACATGTGTACCTACATGAAAAAAGCTACTTTTTATAATTCAATTTATTGGTTTTCGGGTTAATAAACATTTCTTTATTCACTAACCGTTGAGATTAGACGACCTCCGTGGCCAAATGGTGTACGCACCGGTTTTCAAGGTGCCGCTATCGATTCGGGTTCGATTTCCGGTCTTGTAAATAACGAAAAACAAATTTTTCAATATTTCCACGGGTCTGGGTGTATATGGTAATACCCTTCATTGTTTCCATTTCCATAACACACACTAAGTGCTCAAGCTACTGAAGTATGGTGTTGGATCAATGTATGTGATAGTGTCCAATATTTTTTTTAGATTGTATTATTTAAAATGAGTAAGTAGAAAGCACCCACTGCATCGAAATTTGGCCAAAAAACAATTATCATACAAACGTGTTCACATTAGCGTTATTCATAGATGGGAAACTATTTGTAACCTTATAATTTGACGACCGATTTGGCGCAGAGGTAGGCTACCCACCTTCTGCGCCAGTGGTCTCGGGTTCGATTCCCGAACAAGACAAATATTTGTGTGCATGAACATGTCTATTTGTCTTGGTCTGGGTATTAACTATGTATATTATGTATGTATTTACAAACAAAAAGTATTTAAGTATATATTTATCCGTTATCAAGTTTTCCATGATACAGTTTCTTAATGAAATTAACATGGGCTTAGATAATTGGTGTGAATGTAAGAAGTTATTTATTTATTATTTATTTATTTATAATGATTTTTGTCACTGCCACTTGAGAAGTCAAAGGCACATTAAATCTGCCTTTGGCTCGTTTCACAACCCATCGGAGCTGGTTGTGAAACGGGTAGATTTTTTCAAAATACTTCATTTTAAATTTTCAACTTTAAGTTTTTTTTTAATTGTCTAAAGACAAAATTTGTCAAAAAAATCTCAAAGTTGAAAATTTAAAATGAAGTATTTTGAAAAAATCGACCCGTTTCACAACCAGCTCCGATGGGTTGTGAGACGAGTCGATTTTTTCTTAAAACTTCATTTTCCATTTTTCAATAATAAAAATTGCATTGTGAATGCAATTGCATTGCAAAAAAGTAAAATTTTTAATAATCTCAAAGTTATTTAAAAATCTCTCAATTTCATAAAAAATAGAAAATTTAGATTGGATTTCACGTCCCGCTTTCAGCAGCGGTAAGGATGTAAAAAATATTATTACTTACTCTTAAAATCAGTAATAGACTTTTAGTGCAACAAAAAATACAAATGGATATTTTAAATGTAAATATGAGCAAAATAAACTAGATTTATTAATGTAGTCTCCTATACAAAAAGTAACTGCAAAGCTGGCAAAGAGCGAAATAACCCGAAAGAACGAATGCACTTACAGGAACGTAAATAATCTATCTATTTCATACATGCAATGTCACGAAATTTTACTAAAATAAAATGTGTTTGGTGTATCTCATGCAATAAAGCCTATTTAAAAAATTAATTGAATGATTAAAATTTTAATTGACTCAACTGAGTTTATTTATTATAATAACTCCTTATAAAAAAACTTGAGTGATCTTTGAAGTACTACGGTAGGTATCGTAACATACTACAAACTTATCAGTATACTTACTAGTAAGTCGGTAAGTAGAAAGCTAGTAAGTCTTACAGTAGCCCAAGCATGAAAAACAGTCGTTATGACAACCGTTATCGTGATCGTATTATTTTGTGTAGAAACCAGAGCAGCGCCTCTTTCGGTCTTTTAAGGAACTGAAAATCAATACATATTTGACAGCAGTGCTTTGACTCCTTTTGAAGGACGGTATAGTTTACTAATCGATTACCGTTACGATAGTTTTTCATGCTATGGTACGAAACCGACAACTTCGACTTCTACCCGAGTGCAGATTCCATTACTCATTTGAGTGATTTTGCAGTCACTTTATCTAAGGAAACCAAGTCATTGGTTATCAATGCTATTTTAAAACTTCATACTAGAGAGAAAAAGCTCGTCTCCAAAAGCCCGTTTATGCCACAAGTAAATTTTCTTACTTGAACTTTAAGGTTCAATAAACAATAAATCAAAGAATACATTCTTTTACTTATTTTGGTAATAAACCTGACGCGTTTGTACCTATTGCTATCCATATTTTCCGGTTTGCTATCAAAGGCTTAGTTATTTTAGCTTATCTCATATAGCTGATACAGTTTTTCAAAGTTGTGTGCTATAACTTAACTTAGCTCTTAGTCTGCAACCCGCATTAATGTTACTAAAAAAAGTGTAATAAAAGAGTTGCTATCATGAGTTTTTTAATTTAAAATTAGGTACTCGCCAATAAAAAACTCAAATATAAACTGCAAACCTTTTTAACTGTCCAAAATATACCTATTACCTACCTATTTCATATTCTCAACATACCTATATCTAACTAGCGGATCCTCGCGGTTTCACCCGCGTGGTACCCGTTCCCGTGGGAATATCGGGATAAAATATAGCCTATGTCACTCGGGAAGAATGTAGCTTTCTAATGGTCAAAGAATTTTTAAAATCGGTCCAGTAGTCTCGGAGCCTGGAAAACAACAAACTTTCGGAAACAAATAAACTATCAAATTTTTCCTCTTTATAATATTACTTATAGATGTATATGTCGCAGTAAGATAGAAAAAGCCGTGATATAGTTAAATCCCTAGGGGTATAATTATGTACCGTAAGATAGTAATGAATCGCTTTCGTATAACTATCTTACTAGGAATATAATTATAATACGGTTCAAGTTTAGTGTGATAGTTATACTAGACTTGTTTCATGAAATAATTGTAGGAGTGTAGTCCTGTAGAACAAGTGATAGGTTAGAAATTTAAGGCGAGGAATCCCGACCGAAAAAGGCACGCTAAGGGCGTTTGTGCACTACACTGAATTTTACCGATCCGGAAAAAAACGGATGCTTGTATTTTAATAATTAATCATTTATATTAGTAATTAATTAAATACAAGCATCCGGTTTTTTCCGGATCGGTAAAATTCAGTGGTAGTGCACAAACGCCCTAACGCTTGCTCGGCCGCGCTCTATACACTTCGCGCGGCCGGCGAGCGCCCCGCGAATCGAAAATCACTTAAAATTCAATTAAAAATTAAATAATAAGAAAATTTAATTTATTACGGCCGGAATCCCTCGGCTATTCAAAGACAATTATTTTCATATATTTTTCATTAACAAAAACCTTATTATACTGCAAGTAATATGATATTTGAATTATTATTAGGCGGATGTTTGGGATTTTATTTGACACAGTAAAATATCACCAAACGGCCGGAAGCACTAGATAAATAACTGTAAAATAACATATATTTATTCCAAATTTTAAGTACTTGTGATTTGCGAGTAATCCATAATTTAAAATTCGCTTCGCGATCGCCTTAAATTTCGTGGTTATTTTTTTTTTCACACCACAGAACTCTTGTTGCTTTCGTATATCTTACGGTACATAATTATATCCCTAGGGATATAACTATATCACGGCTATATCTATCTTACTGCGACAAATAGATAAAGCGACGCGCGTGGCGGTGCCTACTGGGAGTTCGCTGCCTTATCATCGTATTCGGCGAATTTATTGCAAACTTTCGGTTTTACCTCAATATAATTTCTCGAAAAACCTCAAATTAAAAACATACCCTTTTTAATCGTATAAAATATATTTTATAATATTAGCAACATTTAATTAAATCCTAACTAGAAGAACGCGCCGGGCGGTGGGGGGTACTGTGGGTACGCTGCGTCTACGTCGAATCCGTCGTATTCGGCGAACTGGGGGCCGGCGTTTGAGAACACTGGAATATTAAAAACAGAATTAAAAACAGTGAAAAAGGGTTAAAGAACAAAGACTTTAACTATTTAATTATCAAATAAAGGTATCGGTGGTTGTTTCTAAATTAACGCGAATATACTCAAACGTTTCTGTTCTGTGCCAAAGTTTATAACGTTTACTAAACTAAAATGCCGCTACTATTTTAGTCACAATTTTTGTTTCTCTCTATGAAAACAGAAGAAAATGAGAATACCTAAAATCTTCATACACATTTTAAGTTTAAAATAAGTGAAACATAAAATATTCAAGAAAGTTAACTGCATAAAGTATACCTAACAATTTGAGACTATCGTCAATTCGTCAACAATTCAGTACACTGTACACTTATGTTTGTTAACAATATCGAGCATCATCAAAAATTATACCACATTATGTTATTATTTTTAACGCGTATTATCGTTTTATTATATTCAAATAATCTTCTACAAAGCTATTTATTGAAGAAAAGCAGATGTGTGACACATGTTAATATAAAAGGAGCTTCGTTACAAATATTATTATGTTTAACTAATAAGGCGCTACCAAAACGTCCTCCCTCGCTAACCTCTCGTCTCTATTGGAAATCCTAATATTGTTTCGTAGACCAAAACAAGTATGTAAAGATGGCCTTAACACCGTATTTGAAGGAAAATAGAATTTAGAATTTTGAGCGTCTAGGTAATAATTCATAGTTTATAAGAATTAGCCTTCGATCAACAATAACACCTAGGCGCCCAGTGAGCCACTTGAGCGTATATTTATTAGTAGTTCCTGTCATTAACCGACTTCTAAATCAAAAAGGAGGAGGTTCTCTATTTCTATCTCATTTTTTGAAATTTTGAAATCGGTTCAGTAGTTTTCAGGAAATCTTGAAAATACTGTCGTTTTCGTTACCACTTTATGTGAATTTAATACGTATCTTTAGGCATAACTTCTTTGTTTATAAACCGATTTAGATGATTCTTGTTTTGTTAAAAAGGGGATACCTCAAGGTATTTTAACCGACTTCGAAAAAGGAGGTTTTCAGTTTGATCACATACCTATTTACCAGAAAACACGTAAATTGCATGCACGATGCACTAAAAAGAGTGAAATAAAAATTATTTTTATAAAAAAATAAAACCGCCTTCAAAAAAACCACATCAAAAAAGTAAGAAATAATTCCTCACCAAATAAATAACGTAAGTACTTTGAAGTCGGGCGGGTTTTAACAAAAAACAACAAAAAATTGTACATGTTTCACGCCCGACTTCAAAGTACTTACGTTATTTATTTGGTGAGGAATTATTTCTTACTTTTTTGATGTGGTTTTTTTGAAGGCGGTTTAATTTTTTTTTTAATTATGACATAAGATCGTACATTATTAACCTTTTTTCTCAGCCATAAAAAGTTTTGATTTAGTTCGTGAGCCTTCATCTAGTACTATTGTTGATCGAAGGAATTAGCTTAAAAACTTTAATACTATTTTATACCATTAAAAGAAAAATAGAACTTAGAATTTTGAGCTGCGTCTACTATTCATGATACCTATAGTTTATAAGAACTAGCTTACCAACTTTTATACTACTGTTACCTTAACTCTATAAAAGCAAAATAAGGTATTTATAATCTACCACAACCGAATTTTGTATGTTTTTTTTTTATATTTGAGAATTTAAAACTTAATGAAATGAATGAAATAGGTTTAATTGAAGCTGATTTCATGTATTATTTTTGTAATCAAATGTATCGTAAGTACATTTCGAACTTAATGAAAATGGAGGTTAAAATATGATGGAAATACATTCGACATGCCAACTGCGCCACAACGTGCTCTGTTATTGTTTGCTTAATGATAATGATTAGAACCTCAAGGCTGTACAGATATTAGTCTGTTAAATAAAAAGTAAGGTCCTTATTTGGGAAAACTTACTGAAAAAAAAAGTTATATGCTCAACGTTATCTCGTTATCTTGCAAACGAAAAGCTTATCAGAGTAGTAAGTGCGAAAGGCTAAAGTCTCTATTGGTACACGCATACATCAGCCCAAAAAGATAGGTACTTATATTTATCGTATCGTTTGGTTAGTTATCATCAATAGTTAAAATATGTTATCATCAATCATTTAAGATTACCTTTGATGATAACAAACCAAAAAACATACGTTTACTTATCTTCATCTTGAACTGTTTGATTATGAATTCAGCAAAGTTTCACTTCTCGATCGTGATGATTATAAACTTTGTATTGAGGATCAAGTGCATTATCTAGTAATGGAATACTTAGTGAACTTTAGTTTTAATTAAGACTCATTTACACATACCTAGACGGTAATAAATTACTCAAGTAATAAGTAAATATACCAACATTGCATAGCACTTGATGCGTTTTGCTACATCGCAGATTCAGTTGCGCTAGCAATCAGTTCCGTATAAACAAATTTTTCGTCATCACGATCGAGTAACGAAACCCACATTCAACCCGTTGGATGAAATAAATGAAAACCAAACAAATGAAGATCTGAAACCCGATGATTCGGAGTCAACCAAGGCCCATGAGACCAAAGGGACTGACCATAGTAGTTCGGAGATACTTCAACGGGTACGGGGATGGGTTTAACCAGTTTGACCGGTTGTTTCAGACGCTGCTGCGTCGGTGGCGCTGGGGTTATGTACACTGTTTGTACGGCCTCAGGCTGTTTCTCTATCAGAAAATACTGCATGGTATATAAAAAGGTAAACACATGTATGACTACCTCTTAACTGTTGTTTTTAAGTATTCATCTTTTTCCTTCATTGTCCCATTTTTTAATCAGCCCCCTTACTCTTGACGAATTGTATTGGTATTGCATTGATAAATTCAAACATAAAAATTAGGGACTTTATTGCAAGGCGATAAGGTTCACTGATTCAATTATTACATTAATTTATTAAATTGGATATTGTAAAAGGGTAGGGCTCCCACACAAAACTGCGAATTCGCACCGTATCACAAAAAGCTGCGACGCGTGTGCGTGTCAAGTATTTGACAGGCAATAAGGTTTCTACGCATGGTGCTCTGCATATTTTTGGGATGCGACGTCGCATCGCATATTTGTGTGGGCACCTAATTTTTGAGGGACATTTTTGAGTCCTTTTTAATTATCCTGTGAGTAATCTGTTAATCACTTTTTGAAAATAATAAACTTTTGCTTAGAGTTTAGCTTTTTTGTGAAGCCTCTAAACTCTAAAAAGTAGTTCTGCATCACGGTTGTCAAGTATCGAGTAAGTTTCAGAAGGAGTTGCTATCACTTTAACTTACTTCTACCAATGATAGTTCATTAAAGACACCAATATACTTACGGAATGGGTCTGGCTGGCCGATCTGTCCATACGGCTGTGCGAAGTACTGTCTCGGTATCTCAACCGGTACCGGTATCGGTTTCGGCACATACTGTATGATCTGTTTGGCCTGCGGGGGTGGCGTTGGTGGCGGCGGTGCCGCATGGACGTTAGGTCCGGTCTTGGAGACCACTGCGTTGAACCCTCGCACGGGGTCTGCGGTGTAGTCTACTGTTCTGATGGAACCGTCGGGTTCGACTAGCGAGTACTGGCCTGAAATAAAAGAAAAATCGCTATTTAATAGAATATCACACATAGAGGAAATAATAATAACATAGTTCTAACCTTGAGTTTTGACTCTGGATTAAGAACAACATTAATTTTAATTTAATGACTCTCTCTTAATTGATCATCGATACCATCATCAGCCATAATATTTAAATCATTCTGTGTACTAACTTTTTTGACTTTTTTGCATTCACAATGCGATTTTTATTATTTATAATGAAATTATTATTAGAAAGAAATGACCCGTCTTACAACTAGCTCCGAAGGGACATTATTTTCACCCTGTGTATTGTTCTCTATCAAATATTTGTTGGGACAAAATGTAAGACAATACCCTACTATCGTAGTCAGTTTTCTCACATCAGGAAGCCAAGAACTAAAACCTTAATGCAAATTGTGCAAAGAATAACGCATATTAAAGTTTTTATTACAACTCGCTCAAAAACTACTGACCGAACGTTCTAGTTAAACTTACAATTAACTTAGTTAAAGAGGACACTCAATTATCTTATACTTAAGTAAGATAGGTAATCAATCATATTAGTATCAAAATGTCAGAACTGTTATTTATCAATTTGTACTTTAATGTTTTATATCTATTTTATATCTTAGTTGGTCGAAGCTTTGTTGACTAAAGTAGAAATAAATAAATTTATTTTAATGTAATAAACGTTTAGCTTTTCTTATTTTTTATGAGTGAGTATGAGCTTAAAATATGTAAGATCTTTTATTTACCTATTTGTTCCTTATAGTACCTTACGTTAAATATCTAAAATGAATGAAACCGAGAAAGCTGACTGAATATAATAATTCACTAATATATGTAATGCACGTGTGCAATGTAGATCTAATAAACAAATACAACCTTGAACCACTCGGTCTTTGATGAAACCTACATCAAAATCTGTTACATAGTTTGGATTCCATCCGCGCGGAAAGTGATTTTATTTTAACTATGTAGAGATTGAACAAAAATGTAAGAAGAATAAGGAATGCCTGAATAAATGTGTATGGTAATGTAGTCAACACAATAAGTGGTATAAATCTGATATAAATGTAATAGGTAAACCTATCAGCCCCCTGATTCACGCACCGTCGGAAACGGAATCGGATTCGAATTCTGTGCTTTGTCTTTGTCTATTCCATAGTGAGTGACAGAGACAGGGCATACATTCCACTGTCGGGAGCGTTTCCGACGGTTCGTGAATCAGTGGGCATGTCTATTATTTGTCAATTTGTACCTAAGTAAAACAGTGTCACCTTTGCCTCTATAACCTTTCTGACAGCGTGCGTGTCAACGAGACCCACTGGCGGCACAGTTTGCAAACAATACACGTTACTAACAAGCCGATTATATCAGCTGGGAGAACAGATTTCTAAGGATACAATGGATACCGCACATACTTAGTGCGGAGAATTCACAATAAATGGGATATCTAAGTAAAACTCCAACGGCAAAAACAATTGAAATCTGCTAATAAGTAAGTAGGTACTGTTACTGTATGTACGTTTGGTCTTTGGAAAAATGTGTTTCTTTGAAAGACTTCTACAAATCGAACCCGGGACGAATGGGTTTGATACCGCTAGTGTGTACCACTAGGGCACAAAGGCGGTTACAACCTTGTACCTACACCTTTAATACTTATTGACATGACGTGTTTGCGTCACGCACAAATGACACAACACTAGCTAATCTAAGTTTTATTTCATTTTGTCATCGTCTGCATTTTCTACCAATCTTATGTACAGTCACGAGTAATATGTTAACAACATAGGACTTTGTCATAATATCACAATATTGAATGTCCTATTTATTTATCTTTCTTGCTACATGCAAGTGGCGCACTTAATGCTATGAGGCATTCTCTACCAGTCAACCTGAAAGAGTGTCAAGGAGAGAAATTTTAGCGTCAATAAAAAATAAAATAGCAACGTCAAAGTAGCAAAATGTCTTGTGAAAAAATGAAATAAATGAAAATGAAAAATGTTTATTTCAAGCAAAATAGGATAAGAAGATTATACAGTGTACATACCAGCAACATTATATGCATCCTATTTTGTTGTAGTGATAAATCAACATTACAGTTTACGTATGACATCAACACCAATTTTTTTTTGTATCGTTGATGCCACAGATTTTTTTTTCGGAACGCTTCAAGTTTTACGAAGTTCTGTGTTGTTTACAAATTATTGCTCGAGACTGTACCTACAATAGACGCCACACCTTTGTATTTGGCCTTAAACGCGCTCTTACCACGTTCCAAATAAGAGTAGTTTTCATAATGCAACTGTCAAATGTTAGTAAAAAAAAATGTTTACCTTTAACTACGTCTCCATCTCTAGTTTCGTGTTGTGATTTGTGGTCACCTGTGTTTGGGTCAGAAACTCCATAATTGAATGCATATCTGGGATGATCCTGGAAGGGAATTTTTGATTTTAACTAGTAATTTTGTTCATCACTAAAATTATAAACTAATGATGTAATATAATTGAAGCACTTTTCTAAGATTTCTTACAATAATTAATAATAATAAAAAAATAAACAAGTACCTAATGAAAGTATTTTCAGTTATCAAATATTTTAATTTATAAGTAAGTAGTTAATTTATTCAACAAAAGCAAGTTAATTATTTATGTACTTAATTAGCAATATTAATTTAACACTAACAAACGAAAAGTTTTAAATACCTAATATCACTGATTAAAAACTATTTATTAAAATGGCCTAAAATCTTTCACAGAACAAATAAAAACCATTACTTTTCTGACGTAGTAATCTTCATATCCCGGTTGATAAACCGCCAATTTAGGTTTCGCCTGTACCACACTGCACACTAGACCTAACAAAACACACTGTATCCAACACATTTTAATCATTTTCGCGAATTTACTAGACACGTCCAGTCCGTCTAGTGTTTACTCCCTGAATACAGGTGGTGATGCTTCCCAAGCATTTATAAGTGGCCTTATTTGCCAGTGAGTGTGGTACCAACAGCCTTGGGCGGCGCGGCAAGTAGCTTCCGAAAACGTAGTTTCCTACAGACGCAGTGTACGACTAATTGAGAAAATTTTCGCACGGTCCACACCGTGTATGTAGGGTGTCGCAACACTCAAGTGGCTTATGGTAGCCATGGGAATACGGGACAATTTTGAGTTTTGATCCAATAATCTCTGCAAAGTGAGATAAATAAGGTGAGCATCGGTATGGATTTTTCTGAAATAATCTAGATATTTAAGTGGTTTTAGTCACAATATTGAAATACATTATTACCTGTCATTAAATTACAATCATATTAGTTTATTTAAAAAAACTGTTTTTTTTTTCTACTTGCTCTCTTGCGGGTTGTTTATAGGGTTCGAGATGACAATTTCCCATAAATACTTTTCTCCTAGGCGAGAATTCGACGTCTGATTTGGGGATCCAAATTATTGCTTTGATTAATTAATTAAAATCTTAAGACAAATTAAAACATTTGTGTCCATTCTGGCTTTTCAAAGCAGACTACTTAATGATCCGGAATATATAAAACTAAAAACGAGTTGCACACGGCAGATGTGTCCAGTTGTCCTTCATAAATATTAAATTATTTTAAAATAACGTTTTGGCCAATTTATTTGATGCAATACGGTTTCAATTTGATATGCTTCGATTCCAAGTCTTCGTCTGTTACGCAATCCAATAACATGAGGATTATAAATGTAAATATAATTAAAACTGTGTAGCCGAACACTGTACAATTTCCTAATATCACAGTTTCTACCAATATTTGCACATCTCATGACTCTGACCTAGTTGTTATTAGTATTAATTGATTGAACTATCGTAAGAATGCCAAAGTTCAATTTCTGAAGTAAAGAGGTGTTAAAACACACATTTGTTATTTAAAATTAGTAGCTCACGAAAGCAGTTATCAGTACACTTTTAGGCTTAAAACAGGTTTCAGAACAACCTTTATTATTACGATTATTGAATATGATACGACTCATAAAGTGTTAGAAGTATATACCACCTCTGCCAGCTATATTTTTACTTAGAGAATAACAAAAGGAGCTTATGCAACACAAATCACCATTATAGCCAACGTGTGGGTGTATAGATACATTGTGACTTTTCCTGAATCCTTGGATATTTCGGAAACTGGATCGTCATCGTCAAACAGCAATAACACCTTTTTTGCAACAATCGATCATTTGATATGTTCTATTCAGATGTGTGTTTCTTATTTCCTATACAGTTTAGGTTTGTTACAAATAACTTACAACAAAAACGGCAGAGATTAGATGAAATCTGATATTAACCTCCGTTTTGTTTGTATGCAAGCTACATGTATAGAATATGCATATTATCATGTAGTACCGTGGGATAAACTTGTCGTCTTTGTTTGAAACAATTTAGTGTTGGACAAGGATACAACACGTGTTGAATGTTACCAGAAATTACATCCAAACATTAAATCTCCTTGTACTTTTGTACTTGTAATTTTGAAAGAAACTAGCTAAATATTTTCTTACCTACAGCATGATAGGGCAAAGTTATTCCTTATGGATAGATGAGGAGGACACACGTTAAACCACGTTAGACGTAAGGACTCCTGAGCCGTCTCTGGGTGTCAGTATGTGGTAACAACAACCTGTCGTTATTATCCATAACACAGGTTTAAAGCTACTTGATTTGAAATATAATGGTGGCCATATCAAACAACTCCTTAGATTTCCGTTAGTACAGTCGTACCAAGTAAATCATGACCCATTTTGCTAATAATTTGTTTGAAAGCGTCAATACGATAAAACTCAGTGTCAATGTCAGTTTTGAATTTAAACTTATGGTGGGTCACGGTTCAATTGGTTCGACTATACATTAGCTACTACTTGTTGACAATATCTTCTAAAAGTTAAAAGTTGTTGACCGGTGAAGTAAAATACCTATATCTATATTTTGTTATCTATTAAAAAAAAAACTCTTGAGTTACTGAGACACTGACAGACAATGCACAGCCGAAACTACTGGGCGCAAGAAGCTGAAATGTGGCATGTATGTTCCTTGAGGAGTGTAGGGAAGCACTAAGAGAATATTTTTGGACATTCCCCCTCTAAAGGTCACAGCAGACATATCAACTCGTAAACGGATCGTAAGCGTATCAACTCGAGCGGTTCAGTATTCTTTGTATGAAACCCCCTACTGCAAAGCACACTAATCGGAACCGTAACGTAATCGCCTCGGCTCACGAACCGCTTTGCGGGTCGCTCAACTTGCTTTCCCCGCGCTTACCGCTAGTCGTCCACGCCCTCACGTCTCTCCGTACCCGAGCTTACGGCTTTACGCACAGTGGTCTGATTTTAGTTTTATTTTTTTATTTTTTTTATTTTTTTTCTATATTTTTTTTTATGGAACCACTGTGCGGCTAGCCGTAAGCGCGGCGTCGCCTAGCCGTAGCCGAGCCGACGTACCGACGCTGATCCGGTTTGGTTACGTACTTGCGTTAGGTCATAGGTTAGGTTGACGCCTGGTTGACGGCGAGGCGAAAGGCGATACGGTGTCGATCCCTTTCCGAGTTGATGAAATGTGCTGTGACCTTTAGGGGGTAAAAAAGGGGATCCACGCAGATGACGTCACGAGCGGAGCGCTAGTATCTACATAAAGTTTTAGTAAATAAATAAAATAAATAAATAACTTCTTACATTCACACCAATTATCTAAGCCCATTTTAATTTCATTAAGAAACTGTAACATGGAAAACTTGATAACGGATAAATATATACTTAAATACTTTTTGTTTGTAAATACATACTTATTATACATAGTAAATACCCAGACCAAGACAAATAGACATGTTCATGCACACAAATATTTTTTGTCTTGTTCGGGAATCGAACCCTTAAAGTGGAAAACCCTTTCAGTAAATTTAGAAAAGAAAATCGATTGAGCCAATGCTTTAGGCATGATGAATATTTTTTATTTTATGTTATTTATAATACCTCTCAAAAAAAGAAACTTTGATAAAAGAATTATTTCGCTAGCATGAAAACTGCCCGAGATATCACAGTGTGAAATGAACACAAATTGGACTCACCCAAAAACGCTACCTACGTACTAACGGCTACCTAATTTATGACGTAACGCCTAGGTAATTTGTATGCAACGCGTAAGAAATTTGCTCGCCAGCTATACATATTTAATATTGCGTTTATCAAAATGGTTTCTTAGACAAATTTGCTTTACATTTTAGGGACTCATTAAAGGTATTGTTTATTTTAATATTTTTATACTTTTTAAATGGACTTGCCCACCCAACTTTGAAGAGCCATAAAACTAATAATACACAATATATATAACCAAGAGGCATACAAAAGACTCTAAAAGTTTAATATGTTTACATTTTTTATTAGTATTTCGTTATTTTATTCATCAATCGTCATTCCTATATCCAGCACCATCGTTGTCTTCTAATGCGATGTCAATATTTTGTGTCGTAAAGAACTAAACAAGCTTTAATTTAGAATTCGCAACCAAAGAAAGATTTTTATGAGTATTCCTACATCATTCAGTCAGTTTAGTCTGTCTTAACGTATTTTTAGTGTTTAAATCAATTTTAATTTGCCAGAAAATGTCAATGTCGCAAATTGTTTATTCATTGAGTTAAGATTATAAAGAAGAGACCTGTTCAGATAATATTCTAGAAACTTTATCATAAAAAATATTTTAAAAACATGATATTGTACCAGCTTTTATACTATTGATTTACAATATCAACCCACCGTTTATATATTTACATAGTATGTCAAGATATAAGTACTGAGTTAGGATGATATGAGGACTGAGAGATTCAGATAGCAAATAATGACGCCAGATTCTTGCCTTTTTAGTATTTTTGGGTAATCGAAACATGTGGTAATAAAGCTATTTTTGAAGGATTTACTTATTTATAATACGTGATTCACACTCCAATAGCCAATAACTGACACAGTAAATTGAAAACCCTTATGGGTTATACCATGGCCCGCTATTATTACTCGGCTGCTTGCGCCCCCGTGCAACTAGTGAGATAGAAGATGACTTTGGTTATACTTATCCACATACAAAGGATACCAGTGCTCTATTTCCAAAGAACATCAACCGCCCCGGCGCCGTTGGTCAAAGGGACCACTGTAGTATTCTCCCTGTTTAACTGTAACTGACCACACAATTTTTTGCAACCTAGTTCCTGTTCTCGTGGAAAATATCGAGATAAAAAGTATTCTTTTTTAAAAGACCGGTGAGAACTACTTATGTGCAAGATGGCAGTGGTTCAGGTGTGATAGACTTACAAACGAACAAGTTTTTCTTTTTTAACTGTAGTAGGAAGTTGATTGGTTTTCCATATCAATAGCAGTTCGTTGACTAATTTGTGGTCCGTTGATGACCCATTGACTGTACCACAACCAAGCATTGTGTATGAAGCCGTTCCGCTGTCTTTGAGGCTGGTACATCCTGCGCTGAACAATGGAGGGTCCTCTAATCAAATATTCTTTGTTAGACAATTACTTCCCCGAAGGTAATTTGTTAATTCTGATGCGTTCTTATTTGCCATTTGTTTCGTTTAAATGACTGTTTGGTGGGGAAAAGATTGATAATTTAATGTAACTGTTTTAGAAGTTAGCTCTCTGTACCATTACCTAGGTCAGCCTAGCCGGAACGTGACTATTGCGTCATGCTTTTTCGTGGATGCAGCCGGGCACTCATCGATTTATTAGATAGACGTTATTTTCTACTTAAGAGGTAGTGTGCATTATATTTTAAGACTTTTATTCCCCAATAAATTTAACCAATATTCTTAGCATTAAGACATAAATAAATAAAATAAACAAATAACTTTTTACAATCACACCAATTATCTAAGCCCATTTCGATTTCATTATGAAAGAGTATCATGGAAAACTTGATAACGGATAGATATATACTTAAATACTTTTTGTTTGTAAATCCATACTTAATATACATAGTAAACACCCAGACCAAGACAAATAGACATGTTCATGCACACAAATAAATATTTGTTTTGTTCGGGAATCGAACCTGAGACCTCTGGCGCAGAAGGTGGGTAGCCTACCCCTGCGCCAAATCGGACGTCAAAAGCAAAACCCTCCTCTCCTCCGGTTTGTTTATTGTAATTTAGGTGGGTTCCCGCGACTTTGTCCTCCTATGCCCAAGTTCTTCAATGTCCGTTCCGTGGATTGGAAGTGTAAATGTAACAGACACACAGACAAAAGCATAGACTACGTGACGAGTTACTTCCGCATTTAGAATAAGTATTAGTATGGAAGTATGGATATAATTATAGTATGCCAAGTGACTCAGTACACCTTACATACTTGTAATGTTCCTATTGTTTAGATGCAGACCTTTGGAAGATGGGTCACTCAGAAGACAAGACGTGGTGATTTACAATACCATTATGTGCCGCTAAGGTGCTCGTAATAAAACATTTCTGGCCAACCATACCATGACAAATAATAAATGTTTATTAATCGCTGCAGTCTAGATCGCTTACTAACCTTTGTCAAATATTTAGCCCTATAATAAATGTGATGTAAAGTAGTTACACCTTCGCTTTTATTAGCTAAAATAATGACATAGATGAATTAGAACAGATTTACACATGTAACTTTTCTCAACTTTATTAGTAGGTAATGGGGGTAACTGAGCGAAGCGATGGCTGGTTCATGCGTCATGCTCGTGAACGGGTGCCACCAGTGGGATGGGTCTGATCCTGGCTTCTTGTCTCAAAATATGCAGATTTTTTATGTTTTATTGTTATTCGTTTTATTTTATCGTAGCTTGTATGGCATTGTTTATTATTGACTCTTATGTTCTTAAACTATTCAAAGTTTTATTACCCTTGTTTGGCATTTATATTTATTATTTTTTTCGCTACGTTTTTGGTTGATGTGTATTTTAAAGAAACTACCTTTTGGATGTCTATTTCCTAAGTTATTGAAAATTGTTTACTGCTATGGTTACCGGGTTATTTATTTTGTTTTTAAATATAAGATGAATTTGTAATGGAAAGTGACTTTACATATTATATTATGTTAAAGTCGCTTTTCAATTTGACGACTCTGTATGAAATATGACAGGGAGAAAAAAAAAGCCCTTGGCGAGTTTCTTGCCGGTTCTCCTCGTTACAAGGCCTCCCGCCGTAGGATTTGCGAACCGATAGCGTAGCTTCATTGACGTTCACAAGTGCAGTGTATCAGCCAAAAATGAATAAATGATTTTAAATTTTGAACTAAAATCTGAGATTTCGAACTTCTTATCAAAATATTTAACTCACAGTTTAAAAAAACAATATAATTTGTGCAAAGAGTTTTATAAAATAAAACCTACAACATAAGTTACATAATTGAGTTCACATCCTGTGCATGAACATGTCAGATGTTTCCGTTATCTCAATATTAAGTCGTAGAACAGAAACAAAGAATCACCATAGAATCACCTCAGTATCTCAGATTTAACGGTCTGATTACAAAACGACGCTAATTACTATTTGTTTCTCGTTCTCAAGATGCGAACAAAGGGCCCCAGTGCATAAGGTTATGCATAGATTTGAGTAACCTTACAAACGTTTCTTTAAAATTCTTTATAGAATAAAAGTCAATGAACTAAGCTCAGAAATCACATACCAGATTTAAAATTGTATTTTTGCATTTCATAGCTAAATCCTTGTCGGAGCCTAATTAAAATATCGCGCCATAAACCTTTGTCCACGCGAAAAAGGAGATCGCGTGTAAGTTAGGTTTTATTTTTTTATTTTAGGGAAACAAAAACAAATTATTTTGCATTATAAACTAACTAGGGTTTTTAGACTACATTTAAAGACTATTTTATGTTCTTATTTATTGTTAATACGAACATAACCGTTATCTCAACCGTTTTGTACTTGTTCTACAAGAGCGTAACCTAGTGTAAGTTTGGATCTTTTTTATAAGAATGATTAAATGATTGATACAATAACGTAATATTTTTATCTTTTAATTTAAAAACAACCTTATCTAATAAAGAGCGTGAATAAAATAATATTTCACAAAAAGTAAAACAAAAGTGTGACATTTTTACATCAGGTACATTTGGGATTTTAGCAATATTCTAATAAAAAAAACTTAACATCATCTTCATTTTCGAAACAATCCAATCAACACTTATCACCTAAATGTTATACTAATAATTAAATAGACAAAAACAACAACGACTTATCAAATAAGGCTTAGTACATAATAAAGTCTACAATGTGCAAGAATGACATTTATTGAGGCAGAATCGAAAAGTAAGAAGTAAGCTCTTCTGTTCCAATTATAATTCATCCATTTCTCTCTAAATGACAATTTACATTGATTTAGTCATTAGCGTAGTAGATAAGTACAGTGGTGTAAACCAATTGGACAAGTAAGTAGCGAGTCACGACACGAGGCGCTCGCCACTTGGCTTCGTCGCTGTACTTGTGCCTACTTGCCACTCGCCAGTGTACTTGAAAATTGACCAACGTAAATCTACCTTCATAAAAAAACAATTTTATTCTAAAGCAGCGTAAAGTTTTGAATAATTTTGCTTAGATACACCTAGTATCTAAGCAAAATTATTCAAAACTTTATCACACATTAACACTAGCATTAGGTAAAGCTGACATACTTAGGACTTTTAAGGTCACTTGTTCTATTACTTCAAGTCAAAGCTTTTTCTTTTTATTGTTGTCGGCTAATAGGTATTAATAAATGTTGAAGAGCGCTTTACCGAATAAACTGTTATTCTTTTAAAGAGATTAATAACAATTAGTTCGTTATACCTTAAAGTTTAAACAGCTTTTATTTGTAGCAGACAACTTATAAATACTAGAAAGAAAAACGAATATTCTCTTAACTTCCGCCTTATCAAGTTGCAGACTATCTTTTTTTCTAGTTCTATAAGATGGCATGGATTACAACTGAATATCAACGTTCACAATAGCGAAGTATGATATTCATAAAGTACTTAAGCAATTTCGGAATACTTTAAATACATTGAATAGATAGTAAATCTCGATGCAAGGAAGTGTTTAAAACAAGTGTTTTAAACGGCTAACCGTTCAGCGCTATTTTAATCTTCGATATTCAGAATGACTGTCTTTATCGCAGAACACAATGAAATGTTAGAAGAAGAAAGACGGGGCGTGGAAAACACTTTATCCATATTCCCTCATGTAAGCTTTTGAATTTCAATGCAACTAGCTTGTATTCGATTCCATGCTTCAAAACACAAGACCACAAGACCACGCAAGACTACAAAACACAAGGAGGTTAGGTTAGATTATGTGAGGTTAGAAGGAAGAGTCCTTCTAACCTCCTTGTATTTTGTTGTCTTTAATAAATAATGGTTTAACTATAATAGTACTCTGAAAAATACATCTTCCTTCCTAATATTCTCAATAGCTAAACCCTCAAAGATGCGTCCTCAAAGACGCAGCCTCGTGCTGTGAGATGGGGGCCGTCTTATGCACCACCGCGTTGAACCCGTTGTGCTTGTCGGCCGTGTAGTCCACTGTGCGCAGGGAACCGTCCGGCTCCACTACTGTGTACTGGCCTGGAACATGCAAAACAAATACTGTAAAATTCGTGTTAAAATTAAAAAAAAACTACTACGTCAAGAGTTTCCCGGCTATATATCAAGAGTTGCTAGGGTCTCGTTAGTACTTAATCTTTACTAATTAGTTATTGTAATTTAACCATTCAAATATGACAATTAAAAAAATGTGGTTAAGAAAATTTTTCATGTGCCAGATCAGATAGCTATTACTAAATTTAAAGGTCTATGTTTAAATAGTTTATTGTATTTGTTGTCATTATTGGCACACAAATAGATATAATTATTATTCCCTTTATTACATTTTAAATACTTACAAAATTATATTTCTAAACATTAAATTTTTACAATGTATAACACTAAAAAATATAACATTTAAAAATACAAAAATGCAGGTTCCCAACGGCAGCAAGATCAAGGTCCCGGCTACCGATGGTTAAGGATCCAGAGACAGGAACCTTCTCACTATACGGGCCGTGTCCAGAAGTACTGCCTTCTGCATCTGACTCCCGATCCATCCACCTAACGCAAGCCTCTTAAGGTGTTTATCGAGGCTCTTGGCTATCAGACCATGGGCAGATATGACTATCGGAACAATAATTGCTGAATCAATGTCCCACATGTCAACAATCTCGTGAGCTAAATCAAGATATTTGTTTTCTTTATCTTTTTCAGCTTTCACAAGGTTGTCGTCATGGGGAACAGTGACATCAACAATTATCGCGCGGCGTTCGTGTCGATCTATCAATACAATATCAGGCTTATTAGCTACAATAGTCCTGTCTGTAATGATAGATCGATCCCAATACAATGTGGCATGGCTATTTTCAAGGACCTGTTCTGGTGCATACCTGTAGTACGGCACCTCGGATGCCACAAGACTATGTTTCAGAGCAAGTTGTTGGTGTATTATCCTGGCCACTTGGTTATGTCTATGCAAATACTCGCCGTTTGCGAGACGAGAACAACCGGAGATTATATGCCTAAGGGATTCACCCGGACGATGACACGCTCGGCAAATATCCACTGTGCCATCCCTTAGGATATACTTTCGGTAGTTATTCGTCATCACAACCTCATCCATAATTGCACAGACAAAACCTTCGGTTTCACCAAAAAGATCACCGAAGCGGAGCCAGGATACTGAGGCTAATAAATCTACGTCGGGCCCATGGAGAGCCCGGTAGAATCTGCCATGTAACTCCTTGCTTTGCCACACAGTGCTGCGGTCGGAAGTACTAAGTACTACAGGTTTGCGCCAGTTTTCTTTTGCTAAAAATAGAGGAGTCAGTCCATTGTCAACAGCAACTACATCTCTATGAGACCCCATATCGACTTGGAGAAAATACTCCCTAAGATTGCATATCTCGCGGTTATGCAATGTCTTAGCATTTAAGAAGCCACGACCACGGCACTTCCTCGGGATATACAATCTCATGGTCGATGAACGTGGGTGATGTATGCGGTGTGCTGTTAGCAATGTACGAACTTTTCTATCCAGGGCATCCAGTTCAGTTTGAGTCCATTTAAGTATGCCGAAGGAATACATCAGTACCGGCATGACCCATCCATTGTATGCGCGAACCTTGTTTCCGCCAGACAAAAGACTTTTAAGGACTTTTGAAAGGCGCCCCAAGAAACGCTCACGCAACGACTGTTTCATGTCAGCATCGTTGATGCCTAATTCCTGTGACATACCTAAATATTTATAGGTTTCGTTTACGGAGAGAGATCTAAGATGAATAGAATCCGAGAGTTGTATACCCGTAGATTCCATTATCTGACCACGCTTTACATGCATGACTGCACATTTGTCCACACCAAATTCCATTTTAATGGCATTACTGAAAGCTTCAGTAACCTTCAGTAACGCTGTCAAATGAGAACTGCTATGGGCAAATAGTTTCAGGTCATCCATGTACAGCAGGTGTGATATTACTTGACCATTTCTCCGTAAACGATAGCCTAACCCTGAACTCTCGAGAAGTGTACTCAGAGGGTTCAAGGCGAGACAGAACCACAATGGACTCAAACCGTCACCCTGGAAGATACCTCGCTCTATTTTTATAGGATCGCCCTGACCTAGAATCCGTCGAGATCCTGGATAGAAAAGGACCGTTCTCCATTTTCGCATGCACGATATCAAGAAAGTGCGTAGAGTTGTATTTATTTTATACAACTCCAGCACCCTCATGAGCCACGAATGCGGCACGGAATCATAGGCCTTCTTATAATCTATCCAGGAAGTCGACAGGTTCTTTCGGTTTCGACGAACCTGTTGGTTAATAGCCATGTCAATGAGGAGTAGCTCCTTAGTACCACGGGCCCCATTCCTACATCCATTCTGAGAGGCGACCATAATAGAATTTTGATTAATGTGTTCATTAATCTTCGACCTCAAAATGGACGTAAGAATTTTATAAATTGTTGGCAGACAGGTGATAGGTCTATAGTTTTTGGGGTCCGCAGTACTACCAGATTTATGGAGCAGATGGGTTATGCCTGTTGTCATGAATTCTGGAAGCGATCGAGATAATAAAGCACATTGAAATTGAGATGCTAAGCAAACGTGCGAGCTAGGTAACCATTTATACCAGAAATTGTGCAGTCCATCCGGGCCTGGAGATTTCCAGTTGGGTAAGGAACGAACTGCACAAACTACGTCTTGGTAGTCAATGGTTACTTCATTCATATCAGGTATAAGCTCACACGAACGCTCAACATCCTCCATCCACGCGCCTTCAGAGTGAGTGACAGGCACGGACCAGATGTTGTGCCAAAAAGAAATCATGGCTTCATCATCCGGCCGATGCATATCAGTATCACTCTGATACGATCGCTCCCAGGATGCATAAACACGTCGTTGATCTCTCTCGAACATGCGGTTCTGAGTAAAGCGATCGACTCGCACCCTATACCTTCGAATACGATTAGCCCATGCACAAATTATTATTATTATTATTATTGTTACTAGCACCCTATGCGAAGAAAATATTTGCATTTGCAATATTGGCATTTACTTCGCAATGGCTTTTCATGCTAAAGTTAGCAGACAAAAAAGTTGGCAAAACTTTTTTATTTATTTCGAAAAACTAAGTACCTATAGAGTCCGCGCCACATAGCTTGGCATTTGTCAGAAGGCGCTGATCATCGTGGTCGGTCGGAAAAATAAGTCTTATGCCCGAATACTTGTACGCTACTTATCTTTGGGAGCGTCTCAACCATCGCCCTGTCACTTTAAATGTCAAACGTATGAAAGAGATGCCATGATGTTTGAGACGCTCCCAAAGATGATTTGCGTTCGAGAATTCGGGCGTTAGTCCCATGTCCATGTCCCATTTTAGTTCCAGATATTTACACGCGCCAAGTCATATGGCGCGTACTCTAGCCCCACATTTGTCATCTGTTCCGGTGACAGCCGTGACCAAAAAGCTTAGACTAAATACTGAGGTAACTGGAGAGTGCAATACTAACACTTTTTTGTGGCACTGAGGTTGTCTTCCGTCTCACCTACACTTTGAAAAAATACGTATGGTCATAATGAGACAACTGACAGCCACTACGTACTAAATGTCAAATTTGCTGGGCACACTTTTTTATTCAGGGTGAAAACTCCAGTTTCCTCAGTATTTAGTTTAAGCAAAATTAGCTGTCAAACTGTACTGTCGTATGGTCGGTCCCCACCATGAAGCTCGACTTAATACTGGAGGTAACTGGAGAGTGCAGTACGAACAATTTTTTGTCCACCACAAATTACACAGTGGCTGTCTTACGTCTCACCTACACTTTAAAAAAAATACGTATGGTCATATGAGACAACTGACAGCCACTACATACATAAATGTTAAATTTGCTGGGTACACTTTTTTATTCAGGGTGAGAACTCCAGTTACCTCAGTATTAAGTCGAGCTTCATGGTCCCCGCCACATAACTTGGTATTTGTCAGAGGGCGCTGATCGCCGTGGTGGATTCGAAAAATCAGCTTTATTCCCATGTCATAATTTTAGTTCCAGATATTGACACGCGCCAAGTTATGTGGCGCGTACTTTATGAAATATGTTTAGTTCCAAAGATTATCACCGGAACAGATACAGTTTGTCGCACTATATATTTTACCTTTTACAACGTCACCGTCCCGGCTTTCGTGGTGCGTTTTGATATCGCCCGTGTGGAAGTCATTTACGCCGTACTTGAATATGTACTTCGGATACGCCTGAATAGAAAAAATACAAAAATAAGACATTTTCAACTAACAGGTAAGTTGCGTAAATATTTTACAGTTTACAACACTTCAAGCATATAAAAACATTTTTTTTTCCTTCCTATTTTGCTAAATATATTATATAATATTCATTAATTTGCCCAATTATTCAAATGTATGTATATTTATTTTAAATACTAAATATGTCAATACACGTCATGTTCATATCAAGTTATTCAAAATTTAAATATCAGTAAATGAATCAATCCAATTCTACGAAAACTTATACTAGTTCGAAAAGGTTATGTAACGTTAATTTTTAATGCAAAATAAGGCTGACATAACGTTACTTAAATATCATTACATGGCTGAGCGAACATATCTCACATATTAACTAAAATCTATTCAAACGCCGCACACGGACCGTGCTTAGGCAGAGAAACGGCACGCGCTTAGTATTATGCAACTAGTTTAAATTACAAGCGAAAAACGGATTAGAAATAATAGCTTTTTACGCCTTTTGGGAATTAAAATTACTTATATAAAACAAAAATATATCGATAAAAGTTCTTTATTATAGGAAAGAGATTTGCCTTTTTCTTCTTGGATTGCATCCAGTTACCTCAGTATTAAGTCGAGCTTCATGGTCCCCGCCACATAACTTGGTATTTGTCAGAGGGCGCTGATCGCCGTGGTGGATTCGAAAAATCAGCTTTATTCCCATGTCATAATTTTAGTTCCAGATATTGACACGCGCCAAGTTATGTGGCGCGTACTTTATGAAACATGTTTAGTTCCAAAGATTATCACCGGAACAGATACAGTTTGTCGCACTATATATTTTACCTTAAAGAAAAATCAGCAACATTTAGTAAATGGAGAACGAGAATTTCATGACTGATGTCCTAGATGTTATTGTTGATCGAAGCTGATGTCACAGCCTTCTCTATTGTCTTCTGATGTACTTGGATTGTGTCCTTTTTAGAACATTCAGCCGATCAAGAAAATACGACAGATCAATACATAATACAAATTCATCATATTATAGAAAAAAATAAAATTTACAAAAATACGTCGATAATTAATAACATTACCATCTTAAATACATAGGTTTACCAATGCTATGTTATTCTTTATTTTACCATTTAGTCTAAGTAACTAAATATAATATATGTATAGACATAACCCATCAACATTATCTTACGTCTTGTACCACACGACAAACGTTGTCGCGAGTGCAACAAACCAATAAACAATGAATTTTTAAACACAGGAAGTTTGTGATCTCGTCACCAATTCCTGTTTGAGTAGAGCCTGACTTTTTATGGAAAGTTCGCGGAGTTCCTATTGTTCTACCAGATTTATGCGACGAAAATCTTTTTTTTGTCTAAACAATGGTCTAATGATTTTCTTTAGCCGGATGAACCTAACTTATTGTAAATACCTACTGAGTAGATACATAGTATTGACTTATACATTAGTTGCCTCGCAAGGGGTTTGGTCGTGTGATTATAGTGATCGCTTGTTATTAATAAACCTCTCCATGTTTGGAAGAAAACGAGTAAAATGTTATAACAATGATATTTTAGTATGTTAACTTTTAATACAACCTAACGAAACTTTGTGTGGAGATAACTGACTTACACTGGGATACTATTTTGGTCCAGGAAAACGGTAAATGTTACAGAACATTTACCGTTTTCCTATTTTGTCCTTGTCAAAACGAAATAACGTTTCCATTGGTAGCTCACAAAATCATCACTGTTGGCCACATTTAGATTTGCACGGCGTCCGTACTGGGTCAGGCTTTTTGGATGCTTGTCCGGCCAAATAAGATGGTGTTCGGCCTGTCCGGTTGTACCTCTTTGGCCAAATTGCGAACAAAACGGTCGCGACGCTCGAGAAATATGGTTTTTATCCTTGGTTTTTAGGGTGTCTGTGTCCGGCCTTGATATCCAATAGTCCGGATAAACTAACTAGAGCCATGGAATCCTTGGTTTTTAGGGTGACCAGCCTTGATATCCAATAGTCCGGTTAAACTAGCTAGCCAGTCTGGCTTATCGGATTTGGGACCTGGCCACGCTTGCCAAATATCTATGATAAAATAACTAATTTCACTAAATGTACGTTACATTTACTAATTACAGACATCATTTGTGCCATTAAAGTATAAAGTATGAGTGAAAAGGTGGTAGATCAGTGGCCTGGTGGGCCGTATAATGAACACTTTATCATCAAAAGTGTGGAAAGCGCAAGAAAGTGCAAGCGACGCGTAACCTTAGCCATTGCTGTCACAGAACTTGATATCTAGTATTATAGCTGATTTCCATTTCAATTAATACTAAGATAATGTACAGACGACTGTTTGGTGCAGAGATGGGGATACCTATACGCCTTCTTCTAAAAGGTTGCGGTTTCGGCACCCGCCAAGATAATTTTTTGTGTGAATGAACATACTCATCTCTGTTTGTGTAGTGTTTTTGTTGTTCCAGGTGTTTTCTCTGTATAATGACGTATAGATTCACAGAAATTGACACTCAAACTTACATAGTTGTAGTTAACGTGTTTGTCCTTCGTGATATGGTGATGGCCGTAGCCCATGCGCTGTTGGGGGTGCTAATAATAGGTCTTTACATATGAAATTGCCGTTTTCTATGGGGAAATTGTAGGAAGTTGGAATTAGCATACAAAGATATTTGGGGATTTCTTGGACATGTGAACTCCGAATTCAACGAAACTTTCGAGATATGATCAGACAAAATTAATCTAACTATTGCCTATTAATCTCATTTAATAAACTGTCTTAGAATAAAAAAATATCTGTTCAAAGCTGTCAAATTGACGACAACCAAGGAGCGGTACTTTGAAGCAGTTATAAAAATTTTAGACGCGTGTTTAATTATTCTTTTCTTAGATGTTTAACATGACGACATACTCTATTTTCGAAACTGACTATTAATTTTGATATATTGATATTAATTAAAAAATTAGAGACCAATAAATATGTGAGAAAAAGACGGCAATTTCATATGTAAAGACCTATTATAACTTACGTAAATATGTATATGCCCAACTTAGGTTGTAGACAACGTGTTATGGCGTTATCTTCCGTGATATGGCGGTGGTCGTAGGTACCCAATGCGTTGCGAGTATAGTTGTCACCAGCGTCTGGGCAACTAGTAACATGTTCTACTTGATATATTTCAACTCAAACTTGCGTAGTAGTCAACGTGTTTATCCTCCGTGATGTGGTGATGGTCCTAGTCGATGCGCTGCTGGGGGTGCGTGTGTGGCTCCGCCGGTCACAGGTACGAGAACTGGCAACATGTTCTACTTAACATCAACTCAAACTGACGTAGGACAGTTTTCATACTCCGTGATATGGTCGTACTTAATGCGTTGCGAGAACAGTTGTCTCCAGCGTCAGGACAACTAGCATCATGTTCTACTTGATAAACTTCAATTAAAACTTACGTCAACGTATGCTTCCTCCGTGATGTGGTGATGGTCGTAGCCGATGTGCTGCTAGGGTGCTAATATAACTTACGCAGATAGTTAATTTACGTAGTAGTCAAGGTGTTCGTCCTGTGTGATATGGTGGTGGTCGTACCCGATGCGCTGCTTGGGGTGCGTTAGTGGATCCGTAGGCCACAGGTACGATAACAGACCTCACCAACATCAGGGCAACTAGCAACATGTTCAACTTGATATTACTTCAGCAGAAATGGAGAGAGCGATGCTTGGTATGTCCCTGCACTGAATCAAAACTGACGAGATCTACAGGAGAACAAAAACAACCGACATCCCATGAAGGATTGCGCACCAGAAGTGGCAGTAACGTTGAAGAAGAAGTGGCAGTGGGCGGGATACTTAGCGCGTAGAACCGATGGGCCATTGAGGCTGAAAGATTCTCGAATGGCGACTGTGTACCGGACGCCGCGCCACCCCGTTCCGTGGACAGGCCCTTACAAGGTGGACCCGACGATCTGATGAAGGTCGCGGGCAGCCGCTGGATGTGGGCAGTTCAGGACCGATCGCTGTGGAGATCCTTGGGGAAACCTATGATCAATAGAGGGCGTCGTACGGCTGATGATGATACACTTCAACTTACGTAATAGTCAACGTGTTCGTCCTCCGTGATGTGGTGGTGGTCGTAGCCGATGCGCTGCTGTGGGTGCGCGTGTGGCTCCGCCGGCCGCAGATAAGAGAAGAGACGGGCGTTCGCACACGCCACCAGCGTTAGGGCAACTAGCAACAACTGAAAAACAACACACAATCTATAAATATTCATCATCATTGTCGCCTTATTATTATTAACTTTGATGATAAAAATAAAAATAAAAACATTAAACATCAAAGTTCAAGATGATGACGTGTTTAGGTTTGGCGTAGAATGTAATATACTTACGTACCTACTACACAATGTATTACTCAATTATATTATGTAGTGTACAAAAAGTAAAACTGTAAACTAGCCACCTTATTCACAGAATGTTTGTGCTGTTACTGTCACTCACTTTAGAATAGACAAGCACAGAATTCTAATCCGATTCTGTTTCCGAACGGCTGTGAATCTGAGGGCTGATTAGGTTTTTGTTAAGTTTTATCGCGTAAGCAATAGTTTTTGACCCATCTAAAAAACTTAAAAATAGATTGACCCTGGAAAAAGACTTGGGCTACATTTTGTCAGAAAAAACCTACCAAATACTTATTGCTATACAAAGATCTTATTGCTTAATGTAGGTTAAAACATTTCCAACCTATATTAAGCATTAGGATAAAAACTGATTTAATGATTAAAAAAATTAATACAAGAGAAAATTTAGTTATTAACCGATTCTGAATGCCTAATATTAAATGGGTTGTAATTAATTGAACACCGAACTAACCTATCCTAACCCACAAAAATACTAACTTAGCATCTAAAATACTGAAATGGACGCAAAGTCCACCACTTTGCGTCCATTTCAGTATTTTAGATGCTTACTTATAATTTTTTTGTGGCTCAATTAATTATTTCTCATATTAAATTACATAGGAAACGTAAGCTAATATCATCATTGAGCCGTATACTCTAATGACAGCACACACTTTCCGCTATATTTTAGTAAGCATTATGCAAATGCTCCATAATTATGCAAAGATGAGATCGGGAAATATTCGATTAAGGAAGGAGCTTAGCCAGCGGAACGCTCTTCACTTTACTGATATTATATGACCGGATGAATGGATGCATTGGATGACTTTGATTAGTTTATTTTACATAATATAAGAAATATAATATGTAGCTCATTTTCGCAAAAAAAAAACATGCAAGATGCAAGCAAATAGGCACATGTACACCATGGAACTATCAGTGCGCAATACCTGCAGCTGCAGATAGCAAGGCAGTGAGTGCCCCACCTTGCACCTTCATTATTATTTTAGACTACTCTCTATATTATTAGATTAGACTACTCTCTACATGTGTTTCGCCCCAACCTCGGGTATCCTCAGGAGTTCAGGCCCTGTGAAATTCAGCACCGAATATGTTATGTAGAGTAGTCTAATCGAAAACTTTTCGAAAAGTTTTAGTCCCATAATAATATATAGCGAGGCCCTCTTAATTTTTTTTTTCATTTTTGTATGAAAATCGTAATGCGTTTACAGAATACAACCTACCAAGTTTTTATTATGTCGTCTTCATAGTTTCGGAATAAAGTGGCTGTAACATTCAGACGTAGACGGACGCACAGACAGACAGACAGACAGGACGAATCTATAATGGTTACATTTTTTGCCATTCGGCTACGGAATCTTAAAAATGAGGTATATGTTTAATAAATCATTTGGTTTATAAGAACCAATTGCTACCCCTGAAATAAGATAAGATGCCAAACAAAGAATTGCTTTAATTACAAAAGTTCAAAGGTCAATTAATAGTCTTATTAAAATGTAAGTATTCATTCATCTGACAATACAGAATATAACAGTAGCTAAAAAAAACAGTTAAAGTAATTATTCGACACGACATACAGAACATTATCGTCATTCATACTTCTTAATAGAGTAGAGAGTGAATGCGTTTTGTTTTTCAATGTAATAAAACTTCGTATGAGACAATGTACCCATTATGTTTAGTACCAATAAGTGTTGAGATAAACAAAGCTTAGTTCTTCAACGTTTCCCATACTTTCGTTGAATGCGAGTTATCATCATTACGTTCGATCTTTTTACAAAGTGTTACGCCTGTTGTTAATACATAACATGTTTTCACTTGTTAGTATTTTGTAATATACTGTGTAAGCGCTGAATCTAATTATTGTCTTTGTCTCGGAATTTATACCTACCGTTATCAGGGCATTTCTAACGAATGATCTGCATGTCATTCTCGGCGCAAAGTTTGTGGCAACCTAGGATATAATATAAACAATAATAAACTTATGATTGTTTATATTATATCCTATTACTATATAATATAAATATCCTATCCTATTAATATAGAGTAATAACTATTACGTCTCGCTTTTAGGGTTTCGTAGTCAACAAGGAACCCTTATAGTTTCGCCATGTCCGTCTGTCCGTCTGTCTATCCCCAGCCTAGCTCATCGACCCTTAGTACTACAAAGCTGTTAAATTAATTAAATTTAAAAAAAAATATAATTCAATGTACCTACTTAGTTAATTTTATTAATCAAATGTATTTTCCGTATTTAATTTTAATGTAATGGAATTTTAATTGTAATTTTATTTTAGTTAAATATTAGGTTTATTATTTATTCAATTGTTATTTATTAATTTTATGACATGATTTAATGATGCTGATATGATCTATGTTGGTCGAAATAAATTGTTTTTGATTTGATTTGATTTGTATCTTGGCATGAATATACATATTAATTACGCCGACAAAGTGGTAAAGTAAAATTTTGAAAAATAAAATTTTTTAGCTTACCTCCCCGACTCGTGAAGGGGATGTAATTTTTTTTTCTTATCTACCCCATAGTGTGGGATTTTATTGGATAGCAATTTTAAAAATAATGCGTGTTTGTAAAACCAGTTTTTTGATTGAGGCATACGTTTGTAAATTATTAAAAATTTTGTTAGAGTCATGTTAGCCAAATGCTCGCCAAATGGTTGTTTTTGGATACGTGAAAAAATTCACGAAAGTTGTATGTATGACAAAGTTAAAAGTAAAACTATCACAGCTAAGGTTATACAAGTTTTTGAGATTTAACACATTTTCGAAAACCGCAAATATAACTTTGTAATTCATACGAACACTATGAAAAACAAAGTTAGTTTTTTCTGACCAAAAATGATAGTGGTATTTTTACTAGGTGTATGTAATCGGTAGGTATGTTAAGTGGGTACGGAACCCTTCATGGCCGATTTTTTCTAATATATTTTGCTAAATATACATGACGTTAATTTACGTATGAATTAGTCGGAAGAGGATCATGACTAAAAGCCACAGAACACGGAAAGATTTTTTTCTTGCTAAAAGCACTAAGTTGTACTTCGACAATATTATTAACAAATATCAATTTCCAGAAGTGATGAAAAATATTTTCATCGCTGATTTATATGAAAAAGAGACTTTACATGAGATTAAATTGAAATAAATAAACTTGATAAAGTCAGATTCATAAATTATGGCGCAGCCTATTTATGGTTTTGAGTTTAATAATAAGTATCTTTCACTTTCTTTGCCATTATAATTATAACTATTTTAAAGTTTATAAGTATAAATGAAAGTTTTAGAGTTTTGTCTGTGTGCACGTATAAATACTACATAAGTATATTTATATTTATTTATATGACACACCAACAGCATACACATTAAATTAACAATAAAAACATCATACGTCATTAGCACAAATCTGATGTGTACGCCAATGACAGGCGTGTTCAGCATTCATAAAAACCTTGTCGGTCAAAAACAATTATAAATTACATATAAAAATCGATACTTAATAAAAAATCTGCATAATAATTACAAAAAATACATTACTTAATTTAATAAGTTATCTACACTTAATTAATAACATTACATTATAAATTAAAATAATCACATCAAATTAAATTACATTGCACATTAAAACTATTACATTAAAGTGAATTAAAATTGTAATAATTACCTATTATGATACAAAAAGCAGAAAAAAAAGTATGAATGAATAATAAAGCTCGAATTTCTAATAAGTACAAAAGTCATGTGTATGATGGACTGTTTGTAGCCTTTGTAGTTTGTACGTTTAAACCATCAATGCTATTCTAATAAATTTTGGTATAGTAATGGAGTCTACCCATGGAACATACAAATTTCTTGAGTCTACCTACTACACACCAAACCAGCCGACCCACCGACATGAGCCGTCGACTATTTTGTCGGCGGGTTAGTCGGCGACATCGCACATCGTTAACCTTTGCCGTTCGGCGCAAAATCAGCAACTTTTTAGTTACTAAGTGACTGGTCCATTGTTGACAAATAAGCGCGGTTACATGTCGCCGACGAAGATACTTTGATATAAAGCCGTCGACCTCAAGCCGCCGCCACCCGGCCGGGCTATAACTATTTAGTAATCTGTGGCTATGTCGACGGTTCGGTGGGCTTGGAATGTACATTGATCCGTGAGGTAGGACACAGAGATTTGTTGTCGCAAATATATCAAATATACAAATATGCACTTAAATATAACACACCAATACATGCTCAGTAATTAAAAAAGTATACTTAAAATATGACGCTGTAAAATATTATCCGCTATGAATTAAATGTTATTAGGTAATTTGGCTATAAAATGAGCTTTCTACTGATTTGATTTAATTTTATAATCAAAATAACATGCAAATTAACTTTGGATCTCCTTAGATTTTCGCATGTGTTATTCATTGCTTACTAAGGCTTCAAACTCTTTTCGTTTTAAAGTTGTTATTTATCTCTGATTTAGTTTTCTATAAGCGTTCCGGTTTCAGGTTTCTTAACCTTTTTTTGACACACAGGCGTAAGTGTATATATTCTTTGACACAGGGGAATTTTGGTCAACATGTAAGGTTAAGTATATTTAATTCACCGGCTACGATTTTATTCACTTAACTTGAACATAAAAAATGGCATGCAGTGAAGGGCAGTGTGTCGAAATAAAAAAGATGAAAATAAATAATTCGTTATATGCATGCTATAGTTTACTTACATAAAAATATATAATTAAATGGTCTAAATCAGGACTTGTAGAACAAATCGCTTTGTCCATCTTTTAACCAACTAATCAACTTTGAGATAGCAACAGTTTATTTCATACAATAAATTTTACGATGTCTATTACCAATTAAAAATACTAAATTGAAGTTGCATAATATACTATTTTTTATCATATTAACTTATTTATATCAATAAATATTAAGTTTCTTACCTTAGACGTCATATTTCTTCTTTTTTCTATGGCAACACTAATTAAAGGCACAAACACACTAATGCTAGCGCGAGCGAATGACCGTAACAAAAGCTGTATGTCGAATGCCTTAGTGAAATCTGGGAGTTATTTTATATGTGAACGCTTGTGAGTGGGGTTTCATTCGAAAAGAGATGGAAAAATATGTGTTTTCCACCCAATGGGATCCAGGTTTGGTATTGTTCATAAAATAAAGTTGTAAAATATTGGGAAATGAACACAATAATCTTAATTGTTATTGTTAGTCGCATTTATTCAACAATACCTCATGAGTCTTGTCATCTTAGGAAGGAACTGGCTTCTGAGATGCAAGTTTATTTAAATTCAGAAGCTAGGGTTATCTTGATAAGTTATCTGGTAACTGTTGTAATAATGATTTTTCATTTTAATTTTCACATTCTTATTTCATTTATTTTTGTTTACGTAGGGCAGGCGTACCGGTTTTGGCCACTGTACCGGTTTTGGTCACTTTTCACTTTAAAGTTATATAAATAGGAATTAAAAAACTATTGTTTATATTTATTAATGGCGAATAAAAGATTGGACTTTTAGTTAATAATTACAGCACTTAGCTTTTTTTATGTAGTACGATATTTTAGAAATAAACACCATGTTGTTTCAAAGTTAACATTTTGTAAAATTCTTAAGCAAAATGTTAAGGGTAAAGGTTTTGAAAAATCATTTTTTTTCTACAATAAAATTATTTTATGGTTATTTTATATTTTATATCACATTAGAATATGTTTCTTCCAGATGGATAAAGTGTTATTTTCTCACTGTTGTCACAAAAAGTTGGAAAACAATAAGTGGCCAAAAGTGGGGCTGGAAGTTTTAGCATTGTGCCACCTTTGGCCACTTTGCCATTAGTATGAAGTTCTCAACTTTTCATAAAGTTATTTTATTTTAATAGACTCACAACTCACCTTTAAATTACTTATGTTTAGGTTGTCCGCTGTCGCGGTAGCGGAGCGGAGCGAGTCAGCAATGCAGAGCGGACTGTTTCGGAATCAATAGTATTGGTTAGGGCCACTTTTCATCTAAAAAGTTATAAGTATAAATCTCCGGGCTTTATAGTGAAACGGTAGAGGAAGTGAAGCGAGCAACTTGAGTGGAGGAGCGGAGTTAGGAAGCCGTGCTTGCTTGCCCCGCTGGGCTCTCTCTCTCCGTTTCTCTGCTCGGTTTCCTCATTCCGCTCCTTTTTCATTCTTCTGTTTCTAGTGTTTCATAAAACCCTTGTTTTGCAACCTCGCTCCGGTCAATCGGAGTGGAGTTACGATTCCATTTTTTGAAAGTAGAACCTAACTCCACCTTGAAGTCAAATGTATGAATACACAGCTCCGCTCCGCTCTATTATATGAAAAGTTACAAAATTTTGTATGTATGTGTACCTACTAGGTACACACGGCGGCATATCAGACTATACATGTTAACCTTGAGAACGCCTTTATGCCCTACGTAATAAAAGCTGTTATCGCATTTCAACTTGATGTGCTGTCGAGTGTACTTCGGAATGAGTGTATAAGAATAAGGTTTAAGTTCGTAGCGGACTCCTTGGAACTTCAAGTGTCTCTTAAAGTTAAGCAACACTCACTTGAACTTGACGTCGATCGAATCGACGTTTTTCTGATATCAAAGATAGAAAAAACCTCGTGGTTGAGCGCCCCTTAAAGCTGAGTATCCCTTGAAATTAAGTAACACTCAACTGAACGTGACATCGACGTGTTTCTGATGTCAAAGATAGAAGACCCTATCATGTTTAAGTGTCACTTAAATTTAAGTGCCCCTTAAAGTTAAATGACACTCATATTAACGTGTAATCAGCGTGTTTTGATGCCAAAGATAAAAACTACCATAGTAGTTAGGTGTCTTTTAAAGTTAAGTGACCCTTAAAGTTAAGTGACACTCATATTAACGTGTAATCAGCGTGTTTTGATGCCAAAGATAGAAACTACCATAGTAGTTAGGTGTCCTTTAAAGTTAAGTGCCCCTTAAAGTTAAGTGACACTCATATTAACGTAATATCAGCGTGTTTTGATGTCAAAGATAGAGACCACCATAGTAGTTACGTGGCCCTTAAAGTTAAATGACATATTAACGTGAAATTGGCGCGTTTTGATGCCGATAATAGAAACCACCATAGTAGTAAAGTGTCCTTTAAAGTTAAGTGCCCCTTAAAGTGAGATACTCTTATCTTAACTGAACGTGACGTTGAATGGCGTGTTTCTGATGTCAAAATAGGTAGAAGACGCCGTCATGGATAAGTGTCCCTCAACTGATCGCTCATTAAATGATAAATAAATAAATAAATATTTTTCTAACAATCACACTAATATCGCACATAGTAAATTTCTTAAGAAACTGTGTCTACGTGAACTTGATAACGGATAAATATATATTCATGCACACAAATATTTGTCTTGTTCGGGGAATCGAACCCGAGACCTCTGGCGCAGAAGACAGGTAGTTTACCCCTGCGCCAAATCGGTCGTCGTAGATTGATTTGATAGGTTGATTTTAGAGGTGAAGACTACATAATGTTTAAATGTCGCTTAAAGTTATGTGTCCCTTAAAGTTATGTGTCCCTTATTAGTTAAGTGACACTTATCTTATCCAAACATGACATCGACGTGTTTCTGATGTCAAAGGTGGAGGCAATATTGTTTTATTGCCCCATCTACCTAAATAAGCGGATTGAGGCTAGTGCCTACACTAGCCTCAATCCGCTAATTTTCTTCTAATCAAGTGATAAAGGTATACTTATAAAGTTGTGGTAAGAAGCTAGCTGGGATTGAAATAATATTTCATGTAGTGTTTTAGTCCAGAACTCGGATAAGATAGCAATTAGGCTTAAACTCAAGTCATAAATATGGTAATTTTATCAAAGTGGCCAAAACCAATGCAAACTGGGTGACCAAAACCAATGCAAAATGGCCAAAACCGGTGTAATTGGCCCCCTCCGAACATTTTGTTTTATTGAAAAAAAACTATAAACTTTTTTAAACTTTGAAAGTTGTAACCTTAAAGTTCGATAAATTCTCCATAATCATAGATATAAATTTTCTCTTAAATACTTAAGATCATTAAGCACTAAGCGTTTAAAAGTGAAAAAATCCTTAAAGTGGCCAAAACCGGTACGCCTGCCCTACCTATATTTTTTTGGGTAGTAATTAACCGATCGACTTAGGTAAATACTAGGTGAGCGACTGTCGCCAATCAAACCTAACCTAAACTTATTTTTGCCGCAACCAAACCTAGTATTTTAGTTAGTAAAGGACGATGGGACAAAACGTCTCCCCAAAACCAACAGATTTGAAATGTATCTCAGGTGAAAGATATTAATATAGGTAGTGACAGCTTTTTACTATGGCGACATCCCTCAAATGTGTGGAAATTCTGGGAAAATATTATTTTAATATTATTATTTGATTACAAAAGTACTACGTTGATCAAAAAATTCTTCGATTTTTATCATTTCTAAGAGACTTTAAAAAAAAAGAAGCTTCTCAGCTTGATCTGTATGTATGTATGTTTGTCCGCGATTATCTTGCGTTTGGCTGAACCGATTTTGATGCAGTTTTCAGGAAAGTATTTTGTTACATTTAGAAGAAGGTTTTGGTACTTAAACCGATTTCAAAAAAGGAGGTTCTCGGTTTGACTAAACCCCATGGATTTTGACATTGAATATAGCTATTAATCTCTTCTATTTATAGATTACGTATGAAATTGTCGACACACATAAAAGGTATGTTGGAGGTGGGGACGGGTCCCATACAAATTTGCCCATCATTCTTTAGTCATTTTTGTTCGTTCGGTTTATTATACGCCTATTTTTGTGTTAAATTATGTAATTTTGTTCAAAATTAACATACTTATCTAAATTATTGCGTAAAAAATTGTATCTACTCCTGCCCAGGTAATAATTGTAAAGTAAATACAGGTAAAAGACCTCGATACTTAAGCCGATATAGTAACTAATTATATACAAGCTAATTATGATTTCAAAATAGTTTTATGCATTCACAAATAAAATCATGTAAGAGGTAATAGAAAAAGGTCACTACTTAGACTCACAAATCGATTTTCAGACGGGATCTACACTTGTTACTATTTTTTATAATGGTAGTGCATAATAACTTTAACCTAGTATAAGTAATAAAAGTTGTACATACTACAAAAAGTTAATATAATAATGAAAATATATCAAACATTCCTTTAAATGAACGTAACGTGTAAATAACAAAGTAAATCAAGTAAATTACTATTACGTTTCAAAGTAGATTATATCATTACGCTTGAGCTAATGTTTACAAAATCACTCCCAATGACGGCTTATTATATCTATTGGTGAGCAATTAAGCACCATTCAGCGAAACGACCAATAATATTTTTTCTACTAAGTCTGGAGCAAGTTATAAAGTAACATTATGATGCTAGCCTCATAACAAGATTCTTATTTAATCCTTATATGCACGCTTCATTTTAATAAAACAATTGAATTTATTGTTGGTTTTGCATGCACATCCTGAGCTTACTAGCTAACAGTTTTGCTTTGTGGTTTTGCCCGTGTGCTATTTGTTTGATTTATACACGGTTGAATACTACTTGACGAGATGAAATAAAAAAAAATAACTTTATAACACTGTAGCCAAAGAAAGTTGGAACTTCTAGAATTGTTGCGGCTTGCCCTGTTCTGGAGAAAATTAGTTAAAGTGCTTACAACATCAATATTGTCGTAAATTAGCAATAGAAAGAGAAGATGGATAAGAACATTGAATAAATAGAGAAGTCCTCTCTTTTTTATCGTTTAAAAAAAGGACTGTTGTAATAGATTTTATCTTTTCGTAAAATAACGGTAAGTGGTTTCTTATGTTGAATATATCAAGTAACGTTAGAAGTCACACTGCGTTTATCGAAAGAGATAAAAAATTCGCACGTTACTGTGATACATATACTTAAAAGTGATTCGTAACTATTGAGTTTGATAATCGTAAACCCACTTTCCTTGTTACGCCCATTTTTATCAAAATAGGTCAAAATATGTTAAATTTTACAGAATTTCAGCCTTTTATCTGTACCTATATTATTATATGAAAAAGAAAATTGACTGACAGATCTATCAACGCACAGCTCAAACTGCTGCACGGATCACGCTGAAATTTGGCACGCAGTTGAGTATTATGACGTAGGGGCTTAAAGAAGTTTGTAATTAGATCTCTAAAGGAATAAAACTTGGGTCTCAAGTTTGACTTATCGACCAACACATAGCTTAAACCACTGAAATTTGGCAGCTAGACAGTTATTACAACTTATTTATTTATTTATTCACAACGGGGTAGCACTTAGCCTTCATCACACCTGATGATAAGTGGTGATAAGGCTGAAGGTGGAAGCGCACTACTCCCGGAATCCTCAATAACTGAGGAACTGGCTATCTTATCTCTAACTGCCGGAACACAATAATGCTGAAAACATCATTGTTATGGCGTCAGACTTAGATAAGATGGTGGTAGCTGGCCAGGCGGACTAAGAACAAGTCCTACCACCAACCAAACCGACTACAATTTGTACCCCCACTGGGAATCGAACCCGGGACCTCTGGGTCTGAAATCGGTGGTATGAACCACTAGACCACAGAGGCGGTTAAGATTAACGTAGACATTGACTAAGACAGGATTTTTTTAAATTCACATTAGCACAGAATATATAATAGTACTAACGTACATTAGGTGACTGACTGATCTATTAACGCACAGCTCAAACTACTGGACGGGTCGAGCTGAAATTTGGCACACAGATCTGGGGCCACGGCAGTGTCCCCACCAAGTCGAGCGCGAAGCAAACACTGCCATACCATCCTATTCTGGAACAATTTCAACTCATTATAAGACTCTGTTCGAGAACCTTTGGATAGGTTTAGAACGCTGAATTTATCGTCGTATTATATTTAACTATAAGCACACACCAGGACCTCAAAATTGTAAATTATTTAGCTTATTTATTGCCGAAGTTATATGAAAATTAAATAAAAGCAACATGGAATGTTATTAGTCGAGATACTGGTAAAACTAAATGTAATGACCGTGAGTTTTCGCTAGTATTTAACAACAGGCATTACTTCTGATGTGATGGGGAGTGGCATCTATTTTTCAAAACCATTTCTCTAAAATTTCGCTTGCAACCACCAGTGATTTAAACGCATCTTCTAGCCATTCTGCGACCCTCCTGGAATAGTGTGTTAACAAGTGCAATGATTAATTCGAGTTTAGTTACATTAGTAGTGAGACTATTCTAAAAACTTTTAAATTATTAAATATTAAAAAGACTAAAGATCTTTGGGGCATCTCAACTTACGTTATTAAGTCAATAAAAGGTACATTTAATTGCACCCCATCTTAGCTTTTATTTTCAACAGGTGCATTGATGAAGGGATATAATATGGAAAAATCTCCCTTTTTAATTCCGGTGACAAAAGTGAGCTCACTAACTTTAGACCCATATCTATTTTACAGAGCTAGCTATTAAAAAGAAATAATTTATGATCAATTGCTAGAACATTTTCGTATCAACAATTTACTACATGAAAAACAAATTATGACGTCACGAACTAGTGACATTTATGACGTTAGCGTCTGCTAATAAAGGATTTTGTTAACTTCAACCTCTGCGTTCCCCGAATCACACGCGGTCGAAGCCGCGGGCGAAAGCTAGTTTCATAATAAGAAAGTACGGAGATTTGTCTAAGAACTTATACCTTTCTACATTAAATTAAACTGACCCTTTCATATTTAACATGTTGGCTGCCATGAGCATCACCGGTGGGATCAGAAGCTCGTTTTTCAGGGTATTGTTTTGCGGATTTTTTGGGGCCAGATAAGGGCTCCTATAATTGGTAGATCTACATTACTTTATACCATCATGTAAGTGGGCTTGCCAAGCTTTTCGAGTCACATACAAGGAGTTTGTTCAGATACAAAGTCATGTTATAACAGTTTTTTATAATAATAAATGTAAAAAAAATATCTGACATATATTTTATTCAAGAATGCGGATGTGCCTACTGAGAGTGTCCTCTACAAAAAAGCATTCAAAGTCTGACTTTGGTCCCGCAAAACATTACCCTGAAAAATGAGCTTCTAATCCCACCGGGTGATGCTCATGACCCCTTGTAATAGAGAGATGCTCTGAGCATCACCGGTCGGTGGGACCAGTAAATTTGTATGGGGCGTGGGAGGAATACAGTAGGTGTTGTTTTTAACCGCCTCTGTGGTCTAGTGGTTCACATCGCCGATTTCAGGCCCAGAGATCCCGGGTTCGATTCCCAGTGGGGATACATATATACGGGGGTACGTATAGTCCGCCTGGCTAGCTACCACCATCATTAGGTGTCAGACTTAGATAGTCTGACACCATAACAATGATGTTTTCAGCATTATTGTGTTCCGGAAGTTAGAGATAAGATAGCCAGTTCCTCAGTGACTGAGGATTCCGGGAGTAGTGCGCTTCCACCTTCAGTCTTATCACCACTTGACATCAGGTGTGATGAAGGCTAAGTGCTACCCCGTAGTGAATAAAATAAAAAAGGTGTAGTATGGTGGGCAGCCAACGTGTTAAGTAAATAAAACCTTTAGATGCGAATAGTTGATTGAGTTAAAACCATTTTAATAGATTCAATTGTGTAGTGTAGTTGTATGCAACTACATACTGAAATCGATCACAATTTACTATTTATTTCTTATGATTAGGTATTTTACTCATTCTTATGAACTTGTCAAAGTTACTTTCAATTCATAGAAAGACTTTTATTACGTAAAGCCAAAACAATCGTCTGTGTGACTTATTATGCTGTAAGAACACATTATTGTTACAACAATGGTTGCAATAAAGTAATTTGTCAAAGGTATAGTTCTATTTTAGTGGAGTAATCGTAAAATCACATAACTTATTTTATTTCGTATGAAACACAAAATAAGTAACAAGAAAGTGTAATTTTGAAGAAATATTCATGCTTATTTCATCAGTAAGTACTAAAAAGATAAATTTTTCGGCAAAGTCTTCAACTCCATTTGAAGTTATATCATACTTGCGTCATGTTCGCTGACGATGTATCCATTCTTATATCTGATGACCACAACCATCTAACTTTAAACGGAAAACTAAATAATACATTAAATACTACCACCAAATGGTTAGACCAACATAATCTTAAAATTAACATTCAAAAAACTAAATTAATAACCTTTTACCCACGACAAAGAAAACAAAATAAAATAAACTTTCAATTTCAAAACATTACATTAGAAGAAATAAGTGAATCTAAATTATTAGGCCTAGATATCGACACACATCTAAGTTGGAAACCTCACGTTCAAAAACTGTGCAGAAAGGTGTCCGGCTTTGTTTATGCATTGAGAGAAATAAAAAATACGACAAACATAGAAACTGCCTTAGCGACATACTATGCTTATGCCTACTCACGCCTTAGTTATGGTATTGTCCTTTGGGGAAACAGTACGGATGCATCTACCCTTTTTATACAGCAAAAAAAACTTATTAGAATAATATCAAATATAAAAGAAACGGATAGTTGCAGACCCCATTTTCGTAAAAACCAAATTCTTACTCTGCCATGTATTTACATACTAGAAATATGCAAATTGGTTAAAAAATATCCTAAATATTACACTGAGCGTAAGGATCTACAAACAACTTATAGTCTAAGACACAAAAATAAACTTATATTGCCAGTTTCTCGATTGTCGCTTCACGCTGCTAGCCCTTTCGTTATGTCCATTAAAATATATAATGGGCTCCCGGAATCACTAAAGTTAGAAAACAACATAAAAAAGTTTACACAACAACTAAAACAGTTACTTATTGAAAAATGCTATTATACTGAAGAGGTATGACGCTTTACCGAGGCTAAGGTAATAAAAGAGATGTGACTTGTTCGGTGTCAAGATGTATATTGAGATAATAATATTGAGTACAATTAAAGATACATTATCTTAGTAAGCGATCTTATTCTAGATTGCTGAGAATGCTACGCGTGTGTTCCAATTTTCTGTAAATGCGCGATAATGCAAACATCTTGTTTGTGTAATATGTTGCAATCATACTTCATCTCCCCTGAAAAAGTGGAAGGATCATCCCCTCCCTGCAAAAAGGAACAGACTCGTAACATTGACTTTAACGAACTTAACCAAAATTTAATTACTTAAGTAAAATAAGTAAACAAAATTTAAACATTATCAACATAGCAAAGTTAAAACTATTTCATTTATTAAATCGTACTAATACAAAAACGTTTTACAATATAAACAATGTACCTAATTAAAATTGTATCTAATTAAAATGGTATCGAATTGAAATGGTATTGAATTAAAACGGAAGCTTCACATTTTACACTTAATCATAACAATAACAAAGTGTTAAGTAACATGGTATGTAATTAAGTACCTATACTTATAATTACGTATCAAATAAAATAGTTATTTATTGAATGGTTTGGTATTATTCTTATGCACAATTATAGCTTTATTTTCTTTTAAAATTTCTACATTAGACGTCATATCTCTTAAAACTTTATAAGGGCCATTGTAAATACTATCTAATTTATTTCCTACTTGGTTCTTTAATAATAACAAATCGCCTAACTGATAGGTAACATTATTGCTAGTTTTATCATACAATAATTTTCTTTTCTCTTTAGATTGTATCAAGTTACGTCGTGCGTCGGATTGCGCTTGTTGTAAACGATACTTAAGTTCTCGGGGATAACTGTCATAGTTATATAAGGGGTCGATTTCTGATTGTAAATTATTTGGAGGGTTACAAATTTTTCCAAAAACTAATTCGAAAGGCGTATATTTAGTTTCACTATGCACTGTGGTATTAAAAGAAAAACACCAATATGGAATCCAGGTGCTCCAGTTATGTTTATAATTATTACACTGGATTCTCAGAAAAGCTCCTAGGGTTTTATGAGTATTTTCTAAAGCGCCTACAGTTTCGTGATGGTACGCCGTAGAATTTAATTTTTTAATATGTAATAGAGAACATGTTTCGGACATCACTGATGACATGAATTCGGTTCCCTGGTCAGTCAATATTTCTCTAGGAATACCATAACGTAAAATGAAATTATTGGTAAAAGATTGAGCAACTGTGACCGAGTCTTTACTAGGTAATGGATACGCTTCAACGAATTTGGTTAAATCGCATTGTAATGTCAATACATATTTATTATTATAGTCATCAACATCGAGTGGACCCATTATATCCAAACTAATTCTTTCGAATGATGAGTGGGCTGTTGATGTTATGGTTAAGGGCTGCTTAATATGTTTATTACTATGCTTATGATATTGACATTGATGGCAATTTTTAACAAAAAGTTTTACATCATTACTCAAACCTGGCCAAAAATAATATTGCTTAATGTTGTTCATCATTCTATTAACTCCTGCGTGTCCGCTGGTAGGTAATAGATGGAAATCATTTAGTATTACTCTTTTTTGTTCACTATCATATATTCTTAATATATTTTTTGTTATGAGAAAGCGCGGGGTAACAGAGTTAATTCTTTTTGTTGCTTGTACAAGACTTTTGATTTTACTCTCGTTACATTTTTCTTTAATAATAAGTACCTCATGTATGCCTATTTTTTGACATAATGACTCTAAGTCCCTCGCTAACACCTCTGGGGTAGATGACGATCGGGTACTCAGATATATCGCTGATTGCGAAGGTACGTAAACGTAACAACTTGCATTAGAAATAATGCTATCTTTAGACTTTGAATAATTGTCAAACTTTAATTGATTAAAACTTAATTCAGTTACGTCATCGGGTTTCTTGAGAAGTTCTACCGCAATAGGTTGATCAGGCCTAGTGCTGGTGGAGCTCTCTGAAGAAGAATCAGTGGGGGTTTTTAATTTTTTACTTTGTGCTCTAGTTAAAACTGATACTGTGTTTTGATGTAATGATTTTAAAGTAGAAGATGTAATAGGTATGCGACTCAATGCGTCTGCAGCTGCATTGTTTCGTCCTGGAACATACTCTATTTCAAAATCATACTCCTCTAGGAATAATCGGAATTTAGTAAGTCTGCTTGTTGGGTCTTTCAAGTTAAATAAATAAATTAACGGTTTGTGGTCTGTTATAATTTTAAATTTACGTCCATATAAATAAGGGCGAAAATGTCTCACAGACCAAACAATTGCTAAAAGTTCTAATTCTATGATGGGATATCTCGTCTCGGCGGGTTTCAGGTTTCTACTCGCATACGCGACTACTTGACCGTTCATGTTAGATAAAACAGATCCTAAACCTGTCTTACAAGCATCTGTTTGTAGCCGAAAGATGTTACTTTCTGAAAAATCTGGATAAGATAAAATAGGGGGTTGAATTAATGCTGATTTTAATTTTTCAAATGCCGTTTGACACTCTGATGACCATAGAAACTGTACATTCTTTTTTCTTAATTGATTTAAAGGATAAACAATGTTTGCAAAGTTCGGTATGAATCGTCTGTAGTAATTTGCAAACGCGACAAAACGATTGACATCGTCGCAGTTCATCGGCACTGGATAGTTTTGCATGGTTGCAATTTTACTTTCATCTGGTAAAATTCCATCAGAAGTTATTTTGTGTCCTAGATATATTATTTCGTTTCGCAAAAATTCACACTTCATAGGATTTAATTTTAAGTTAACTTTTCTAAATCTCTCTAGTATACTAATTAAGTTTTTATTGTGGTTTTCTATAGATTTCCCGAAAATTACGCAATCATCTAAATAAATAAAAGCCTTTTTATAATTTAAGCCTGACATTGCAATAGTCATAAGACGTGAAAATACACTCGCAGATGTCCGGAGACCCATGGGACAGCGTTTCATCTGAAAAATTTTATCACCAGCAGTGAAAGCTGTGTACTTTCGTGAATCTTCGCTTAAAGATAACTGATAATAGCTTTGCGAAAGGTCTAATTTTGAAAAATAAATGTTATTTGCAAGCGAATCTAAGATATCAGTTATATTAGGCAAAGGGAATTTGTCGTCCTCAATACGATTATTTAACTGCCTGTAATCTATAACTAATCGCCATTGTTTCTCGTTTGACCTATCTGTTTTTTTCGGTACAAGCAAGACGGGACTAGACCACTCTGACGTAGCCTCTTCTATAATATCATTTTCGAGCATAATATCTATCTGTTTCTGAACTTCCTTCCTTAGTGCGAACGGTAATCTATGTGGCTTGACATAAACTGGCGAGACATTAGGTTTTAAAGTTATATTATGGGTCATTAGGTTTGTACAAGAGAGTTTGTCGCCTGGCAGATGAAAAACATCTGCGTACTTAGCGCAAATACTTTCAATACTTCGTTTTTCTTCTAAATTCAGTTCAGGTAAATTTAATAATCCTAATAATGTTTTTACACGATCGACAGAAACCTCCTCTTTTTCAAAATTACAGACTTCAAAATCATTCAATGAAAAAGTCTCTAAATCGGTAAGATCTAGATCAACTTCTTTCTCAGTGGTGTTTAATATCCTTACTGGCATGCGACCATTACAAGGTTTCGCTATTATACTTCCTATAAAAACTCCTTTCTGTATCTCTTTAGATAAACAAACACAATCGTCGCCTAACGATGTAGGTATATATTTTATTACCTCACATCGTGGCGGTATCAAATGTCTATAGTGACTCAATATAGGTATAGACACATAATTACTATCTTTAGTTAAAAGCAAAGTATTTTCTTTATAGTTAATTATAGCTTGATAGCGTTTCAAAAAATTATCACCTAAAATACCATTTGCAGAACAAGACATATTTTTAAACACATACATTTTTTCTCTAAAAACTAACCCATTATAAGACAAATCTAAGTAAATATATCCTTCAGATACTAGTTTACCGCTAACACCTTTTATAACTAACTTCTCAAATGTAATTAAATTCAATAACTTCGGATAATCGCATAACCATTCGTATTTTAAAACACAAAGGCTTGCTCCGCTATCGACTAAAAGATCGATATTGCTATTACTTACGTTAAAAGTTACGGTACTACTATTATTGTAGTTTAAAACATAATTTTCAGTAGGAACGAAAAAAATCTAAATTATTATCGTTCTGGGGCTCAGAACGCGCTTGTGACTCACTATTGGTCGATTGCTCGTGGCTAGCGTACTGCACACGTTGAAAAGGCACAGCTGAGCGCGGCGGGCGCGGGCTCGGCCGACCGCGGTCACGTGAACGTGATTGTGTTCCTTGCGCGGCGCGGGAGTCTCGCGACATGTACTTACCTTGTTGTGGTCTCGTGTTTCCGGCAGCGTACCTATTGTTTGCGCTAAATCTATTATAGTAACTATATTTATTAGAATAATTACTTGGCTGACGCGGATAATTAGTAGGTGTGCGTGAGAAATTACGAGTATGAAACTTTTTAATGTTCATAACTTCCTCGTGTCTGGTAGACATTGACTGCTCGTCTAGGGCAGTTCTTATAGCCTCTGGTAAAGAATCAAAGTGACGTGATGCTATGATAGTACTAAGCTTTTGATTCACTAATCCATCTGAAAAGCGCTTGATTGCAACCTTTTCATTAATGGGACGCAATACTTCAAACTTAGTAGCGTCGTCATCCGCTTGTGCTATGGTTAAATTCACAAAAAGTTGTTCTAGTTCCGAGCCGAATGACTCGATCGACCTATGACCTTGACGACAGTTTTGTAATTTGTGTTGGATAGCAACAGCAGATTTTTTCTGAATCAAATGCGTATTCATATCTCTAATTAAATCTTTAATAGTTGGATAACTACTTTTTAAACGTAATTTTGCGCTAGGAGAGAGCCTAGTTTTAATCACAAAATCAATAAGTAACCCATGAGTAGCATCGCTGATCATTGAACTATATAATTGTATACCATCAATTAGAGATTTAGTGACGTGTTCTTGACCTGTCATCGTTGGTAAAAGTGCAATGGCTGTCTTCAAGTCAAATTTATCTTTTTCTGCCATTTTTGAAATACTACTAACACTTAAAGTCTCTAAAGAAATAATTTTGTCATAAATGATCTGAATGTCATTTGCTATTTTATTAATTAAAGTTATATCTTTAGTTGATACCTCCGATTTTTCAACTAAATTATGTACTTGAGCTAAAATATACTCTAATTTCGCGTATTCAAGTTTCGCTTCATTAAATTTCGTAAAACCTAACTCTTTTTGACGTCTATCTGGTCCTAGTTTTACTAAATTATCTTTAATATACAATAGTTTCTTATGCAATTCATTTAAATCGGAAATAATAAATGACATTATCTAATAAGAAAAAAAATGTAATCCTACATATTATTTAAAACGTTTAAGTATAAAATAACTTACGACTTACGGTGGCATTATAGCGCGCGAATAAAATAATTACGTCTCTGCACGATGAGTAGGTATGTGGTGACCGGCGTGGCGTGTGGGGGCTGGGGCTGCGGGCTGGGGGTTTTCTCATGCTCCTTGAGTGTGTAGGATCTTCAGACTTCTAAGATGGGTTCCTGGACCGCTTGAAACAGCTAACTGAAGATCGGGCTGGGATTTCCCTTGCCCCTCGTACAATGGGCCGGGTTTCTACCCTGGACACCTCCTGGTCTACGTTGATGGTTGAGTCGACGTCGTTGCCAGTTCCACGGAAGATATTGTGTTTCTTAGAACTGCGCTGTTGAATTCTCTACGGAGTCGGTTGACAATTCGGTCCCAAATTTTCCGGATGCAGGCGTAAATGATGAGTATAACGATGAGAAGCAGTATGACGGATAGTAAAATTTCTGTTGTAGTGAGCTGGCTTGAAGTTTTCTGCGTTGCTTGGGCGTCGCCGCTGGCGGTTTGTGCGATGATAACTTCTTCTTTACTTTGTGGTGCTCCCATATTATTGTTTTGTCTTCCCAAGTAATGCGATGAACAGAAGTGTAGAGCCAAATAGCACCGCAACGAAGACTGCTGCTAGTATGGTGTTGAAAATTTTGCTTTGCTGCTCCATGTAGTAATGATTTTCCCGCAAAAATTTATAAGTTCGGTTGGCAAAGGGTCGCCATGAAGAGGTATGACGCTTTACCGAGGCTAAGGTAATAAAAGAGATGTGACTTGTTCGGTGTCAAGATGTATATTGAGATAATAATATTGAGTACAATTAAAGATACATTATCTTAGTAAGCGATCTTATTCTAGATTGCTGAGAATGCTACGCGTGTGTTCCAATTTTCTGTAAATGCGCGATAATGCAAACATCTTGTTTGTGTAATATGTTGCAATCATACTTCAATACAATACAAGAATATTTAAGTGATAAAATAACATAAAGGTGAAAGAAAAAAACAGGATTATACATATATACACAATAGTAAATTATAAGTACCTAGTCAACAAAAAATAATAATCTTAAAGCAATAAAATATTATGATAAAAAATATATATTAAATAATTAAATGGAATAATTATAATTAAGTTATTATTTTAAATAAATACAATACAACAATAACAATCAATACATAAAACTTATAATTTTTATTTTATTTATTTTATTGAGAAAAAGTGCATTACAATAAAGTACAAAGCATCCTCCTCTCTTTTTGATGTTGTTGCAGTGCCCAACAGGGTCTATAATGCTCCTCTGTATTAATATAAGACCAAAATGTGTACCTACATTATAGTTGCAATGAATAAATGAATATGAATAAATGAATATGAATATGAATAAGTTTTCATTGCAATTAAATAAAACATTTATTCGTTATATTATCCATACATCTGTAGGTCGGTTTTTTTTTAAGTTTAGGGCCCTCGCCTAACATTTTTAGCGATGCTCTCGCGCGTCTCGTAAACGCGCGACAGCATCGCTACTAACGCGCGACAGCAATGCGACTAACGCGCTACAGCATCGCTACAACAAAAAGTCGCCGTGGGCAAGGGCTCACTCTTTCAAAGGTATTTTTGTGCCGTTACTGAATTACGTTTGCATCGCGACAGACGCGTGACAGTGTCGCGTTTGCATCGCGTTTGCATCGCGATTGAATAGTGGTTATGACTGTGGGCTAGGGCTCACAAGCAACCGCATCGCGACAGCATCGCTACAAAAAGTCGCCGCGCCGCCGTGGGCGAGGGCTCTGAAAAAGTTCTTGTCAGATTCATCTGTGCGCTACTGAGGCGTTTTACAGTACATTTTTGTTCTTTTTTAGGTTAAAAGATTAGTTTTTGATTTTTAACGCGCACAGACTTTATGTTTCGCAAACCATAGTAGCTCAATCACAACTCAGTATTAAACTTAACATTTCACTGCAAACTATTTTATTGTTCTATGGAAAATTCATTACTTATTTGTATACTTCTTGCAGTAAAAAAAATAATACCAAAGAGAATATCAGTGTTCAAATGGTTCAATCAAGTGGATTTATAACAACTGTCAATTTCTTTGTGACAGCTGTCAATGACGTATGACTTTTAATGTCAGTTTGTAGAGAAAACTTTATTTACTTCTTATAATGTTTAAAAGGGTAACACAACACTGTATAAATACTGTATGCTCTACTCTAGTTAGCATTAGATGTAGTAACTCATTTTGTATTCTCGAAGGTATTATTTCGTAATAGCTTCCGGAAAACACGAGTGTAAAGCAATGGTTGTACTTTCGCTATCAGGTGCATGTATTTTATATGTACTGCTAGTGGCCTGGCCATCCGCAGTTTCACCCGCGTGGTTACCGTTCCCGTAGGAATATCGGGACAAAATTAATCCAATAACCTGGGTCACGTTATCTGTGTGTATGTAATTTCATCCAAATGTGTTCTCGAGTTTTGCGCTCAGCAACACATTTGGCGATTCATTTTTACCCGACTGCGACAGACAGACTAGCGTAGCGCCTGGTACACTATCTGCATGAAATTAGGTTCTCCTATATAAAGATCGTTTTGATTGAATGTTCGTGGCAAAAAGTAGTTTTTGTCCTTCTTCAATGTTCTTATGTTTAATATAATTTTTACAACGACATATTTTTTTTTTGTAAATGCGTTGCTTCTGTTAAAGCTGATGAGTTTTTTTCGCCTGTTTTTCTTGTCAGTTAAAAGATGTCCATAACATGTGGTAGGTAAAAAAATGTTGGACGATTCATAAGCATTAATTTTATTTAATCTATATGAATAAAAAATATATGACTATGACTATGACTATATGTTTGACGACATTCTTCAAAATGTGTACAGTAGTGTAGGCGCAAAAGGGTGGGAGAGGGATTTACTTTCGCATTTATTATATTTACACGGATAGAATTTATGGATGACGAGTAAATACAGATTTTCATAGAAAAAAATGTATAAATCGTTATACTACAGCTGCTAAGGAATTCGCTTGAGGCAGCGTCCTGAACGAGAGCAAAACACAAATAACATGACTTTCTAACGTCAAGGGCAGTTAACTATTATAACTTCACTTGTTACTATCCCTATGGAGTCTGGACTCAACTTCCGAAATAAATTCATTTGATAGTATTTATATATGTTTCAGGATAAACACTTAAGTTTGGAACGAGTCAAGAACTTGTCGTCGTGTAGTTTATGCCACCACCTGTCGTCTGATGGAGTATTGTACGTTTGTGAGTCGGGGCACATTTTATGTCGAAACTGTCGAACTGAAAGTATGCAAGGTAAGTGTCGAAAAGTTCATATAACATTATTAAACGAAGTTACCTTATTACAGTGGTCGAAAAATTAACATTTTACATCGAAAAACTTATTGAATTTGTCATTCCCAATTCTAAAGACCAAAAGCTTTCTGCGTTATACTAATATACTATAAATCAATTGCGGTAGTATAAAATTGGTATGCTGCCCAAGAATAGAATCGTTTAACCACTTAATGCTGGCTAGTATTCAATCAAGAGTCTGCTGGATAATAAGTATTAATACCAAAGTACTTTATAAAGCCATTGAGTGTGTGCATTTTATTTTAAGGCATAAGACTAGATGACGGTGACTGCTTAAAATGCAAAAGGAAGAATAATAAAGACAAGAATGAAGTTTCAAAACTCAAATCTAATAGAACTGACTTGGCTTGTGGTGACTATGCAAAGAGCACAGCCAAGCTTGAATTTGAAAATAAAGAAGACAAATGCTGTACAAAGCATTGTCATAAAAATAAAGATAACGTTGTTGTGACTTATAAAAATGAATTCTATCAAGAGTCCGATACTTCAGCAGGCAGTAACGAAAACTCGCCTGAAAGAGATAAAGCACTGCAAGAGTGTAAGCCAGTCCCAAGGTAACATACGAGTCGGGGGTTAATAACATTATTACTTTATAAGTAGAACTATTTTGCAGCACTATAATTACAATTACTTACCTTTATTAAAGGATAAAACACTTATTGTAAAGTACATATTATCCACTGTGATAATGTTCCTTCTGCTGAGGCATTATTAGGCCTTCTTTTGGAAGGTGAAGGAACCATTAACATAATCCAACTAACAGAGCCAATGTAGATACTTCAGTACAGGTAATGCTAATTGCAATTCAGCGTGCCATTCAAAGCATTTTTTGTTCTCATTTTTATTTCGTTTCAGACCGTTAACCTGCCCAGTGTGCTCAAAAATGATCGCAATGGATTCAATTCTGCAACATTTTTTCTTCGATCATTCGAAAGTATCAAGATATCCTTTAAAGTTACAAACTTCTCAACAAATACTTTTGAAGGTCTCAGAGTTAGGAGATGGAACAAATTGCACAGCTGTTATTCTTTTGGAAAATGGAAAGAGGTAACGTAAAATAATTTATTGTAAGTATGTAAATAAAACTCAGTAAATTTAGGAAATACCAAACCTCTATTCATATAGCTACTTATTGTTTATGTGTTAGATAAATATCATCACCATCATCATCATTTCAGCCATACGACGCCCACTGCTGGGCATAGGCATCCCCCAAGGATCTCCACAATATTCAATAGATAAATAATTATATATAACAAAAATTATTTTCAGCAAATTTAGTTCTCCTTTGCTTTTGATGGCTGCTCAAATTAAATTATCTTTGAAACGTGGTAAACGATCGTTGAAATATAAAGATACATCAACAGACTCTACCATTCAAAATATTAGGTCCGCTTCAGCTTATCCAATGGTATGATAAATCAAACAAGGCTTTTAAGATAGTTAAGACCTATTTGTATAGTTAAGAAAATAAATATTTTCAGAACACCGACAAATCATATGAAAATGAAACGAATACTGCAAATAAAGAATCTAAAGAAACTGATACAGTTTTGATAATGTGGCTCTGCAAGACTGTTGAAACTGAAGTTATTTATAGTGTAATTATTTTGTCTTTTTACATAGTTCAAGAATTTGTTATAATTTTTTTGTTCATTGAGAACACAATCTTAAGTATCATGAATCATTATACTACTAGTATAGTATGATATTATCTGTGATTATACCTACTACGAGTTCATTCAGTTCATTCAGCGATTTAAATTCGCACCGTTGAAATATTAGCCGGCAATTTCACACGGTTACGTTTTTTCATTCAATTTAAAGCACAAATCAGTCAGGCGATGAAACCTTAGATTTTAAAAATCATTTAAATATGACAAAAAATAGTTCTTCCAAAATACACGCACCTGTCACCTAGTAATCTAGCTATTTTCTTAACTTTTATATTATAGTTAACAGTGTCAAGAGAAGATAAGAAAATGAGCTTCAGTTATACAGGTGATGCGACGCATATAAGAAGCGACCAAACTGGGATCAATATGTTTAATAACTCTGAATGCGTTATTGTTAAAAGTGCAGCTATCAAGAAATTAGTCAATGACGTTGGATATTTACATACTTTTATAGCTGTTTTACATGTTTAAAATATTAATAAAATTATTAACTAATCTGAAGCTTTATCATTGTAGAATAGAATAGGTGTTTTTTTATCCACAACGGAGTAACACTTAGCCTTCATCATATCTGATGTTAAGTGGTGATAAGACTGAAGGTACTGCTCCTGGAATCCTCGATCACTGAGGAATTGTCTTATCTCTATACAAAAATATTGTGTAAGCAAGAATATGTAAATTATTTTTTTTTATTAATAAACAATAACTTCCTTCCTACGGTAGGTACATAATAAGTAGCTGTTCCTAAAATATAACGTTCGTTACTCGTGACACCCCTTTGATGATACCTACCCCATGGGGAATCGCTTTGCCCCGGGACACCCTCGTAGAGATGTGAAATTTGAAGTGTAAAATAAACAAGATCTGTATGGATTATGAATAAACCTCTCTACCAAGCTTACAAACGAAATATAAACTAAAAAAAAACTGACTATACAGCGCGTAAGAAGTATTGGATAAATTCGTCGCTTCTCGTAACGACTCCGTAGCTCAGTGGTTAGAGCAGTCGCCCGGAAAGCGAAAGGTCGTGGGTTCGAGTCCCATCGGAGCTGGTTGTGAGACGGGTCGATTTTTTCTAAATACTTCATTTTCCATTTTTCTGTAATAAAAATTGCATTGTGAATGCAAAAAACTAAAAATTAAAATAACTTGCAATAGTAATTTCATCTTTAGCGATTGCCAAATACCTGGAAAGGTATTTGTTTCGTGTGTGAGGGTAGTAATATCTCCACATTGATGAAATTAACGCTGACTATACAGCGCGTAAGAAGTATTGGATAAATTCGTCGCTTCTCGTAACGACTCCGTAGCTCAGTGGTTAGAGCAGTCGCCCGGAAAGCGAAAGGTCGTGGGTTCGAGTCCCATCGGAGCTGGTTGTGAGACGGGTCGATTTTTTTTAAATACTTCATTTTCCATTTTTCTGTAAAAAAAAAACACAAATTTTTACTGCATAAGTAGATTTTTTAAATTAAATATTTTAAAATCAGTAAGATAAATAACATAGCAGTCCGTCATTAATAAACCAATGGAATCGCTTTTCCAAACCATGGTGTCACGGAGAAAAGCGTTTCCATATAGCACCCCTGTGGACAGTGTACAGAGATATCCGATATCGTGGGCGCGCGATTGGCCAAGCTAAAATATTCCCTGTATCCCGTTGTCCTCATGATGTTTGTTCCCATGATCCCAACGGGAGTTGAAGAAATTTATTAAAATTTGTTCCCTTTGTCCCCATGATGAGGGAAAATAATCATGGGGGCAACCGAACGTCATAATTAAGCAAAAAATAAGGAACGTTTACAACGAGACTGTCCTACGTCTGTCTGTTCAGATCATAAAACTAAAATGAAAGATCTTTAGTATAAATAATGAAAATACTTAGCTAATATTGTACTATTTCGCCTGGCTGGCCTTCCGACGGTACAGTCAAGGAATTTAATTTCCATCCCACCTAGGGTTCAATATCGGACAGCACACATTTATCATAAGAGTGACATACTAGTAACAACAGTAGAATTTTTGACCTTATGCATTAATTATTGCGAATGTCGAACAACATTTCCACGAAATGTATAGTGGATTAAATTCCTTCAGTAGACTTAATTCACCTAGGCCATATCACCTGGGTGAATTAAGTCTACCAAAAAGTATACTTAATTCACCAAGGTGATTTAAGTGCACCCTTTAGTAGACTTAATGCACCCAGGATATGCAACCTATACTTACATGCAATGCTGGCGCTTGTAAATATTATAATGATAGTGTACCTATGTATGTCAAAATAGTACCAAAAACTAAGTTTCATCTAAACCGGCCAAGAAACAAAAGAGTTGGCCGCCATCTTGTATTTTTAATTATTTTTAACATTGCGTTGCTGCTCGTCAAAATTGTACCAAAAACTGAGTTTTATCAATATCGGTCTACAAACAAAAGCGTTGGCCGCCATCTTGAATTTTAGAAATTTATGTTTTTTTTTCATATAATATGCGAGCTATGAAGAAACAAACAAAAAACCTGCGCAGTTGCAATATTCAGTACAAAATTTTCTTCTGCGCAGATTTTATTGTCTATGGTTGGGTTTAACTTATATGCTTCGTATTGTATGCGACTGCACATAGCTCGGTATAAACTTTTTCGCCAAGGCGCGTTTTTTTTTAAAACAAAGAAGTCAAAAATCCTTTGTAGGTACCTGTTTTTTACTACAGATCACTAAAAATTTTGTTACGTTCAATTGTTTTCCCGACATTAATTTGTTTTTCAGAAATTTACTCACGTTGTATTTTTGTTAAAATTCGAAAAAATACTGTTTTTGAACTTAGTGGCATAGGTGAATTAAGTCTACTTAAGGTTAAAATTTTCCCCTTCTTCATTCAGTAGACTTAATTCACCCATTTGCAGGTGAATTAAGTATACTTTTTGGTAGACTTAATTCACCTGGGTGATATCACCTGGGTGAATTAAGTCTACTAAAGGATTAAATTCCTTAACTTTACATTCAATACTCTTTTTTTACAATACTACTAAATGAAATATTCGAAAAAGAAACAAGATTTCTTTGTTTTTTTCAATCGAATCTTACTTGTTTCTTTCAGTTACAAATTGGAAAAAAATAGATAAAAACACCTTTTTTTTTCATGAAAAAAATTGGTTTTGAGATTTTCAACGCTAAAGGGGTGACACGGCACGGGTAACGAACGAAATTCGAATCTATCACGCTAAAACTACATATTGGTATACTAAACAGTAAAAAATGTGGATAATATTTCATATAATTTTATTCTTTAAACGTAATCTAAACATTAAATATAATTATAACCGATTACAAACCTTCTCTGCTTCCAAGTAACTATCAGAAACATCGCGAATCTTCCTCTTTTCTTTATCCAAATATATGTGAACTTTGTCTTTACCACAATTCTTGGGAGCTTTCAATTCATTTTGCAAGTAAATTTCATAATCCGAACTAATTTTATAGTCGTTCTTATAGGGAGTATTAGCTTTGTCTTTAGCTATTTCAAAAGGATCACTGGTCTTATATTTAATATTTGTTGGATTGTAGAAATCCGAAGATATCCCCAAAGGAGTATCTGTACTTTGCTGAAGTATGTTTTCAATTGACGTTAACCTGTTCAGTGTTGCTGGAGTAGCTGCAGCTCCCACGACTTTAACACTTTTTAATTCGACCCTGGAGACCAAAATACATTTTAGTCGTACTAATAATTATCTCTTAAAAGCATTTTTATAAAAAAAAATCCTCAACGGGGTAGCACTTAGCCTTCAGCACACCTGACGTTAAGTGGCGATAAGGCTGAAGGTGGAAGCGCACTACTCCAACTGCCGGAACACAATAATGCTGAAAACCATCATTGTTATGGCGTCAGACTTAGATAAGATGGTGATAGCTAGCCAATACCTGACAATATCTGTTGTTAGTTTTCTAAGTGGCGCGGCATCGTTCTCAACTTATTCTCAACTATCCCCAACCAAGAGGTATTTTTTTATTTTATTTCCTAAAACCTAGTCCTACTTAATCATATTAAAGTAATCGTTGCTCCAACATACAGTGGTATGTTACAAGTGGCATACTGCGCTTCTTCAGTGGAAGAGCCGCAGTTTGCTTGCAATGCTCCTGCCATAACTTCCTAAATTTTAGGAGTTAAAGCTATTATTAGAAGTTTGTCTTACTTACCCGTAACTAGAATCATCGGCGTAATATTTGACGTGTATAGGATTTCCTTCAGGGTCTGCATATGTATATTTGCCTACAACAGTTCCATTTGGTAGTACCTTTTCATCCTTTACTAGTTTGTTCTCTATGTCATTCTTAACTATAGGGTGACCTAAAGAAATAATAAGGAAATATGAGTTATTTTAATTTTATGTTTTTTGTATTCACAATGCAATTTTTATTACTGAAAAATGGAAAATGAAGTATTTAGAAAGATTGTGAGACGGGTAGATTTTTTCTAAATACTTCATTTTCCATTTTTCAAGAAAATATTACTTTACTACACAACGTTATAATATCACTTTTACTGAATAAAGATGCGACGACACGCTTTAGTAGGTCTTATAGCTTGGAAGCTACTTTTGGTTTCCAAAGCTAACAGGGCAGAAGACCTCGTAGCGAGAAAAACCCGCAAGAAACTTCAAGAGCTTTTTAATACATTTTGTATGAAATAAAGAACAGTTAATTTTTATTATTGATATTATAATATGATTGTGATACTTAAAATACACAATTCCAAAGACGCTTAATATTAAGAAATGTTTCTTCATAGAATCCAATATCATTATTTTCCAGAAATCCTGCTTTTTTATTTCAAATTACTTTATTGTATCTTCTCTCTCACAATGTAAATAATTAAAACTGACAGTATTTATTCATCTGTGACTGACAGTAACGTCAAGGGATGACATAAGCTTTGTCATTTTGAGAAAACAATAAATTTAATTAAATCCTTCTTGGTTATAATTCTTAAACTATGGTTGATTTTACTATTATTATTTTTCTGTTCGCTAGAGTGTTTAATGAGTCACACCAATGATTTTTGTTATCAGCATATCTTAAAAAAAATGTAACTCGAGAAAAAAGAATCTGTTTTTATTTTTTTCCTATCTTCAAAAATGACTGAGATATTAAACGTTAAAGTACGGCCTCCGAGTAAAATTTCGGTGAACCAATGGCTTTAACGTGTGACGTCACGTCGCACTTCCGGTATACCTACATAGAATCCTTTGGCTATATAGTTGCGCTCTCACGGTTTCGTAATAAATTTATTAATTTTTCTTATAGTCGATCAATGAAATGTTTAAGTTATTTTGTATTGAGCTCATGTGAGAAAACACCTTCAAATAATGTTTTATTTTCGTGAATAATAAATTAAATCAACTTTCGTAATGGCGGGCGGGATTCTGTCAATACATAAAGCAACCGTCAAAACAAAATGTACTTACATGGTAGTTAAATATGCACCCTAAAAACTGACAGCCATTTCGATAAATTTATACTGCTAGTGGCGCCTCCACCACTGGGTCAGATAAGTTTGTGGGATAAATGTCTTTCGGTATCGACAGTAGGTGACAGTTTAAGAGTGCGCCTGCGCGCGGTCGAAATTAGCGTTTTTCTGACAGGTAGAGATTTTAGTACGTTTTTCATCAATAGATGTCGCATTTTAATCTAAGCTGTCAAAAATTGTACAATTATAGACCATAAACCAAGGAATTTATAAGTACTACGTACAACAGGAAGGTGCACTGCTGCTAAAAAACGGTCCTAATGAGATAGTCAGAACGAGGTCAGTTTATCTCACTCTATTCCATTACGACCTGGCCACGAACATGCGCGACGGGCGGCGGGCGGCGACGAGTGAATTGCGGAATCATTGCGCGCTCGCGACAGACGTCTAATCAAATAAGTCAATGAGACGCACCAACTGATGCGCAATTCGCTCGTCGCCACCGCCGTCGCGCATGTTCGTGTCTAGGCCGTTAGGGTGACCATAAGTTTTAAAAGAAAGGACTTGTTTTTTTACAATTTGTTATAGTTGGTTAAAATTATAAATGCGAAAGTGGTTTTCGGTTGTGCTTTCACGCTTCGTGTAGTGAACCGATTGTGATGAAATTTTATCCATGAATAAATTGTCAGAATATTGAATATAGGATATTTTATTTTAAAAATACGATAGCATTCGAAAATTTACGTAATACGGATGTATTAAACAACACACTAGATTAACAATACTAACAACTTGGATGTTCGTGGCATCACGTAAGGGCCCATGCAGCGTATACGGTCGCACCGACTCGCAGCGACATCCGGCGTGCCTGCGACTGGTGACCTCTGATAAACAGTCAGTGCCACCGACGCCGACGTCGGTAATAATTATTCTCTACTTATATACCTAATTCTCCGGCCCCATTTGGCCATTCCCACTGGCAGCACTCATTCACGAGCATGACGAATGAGCCAGCCATCGCTTCTCTTAACCATATTTTAGGGAACGTAACGACCCGCCTCACACGGTCACACGCCACCACCGCATTAGAAATAAAAACAAAAAAAACACATTTAAGGCAAGCAGAGAAGAGCAGACCCATTTCCACTGGCAGCACTCGTTCACGAGCATGACGCATAAGCCAGCCATCGCTTCGCCACTTTTTGGGCTGAATTAAATTTAAAATTTAAAAGGAAAATTGCCCTACTGCGCTCTTTTGTTGATTTTATAAAAAACAGCTAGGTACCTAACCTAATAATTTTTGTACCCTTTTGGAAAGCTTATGAAACTAGTTAGACATTTTACTTATTTGTACGCCAACTTCCATACAGTTTTTTTCCAATAATTAAGGGCGAAGTTGGAGAAAAATGCAAAAAATAAAAATTATTGTTACTAAAAATCTTTTATTTCTGAGATTATGTAAGTTTTTTTTAAATGATCACTAATTATTCAGCTTTCAGAAAAGTATTGATTCATGTTAAGAGTAGAGTAGTTTATTCACAATCAATGATTTTTGGTAACAATTCAGAAAAAAGAAATCGAAGAACCGTCACAGCTCGGTAACCATCTAGTTTTGACCCCTGGTTCACTGGACTTAATTTGTTGCTAATGACCTCTAGTATAACCCCTTTCAAGAAATAGGTCGAGTTTCCCCGTCAGCCTGTATAATAGTACCAAGGTATATGGTTAGAAACACACTTATGCAGTGTGGCGCGACTCTTTCTGTCTCTGTCGTGTCCATACTAAGTGCATGAAACAGACATTCTGGCGTCGCGCCACACCACAGAAGTGTGTTTCCGACTTTAAACTAGTAGGGATGCCAGGAAATAGGTGCCAGTAAATAAAAAAAATAAATCATAATAATAGTTTATTGTTACACAGATGTTTAACAAAACATGATTACCTATACATTACTGAATAAAATTGTAAGATACGAATCAGACAATAATTTTAGGTATAAACATTTTATAGAATCAAATGAAAAAAAAAGGAAATTTGTTGTCACCCTAATTGTTCGATAGTAAGAACTCGTGTCATTTTCAATAAATTATATCTCACCTGTGAAAAGAAATATTGCAACCAGCAAATGTTTCATTTCCACAGCCCATAATTATTAACGCAACACCTTTTCACGATATTGCAAAAAACACCACCACAAGGCAAAATATTTACGCATAACCAACTTGACACAACGAAGACGGAAGATGTCATTCAGCTTGTCATGTTGCCACTTTAAAATTCTGAAATCTATCATTCAATTTTTTTCTAGGATAAGCCGTAAAAAACTTGAACGACCTGATACATTTTTATGCATAATACGCTAATACCTAAATTAATATACGATGTTTTCTATTGACTAAAAATAATACGAAGCGAAAATTTTACGAAATTTTATTTTCATAACGAAAGTTGTGTACCATAAATCTACTAAACCTGTTATTTAAGAGTGCTGGCAATTTGAAAGAAAGGGATACCCTCACCTCGTTCTTGCGGTCTCAGGTGGACCGTTGACATTTTGTATTGAAATATATTTATTTATTTATTTATTTAAATATAAACCTTATCTTTCAAAGTTAAAGTGTATTTTTAAATACACAGAAATACGGAGTGCACCTTCCTGTTGTAATATAAATTCCTTGCCATAAACATTGCTCACTCGCTCAAGCAAAAAAAATCTATGCTTTCTGTGTCATTTTGTCTTTGTTTGTCTCGTCAGTGTCACAGGGTAAAAAAACTATAGTCAGTGTGTTTTGTTCGCTTCTGTTTGTGGTTCGTTGTTTTCGTTTGTATTTTCCGTGGATTTATTATAGCCGACGACTTTGGCTTTTCCTACTGGTGCCTGTCCTGACGACTCTTCTATGCATGATAAGATAAGGGCTAGCGCGCACGGGGGGCTAGCCCGCGAAAAGATGCGCACACGAGAGCGACAGCGACACAACTTTTTTGTAATTTTTGCTCGCAGTCATCAACATGGATTTCGAAGAAGCGGTTGTGGTCTGTGCACTTTATCTAAAGAAGCCGAAGACGACAACGAAATAAAAAGCAATAAGGGCGCGCACGGGTGACTTTGGTCTCCGCAACTATTTTGTCACTCGCATCAAGTCTACGGGTTAGTATGAAAGTGCGCGCATGAGCGACGCGACTTTTTTATACTATTGGTGTGAGAGACAAAACAGTCACGGTGACAAAAGACACCCGTGCGCGCTGGCTCTAAGTGGTGCATCTATTATGGATTGAAACCTGAAAACCTGGAATAGCTGCTGGCAAACTTCTCCCTAAGCTTAAGATTTAGCATGAACATCTGAATATTCTTTTATATTTTTATTGTATAACAGTTATCATATCAATATCTTCTACTACTGGCATTTTAAAAAGTATTTTAATAATATTAAGGATATCCTACTTCCTACTATATCCTACTAATATTAAAAATGTGAAAGTTTAGATGTTTGGATGTTTAGATGTTTGTATGTTTGTTACTCAATCACGCCAAAACGGCTAAACGGATTTGACTGAAATTTGGGACATAGTTACTTTGTAGCCTGGAGAGGAACATAGGCTACTTTATATCCCGAAAAAATATCACATTCCCGCGGGATAACGTCGTGTAATCCTAGCGGGCGAAGCCGCGGGCGGAAAACTAGTTAACTATATTTTAGATCGATAGTAGGAAGCGTATGTAGATTTTCCGTTACTACACACTATCACCGCTATCACCCCCGGCGACGGTTGAGTAGCTAAGTACTGGCCGACCGGCAACTTATTTGTCGCCGTGCGCGCACTTGCATTGGAACCAATAGAGAAGGAGACAGTTGCGTCGCGGGCTTGTCTTGGAACCCGCGGGCTGTCGCGTCGCTACGTGCGCGCACTTTCATACTAACCTGTAGACTTGATGCGAGTGACAAAATAGTTGCGGAGACAAAAACCCTTGGCGTATTCTACAAACTTTGAGTTTGCCTTTGCGATTTGGACAAGACGTTTGAACGGGATTGGCCGTGCCTTGCATCATGGACAAGGACTACGGATCGTGGTCACTCGCTGCTTTGAAAGCAGAGCTGAAGAAAAGAAATGCGAAGCTTACGGGGAAAAAAGCTATTCGTGTGCAAAGGTTCATAGTTTTTATTTAGTTATCTATGTTGTTTGTATGCTTTTTATGTTAAACTGCAATCTCAATCTTTATCTAATAAATAATAAAATTTATTTGTCTTATTGATAGAACCACAGACTACTTATATACTACCAACACAGTAAATAATATGCTAATATAAACTGTGGTACCAAGCTATATCTATGGCTACCAACGACCATAAAATATATAATGGTTTGACAGCTGACTCGAAATAGTGACATCTATTAAAAAATTTGGAACTAATTTTGACTTATTATCTGTCAAAGAAAACCGCTCATTGAATACTAATCATTTACCATAACCTTAGAACGAAGAAAATGTCGTTTACAGAACTAAAATTCAATAAATGTAGTTTAAAAAACTAAAACAACACACTTTTATAGGAACAGACTAAAAAGTACAAAATAACCGTCTATTCAGTAACTGAAATTAAAAAGCGTGGTGCGCGTTGTCAATATTAAGTACCTATTTGAATGCATGCTTTGCAAAGGGCGCACCACGCTTTTTAATTTCCGTTACCGAATAGACGGTTATTTTGTACTTTTTAGTCTGTTCCTATAAAAGTGTGTTGTTTTATTTTCTTAAACTACATTTATTTTTTACTTTTTAGTTTAACAAATGGCAAGCTATGGATGGATGGTAATCGGTTTCACAGTCCATTCATGTGGCTGCCCACCCCGTAAACATTATAACTCAAAGGCGTGATTGTATGTATTTAATTTTACAAATTCTAGTGGAGTCTATAAGTTACCAGATGCGCAAGCCGAACCCTTACTTCCTCCCTGCTCCATCATCAGACCCTCTCCACCAAGTGTAGCGAATAGGTCTCATCAGAACGAAACAAATGACCCAGAACTCGAAGGGTTTCCTATTGGCCCTTAAGGAGTGCCACTGGATTTCTCCCTGCTCCATCATCAGACCCTCACCACCAAGTGTAGCGAATAGGTCTCATCAGAACGAAAGAAATGAGCCTAAACTCAAAAGGTTTCCTAGTGAAGGAAAAATGTGATAGTAAAAAAAACGAGCCCTATAAGTAGCTTTCAGGCGGGATTTGAACCCGCGCCTCCGTGAATCCGGCCCGATGCTCTGACCAACTAAGCTACCGAAAGGCTTACAAGACTCGTCGAATTTTGCTATCACTTGTTACGCTGTAGGCCAGCGTTGCTTCATCAATGTGAGGAAACCCTCGCATCCGAAAGAAACATTTTTACAAATGTTTAATGAAACAGCCATATTGAGATTTTATATTATTTTTTATGCATTCACAATGCAATTTTGTAAGTAAAAAAAAAATGTGATAGTAAAAAAGCAAAAAAGTAGTAGCTTAGTTGGTCAGAGCATCGGGCCGGATTCCCGGAGGCGCGGGTTCGAATCCCGCCTGAAAGCTACTTATAGGGCTCGTGGTTTTTTACTATCACATTTTTCCTTTACTTACAAAATTGCATTGTGAATGCATAAAAAAATAATATAAAATCTCAGGTTTCTTAGTGGTCATTAAGGAGTGCCACTGGCTTCCTCCCAACTCCATCATCAGACCCTCGCCACCAAGTGTAGTGAAAAGGTGTCGTCTGAACGAAACAAATGAGCCCAAACTCGAGGGGTTTCCTAGTGGTCATTAAGAAGTGCCACTGGCTTCCTCTCTGCTCCATCATCAGACCCTCACCATCAAGTGTAGCGAATAGGTCTCATCAGAACGAAACAAATGAGCCCAAACTCGAGGGGTTTCCTAGTGGTCATTAAGAAGTGCCACTGGCTTCCTCTCTGCTTCATCATCAGATCTCACCACCAAGTGTAGCGAATAGGTCTCATCAGAATGAAACAAATGAACCCAAACTCGAGGGGTTTCCTATTGGTCATTAAGGAGTGTCACTGGCTTCCATCCTGCTCCATCATCAGACTCTCACCACTAATTGTAGCGAACAGGTATCATCAGAACAAAACAAATGAGCCCAAACTCGAGGGGTTTCCTAGCAGCCATTGAAGAGTTCTATTGCCTACCTCTTGACTCCATCATCAGATCAGCTCGATGGTAGCAAATTATTGTATTGTCATCGGATTCATATAGACTTGCAAAGTTTCAAATCAATACGACAATTAGAAGTAGGTTGATATTGAATTCCTAGATTTTCTTACATTGTGACTTAGTTACAAGTGAAGCTAATAAAAGTGTGGTAAAAAGCAGTACACTACACGGTATTCAGGGCTAGTTAGGACCCTAATTCAGATTACATTGCTGGTTTTGATTGCATCACTTGCTAAAAAAGAGCTAACAAAGAAAGCTATGTATTCTGAATTAGGGTCCTGATCTGTTCACTTTGTGTGTACTGTAAATCTTGCATTTACGTCACTAGTAGACGACGATACTACTCTGCCGCAATACAGTTTTACTAGCGCGGAGGGTAGCTGTTATTATCTGCTACCATCAATAATAATATAACCGTTTCTCAATCGCAGATACTTACTTACTTAACTGTTGTGAATATTGTTAAATAGTGAACCTAAACTTGCAGTGTTCGTCCGTTCAGTTCAAAGCAGGTAACCTGGGTTCGACATGGGTTCGACCAACTTCCCATTGTACGATTAAGCTGAAAGGCACACAGGTTTGTTATTGATGACAATACAATATTAAAGTACCTACACTTAATCACAAAATTACTTATTTGAATGATTAAAAACTTATTTGCGCTGTGATTGATATCATTAATTTGGCAAATTGTTTTTTTTTTATTTCGTATGTTCTATTATTATAGGTTCTCATAAGTGGGTAGGTACTTAAAACATGCAAGTCAACATTGTGTTGTGTACAATTATCAAAACATTGTCGTATTCTTAACACTTGTTTAGCGATTAAGTTAAAGTTAAAGCAGATTGTATTATTTGGTTAAAAAAAATTTGAGAAATAAATACTTACTTTACTTATTATATGACTGCGATAGTAATATGCGTCATACATTTTCGTAGTGAGTAGGGTGTACCTAAATTAAAAAAAAAAAAAAAAACTAGCCCTGAATACCGTAGTGTAATAGCCACTTTTGAGAGTTTTGGTAGCAATTTGACGGACGGTATCTTCAAGCAACGTGAGCCTTCCGGACGGAAGGCCCGCATTGCTCGAAGGACGGTATAGTTGGCTACTACAATAAAATTATTACCTACCATATCGAGTTTATACATTGATGAGGAATATTTTCGCTACCTATAAGGTTCTAAAAATTCTCTTTATTTTCATAAAAGTTGGTAGCAAAGTAAAATAAATAAAAGTCAGTGATTATTTTAATTTTTTATTACTTTAATCAATCAATCGCATAATAGCTAGGTGGTAATAACACACTATTCGAGTTAATATTCCCTTTGTTTATAGGTAGTTTCGTAATGTAGTTTGAGGTCTGTTTGATTTTCTGCGGCCGGGACCAAGTCACCGATGACTCGACATCACTATTTTGTCTACTTGTGCAGGCCGCACCACCGGAGAATATTTAGGAAAGCTGTTTGTTACTGTGGAAAAAAATTATATAATTTTATAAACTTTTGGTTATATGGGTCTACCTACCAGGTCTAAATCTAAATGGGAGGCTATCAAAAAGTTTCTATAATGACACCAACACATAACTATTTATTTAATCTGTTGATAAGATTCATTTTTGCTGCTGTATATCTGCGACCAAGTTCAACACACTGACAAGTCTACGGCCCGGAGACAGGCTTCATTTCCTACGTTACATTATTTTTTATAATCTCAGTGGACTTTGAAATCGCATACTAAGACTTATTTGTGGCGCCTTGAGGAAGCTCAGGGCAGCTATCAATGTCTGAGTTATATTGTCGCTAAGATTATCTACTACTAGGACAAGCAATCCATACGGGCGTAATGTGCACAGTATATAAATATATGTCGGCGCTTGGCCGATATCAATTATTAGGTTCGTAATAACTTACAAGCTATTGTTATTTATTACCTAAAATATTTGAGTGCTACGGAAAATAGCTCTTATTGGGATTTAAGGCGGGCATTCCCCAAAATAGGGTATTTTAAATTATTATATGGATTACTCGCAAATCACCTACTTAAAACTTGGAAAAAATATATGTTATTTTACAGTTAGTTACCTAGTGCTTCCGGCCGTTTTTTTTCGATTGGTGATATTTTACTGTTTCAAATAAAATCCCAAACATCCGTCTAATCCTAATCCAAATATCGTATTACTTGCAGTATACTTGGTTTTAGTTAATGAAAAATATACGAAAATAATAAAATTGTCTTTGATTAGCCGAGGGATTGTCTCTTTCTATTTTTTATTTTTTTTTATGATTCATTTACCAAAATACTTAGTTGTAATAATTTCCAAACCTGTAGAGAGTTGACTCTACACCGTAAATGAGAGAACCAGGAGTCTTGATATTCAGTAGTTTATTATTGCATCACACAAATTACATCACAGCATTTAATATTATCAACTACACCGTTCAACGACTTTACAAGCAGTGTTTGTTATTCTTAATGACATCCAACCATGAAGTTTGACTTAATACTCTGAGGTAACGTATTAAGTCGAGCTTCATGCATCCAACCAAGTTGATGTCATGATGTGCAGCTGATTGTCAAAGCCATGAAGTTTGACTTAATACTCTGAGTTACCTCAGTATTAAGTCGAGCTTCATGGTCAAAGCTCAAATCTCGAATAGACCATAGTTTTTTTTTTTTATGCATTCACAATGCAATTTTGTAAGTATAGGAAAAATGTGATAGTAAAAAACCAAATTTTGGTGGTTTTTTACTATCACATTTTTCCTTTAGACCATAGATACTAGAAAAGAGGTCAGTCTACGAGCCTGCCCTCAAAAGTGACTAATTCAAGCCCGTTTCAATGCCCAAAATATTCGTTCCCGTAATCGTATTATTGTGTACTAGGTGTGCCCGCGACTTCGTCCGCGTGGAATAGTGACTTTCGACAGCATTTTTATTTTTTAGGCTTATTATGCATAGCGTTCACTTGAGGCTTCGCCTTCGGCTTCGTGGATTACACGACGTCATCCCGGGGAAATAAATAAATTTGCACGATAAAAAACAGTTATTTAGATTTTCTAAATAAATTACAGCCGATTATGTTGCCGATGACCAAGATCTATTTAAAAAAAGTTTCACCAAAACCCGTTAAGTAGTTGTGTCTCGGACTCGTGAGATAAAATGTGACGTTCACGGTCGGCTCTGAGACGCTTTTCATGCTGAGTCAATGTCTCTGACTCGCGAGATATAATGTGACGTTCACGATCGGCTGTGAGACGCGTATCACGCTGAGTAAGTGTCTCAGACTCGCGAGATATAATGTGACGCTCAGATATTAGACGCATTTCACGCTGAGTGAATGTCTCAGTTTCGCGAGATGTAACATGACGCTGACGATCAGAAGTAAGTCGCGCTTCACGCTGCATTAACGTCTCTGAGGCACGAGAAGAAGCAATTCGTTCCCGATCAGCAGCTAATCTGTTTTCTCTTTGCATATCTGTTTCCAAAAACAAAGATTCAGAGTAACGATCTCGTCTTGCTTCTATAAGCGTGTCTCATGTTCTTCTTCAGTTTCTTGAGATCTATCTCTTTCTCGTTTGGAGTCTCTCGAATACTGAGAAGGGCTTGTTTTTTTTTGTCTAGGTATTTCAGTGAATGTCGCAACAACCAAATTTAACAAAAGCAAAACAATGCAAAACCCTGTTAATGTTAACTAAAGCTCTAAAATATACGAAAAATTTGATGGCTGCTCCCCTGCGTTACCGGGAAGGCTACCGTGCCAAATTTGACGTATACTTACGTAAACGATGACAATAACATAAGCCCGAAGGCATTTATATAGATAGTATTAAAAAGGAAGTTTTAGCCAGTACCTACTTATACTGTTTCCGCCTTCACCACGTGGAGGTACTTCCAACTTATGTTATTTACGAATTTTTGTTTTTCAATCAATTGTGCTTCAATCAATTCTTAAGAAAATATTTTATTTGAATGCTTAAGATATTATAAGAAGTTTGTGAAAAGTAACAGTTGTGATATCACGCTGTGTAATACGTAAACAGATAGTGCTCTTTTGCTGAACAACCTTCCTTAAGGCGCCACATTCGTATATCTTAAGCTTTATCTGGACTCTTGGGGGAAATCAGATGTACCAGACTTTAGATTATTGTATGCCAATAAAAATACCTGTCACGCTGTACAACTTCTCTTAAGACGCTTTATTTGTATCTCTTATAGTTTAGCTGGTACTGCTAGGGTTCCACATCAGGTGTGCCAGACCTTCGATATTTTTACGTCAATAGAAAATGTTCATCAAGTTAAACAACTTTTCTTAAGACGCTATGTTTGTATCTCTTATAGTTTAACCTGGCTGCTAGGGTTCTACATCATGTGTGCCAGACCTTCGATGTTTTTACGTCAATAGAAAATGTTCATCAAGTTAAACAACTTTTCTTAAGACGCTAAGTGAACTCCAGGTATGTTTGTATCTCTTATAGTTTAACCTGGCTGCTAGGGTTCCACATCATGTGTGCCAGACCTTCGATATTTTTAAGTCAATAGAAAATGTTCAGAAGTTTGTAAAAAGTAACAGTTGTGATATCACGCTGTGTAATACGTAAACAGATAGTGCTCTTTTGCTGAACAACCTTCCTTAAGGCGCCACATTCGTATATCTTAAGCTTTATCTGGACTCTTGGGGGAAATCAGATGTACCAGACTTTAGATTATTGTATGCCAATAAAAATACCTGTCACGCTGTACAACTTCTCTTAAGACGCTTTATTTGTATCTCTTATAGTTTAGCTGGGCTGCTAGGGTTCCACATTAGGCGTGCCTGACCTTCGATATTTTTACGTCAATAGAAAATGTTCATCAAGTTAAACAACTTTTCTTAAGACGCTATGTTTGTATCTCTTATAGTTTAACCTGGCTGCTAGGGTTGTACATCATGTGTGCCAGACCTTCGATGTTTTTACGTCAATAGAAAATGTTCATCAAGTTAAACAACTTTTCTTAAGACTTTTTATATAATTTTTATGCATTCACAATGCAATGGAGAATGCCGATTTTTCCATACAAGTTAGGCCATGTTTGCGCTTTGATGAAATTACCGTTAATCTATAGTAATTTTCTCGAGATTATGTGGGAAAAATATCATTAAAATGTAATGCGGGAGAAAAGAGAAATCTCAATCTCAAGGAGCCGTTTTGAGGTTATAATTTTTTGACATTTTCGTATTACTTATACCTAAATGACGTTTTGTTATTTTCCTCTTTTGTCGCAAAAATATAGGTACCTTGTCTTTTGAAATCAATATAGATTCCTCCATCATTTGCTTGTTGTTTAGCGCTCTTTTTACGTGACGAGATTTGTAAGTATTATTAGGCCTCGTACGCACGTACACACCGACAGGTGGCTTGCTTAGCGCCAAGCACTTTGATTTGATGCAAGCTATTTGATTTTTTCCCTTGCAGGGAAATCGGGTAGGCAGACTCGCATCCCAGCTTCTTTACTCGCACGTCACTGTCACATTAGCACTAGTAACTGGCATGCTAGGCATGTGTATCAAGCGGGTTACTTACCTTACTTAAGCGCCCCACAAATCGTCAGTTCGCCTGTCGGCAACGGCCTGTCAGTTGGCCGCAATCGGCACACACTCACAGTTTCGTAAAAGGCTTAGAACTGACAGCTAATCCGCCGGTATAGTGTGTGGCCGCAGTTAATATTGACATTTATCGGCTATCAACTGCTCGTGTGTGGCCTCAAAGCAGGCTATTGACGCAGGGAATGACCGGTCTAGTGTGTGGCCGATGGAGGTCTCGTACGTCAGACGGCCGATCCGGTCTAGGCCGACAGGCGAACTGACCGTCTGTGGGCTCCTTTAGGGCACTTAGGGCTTTGACAACTTGAACAGCATTTTCAAGTTTATAACATGATTTTATCAAGTTTCAGCTTCTATTGTTACATATATTGTTATATATAGTGTTTTTTTTAATAGGTCATGTTATTTATCTGGATTTTTTCGTCAAACAATGAAAATAAAACATGTTTCCTAATATATTGGCTGTACGGACTTAGATCCCTTTGCCTTTCTGATAATGGAGGATTGTTAAAAAAAATACAAAATAGGTAAATTCAGTGAAACTATTTTCTCTATAACTTTTTAACGCCACATTTATTTTAATTATTTCTTGTTTCATATGAAAGCATTTTTTATTACCTTTTTTGTGGTATAAAATAGTTAAGACGCATCATGGCCCGGAATCCGGCATTCTCCTTTGTAAGTATAGGAAAAATGTGATAGCAAAAAACCACGAGCCCCATAAGCAGCTCTCAGGCGGGATTCGAACCCGCGCCTCCGGGAATCCGGCCCGATGCTCCGACCAACTAAGCCACCGAAAGGCTTACACGACTCGTCGAATTTTGCTATCACTTGTCACGCTGTAGGCCAGCGCTGCTTCATCAATGAACATTGATGAACATTAGTGAACTCCAGGTATGTTTGTATCTCTTATAGTTTAACCTGGCTGCTAGGGTTCCACATCATGTGTGCCAGACCTTCGATATTTTTACGTCAATAGAAAATGTTCATCAAGTTAAACAACTTTTCTTAAGACGCTATGTTTGTATCTCTTATAGTTTAACCTGGCTGCTAGGGTTCCACATCAGGTGTACCAGACCTTCAAAATTTGTACGTCATTAGAAAATGCTTATCACGTTTAACAATTTATCTTAGGACGGTATTTTTATATCTCTCATATTTTGGCTAGACTGCTATGGTTCCACATCAGGTATACCGATCTTCAAAATAAATTATAGCCTATATGTTGGCGAGGACTAATAGCTATATAACAAAAAAAAACATCAAAATCCGTTCAATAGTTTTTGAGTGAAACGCGGACAACAGACAGACAGACAGACAGACAAAAAATTCAAAAACCATATTTTTGGTATCTGTTTCGTTTAAGAAGACCCCTGTACATATTTTTTTCTATTACTTTTCATTGTACAGAATCGGCTCGTTTACAGTTTTATTATAAGTATAGATTACTTTTCATTGTACAGAATCGGCTCGTTTACAGTTTTATTATAAGTATAGATATAGATGAAATTCAGAGCAGCTACGCCGCTACCACAGTAGCTGTAGTAGGTAGCTATTTGTGGCCGCTACGCTCGTTTACAGAACTAAAATTCAAAAAGCTGTACACTACATGGTATTCAGGGCTAGTTAGGACCCTAATTCAGATTACATTGCTGTTTTTGATTGCATCACTTGCTAAAAAAGAGCTATCAAAGAAAGCTATGTATTCTGAATTAGGGTCCTATCCTAACTAGCCCTGAATACCGTGTAGTGTAATAGCCACTTTTGTGAGTTTTGGTAGCAATTTGACGGACGGTATCTTGCCTTCCGGACGGAAGGCCCGCATTGCTCGAAGGACGGTATAGTTGGCTTTTAGAGTCCATTCGCTTAGATAGTGTCGCTCTGCCACAATGCCGTGCGGGTGTACCGACACTATCTAACCGAACGGACTATACAATAAAATAAATATGTAGTTTAAAAAACTATAAAAACACACATTTATAGGAACAGACTAAAAGTACAAAATAACCGTCTATTCAGTAACTGAAATTAAAAAGCGTGGTGCGCGTTGTCAATATTAAGTACTTGAATGCATGCTTTGCAAAGGGCGCACCACGCTAATTTCAGTTACTGAATAGACGGTTATTTTGTACTTTTAGTCTGTTCCTATAAAAGTGTGTTTTTATAGTTTTTTAAACTACATATTTATTTTTTACTTTTTAGTTTAACAAATGGCAAGCTATGGATGGGGATGGTAATCGATTTCACAGTCCATTCATGTGTCTGCCCACCCCGTAAACATTATAACTCAAAGGCGTGATTGTATGTATTTAGTTTTACAAATTCAAGTGGAGTCTTTTAGTTACCAGATGCGCGAGCCGAACCCTTACTTCCTCCCTGCTCCATCATCAGACCCTCAGCACCAAGTGTAGCGAATAGGTCTCATCAGAACGAAACAAATGAGCCGAAACTCGAGGGGTTTCCTAGTGGTAATTAAGGAGTGCCACTGACTTCCTCCCTGCTCCATCATCAGACCCTCACCATTAAGTGTAGCGAATAGGTCACATCAGAACGAAACAAATGAGCCAGAACTCGAAGGGTTTCCTATTGGCCATTAAGGAGAGCCACTGGCTTCCTCCCAGCTTCATCATCAGACCCTCGCCACCAAGTGTAGCGAATAGGTCTTGTCTGAACGAAACAAACGAGCCCAAACTCGAGGAGTTTTCTTGAAGTCATTAAGGAGTTTTACTGGGTCCTCCCAGCTCCATCATCAGACCCTCACCACCAAATGTAACGAATAGGTCTTATCAAAACGAAACAAATGAACACAAACTCGAGGTGTTTCCTATTGGTCATTAAGAAGTGTCACTGGCTTCTTTCCTGCTCCATCATCAGACCCTCACCACCAAGTGTAGCGAATAGGTCTCATCAGAACGAAACAAATGAGCCAGAACTCGAGGTGTTTCCTATTGGTCATTAAGGAGTGCCACTGGCTTTCGCCCTGCTCCATCATCAGACCCTCACCACCAAGTGCAGCTCATAAGTCTCGTCAGAACGAAACAACGGAGCCTAAACTCGAGGGGTTTCCTAGTGGTCATTAAGAAGTGCCACTGGCTTCCTTCCTGCTCCATCATCAGACTCTCACCATTAAGTGTAACGAATAGGTCTCATCAGAACAAAACAAATGAGCCTAAACTCGAGGGGTTTCCTAGCAGCCATTGAAGAGTTCTATTGCCCACCTCTTGACTCCATCATCAGATCAGCCCGATGGTAGCAAATTATTGTATTGTCATCGGATTCATATAGACATGCAAAGTTTCAAATCAATACGACAACTAGAAGTAGGTTAAAATTGAATTCCAAGATTTTCTTACATTGTGACTTAGTTACAAGTGAAGCTAATAAAAGTGTGGTAATTATTACCATATCGAGTTTATACATTGATTTCATTGCCCAAAAATCCTGCATTCGTGCGATATTTGATGTTGACAGTTTGGTTTCGTGTAGATCACTATTCGTACAATTGAAAGCTTTAGCGGTCCCTTGCTTATATATATTCGAGGTGTGTATGTTTGTGAAAAATCACCCAGAGTTATTTGAGTCCCTGTATGCTGTTCCACGTATTTATAGCTGCAGGCGTCCAAATAGACTGGTCACCCCTGTGATGAGGACAGCCATGCGTTCAAGAAACTGCCATGCAATGGCCGTTAAAATATATAACAGCCTACCAGCTGACATAAAAGAATTGCAGCTGACTCAATTTAGTTATAAGCTAAAAATTTGGCTAGTCAAAAATTGTTTTTATGATTTGGACGAATATTTTGACAGAAAAAATGACATTTAATTTATATTCAATAATTAGAGATAGAAATGACATTAATGTATTCATTTTAATAATTCAATAATTTTATTAAATTCTTATATTTTATTCAGTTAAATAAGTGATTATGTATTTGTTAGGTATGATTGTAATCCATGATTGTTTTTTATTTGTTTTTTGCATGCCCTGCCTGGGTGAATGTGTATCGCACTCTATAATGACATGTCAACTTTAAGGCGCCGATTCCCCAAAATAGGGCATTTTAAATTATGGATTACTCGCAAATCACAAGTATTTAAAACTTGGCAAAAATATATGTTATTTTACAGTTATATATCTAGTGCTTCCGGCCGTTTTTTCTCGATTGGTAATATTTTACTGTGTCAAATAAAATCCCAAACATCCGTCTAATCGTAACCCAAATATCGTATTACTTGCAGTTTACTTTGTTTTAGTTAATGAAAAATATACGAAAATGATTGTTTTTGATTAGCCGAGGGCTTCCGGCCGTCATAATTTTAAATTTTTTATTAGTTACTTTTTAATTGAATTTTAAGTGATTTTCGATTCGCGGGGCGCTCGCGAGTTCACAGTTCACTGCCGGCTGCCGCTGCGTCCACGTGAAGTGTATCGAGCGCGGCCGAGCAAGCGTTAGCGTGCCTATTTCGGTCGGGAATCCTCGCCTTAATGTACCTACCACATTCTAGCGAAATAAATATATTCTATTCTATTCTATTCTATGAGGAATATTTTCGCTACCTAAAAATTCTCTTTATTTTCATAAAAGTTGGTAGCAAAGTAAAATAAATAAAAGTCAGTGATTATTTTAATTTTTTATTACTTTTATCAATCAATCGCATAATAGCTAGGTGGTATAACACACTATTCGAGTTAATATTCCCTTTGTTTATAGGTAGTTTCGTAATGTAGTTTGAGTTCTGTTTGATTTTCTGCGGCCGGGACCAAGTCACCGATGACTCGACACCACTATTGTCTACTTGTGCAGGCCGCACCACCGGAGAATATTTAGGAAAGCTGTTTGTTACTCTGGAAAAAAATTATATAATTTTATAAACTTTTGGTTATATGGGTCTACCTACCAGGTCTAAATCTAAATGGGAGGCTATCAATAAGTTTCTATATTGACACCGACCACAGCCTGCTCTACCGTACACATAGCAATTTATTTAATAATCTGTTGTTAAGAGTAATTTTTTGCTGCCATTGTCATTGATGCTGTACATCTGCGACCAAGAGACAGTCTTCATTTCCTACGTTACATTATTTTTTATAATCTCAGTGAACTTTGACCTTATTTGTGGCGCCTTGAGAAAGCTCAGGGCAGCTATCAATTTATGAGTTATATTGCCGCTAAGATTTTGCGTTGCAATCGACGCTGTCTACAACCACAAGATGTTCATCATCACTACATAGTATAAAACAAAGTCGCTTTCTCTGTCCCTATGTCCCTTTGTATGCTTAAATCTTTGAAACTACGCAACGGATTTTGATGCGTTTTTTTAATAGATAGAGTGATTCAAGAGGAAGGTTTATATGTACTTTTTATCCCGATATTCCCACGGGAACGGGAACCACGCGGGTAAAACCGCGGGCGGCCGCTAGTTATGAATAAAAATAAGTTCATTCTTATGGAAGGTCTACTCTCACTCTCACTTATCAAAACAGATAATAATTAAACCAAGTCACTGTCGGCTATTATTGTTCCTACTATTGGGACAAGCAATCCATACGGGCGTAATGTGCACAGTTATATATTATATGCTATGTAATTTGTATTGGTAGGTGGTTGTGAACGACTATATAATACTACACCATGATTTTTTAATTAATTTTATGCATTGAAACCGCAACTACCTAAGGTCCGGTTGCTCGAAGCTTGGTTACGTTAACTTTAGGGTTAAATATGGTTAAAGTAAAATTAACCGGCTGTCAAATTTAAAAAGCGTTGTTGAAGAAGCGGTTACTTTAACGAGCAGTCAAATTACACATTTAACTGCGGTCAAAATAACCGACAGGGTGGGGGTGGTTTAAATTTTGACATTAGTAGTTAAGGGAAGGTTAATGAAATAGTATAGACAACACTTTTAACCCAACGTATTTTTCTTTGACCGAGGTCAAAATTGACAACAGTTAAATGTTAACTTTTACTTCACTGTAATGTACGAGCAACCGGACCTCAGTTTGGGAAAGATCTTAATAGAAAAGAACCACCAGCCTCACAACAAGATTTTCTGACGGGAATCAATCTCGCACCCATGGGAATTGACCGCGTTGAAGAGCATTGGAAAGAATATCCAATCCCCACTTGTTCATAGGACTATGGGGATTTTCCTTGTACCGTTACGGAACTAAACAGAACTAATGGGAAATATATTCCCAATTGCCCCGTTCACTTCGTTTCCGTGTAGTTGGTGTGCATGTTGCTGGTAATGTATAAACTATAGGAAAAGTATAAACTCTAGGAAAAGTATACAATACCTAGGAAGTGTAGTTCTATAAATATCGGTACAGGAATATTGTTGCCACTCATCCACAAATCTACTCCACAGGACAACTGTTTTTCCCCTGGACTTCACAATTTTTCCTCTACCATAATAGTTAATAGTCCAGTAAAAATGTAACAGGTGTCCCAAAAGTCGGTATAGGATGATTTGTCTCAATAAAACGCGAATGGATTGGAATTTCTTCGTAGTTTTATTTTATTTTAAAGAAGAGACTTGTACAGTTTTATCTGAATAGAATATCTGCTACATGGCCGTGCAAATTTTTCATGACACTTTCACACATTTCGCTGCAAATTTCACACATTTCGCTACTTATTTCGCCAATAACTCGGCGAATATTTTGTCTATAATTGTCTATGTTTTATGGATCGTTGGTGTAGGCTTTATCTTTGACGTAGCCCCAAAGAAAGAAATCCAGTGGCATTAGATGGCAAGATCTCGGAGGCCATTTGACATCACCTCTTCTTGAAATTACGAGATTTTTCGACCTTTCAACGAGTGTTTGTAATTGATCGTGAATTTTCGTTAAATATTTGTATAACTTCTATGCGCTGCTTTATTGTGAAACGCTCCACGATTAATTTTACATGTGTCAAGATGACGTATGTCAAATTTCAACCCGCCATCTTAAATATTTCGGAAATAGCGCGAAATTCAAATCCTATACGTACTTTTGAGACACCCTTTATTTACATAATAACTAGAACCTAGATGGATGGTAACTTACCTATATCCCCTCGCATCAGCAATGTATTCGTAGCTCTGTTGGCGTCCATTAGCGTCTGTATACCCGTAGTTACCCATTACGGTGCCATTTGGGTATCGCTCTTCGTTCCTGAACTGAATATTACCAGTGTAAGGGTCCCTTATGTCGTAGCCGAAGGCGTATGTACCGGGATAGCCTGGAACATAGATTAGCAAGATGTTGGAGTAGCGATCTACAGTTTGCCCCTGAATAATATTATAACGGTAATTCCTAATTATGTCACATACCTACATATTTATTTAATATTTATTTATTTAATAATTTAGTACACACAAAAGTTATAAAGAAACAAAAATAAAGACAGAAGAAATTGTACAAGGGCACAGCTTATTCCACATTGGAATATCTTCCAGCTGGCCCGTGAGAGGAAATATACACAGAGAAGGGCAGACAGTAAAAAATACGTATTTCCCTCAAATGACCTTCGATCGACTATACCACTAGATCACTGATTGGAGTATCAAAAGCGGCCGAGCGAATAAGAGCGCACTTTAAAGGTGCGCTGTTATTTCTTATCGCTTCCGGTCATTTATGACATAAGATCGAAACATTCGTATTATTTTATTTTGACGTACCATTTATTTTAGTAAAACAAGTAAACCTGCTTGTATTTTGTACAATGGTACTAGTGGGTAAAAAATTCCCAGTAGGACCAATAATAGTATTAAGCAATGGTTTTACTGGGAAAGAGGGACCTTTACTCCGTTTAAAATGAAAGTCAGTCGATGCCCTAATTGAGTTTTATTTAAGTTCCAGAGGCGTTATCTAGTGCTAGGATTGTTGATCGAAGCAGATGACCTTATTCCATTTTTATTTTAAGGTGCATGTAGTCGTGAAACGATCATTTTTGAGGGCCTAAAACTCATAAACTAGCCTACTGATGAATCCAGAATGAATATATATTAAATATTGATATATAAACTTCAATCTGAGCTTTTAAAAAAACATAGTCTTGAGGATACTATTTAAAAAAAAACATTGAAATGAAGCTGTTTTCAACTTGAAATACGCTACTGCTTCTAAACTACAAGTGATATTTTCACGTTTCTTTCAGGAAAAGATTGCTAACTTGTTTAACTTAAAACTGAGCATTTTTCGTTCTAAAATAATACATAGTTTTGACGAAACGTGTGTTAAAGATGTTTTGGTGCGCGTAGCGGGCGGGAAAATTAGGCCACTTTTGTATGCCCAAGGTCGTTGGCGATACCACGGGCCTTAAAATGAAAGCTTACCATTGATGTTGGTGAAATAGTAACTGGGCGAAGGCTCTCCCAGAGTGAGTCTAGCTTTTCTAGGTGATGAAATTATCCGTGCTTGACTGATGATAGGAATAGCTAGTAAAAGTATCTGAAATAAATTTTTCATTTATTTTAAATATTTTTTGAAGATAAGTAGTGTTCAATTGGTTTGTTTAAAATTTCAATACCTACCTAGTTCTTTCTATCTTCTCAAAAGTAACTCTAGTAATTTTAGATGAATCGTGCTTCATTATAGGTAATCGGAGATTGGAATAGATTAATTTCCGATGATATTTATTTATGACATACTTAGGTACCTACTAAGAACTTTATTTTAATTAAAATAAGTAAATTGATATGGTATTTAAGCTAGAAGGCGTCTCGCTGAAATACAAACACTTTTCTATCAATGAGACACTAAAGTGAGCAAGTTTGTACGAAAATTGTGCGTCGTCGGTCGGTGAGTGTATGTATGATAAATCCATTAGATGCCTCCCAAATACCTCCGGGGTTTTAAAGGGGATAAATTTCGATTCGGCATCTTCTAGAATGTCCATATAAACATTTTTTTGCAGTAAATTACCTTTTCCGTTCTCTAGTTATCATCGAATATTGGGTACTTATTTAAAAACAAAATCTAAGTTTTACGATATGGCAGGCTTTCATTCATGAAATTAGAAATATCTAACCATAAAAATAAACCAGTACTTTTTAAAAATTTAATTAAAGTTTAAATAAAACAAAACGTCTCAGCAGTTCCACAGTTATGAATTTTACGATATTATTTATTTACGCGCATAATAATTATTGTTTTAAATACAAAACTCCTATTAGTTTTGTTACACATTTCCCCCAATAACGAAGTAATATTTATAAAAGTACCTATTAGTACCTATAGAAATAACATCTTTGTCAAATTATTTTAACTGTTTTGCATTCACAATGCAATTTTTTATCACTGAAAATGTAGTATAAGAAAAAATCCACCCGTCTCACAACTAGCTCCGATGGGACTCGAACCCACGACCTTTCACTGTCCGGACGAATGTTCTAACTGGAGCTACGGAGTCGTTGCTTGATTTTCAGTACTTAATACTTCGATCAACAATAACACCTTGTTGAAGACTTAATTAAATCTATTAATCTTACGTGCTGTCCCTGAGAAAGTAAGAAAATCTATGATGTGAGAAAATGATTATGAGGTTTTAACAAAGCCTGTTAATTCAACTAAGTTTTTTCTGGGTTTGCTCATTGCACTTATATCCATAAAATAATGTTATTTTAATAAACATTGCACGCGAAAATCTTAACAGTTTAAACAAACGAGTAGTATCTATCATGGGATAAACTAGCAATTAAGTTAGCTTTTATAATACCCCCATATTTAAAGTATATTAAAACAAATGCACGATAACTCAGTTCCATACCTTCACAACCAAATCCATTCCGCCACACACTTCAAATCCTTTGACCTAGCTTGATAACCGAACCACCACTGCGGCCACACTCCTCAGCTTTTGCGTTTTAGTGGTTTTAAACCGGCAAAAAACAACACACGCTCAATGTAGTCTAAAGTCTGTGGGTGAAGGCAATTTCGCCCATATCCGTTTTACACCATTTGTGATGTCATGCCATTAGTTGTCAGGATAAGGAATCGCCTTTTATGCCGACGAAAGCAAGTTTAAGGTAGCTTGTAGGTACTGTTATCTTTGAATAGTCGGTATTGCCTTATTGAGAAGATTAATTTTGTCAATTAAGGAAATAAAATTAATGTGATACAAACCGTTTCTTTATATTATGAGAGCGATTTTGAAGTTTTACGTTAAAAACGTGATCTGTGATATCATCGTTTAAAAAGTAACAGTACCTAACCGTTAAGTTCTTAAGATCATAACTTCTGGTTACTGTAATAAGATATAATGGGGCTGACTCATCCTCCAGGATATAAACCTCTTTAATATAATACATTAAAAGAAGATCACACACAACTTATTTGTACTTTGAAATGTAACATGGGTTCTATGTATGTATGACAGCTCATTTACGTGCAAAGAATGTTGCTTCTGCACAAGAAATAGGTTTAATTTTATAGCATAAGCTGCATTAAAAAAATCAAATAGCATAAAGAACTTATAACTTTGCACGAATGGCTGTCAATTGGACCCATCGGTGGCGAAGGGATACATGCCGATTCCCATCGGCTTCCCTTTTAAAAATCTTGGAGTTTTATCTTCGGAATAAATGCTTTACGCTTGCATCATGTGGCAAGTGTTTTTTGATCCGGCTTACCTTCGCCTTGTACAAAGTGTAGGTAGGTATAGTCCCACCATTCCTGTCTGTTCGTGTGCCGTTGTAGTGTGTGCACCTCGCCCCATATTATGTTATGTTACATGCACTATTGGGCAGTAATAAACGCAACATTGATCTATCAAGTCGTTTCAATTATTGTCTCCCGGGTCCCACATTGCACCGTGACAGAAGAGTCACTTGAATACGAAACAAATTAATGTTGGTTCTATTTCCAAAGATTATCACCGGAACATAGATGTATTATACATCTATGCCGGAACAGATATGATTGTCGCACGCACTATATTACCTGTTTCCTCTTCGAGCAACACGGGCCTTCCGTACTGGAATGTTTCATAGTTACATTTTAAAATTTTACTCTAGGTTTCTTTTGGTTATAGGAATATAGGAAAAATGTGATAGTAAAAAACCACGAGCCCTATAAGTAGCTTTCAGGCGGGATTCGAACCCTATCCTATACTTACAAAATTGCATTGTGAATGCATAAAAATAATATAAAATTTCTTTTGGTTGTTATATACAAAATATCATTATGGTATGGTTTATACTTTTACTTGAAAAATTGAGAGTATTTACTTACAGAAACGTAGTTTAAATTTATTGTTTTGAATTGCTTAATAAATGTGCACTTAGTTTCTCGTGTACCTACACGACATGGCAATAAAGGAAGCGCTTTAAATTAAAACTTTACACGCCCCATAAACTTCGAACACTGAAAACACATCACTTACGACACTTGAAACCCTTTTTTGTTCACTTAAACCCACTGCTAGTGGCTTAAAACACAGCCCTCTGATATATTTTATAGTTTTTTACCGAATCGGCAGGTACAAGCTTTATCAAAGTCAATGAATGAGAATGTGAGGGTAATAAAACCAGTGCTTTTAAGTCCCGATACCGTAAAGAGACAGATTTGGCGAAGTATGTCTTTCTACACCCACAGAGAAGAGACTTGACACGCGTGCTAAATGACTTATTTTCAAGGTTTGGGTATCATAAAGAAGCCGCAGGGTGCCTACCATCAACTATAAGACAGCGATTCAAAAATAGCGCGATGCAGAATAGGTTCCTAAAATGAATTGCTTTCTTTCGTACTACGACCTTCTGAAAACTGGATCGCAAATGAATTGCTAAATGTGAATGACCGAACGATTTGTGTCCTTATTTCTTCTACCCGTCTCTTTCACTCGATTCTGTCATGCCCGGAGAGTGAGAGGGACGGGTATAACCTGCAGGTGTCATGTCAGCTTGGCCGAGTTATAAGTCAAATATGAGATCAGACAGCTTAGCCGCTGTGAAATGTTATTGAATGATCACTGAATCGCTGTCATTGATATTAAGCTGTCGTGGTACGAATAAGCGAAGCAGATCAGTTTAGGTCCTAAACAAAACCGCAATAAGAGTTGATGGTAGGCATCCAGGTCTCTGAACTATATGTCTTATGTGTCTTTTGGACAATAATTATGATAGCCGTATTTGGATTGAAGTGAACGTATCGGGTGGTCAGGACTAAATTTAATTCTTTGATGATTGCATAGTTCCAGGAAGTTGTGATGGAAAAACTTCCATTTTACATACGTATAGTTCACTTTCACAAAATCGTCGTTATAACATATGATGATGATCAGCCATTTAATGTCCCCACTGCTGGGGCACTGGCCTTCCTTATGGATGGATAAGGAGATAACATATACCTAAAAGACTTTTCTGGTAAAAAATATAAACAATTCTCTAAAGTCCATGGCAAAATAATTTTGCTGATCTCAATGTGCTTTAGTTGTATTTTCAATGAAAAGTCAAAGTTTCCGAAACAGAATAGGTACACAAATAAAATGATGAATCGCCGGAATAACGGTTTTCCGATCATAAAATGAATTTCGATTCGATGTATCAGATTTATGGCAAATACTTAAATTCAAACATCCATTACTCGATTTGAGTGTCGTTAATTTACAAGGGTCATTGAACTGTGACTAAGTAAATATTAACAATACAGTTTCAAATTAATATTTATTGTACAATGAGCTGCACAACAAGCTTTTGTTTTTGACCTTGAGAACGCTTTTCGTAGGAAAACTGTACAATATGATGTGCTATCAAAACGTTACTACTTGTCTCATATTACTATTTACAAATTCAATTATAAAACACTAGCTTTCCGCCCGCGGCTTCGCCCGCGTGTACTACACGACGTTATCCCGCGGGAATGTGATACTTTTCCGGGATAAAAAGCCTATAGCCTATAGCCTATGTTCCTCTCCAAGCTACAAAGTATCTATGTCCCAAATTTCAGCTAAATCAGCCGTTTTGGTGTGATTGATTAACAAACGTAAGTACAAACATCCAAACATCTAAACACAAACATCTAAAATTTCACATTTATAATATTAGTAGGAAGTAGGATCTCTAAGCTTCTTTATAAGTATTTGGTTTAGCATTTGTCATTCGTCATTCTATTCGAAATGTTTTTAACAAATATACACCCAGTGTCGTTTTCAAGAACAATGGTTATCTGTCCAGATTGGATGTACCTATTTAATTTTTTTTAAACATAATATATTGTCTACGCAAATCCTATCTACTCATAAAGTAGTCAGATAAGGGCATTAGTCTTACAAGCTCGACCCCGAACTTGTCACATACATCATGTTTTCCATTAAAACCATAGACGAACGTTCGTGTTTTTAATTACCTCAATTTGTCATCACTCACCTACTCTTAAATTATATGTGTTTTTACATTAGTATCGTTTAAAATAATTGAATACCCAAAAAACTTTATTTGAAAATGACCATTACATTTGGACAAGTAGTTAATAACAATACAACAAATTAATTACGTCTAAGTTTTATTTTAGAAATAATTTTGAAGTACAAATTGAGATCAACACCATAAAAAAATCAAACCAATAAATATAAATATAAATAACTTGTAACAAAATATATATGTAGAACTAAATTGTACTGCAGATGCTTAAGTTGAAAAAATACTTACTTATATTCATACATATCAATTAAAATAACAAAAATACCTATTTTCCCCTCATATTAGGTGAAAAATTTTATTGAAAGATATACTGTTACTTTCCCTGTTACAAACATTAAAATCATAAGTGTATCAGATAACTATGTTTTCGAATATAGCAGCCTAACTGGATATTAAATTTAACACTAAAAGTATACAAAGAATCAGAGAATAATGTTCTTAAATTTCTTTTCGTCTCTGATTCCATACATGAAAGTTAACGTAATGAAGTTAAAGCTAAGACGATTAAAGTTTACTGAAGCTTTTCTTTCCTATAACAATTAATCCATTTAAATTAATGATGACGACGAACTATTTGTACAATTCTTCCGCAACACATTTCTTTTCCTTATATAGTAAGGTAAACAAAGAGCTCTTAAAATTATGTGGACAAGTTTAAAAAACGCTGCTAGTAAAATTATAACAAAGAAAGTTGAAAATATTGAAAACAAGTAGCTCCGATAGGACTCGAACCCACGACCTTTCAATCGGTTAGAGCATTCGCCTGGATACTTAATACTTTATTTTCAATATTTTCAATAATACAATTTGAATTGTAAATACAAAAATGTAATGGAAACAGTACCTACCCCTAATTTAACGTTACCTTGATTGTACAATAGTTCATCATCTCTTTTGTTTTACTACTGACCCAACAACCATCTCCACAACCTTATGGCGCGCTTACATGGGCATTATTTCAATAATTGCTGAGATGTCATGTCTATATTGCTTGATGTGGTTGTGACGTCATAATTGGCGAGGATTGACAGGAATTGCGCAATTTTAGTCGCCCGTGTTAGCGCAGCTTTAGAGAAACTACGTCATAATTTTTCCAAGTTCTATTTAACACTTAGCTCTATTCTATAATTATTATACTGGTGGTTTAATGGAGAGCGTAGGGAGAGATCAGGGCAGGCGCATGCGCGTAATGAGCCACTGGTGCTACTGCGACCTGAAAAAAAAATAGATAAGCGACATCATCATCATCATCATCAGCCATTATCCATCCATATTTTTTCAAAAAATCTTCTTCTGTTATTTATTTATTGAAGAACGGAAGATACCATAATCTAACGTATTACCGAAGTCTGTAAACTAGTTTGTTACCCTTTTATTACGTTTATGTTTTGTTAATTTTTATGAGTCTCCCGTGGTTTCAGTTAAATCTCTATTAAATGCCTCATTTCAAAATATAACGATTAATCCGTCAGCTATTTCGTACATTACCCTAATATCCTCAGAATTAAAAGAATCATCATTTTATTGCCCACAGCTCGTTAAAATGTTACGATACCTCTAAATGTTTCGGGCAAACATAATTAAATGTATTTAGAGCAAATACTTTGGGTGCAAATACCAAAGGCTATTTATTACTTTTTTTGTGGACTTACCACAAATTAAAGAATAAAATAATATTTGGGGTTGCTTGTTCGTTACCTTACAATAATGCTACTTTGTGCTGGGTGCTGAAGCCTAGTTTACGTACATCTTTGATACTTATACACGCAGTAAAATTATAACAAAGTCGAATCTGGTCATGAATGATCATAAAAATAATCAGACAAATTGAGCTCCTCCTCCCTTTTGGAGGTGGTTAAAAATGCAATGATATGCAACTTTATTCAATAAAACAATATTGAACAAGACACTAACCTCTATAATACAAGTACGCTGGATTTCATACTATCAATTTCAAAATGAAGCCATTTGATTTTCGCCATTTTGGCGCTGATAGCAACGTGAGCGTCCATAGAACTAATAGTAGAGATGAAAACGTAGCTCAAAATACACGCAGTAAAATTATAACAAAGTCGAATCTGGTCATGAATGATCATAAAAATAATCAGACAAATTGAGCTCCTCCTCCCTTTTGGATGTGGTTAAAAATGCAATGATAAGCAAACATTGTATTGTAGGCAATTCCAGAAGAGAAAAATCTTTATATGATCTGTGGGCAGTACTATGGGTAGGATATAGACACTGAAATAACAATCGTCGAATATTTTTCTTCTATAAACGGTTGCTCTTCGCAGATTTGAAAACGTTTGTTTGTTTTGAGATACCACCCGAGATAAGAAGGACCCTTAAACTAGAACAATACAATAGTTTAGGTTTCTTCTAAGGTAAATCCTTAATTTTGATGTGAAAAAGCAAACAGGAACTACAAACGAAAATTTTCACTAGCTACATACATACACTGTAAGTTAAATAAAAGCTTGTAAAAACATAGAGTTATCTACTGACCCACAAATAACTATTAAAGTAAGTATGTATAAGCCCATAAACTTATCTACCAAGTAACAAACTAGGGCATATCGAATGTTCTGGGAAATTCGGTGCACTATGCCGTCCAAGATTCACAGGCCAATATTTCCTTATAAGCGCACGCGCTATTAGCCGCTTGCGCAAATGGGCGACGCAACTCCAGAGAAATCGCATTTGTGTCGTGCTATAATGTTAAACTGAGCGTTATGGTGATAAATTATACTAACGTTATAGTATATTATGATACAAGTGAGCTTAGGTTGCTCATTATACACGAGGCTGTGGGTTGCAGCCCGAGCCGCAGGCGAGGGCGTAAATCAGCCGAGTGTCTAGTGAGTAAGTTGCTCACGAGTTTCATACGCACTTTTTCAACACACTTGCGAGGAAAAACAAACATTTATTGCAAACATATTGTATTAACCTAATATTAACTAAGGGAAAGGTGCGCGAGTTTTTTTTTTTGCACGCGCCAAATGTGAGGTGATTGATTACATACAGCCATACAGCCTACGTCAAAATAATTAAGTATAATAATAGTGATAAAATGCAAATGTTTTACAACAAATTATTGTGAATTATAAATAATTTTGATAATAATATACTTAATTATGTTTTTTGTCTTAATTAGGGACACATTTATTTATTCTAAAAACGTAAATGGATTTTCAGCCGTATAAAACCTCTTTGTTGTTACAAAAAAAGAACTGTATCTATTACCCGCTGAAATTGAAAATGCTCTGTTGACTCGCATATTACTTGCAGTTAGGTACTAACTTAACTTTGTAGGGATACTGTATTACCCGGTTAAATTGAAAAGTCTCTGTTTACTCGCATATAATTTGCAATTAGGTACTTACTTAACTTTGTAGGGATAATTCTATTACGCAACTAGTACTGTAATATTATTATGCACGCGTGGGTTATAGTTCGGTTTATGGCCCTAAGATCGATGTAATAAGGCTCACTTTATGAGCAAGTGTGTTGAAAATTATGTTTTTTGTCTTAATTAGGGACACATTTATTTATTCTAAAAACGTAAATGGATTTTCAGCCGTATAAAACCTCTTTGTTGTTACAAAAAAAAGAACTGTATCTATTACCCGCTGAAATTGAAAATGCTCTGTTGACTCGCATATAACTTGCAGTTAGGTACTAACTTAACTTTGTAGGGATACTGTATTACCCGGTTAAATTGAAAAGTCTCTGTTTACTCGCATATAATTTGCAGTTAGGTACTTACTTAACTTTGTAGGGATAATTCTATTACGCAACTAGTACTGTAATATTATTATGCACGCGTGGGTTATAGTTCGGTTTATGGCCCTAAGATCGATGTAATAAGGCTCACTTTATGAGCAAGTGTGTTGAAAAGTGATTAATGATATCGTTATTTTTCTTTTAAACAGACATTTCTAGTGTGACTTATACAATAACAACATAATTCTATAAAACAATATTATAGAATTATGTGAAAACTGTTTATTGGCTAATGAGTAACCATATTTTATAAAAACATTTGTATTAATAGCTGTAAGTATTCCAAGTAAAAAAAAAAAAAAATATTGAGCAAGAGCATCGTCAAATCATTGTATTATTAATAGGTAGGTACTTATAAGTCCAAATAGTTTGTGCCAATAAATAATAAATAAATAACTTTTTACATTCACACCAATTATCTAAGCCCATTTTAATTTCATTAAGAAACTGTATCATGGAAAACTTGATAACGGATAAATATATACTTAAATACTTTTTGTTTGTAAATACATACTTAATATACATAGTTTACACCCAGACCAAGACAAATAGACATGTTCATGCACACAAATATTTATCTTGTTCGGGAATTGAACCCGAGACCACTGGCGCAGAAGGTGGGTAGCCTACCCCTGCGCCAAATCGGTCGTCAAAAATATTTGTTTTATTATAAAAAACATAAACAGAATACGCCAGCATTTGAATGACTTTCATTTAGAACTTATTAAATAAATACCTATGTATACTCTACCTAATGTAATGGTAAATATGATCATCAATTCATGTTCACAAGCTGTCCTTACCGGATGTACTGCGTTTCCTGTCTTGTGGACGACCGCGTTACATCCTTGTGGTGGTAGACCAAGTAAGTCACTGTCCTCGTCGAATCGTCTGGCTCTGCCAGTGAGTAGCTACCTGGGTTATGGCAATGTGATTACCATTACATCACTATAAACTCTCCTTACCGGGTGTACAGCATGCTTTGTCCTTAGACGACCGCGTTGAACCCGTTGTGTTCGTTGGCCGAGTATGCAACTGTTCTCGTTGAACCGTCTGGCACTACCAGTGAGTAGGTACTTGGGATAAGGCAATATGATCACCATCACTATAAACTATCCTTACCGGGTGTACAGCGTGCCCTGTCTTGTGGACGACCGCGTTGAACCCGTTGTGATCGTCGGCTGAGTATGCAACTGTTCTCGTTGAACCGTCTAGGTCTACCAGTGAGTAGCTACCTGGGTTATGGCAGTATGATCACCACTACATCGCTATAAGCTATCCTTACCGGGTGTACAGCGTGCCCTGTCTTGTGGACGACCGCGTTGAACCCGTTGTGATCGTCGGCTGAGTATGCAACTGTTCTCGTTGAACCGTCTAGGTCTACCAGTGAGTAGCTACCTGGGTTATGGCAGTATGATCACCACTACATCGCTATAAGCTATCCTTACCGGGTGTACAGCGTGCCCTGTCTTGTGGACGACTGCGTTGAACCCATTGTGGTCGTCGGCTGAATATGCAACTGTTCTCGTCGAACCGTCTGGCTCTACCAGTGAGTAGCTACCTGAATTTCGATAACCATTTATTATCAAAAATGTTCAAATAAATGTTGATATAAGTTATTGACATAATATAACGGCAACATCAGGATACCAGCGCCACAGCCTCGGCTATGGCAGAAGCTGAGATGAGGTCGTTTCAGCAAGATATATTATAATATTGTGCATATCTTGTTTTGTATTAATAATATGTATTTTGCTTCATAAACTTTTTCTATTTTTTATTTCAAATATTTAACCAGCAATTTTAACTAAAACTTATTCATTATAAATTATTTTAACATTCCATGTTAACAAACAATTGTATTTCCTCGCATTTCATGAGAAAACTTTTATACAAGCCTTGTTCTGGAAGCTATTTGAATTGCTAGCTTCCCGTACTCGGCTGTAATGTACTATAAGCGTTCTTAATTGAGATCTTTTCTTTATTTGTAATTACAATCACTATGAATGAACACAAGTGATAAGAAATGTAGTGAAAAGCAGACATATTATGTCTATATCCTGCCAAACTATACAAAAGGCGTGTTGTTGAAACACCAATAAGTTGCGATAGTTAATTGTTTGCTCACTTGGTTTCACCTTTTAACTTATCGGAAACAAACAAACGTTCAGAAATAGATATTTTAAGATATAGAAAGATAAGTTTAAGGTACAGTTGTAAATTGTAATGAGCTAAAACAATGAGCTTTATATTGGACACCATCACATACATTGTTCCAATACTAAAGTATAGTAGCAGATGCACTAGTTTTATGGAAATTGGAAACAACGACGGCTATTATTACCACATAGGTACACCCAGACCCGAGGAAATATTGAAAAGTTCGTTTTCAATATTTACCCGACCGGGATCGAACCCTTGACTGCTAGAGATAGCGGCACCTTAAAAACCGGTACGTACACCACTCGGCCACGGAGGTCGTCAACGGCCACGGATGCGTTAGTGTATATATTCTTTGACGGAGGTATATAAAAGCTAAATTTATTAACTATAGTTTTGCATTTACAATGCTTTTTTTTATTTCTCAATTATATTGAAATACCAGAAAAAACCGACCCGTCTCCCAGCTAGCTCTAGTGGGATTAGAGTACACAAGATCTTTCACTGTCGGGGCGAAGGCTCTGATTTTTTTCGAGTATTTCAATCTTTAATCGACAATACCACTAGAGTGCGTGTCATATAACTCAGCGCGCGACTCGGGCGTTTTTGGCGCTAGTTACATTTTTTGTTCTGAGCTTACGGAATATATTAGTATTCGATTTTGACCGCGCGCAGATTTATCTGGCGCGCACTCTAGATAACCGGTAGGAGTGGCATTTTTCAATTCACATTGTAACATTGGTAATTTTTCTCCGTTTACAACAAAGTCAGTCGGTGCCATATTGCGTTTTAGTTCGTGAGGCTTTGACTTGTGGTAATATTGATCGAAGATTTCAATAAGTAAACATAAATTGTACAAAAAGTCAGTTAACTTACCTTTGACCACGTCTCCGTCCCTCTCTTCTTGTTGGCTCTTTATGTCACCAGTGTGGGGATCTTTAACGCCGTAATTGAATGCGTATCTTGGGTAAGACTGTAATCAAAGTAAACGAGAAAGTTAAGCTTAACTTAAAATAAGCTAATAAGACAAATGGAATCTTTACATAGTATAAAAATCCGTCTTTCAAGAACCTTTTTACGGGAGCGCGTGGAGGTATCAAGCTGAAATTAATATCAAATCAAATACCTACTCAAGTCTGCAATTCCTTAGAGCCGAGAAAAACTAAACTACTAGGTCAATAATCAAATATACGGCCGCTTATGTGCCGCATATTTTGACCCTCGCACGGTATTCAAAACCTATACTTCCCGTTGACCTAGAATCATGGACAAGAAGTACGATCTTACAGTACAAACAAAGAAAAAATGGTAATTAATAGTTATCTCACAGAAAAAAACTATCACAAACTTGTATCAAACTCAACTTTTTATAAGCTGTCAAGAAATCTTCCAGCAATAAAAGGTTCCCTAAATGTTGACACAGTTATCACTATGTAAAATTTTGGTGAAAATCCGTTCAGTATGGGTTTTGCGTAAAAAGTAAACAGACAGACAAAAATTTTAATATCTATCGCTTTGGGGTCCTATCCTGTTCACATCACGTAGCTGTACTTAGTTATTTCTTAATAATATTTCATGCTCAGATTTTTTCCGTTACTGTTTTATTACATGTATACTTAGATAATTACCACTGGTTCGACCGCAACCGGCGCGTGGAGCAGTGGCGCATGCGCATAAGGTAGGGCGTAATGCTGGGGCATCGCAAACACTGCGCTCACGCACGTCAATAGTAAAACGGCCTGCAAGGAAAACATATACTTAATAAGTAAAAAAGACAAATAATTCCAGTAACAAGCTCATCATCAGCTCATAGCCATGGTCATGGGGGCCATACCAAAGTACCAACTTGCCCCAAGTTGATACTATAGAAGACAAAGACTATGAAAAAAATATACTACTCTCCCATGGCGACAACCTTGTCAACATCCAGTGATTTTATCTGTGAGGAAGTCCTTTTTAAAGGCTTTAAATAAATTACCGAAGTAACCACAAAACAAAATGAAGGGTCTTAATTAACCACTACACGGTTAGTCGTAAGCAGCTCGGTTAAAAAAACGTTTTAAAAAAAAAAACAAATATATTAGATTATTAAATCAAACTATTCGCCTAAACTACGACTTTCATTCAATAACGATAACATAACGATTCTAATTTACGATAGCTATAAAAATCAAAGGAAAAAGAAGGTGATTAAAAATTTGTTTAAAAACATAATATTGAAGTAACGTTTGCAACTTTTTCTAAAGTCCATAAACTAGTATTGCGACTAAAGTTGCATTTGGTTGCACAACTCACCCGCATGTTTGCGCTCGATAGTTGACAAGGCACTTGGGTTCACTGCGCAAGCGCGGCCCACTGTTATAAGCGTATATAGTCAACACCCCACTATCGAAAACTGCAAGGTGCACTTATGGTGCATTCCGCTTAGACCCAGCGAGCGTATTCCAGATAGGTACTTTTAGACAAGACCGAAAACCATTGGGCTGAAGGAAGATCTTGTGGCATTATGTCATATCTCTCTAGTTATTTTATATTTAAGACCCCACCATCGAAAACTGCATGGTGAATTTAAGGTGCATTCCGCTTAGACCAAATAGGTACTAATAGAAGAACAAGAAAAAGATTTAGCTATAGGAAGATCTAGCTGATTTCTATCGGCTATAACTAGAATTAAAACATTAACCATATAAAAATTATTAATAAAATAAATATGGATAGACAAAAAGTGACAAAACTTATCTTTCAGAATTTTCCTCAGATCAGATTTTTAGGAATTTGCAGAAACACCTAAGACGCCGTTTTAAAGTACGTGTAATTTACGAAAAATTTAAAAGGGGGCTTTACTTTTATTCCTATTAAACAGTCAAAATACGAGGCTAATTGAAAAATATAATTAACATTTGAATTACCTCCTGAAACAAAATGTTTACGAAACAAGGTGCTACTTTCAAGCTCACTGCAGCTTTGAACTTTTCCTCCATACATCACAGAGTACGCGTACAATGTATAGTTTGTAAACAAAACAATTCTTCACAAATCCTACCTTATCCCATATTTCAAACAGCATATCATGACATGCTGCATACAAATCTCAATGCATTCGGAATGAGAAAGATGTTTTCTTACTAAAATTAGGTAACGGAAATACCAACAGCAAATAGATCAGTCAGAATCAAGTCAATGGGTGTGATTCGTGCACCAGCAATCGTCTGAACAAACAAACAAACATATATCTAGCTGAACTTCTAAATCTCTCGGATATTGCATATCGCTGCCAAGTCGCTCCACATTTGATAGCTATAAATCAAGTTCTAGTTGCGAAAGTTTAGGGCTTCAAGACACGAAAGTGATACTTGAAGATAATTATGTGCTACCTACAGAAAATGGGAATTTATTACTAACAAGTTTTAGCTCAGCTTTATAATTATCTTGTTTAGGTCACAAATGATTAATTAACATTATGGGTTAATCATACCGGTACTGAGTCAAGTTTAACTTAAAATTGAGAAATCTTGCAACTCTGAAATCTGATTAAATAAATGTATCAGAGCTTTGAACTCAAGATTTATTTTTAAACTTTACCACTATGAATACCATAATGAACTGTAAAAGCCATTATATTGACCAACTTAATTATTTATTGATGTACTCATTAAAAATTAAAAAATATGTATACGTCATTCAATACTAAATAAAATGTTCTCGCTGTTTTACTCCTATACTACTAGCAAGGGAAAAAAAAGAGAAAAGTCGGTAATTAACTTTATAACATTTAAAAACTAAGAAACCGATAAGAGTACAAGCAAGGATGATACGAAGTAACATTGTAAAAATATAAAATATCAACTAAAGTAACATCTAAAACTAACACCATCACGACTACGACTAAAATTAATTCTATCACCATAATGTTCCTAATTATTTAGTTAGAAAAGCCCACAAAGTTTCTAAGTGCTGTTTAAATTAACTCCCACAACATTTTATGAGGTGTTAACAGAATTGAGTGTATTGTTGAAAACTTTACAAACGTCCTAAAAAGATGTTGAAACTATAACTTGCGTGATTTAACTTTGGAAACATTCACAGTAATACATCTGGGGGCACGGCAGTGCCCCCGCCAAGTCGAGCGCGAAGCAAACACTGCCGTACCATCCTTTACTGGAACCATTTCGCCGCATTTTCAGGCCTCTATTTGAGAACCTCTGGATAAGACCAGAACGCAGAGAATTTTCGTCATCCAGTAAGCTATAATTACATACTTAAAATCCAAAATTTCAAGTCTGTAGGTCATTTAGTTCCGAAGTTAAGCGAAAGCAAAGTTTCGCATTTATGACACTCACTTATGATCATCAAAATAGAACTAGTACTTCCCATAAACTCAGATAGCTGAAATTTGGTACAGAGTTAGGGTTTAATGGCCACTAAAGGGAAAACTATAAAAACTAGGATAATTTATAGCTACACCAACTGCATAAATAACTTTGTAATCCTATATAAACATATAGGATTACAAAGTTACATTTGCAGTAAATAAATCAGTATACCTGTATTTATTACTTATGTGTAAATTTAATACCTAGCAAAAAGATATGAAATCTCACCAAAATCATCATACAAAAAACTGACCAACTCTCGCTGGAGCTGCTTATTTCTTTACAAAAAGCGTTGAAATCTCTCAGTAAGGTCAAGCCAACTCTAATGTTCCTTTCTGCGATTTCTTTATTGATATAGTTACGTTTTAATTTTATGTGACTTGGTCGTTGACTTGTGCCCACCAAACTAACCAACATGTAGAATGTTCAACGTCCAAAGTCACATAAAATTAAAACGTAACTATATCAATAAAGAATAAAGAAACATTAGAGTTGGCTTGACTTTACTGAGAGATTTCAACGCTTTTTGTAAAGAAATAAGCAGCTCCAGCGAGAGTTGGTCAGTTTTTATATGATGATTTTGGTGAGATAGGTATTTCCGCAAGCGCTGATTTGGAAAGTTCATAGTGATGATAAGAACTTATCTTTAAAAAAAAAAGCGCTGTTCTAGAATGCAAATAGATGAAGCATCAAATATATATATCTTGTAACATAATATATATCTTGTCCATATTATTATTATAATTATATAAGTCCGTCTTTCACGTCAAAACTGAGCAACAGATCGACTTGATTTTTGGTATAGATTTGGGAGCTGGAGAGTGACATAGGTTACTTTTTATCCCGGAAAAATACCAAATCTCCGTGGGATAACGTCGTGTAGTCCACGAGGGTGAAGCCGCGGGCGGAAGGCTAGTAATAACATAACTATTTCCCTCCCCGTATTACAACGTAGGCACAATAACACGTAATTAGTAAAAACTTGTAGCGGTGACTATCTGACTAACTTACTGAAAAAACTTTAGAATAGTACTTGAGTTATCTATGAGTAATACCTACCATGGAGTTTTGAATATAAGTTTTATTCAAAACCCCATGGTGAAAAATAAAAGTCCTCTTCCAGTTTACGGTTAAAAATTAGTTTTCACACAATTAGATAGACTATTACATTGGGATTGGTATGAGTACTTATAAGATAAAATCTGCTCTAAATTGTTCAAAGCTTCCTATTCTTATACAACAATTTAGTGTCGAAACATTTATACATTGTAGCGGAGCTTGTTGAGTTGTGTCACAAGAATAGTACGTAAAGCTCCTTTTATTCTTATTTCTCTTTTTCTACATTATTTATCAACTAGCTTTCCGCCCGCGGCTTCGCCCGCGTGGACTATACGACGTTATCCCGCGGGAATGTGATGTTTTTCCGGGATAAAAAGTAGCCAATGTTCCTCGCCAGGCTACAAAGTATCTGTGTCCCAAATTTCAGCCAAAATCCTTTCAGCCGTTCTGGCGTGATTGAGTAACAAACATACAAACATCCAAACATCTAAACTTTCACATTTATAATATTAGTAGGATTTACTTTTCAGAGATTGCACACTTTTGGATTAGATAGATAAACGTTTATTTTTGCCACACAAATAAATACAAGCAAATTCACACAAAAAATATACAATAGTTGCAGAAATATTGACTCTATGATTGAAGTGACTTCAAATTATAACCTTGGCTTTCTTTAAAATTTCCTAGTTACACTGTATTTATAATTAACTATTATTTTTATTTAACACACATTACATATCTATCATTACAGGAAAGTTCCTAATTCAATAGTGTAGTCAGTGTTTTTTATAAGTATTTCATTACATCTTAAAAAATCATTACAAATCATTATAATAATCATTTTTTTTTATTTATAAATTATCTATTTTATTTATTTATTTAAAATATAAAACATTAAAAATATACTTATATACAATCTTAAAACCAAACCATGAAAAAAATGGTACCTTTGATCAAAACTCGATCAAGTATCACGGTTACTAATAACATAACACTTTCAAGGTTACCTTCTCGAACTCGCTCCTTGAACATGTGAATAAATCAATTTTTTCGGCAACTGCATTTAGCGTGTGCAAAGTTCGCGTTAAAGGTGATTTGGCCAGCAGGTCGGTCCTGGCGCGGGGGACCGCGAGCAGTCGCGCCCGCCGCCGCCTCCACACACATTCATTTGGCACGCACAAACCCAGCTGCTCCAATAAGTACGAGTTGGAGACAATACCTCTTAGTACCGTAATAACATAAAGAGCGAGAGCCAAATCCCTCCTTGTCTCCAATTTGTTGTATCCAACCATGCCCAAAACGAACAAGGTTGGATACAACAACGGATAAAAAGGATAAACTCCATAAAGTTTCAGGTACAAAAACCTCGTAAACTTGTTTTGTATGCGCTCCATCATCTGTTTATATTTCGATTCGTGTGGAGCCCATACTGCCGCGTTATACTCCAGATGACTTCGAATGAGTGCATTATATAGGGCCGATATTGCTTTTAAATTAGTAAACCCCGACGATTGTCTCAGAATTAAACCTAAAAGTTTATAAGCCTTTTTGCACAAATCCGTAATGTGAGTTTTAAAATTTAATTCACTACTTAGACGCACGCCCAAATCTTTGACTGTCCCCGTCCTAAGAATTTTCGAGTCATCAATTTCGTAATCATAGTGAAGCGGCGCTCTCGCTCTGCTAAATGATGTTACGAAGCATTTATTTAGATTGAACTCTAATTTATTTTTCTTACTCCACTCCACCACTCGACCAATGTCTTCCTGTAAGCGATCACAATCCTTACTATCTTTGATTGCTAGTAGTAATTTAAGGTTGTCTGCGAAAAGTAAACACCGAGCTTCCCTGACAACTTCGGGTAGATCATTGATCATAATTATAAAATTTAAAGGCCCTAAAGTGCTGCCTTGACCAACCCCCGTTCTAGTAAAATAGGAGTTCGACCTATACCCAGCATAATCCACGAATTGCATTCGGTCCGACATGTAGCTCGCAAAAAAACTTATCAATTGCGTAGTGCAGCCGATTGCCGCCAGCTTCGTCAACAATATATCGTTATCAACCAAATCGAACGCCTTTTTGTAGTCGAAGTAGGCGGCGTCGACTTGAATTCCTGCGTCTACATTAGGAACCATGTACGCCATCGCGTTGAGTAGATTACTGGTGGTGCTACGGGCCGGCCGAAATCCGTGCTGTGCGTCAGAGAGTCGGGCTGATACCTGCGACTGAACACTTCGCTGTACTGCCCCCTCGAAAACTTTAGCTGGTGTGGATGGAATCGCAACTGGCCTGAACCCATCTACCTTAGACCCCCCCGCCCCTTTCGGAATCGGAATCACCCGTGTAGTTTTCCAGCATTTCGGAAAATGTGATGTTGCTAAACAAAGATTAAATATATGTAAAAGCGGTTCCGACAGAGCAGCCCGCAATCCCTTATGATAAAGGCAGGAATGCCATCAGGTCCTGCGGAGCGCTTTGGCTTGAGCCGCACTAAAGCGTCCTGAACTTCGCGAAGCGTGAGCTGGGGGACGTGAACACGCGCAGCACTCGATCCGCCCGCCGCCGACGCCTGTGCCACGTCCAGCTTGGCCGGCTCACTGCCGTATACCGAATAAAAATACTTCGCAAATTCCGTTGCGCATTCCGAGTCAGACAGAGGAATTCCTTCTTTAGTAATACTTTTGCGATTTACAGTTCCTTTTTGTGACCTAACATAGTGCCAAAAAGACTTTGGATCCTTTGCAAAATTATTTTGAATCATATCTTTATGTTGGTCATGTGCAGATGTTATCATTTCCTTTACCTTAGCCCTACACTTAGAAAAATTTACATAGCTCTCTAGTGTTTTACTAGTTTTGTACTCCTTATGGAGTTTAGATTTTAATTGTATCGCCTTTATAATGCTTAAGGTGTACCACGCTGGATAACTATACCTCCCGGTTGTGTCCCTACGGGGTTTCTTTTTGGGTACGCAGTCGTTTATTAAATCTATATATATAAAAATGAATCCCTATTTCCCTTGGTCACGACATCACGCGTGAACGGCTGGACCGATTTGGCTAATTTTGGTCTTGAAATGTTCGTGGAAGTCCAAGGAAGGTTCTTACGGTGAGAAAATAGGGGAAGAGGGAGTAAGTGGGGGTAGAGTAGAAGTAGGGTAGGGTAAAGGTAGGGTAGGGTATAGGTAGGGTAAGGTAGGGGTAGGGGTAGGGTTAGGGTTAGGGTAGGGTAGGGGTAGGGGTAGGGTAGAGGTAGGGGTAGAGGTAGGGTAGGGTAGGGGTAGGGGTAGGGTAGAGGTAGGGGTAGAGGTAGGGTAGGGTAGGGGTAGGGGTAGGGGTAGGGTAGAGGTAGGGGTAGGGGAAGGGGTAGGGGTAGGGGTAGGGGTAGGGTAGGGTAGGGTAGGGGTAGGGGTAGGGTAGGGTATGGGTAGGGTAGGGTAGGGGTAGGGGTAGGGTAGAGGTAGGGGTAGGGGAAGGGGTAGGGGTAGGGTAGGGTAGGGGTAGGGGTAGGGTAGGGGTAGAGTAGGGTAGGGGTAGAGTACGGGTAGGGTAGGGTGGAGTAGGGGGTAGGGCCACGGGAACGAAGTCGCGCTGGGTCAGCTAGTTATTAATAATTTCATAAAAATACTTTACCGCCTCCTCCGGATCTCGCGATTCATACAACGCCCTCCAGTCGAAATCCGCTAATTGCGAGTATAATACGCTGTAAACAGCTTTGGCGAAATTCCATTGCTGCAATATTTCACACGTATTTATGCAAGGCGATGAAGACTAGCTTTCCGCCCGCGGCTTCGCCCGCGTGGACTACAAAAGTATGAATATGATGACGTTATCCCGCGGGAATGTGATATTTTTCTGGGATAAAAAGTAGCCTAAGCTACTCCTTATTACATCAGCTACCTGCCAGTGAAAGTCCCGTCAAAGTCGGTCCAGCCGTTTCAGAGATTAGCCGGAACAAACAGACAGACAGACAGACAAAAATTGTAAAAAAGGTTATTTTGGTACTAGCGGCCGCCCGCGGTCTCACCCGCGTGGTTCTCGTTCCTGTGGGAATATCGGGATAAAAAGTAGCCTAAGTTACTCCTTATTACATCAGCTACCTTCCAGTGAAAGTCCCGTCAAAATCGGTCCAGCCGTTTCAGAGATTAGCCGGAACAAACAGACAGACAGACAAAAATTGTAAAAAATGTTATTTTGGTATATGTACCGTATATATAATCATATGCATGTAGTGAAAAGCGGTTATTTCAATATTACAAACAGACACTCCAATTTTATTTATTTGTATGTATAGATTATCCATGTCTTCTGTAGATGGAATTCGGCCAAATTAGCATCTATGTAGCGCTATCATCAAAAAAATAGTTAACAATATATTTCAAGACTAGTCTTCCGCCCACGGCTTCGCCCGCGTGGACTACACGGCGTTATCCCGCGGGAATGTGATATTTTCCGGGATAAAAAGTATAGCCTATGCCACTCTCCAGCTCCCAAACTATCCCCATTGTAAAAATCACGTTGATCCGTTGCCTCGTTTTGACGTGAAAGACGGACAAACACATAAACAAACGAACACATTTTCACATTTATAATATTACTAGCCTTCCGCCTGCGGCTTCGCCCGCCTGGACTACACGACGTTATCTCGCGGGAATGTGATATTTTTCCGGGATAAAAAGTACTTAGTGCAAAAAAGTAAAAATAACGTAATATCAGCCAGTGATAGTAGGATAGGAACCAGCACCCCTCACTATAAAAAAAAAATCATCTTATATAATAGCGCGTTACATTCTTTGCTCTATAATTCTCTATAGCTGCTTTAAGTGTTCAATATCCAATAAATCACAAGGTATGAAATCACTCTTACATAACTTCCACGAACTATGCGATACAAAATCGGTCAAATACTTCTGTCAGAATTCGACCAATTCGAGTCGGTACCATAAGAAACAAAATAGACGTAATTAAAAACCTATTTAATATTTGGCGTGGTTGAAAATGGTGGTTTTATGGATTTTAAAAGAACAAATTAGGTGCTTCACTATGGCTATATAAAATAAAAATATCACTCCAATTTTTTTTTAAATAGGTACTTTAAACACCAAAATAAAGCAAATTAAAACCTCAATCTCATGCTTATTAATGTGTATATTTATGATTGATACAGCTGTTTAAAATCATTAGTGTGAAAATCATTAGCAATACCAGTTTAGTTGTAGCAAATGAAGCAATTAAAGTTAAGGTTTACCGTCACAGAATTACAGGCAATTAAAGGGGTTACACATAGCCTACGTAAGCAAAGGTCAAAATACACATATGTAAATGACCATACCAGTCTTAAAGATCACAGTGCATCCTGTGGCGTCATACAAATAAAGTACAATCAACAGCCTTCAAAGCTCTACATGTTAACTCTGAGCTCAATTTTATTGCAAACTAGCTTTCCGCCCGCGGCTTCACCCGTGTGGACTACACGACGTTATCCCGAGGGAAAGTGATATTTTTCCGGGAATAAAAAGTAGCCTAAGTTACTCCTTATTACATCAGCCAGTGAAAGTCCCGTCAAAATCGGTCCAGCCGTTTCAGAGATTAGCCGGAACAAACAGACAGACAGACAAAAATTGTAAAACATGTCATTGTGGTAGGGTTATTCCACTTATCCCCATCGACTTTCCCCATCAATGGGGGATTGTGAACTTTTCTTCCACAAATCCCCATTCAGTACTAAACAAATTGACAATGGGGATTTGTGGACAAAAACAGTTCACACAACCCCATCAGTTGAAAATAAAAAACTGTTTATTATAATAATTAGATAAACAATAATGTTAATTACTTAAATTGATGTTTGCTGTTGTGTATTCATTTAAAAACATTTTAAATAATAAAATGAATAAATATATTTTGACATTCACATAAATTATATCCAAATTTATTTCATGTGTAATTTACACGTTGTCTGGAAATTGTGCTTTAAATAAAAGATAAAATAAAATAAAATCATGGATACTAGACAATGGACGTTTTTAATTATAATAGAAGTATAAATATTTGAAAATATACTTAACCCGGCGTCATGGGGGTGGAAAATTGTAACATGGACGTGGGGGTTGGGTCATTATTACCCATGTAGATACTGTTATAATTCAGTATATATTTAAGAATATAGTAAATATTTGTTTTGGGCCCCATTTTAATTTTATTAAGGCAATAAAACACAGAAAAAATAAAATGAAGACACTAACCTATAGGAAACAAGGCTTTGAAACAAATACTCTAAAAATCAATAAAGTTTGCTTCATCTAGCTAAATCCAAGTTATTTCTATAATAACCAGTCTTAACTTAACCAATAACCACTCTACAACTCAAACCATGACCTTTCACTGTCCGGCCAAATGCTTTAACCACTGAGCTATGGACTCGTGAAATACTTCTAACGCGCTGTTGGCCAGCGTTCATTTTATCAATGTAAAGATATTTGACAATCGATAAAGATGAAATTTCAAATTATTTTTACTTTTTTGCATTCACATAGTACCTACCTACTTGCTTCATAGGAGTGTTTGGTTTTGCCTACTAGATGGTGTTGACTTGAAAACTAGCAATGTATGGGACTGTCACCACACTAATTCAGTTAACATTGTTTTGTTTTATTTTTATTAGGGGTAAATAAGTAGATTTCATTTACCGATTTCCTAGGAGATAAATTATTTGAGCTTACTGTGTCTGGCTGAACTTGATCGAGTGACAAATATCCAAACTTTTCACATATGTTATTAAGTAGTTGTGCAGCTGTTACGATGTTTCTGGTGTCTATTATACCATATACTTATTAAACTGTCTGGCGACATAAAAGATGATATATTGTTAGGATTGATCACTATTTAATTGTATATCGAGATCAGGGTCTTATTGATTCGCTCATAATAAAATTATGGTAATGTAATTTGTGCTATCAATAATACACAGCAGTTTTATTTCTTTTTTTAATTTCTGAAGAAAAAGTAAATAGACATACGCTCCTATTTTTAAATAATAAAAAACTAGTTGCACCCGGCATGCGTTGCAATGCCACGTATAGTTTAATCATTAAAATATTTATTTTCTTTTTTAGCGGACCTCTCTCGGACATCTCCCTAACAACCTACCAAAATATCATCTTAATCTGGTACGGACAGGACAAACATACAAGCATTGATTTTTTTGTATAAAAATAGCGTTTGCATTGTTTGTAATAAGTTTTACTCGAACTTAATTAAATTATACTATTTTTCTGCTTTCCTACTATAATACCAGTAGTTACCTAGTTATTAGTCGTATGCGACTTCTGACAGCCATAAAACAAGTAAGGCATAATAAACCAATAATGAACAAAGACTTAAGTACCTAACTTATCATTCACCGTTACCCATAAAAAGTTGGTGAGAAATGTGCTTCAATCAATTTGAAAATCTGACAATGATACAATGATTCCTTCAGCCGTCCTCTTATACCTACATTGTTAGCGTGCCATTAAACACAATTGGTGTGAGTAATGATTTGATTTTTGTTTATAACCTTAGCACTTTTATCTGTCAGTTTTCACTGAACAGTTTTAACTGAGAGTGAAAACTGAACGTGTTACTATGAAAAACTGCCAGTTTTCAAGTGAAAGTGACGGATTATCTAATAGTAGATAACCCTGTGAAATAATAGCAATAGACTAAAATACCGCACATAAACCGGAGATGTCCGAGATCAAAGATGTCGATATGGACGGGCAGAGTGACCTGCTTTACAGATTTATTAGACTACTATCTAAATCGACCAGTGCGGGATTTCAGATTCCAAATAATTCCACTAAAAATGGATTCTACTGTTCTTGTGCCGCCGGTTTGTTTTTAAAGTGTTTGATTTCAATTGTTAATTCTTCATTACACCTAAAGCAAAACACTTGGTTTCCGTATCTTTATCAATTTTCTTGTATTGTTTGCTGGTTAACCAATGAAAGTATGTAGAATAATAATAAATAACACTTGAGCACTATTATTTCAGTCAATCATACTCATATTTTAAATTATTTTGGTTTTACGTTTGTATGGAATTAGTGTTCAGTTGACTTTGTTACGTGAAATAGTTTGTTTGTTAGAATACAAATACATATCTCGAACTTTTACAAACGCTAATAAGCTTCTTCTTTTTCTTAACTTGACACAAGTGCTAATAAATTTTAGGAATATACGAGTCTTTTATTAGCCATTAAATCTCAATATCATTTTAGTAACATTATCCAGGAATATCCGTAGTTAAACAAATCTATCGTCTAAAGTGGTTATCCAAACATCCTGTAATAACATCGGGATGCAAGCTTCCGAAACACCTAACGGCACAATTTGGAGCAGTGGCGTGAAGCGCAGCCGCGCCGCCCGGCATGGCAGAAAGTGCGTTCTTTATTTATTCTCACCAACATGGACTTAGTACCAACCGACAATTTGCGCCGGCGACACCATCAAACCCCTTATAAATAACTAAATGCGTTGTCTTAACCTCATGGAGTTCGGTTGCCTTGACAAGGATTCCGGCGAAGTGGAGTGCTACTTCGAAATACGTAAATACTTTTTCCCTCCCCAATTTATCCGTTAACAACCACCTATTCGGAACATGGCATTGTAATTGATATTTTTAGTTAGGAACGCACGTTTTTGGGTCGCGTAAACAGACTTCTGTCAGTAAGTTAGTCGGTATGTCAGCGTTGCGATTGTTGGTCGAGAGTTCCTCTCAGTGATAAGTAAACAGCTCTGTTTACATGTGATCGGATATGCCTGCGGAACACCGAGCGACTAGCACCCGACGAGACAATGCGTCTAGCCGTGAGTACATGATGTACTAATGAGGTTGTAACGTGGTCGATGCCTAATCTAGTGCGTTTTTAAATATTCTAGATTGTGATACCGGAACAACTTGCACTATCACTTTACAAATGCGTAAGTACAGTTGCGATTTATTATCTTCGTTTTAATGTTAGATAGAAAGTTGGGTTCAGTTTTAAATTGTGTTTGCTGTTAGTGTAGAACCATTGTTAAAGTGTTCCGAAAAAAGCTTCTAATTATTTTAAAATTAAGTGACGTTCATAATAAGTACCATTCGTTGAAATGTGTCATTGATAACCACGTTGTTTAGAAAGTTCCATATAACTTAAATGTGTGATAATTAGTGTGATAATAACAGTTGAAATAAGAATTTAATACTGGTGAAGAAAGGTGATAATAAATTAATATAATTTCGCGAAATATTTTTTTGTGAAGTCTTAATAATATAATATTATGTAATAGGAATTTAAGACACGTTTATTTGTTCAACAGCCAATCCGGAAGCGGCTGGCTGCGTAGAAAGATTCGCGACTTTTCTTTCTTTCCTGCTGGTTATCATCACTTTCCCGTTTTCACTGTTCGAGTGTTTTAAGGTACATCATTTTCCTTTATAATTGTTTGCTAATATTTATGTCTAGAGTTTCTAAAATTAATAGAAAAGTTAACTCAACATTATAATTTTAAATTGATACCAATGCTCTCACCATAGATAATACACTTATAGGCTCTCACCATATTTAAAACAATGAATATATTACATACATAAAGTTAGTGAACCACTATGAACACTAAAACAAATGAGTCTCTACGACTTTTATTTTAGGCTGCTTCGATCGTTAAATTTTTTTAAACTTTGTACTTTGCTCTAGCTTCGCTAACTTATGGATATGTTTCCGAAGAGTATTATTGCTCGGTCTTTAAAAAAGTCAATGTCATTGATCTACCCTTCACGAAGGGAATTTTCTAAATTTTATTTGTTAGTATTATAATAATTAATTATTAATTTTATTAAAGTATAAATAATCTACACATACACGTATGTATATATTTTTTTCTAGTCTCCTTGTTTGTTTTTGAGTGATTAAGCTTATTTTTTTGTGAAAGTAGGCCATAGTCATACGTAGTTGTCTGTTGTATTATACAAACTAATTATTCCTCAAATCTAGTTTGCTTTTGTACCAACAAATTATGCTTAGACAAGCTATTAAAACAGCTATAACGACCCCCATTCAATTCCTCACTAATGTCGTTATGATGGATTTATGTGACTACACTATATGCATTTTCACAAACATATTGTATGTTGACATTTCAATGGCATTTAACAACGATATTAAATCATTCCTTCAGAACAGATAATTAATCAAAGTGCTTGTAAAATTGTTATATTCTACAATTATTTTAATAAGTTTAAAATATTTCTAGTCTGCTTAGTTTAGCAGATAGCACGCTAATATTTAGTACAGATTCGTTTGCCGAAATCGAATTAATAAATGTGAAAAATAAACCTGCTCTGTATATTTTCCAACTGTTATTATCACTCCCGCCACAGATAATAATAATAAATGAATAAATAAATATTTTCTTACAATCACACCAATTATCTAAGCCCGTAGTTAATTTCTTAAGAAACTGTGTCTACGTGAACTTGATAACGGACAAATATATACTTAAATACTTTTCGTTTGTTAATACATACTTAATTATACATAGAAAACACCCAGACCAAGACAAATAGAAATGTTCATGCACACAAATATTTGTCTTGTTCGGGAATCGAACTCGAGACCTCTGGCGCAGAAGGCAGGTAGTTTACCTGTATGTAGCACGCCCGTAGCTTTCGTTTTTCCGACAGTTTAAAACTTTATTATTTTACTTGTACTACTACTAAACCTAATTCACAGTAACCATATCAATAAGAGTACTTTTCTATTTATACTAGTATGCGTGAGCACTGTCAATCTACAAAACAGTCAAACCAAGTCAAACGTTAAGGTTTGTGTATAAACAACAGAATAACACTGCTAAATATTTTGCAGTCTTTATAAAAACATCAGGTACTGACCTAAATGTTCACAAATAGCACTAACAGGCAATGAATCTCTCGTACCTAAGTATAATTTGTTGCTGATTTTTTATCTGTGAATTCTGTGTTAACTTATTTTGTGTAAAAACCACCAGGATGTTAAAAAAAACACATTTTATGTATACCTTCCGTAAAGGACAAATAAAATATAAACGTATATTTTGGGAATACGTTATTTAATAATAGAGAATACATCAAGTCAAGAGATGTTTTCACTGTACAGTGACTGACCATCGCGAACCGCGATAGTAGAGCCACTTGCGAACATTCTTAATTTGGGCGTTCAATGCAAATTAGGCGTACTTCGGGCATACGATTGATAGACGGCTAGATGAAGAATGTTGGCAAGCGGCTCAACAATCGCTGCTCGCGATGGTTCCTAATACGAGTTCAACCTAACCACTAGAATAGGTAGCTAAATGCTGACCAGCCCCCTGATTCACGAACCGTCGGAAACGCTCCCGACAGCGGAATGTGTGCCCTGTCTCTGTCACTCACTATAGAATAGACAAAGATAAAGCACAGAATTCGAATCCGATTCCGTTTCCGACGGTTCGTGAATCAGGGGGCATATCAATAACATGGTGAACACGAAGATTTATTTAGGTACATCATCAGTATTTTTTGTGACTCCATTTATAATCGCACTAGTATTATAAACATTCCCTCTTAACTTATGGAATGGATAATTATGCATGTATGAATAACTTACATAAGTTTATATTTCAGGTTGTTCAAGAATTTGAGCGAGCTGTCATATTTCGCCTAGGAAGACTCCGTAAGGGAGGTGCGAGGGGCCCGGGCCTCTTCTTCGTATTGCCTTGCATCGACACTTATAGGAAAGTCGATCTAAGGACAGTGTCTTTCGATGTGCCACCACAAGAGGTAAAACTTCCTTTCATGAAATTTTTGTTTATAATATGTCAAAATCTTCAATTGACATATTTAAAAAAACATTCATAAACGACATGTCGTTTCAATGCACCACCATGCACGTCGCACTTATGCACGATATGCTTCGACCTGCGGCCGGTATACATAAGACATCTTAAGGTTTTCATCTTCTTCTATTTCTTTATAAGTTAAATTAATAAGAGCCCTCTGTATCTGTACTTATGTATCTCTATCAGCCTTGATCTTATTGGCAATAATAGTTAGCGATGCGCGGGCGACCCACATGTGCAAAATCTCAAGGCCGGACCTACACCTCTAGTTGTTCCCAAATGCGAGAGAAAACGCTTTTTTTTTAAATTTGATGTAACATACTTTTTTGACATAGAACGCGTAGATACTTTTTATATCTATGCCCTAAGTTTCTATCCGAAAATCAGATCTACAAAAGTCGTTTGTGACTTAACTTAATGGACATGGGAAAATTAAAAAAAAAGTTCATTTTTATCCTATACCTACCAGTATAGAAGCCGTTATTCCAAAACCTTTATTTTTTTTTTCAGCTCGATACGATTGGTATTTACAATGTTATTGTAATAATGAATTTGCTTAAAAGACTCTATTGCCTTGTTTGTTTGCTGGCAATCGGCTTTTACCGTGTGACGTCATTCAGCCTGACCACATGTATACGCGCACCGGCCGTACATACTTACCTACTCGCACAACTGCACTGGTTCAGAACAGACATTAAATTGAAGAGTTTTATAGTTGATTTTTTATTACTACTAGTTCTGGAGTTTCTGGAGTCCCTTTTCATCGCATTGCACCAAATTTTTTGATTTTTTACGAATACAGATTTTATTTGGTGTTTTGATCGAAGTATTCGTACACAGATGCACAATACAGTATTTATATACAGTACTTTGTGAAGACATGTTGATAATTTTCCCGAATAATACAATATTGTATGAGACTAGCGAGAGAACCGAGCAGTACGACGTCACACCCGCGGCTTCCGGGCGCATTGTGATTGTGACTGTCACGAAAACAATAGCACGTTGTCGTATTTACGAATCTTTAAAAAATCTTGTGAAGTACTTTGAAGGGCTACGGAAAATTTTTTAATGACATATTTTAAGTTGAAATGTATATATTTCAAAAATAAATAAATATAAATACCCTTCCATATCCAGTATTTTCTGCAACATTCAAACTTTTAATATGGAATACGAAAAAAGCCTCTGCAACAATTGCAATGACCTTTTACTCTGTAATACCGTCTGACCCAAAATTAAATCCGAATCTCATTCGTTAGACGTTATACAGGTATCGTTAACAAAAAACACAGTGATTTAAACTCCGCAGACAACTAAAAATACAGAAATGCGCAAACACGAGGCCCACGTGGCCGAAGCAAAATATCTCTAATCACTTTGTTAATAGCTTTGCTATTGAACACCGTAAAATTAGGGTTGCCATAACAATTCAACTTATTTATTTTAGAAACAAAGACTCATAATGGTTAGTAACAATGGAACTTAAAAGCTAAGTTAGTACATGATATCATTAAATTATTTAAATTAAATTCCTAAATTCATTCGTTCAATACGCCATTATATTAATATTGCATGTCACTCTGCGAAATAAATAACAATAAAGAATGCAATAATAAAAGGGGTGGCTAGATGGAAGCATGCAGGTGAACCCAGTGGCGCAAGAAAGGTGAGTCCTAGTGGTCGGCGATGGTGCTCAGGATGGAGTTGCGCGAGGCACGTAGACGCGCCAGCGTCGAGACGCAGCGCTTACGCATCACGGCGTGGAAACCATCAGCTTGGACCTCCGCGAACATTGCTGATGCACTGCAATATCTAGGCCTTCGAAACAATATCCTGAGTGCATCGTTGTATTGGACACGAAGCGCGCTGTATGTCTTCTGCGTGTAGTTGACCCACAGACTGCACGTGTAAAAGGACTGACAGTAAGCTTTGAAAAGCGTCACCTTAACTTGGTGTGTACACAGTGCAAATCTACGAGCAAAACATATTGCAGCCAGCACCCTTCGTTCCCTCATTATATCCATGTCATCTTTGAGGTCTTCAGTGACCCAATGGCCCAGATATTTAAATGCTGTAACCTGTTTTAAAAGAGTTCCGCGCAATGTCACCGGCGGTACTACGGAAAAACATTGTTACCAGAATTAAAGACCATTAACTCGCTCTTTTTTGTATTATATCTGAGCCCGTGAGCCTCCGCAAACCCCTCGCAGATGGACAATTAACGCCTCATCGCTGCGATCGATGGGCTGAGCAACACCATATCGTCTGCGTAACTTATGTTGTTGATACACACTCCGTCAATATGACAACCGATCTGTGTGTTGCTCAGCTCGACGAGCAGCCGGTTGATGAAGAGGTTGAACAGCCTCGGGGGTGCTATCCCACCCTGTCTTACGCCATACCCCAGCTTGTATTCGTCCGAGAGCGATCCAGCCCATCTCACATGAAATTTGATTTGATGGCCATACCAAAACTTAAAGAGATTTACAACCTCGCTAGTCACACCCAACCCCGCCAACTCTCTTCACAGTATGCTGTATGATACTAAGTCAAATGCCTTGGACAGGTCCAGGAAACATGCATAGACAGGCATTATTCTATCTGTATTGTACCGAACAGTATGCTTGAGCGACAGGATTGCACTTTCTGTAGATAAATTGGGCTGAAAGCCTAATTGTGCATCATGTATGTCTAGGTATTGACTAAGCTGTCGATCGAGCAAACAGTCCAGCATCTTAGCTATAATTGTAGCCAACGATATGGGTCTATAGTTATTAGGATCCGCACTGTCTCCTGTCCTGTCCTTGATTATAGGCGTAACAATTGTTTTCACTAGATCATGAGGAAGGTAGGAATGCCCTATACAAAAAAACCACATCAAAAAAGTAAGAAATAATTCCTCACCATATAAATAACGTAAGTACTTTGAAGCCGGGCGTGAAACATGTACAATATTTGTTGTTTTTGTTAAAACCCGCCCGACTTCAAAGTACTTACGTTATTTATATGGTGAGGAATTATTTCTTACTTTTTTGATGTGGTTTTTTAGAAGGCGGTTTTATTTTTTTATAAAAATAATTTTTATTTCACTCTTTTTAGTGCATCGTGCAGGCAATTTGCGTGTTTTCTGGTAAATAGGTATGTGATCAAACTCAAAACCACCTTTTTCGAAGTCGGTTAAAATACCTTGAGGTATCCCCTTTTTAACAAAACAAGAATCATCTAAATCGGTTTATAAAAAAAGGAATTATGCCTAAAGATACGTATTAAATTCACATAAAGTGGTAACGAAAACGACAGTATTTTCAAGATTTCCTGAAAACTACTGAACCGATTTCAAAATTTCAAAAAATGGGACCAACTTGGAAACCAACCTGATGTAATAACGTTTGAACCATTTCAATCGGTTCGGCCGTCTTCGAGTAATCGGTGGACATACACAAAAAAAAAAAAAAAAAAAAACATACAGACGAATAGAGAACCTCCTCCTTTTTGATTTAGAAGTCGGTTAAAAAGTTAAACAGCATGTATGGCAACGTATGTTACTATTAAGTTTGGCATTTAAGTAATTAAATAGTTTGATAATTATGCAAAATCAAAGAAAATTACGGAATTAAAAAAATATTTAAGATATCAACACTAACTTTATTAAATCTCTCGTTCGGGTTTGTATATTTTCCTTTGTTCTTATATAAAATGCATTGTTTTTAATTTCCTTTAATAGTAGGTGTTCGAATTGATAACCATTGTTTTTATACAAAATTCAACTCGTTTTTTTAGGTAATCTATGAATACAGTTTTTCTTGTCATAAAATCGATTACATGGTTCCTAAGAACAGATCTTTGTAAGTCTAGTTTCAATCTTACTGATACTTACCGTTATAAATGGGCCACCTGTGTATTGTTAGAGTCTTGGTTCTTTTGATATATTACCTTTCCAACTGATTTCTAATGACAGCCCTATGCCAACCCAGTTGTCTGCCATTCAGTGCGAGGATTAATTGATGTGGCTGCGAGCCATCACTCAACTTTAACTGCCAGTTAAATAATCGGGACTCGTTACTATTGTGTACACTTTACGACCTAGTAACATTCTTACTAATATCTAAAAATGATTAAGTTTTACACCCATTTTTTCTTGTACAAGACCTAAAATATCCTATAAACAGTCTGCCAGCCTTTATGTGTGACTACCGAATGCTTGAATACCATGGAAATAAATAAATATAAATCTGCAGAACTCATTCACTGCTAAGATGAAGTTTGCCTCATATAAACGTGGCTCCCCGTAGTTTCACACGCGTGGTAGGTACACGTTCCTGTGGGAATATCGGGATAAAATATAGCGTATGTTACTCAGACCTAGGTGTTATTGTTGATCGAAACACTTTCTTGTTCTAAGATTATGGTCAAAGATTAGTATTCGATTTTGACCACGCAAGACGACAGACTTATCTGGCTCACACTCTAGGTACTTTATTTTCTTGCTTATCATTATGAATTGAATAATTTGAATTAATTGTAGATCAAAAATACAACTAGATAACCTTAATTTGACTCACTTCCCAGTGTCCGATGAAGCTGAAATTTTGTATACAGGGGGGCTACCACAGAACACGGAAAGATCATGTTTTGTGGGGGCTACCGCGTAACTTTATGGATATGAACTTCATACGTTTTTTGGAACTTTAAGTCAATTTTATAAAAAAAATTGCCGCTATCGCAGTTCCTTGTTTTGTGATGTTGGTTGGGTATAACGATAGCTAGCTAGCAACGTTCAACATAACAAAGCGGGTCGGGAGGCTTTGTGGACCGGGACTAACGGTCCACAAAGCCTAATTTTATTTAAAATTAAATTTTCAGGAGGCTTTGTGGACTGGGGCTGTGGTCCACAAATCAATTTATAGCAGCAAAAATCTTCATTCAAATTCAAATGACAGTTGAAGCCCATGCCCATATTGCCCATATCCATATTTTTTTGCCGGTAGCCGCCCTGGTTTGGTTTAGATGACAATACAATATTTAAGTAGAGTCAGCAAACAAGCTTGTCATGAAAATGAAATTTTTACTAAAAACTTATATAATATTAGTATTGTTGTGAAAAATAAATATATGTAGCTTTCTTCCGCAAATAATCACAAAACTTGCACCTTCACCGATCACACTACTCTACACGTGTTTCGCCCCAACCCGGGGCATCCTCAGGAGATGTTTGTCCGTATGCAATCCAGCACCGAAACCAGTGATAGTGATAATGATTGAGGATAATGGTTAGGGACTTTTATTTAAGGAATGCATAAAATTAATTTTAATTCATAATTTACAAAAGTGTTCTCGTGTATTAATGTGAGTTCACTTTATTAGGAAAAATTCTATCTACTATGTTCACTATATAACTTGGTCAATATCATAATTCAGCTAGTAGAAATGTTTGTTTTGCTTTGTCGGTCGGTGAAGGCCGGTGGCAGATGCTCCGCAGAACACAGGACTGACCCGATTAACTGGATGTTCCCGTGGAATTGGAATAATTCCTGTTAAACGCGCTAAACATTGTAGAACGTAACACGCATAATCTAGATGGTAGTAAAATTTCTTGAGTGTCTCATCAATGTTTGGACATATTTCTCTAAGTTACTTAGATTTCGCAGAGTTTCCGCTTTTCACGTTTTGTGTCTTACAAAAAAAATGAATTTACTGGCAAAAGTATAATTTTTTGAAATAATATTACTTAGGCAGTTGAAATATTTTAATAATTAATTAAAAGAGATAAATTTCTCTCATATATAGATAGATAATAGATAATATATAGATAATTGACACTCTAGCCGAGCTAGCAGATGGGCGTGCATTGCGTGCTTTCTGCTCAAATTTATTAGATATTATTAAAATAACAATATTTGCTTCCGCGTAAATCAGGGTCAGCGTATCGCGGTCATGCAGTTGCCGGCGTATTTTGTGTGGCAGTGAAAAATTGACGTAACTAATTATGGCAATTAGATTTAACCCGATCACTATGTCGTTTGAGAGCCCTTCCTTTAGACCTCAGGAGGAAGTGGAACCGAGTCCTACAAGAGCCCTTACTATTGAAGCAATGTCAACGGTGGAGATTAAGGGTTGGTTGACGCGAATGGAACGCTTACTGGATAACATCTGTTCGATCTCAAATGAGGGAAAATTAAATTCAGAACAAAAGCAGAAAATCAGCGGCATCACCAGGAGCGTCATGGGAGGTATGTCTGAAATGGCTGTGGAATATCAGTCACTTAAACAAAAATATATCACGGCACAAATTAAGATTCAAAATATGCACGAAGAAAAGGGCATGACTATCCAGCTTGAAGACCAGCTTGAGGACTTAAAACAGTGCATACGTTCTCAAAAGGAAACGAACCATGGCACTTCCTTTGCTGACATTGTCAGGAAAAGAAATAACCCAATTTCCCGCCCTCTCAACACCAGCAGTGTCGTTGTTTACCCCCAGGACAGAGAAAAAACCAGTGAGGATACTAAGAAGCTGATCCAAACCGTAATCAAACCTGATGAGCTTAAGTTACGTATCCGGGGCATGCGGAAAACCAAAGATGGTGGCATCATTATCAGTGCACAAGGCAAAGATGACCTTGAGAAATTGAAGCAGTCAGAGCAGCTAAAAACTTCAGGGCTAAAGGTTGAAGAAACCAAAAAAAGGAAGCCGAAGATTATTTTATTAGGGGTACCTGCCAATTGCACTGACAAGGAAGCTTTCGACTGTCTGTTCGAGCAAAATATATCGGATAAACATCCACATATAAGTCGGGACCAATTCTTTAGTTCTTTAAAATTGAGTCATAAATCCGGCAAAAAAGACGCACAATATTGTAATTTTATAACAGAGTTAACACCAGAACTAAGAAAAATACTTATAGCACAGGAGCGACTTTTCATTAATTGGACATCATGCCCAGTCAGAGATTTTACACTTGTAACTAGATGTTACAAGTGTCAACTTTATGGTCATTCTGCAAAATATTGTCGGGAGACAGACCCTACATGTGGACATTGTGGATGTGCCGGGCACTCTATTAAAGAATGTTCCAAAAGTCATGAACCTGCCGCATGTGCTTCTTGTAAGCGCTTTAATAAACCAAACCAACACAAAACAGGCGACGAAACTTGCCCTGCCAGAAAAAGTGCTGAGTTCAGGTATCACAGTCTCATTGACTACGGGAATGTCTAGAGCCTTCCTTCGCTGAGTTAACCTTGCCTTTATAATAAAAAGACAATTAATAGCCAGTTAACTGATATACTGTAAAAATAGATTGTATTAAATTCATTGTTATTTTAATAAATTGTTGTGTTAGCACTTACCTACTTTCACAAAACAGATGCCTAAGTTACAAGTATTACTTAGTTTAGGTATCGCTTAGATTATTTTGCACTACTAACCTTATAATAATAACAGTACTTATCAGAAATAATTTTGTAATATAATTATACCTAATCCATTATGAAGAAAATTTATGTTATTTTTTAAGTTCGATGTATATTTAGACTAAGTTTTATTCAGAAATAAATTATTCTTATTCTTATTCTTATAATCGTCTTTAACTATATAACAACATTCGAAACTAACATTAGAATCAATTCTGATGAAGCGATATCAAGTACCTAATGCCGCCATCAGTTGGTTAAAATAAAAATAATAACATATCTACTAATATTATAATTGCGAAAGTTTGGATTTTGAGATGTTCGGATATTTATTACTCAATCACGGTGAAATACCAGAACGAATCTGGGTGAAATTTCGCACAGAGAGATCTATAACAGCATAGGTTTTATAGCATATAGACTTTATATCCCGGAAAAATATCTCACTCAGACAAAACATCGTGTGTAGTTCACGCGGGCAAAACCAAGTAGGTAGTTACTTCAGAAAGTTTATTACCAAAGATTTTATGTTTCACCTCCATATGAACCGTTAAATGCTGTCGTTTATTTACAATTGACCCTTGGCAAATACGAAGCAGGGCAGCAGTGTCGGATTCCCACGGCATTTGAACTTGCCAAATGTCACACTGCCACTGATGCCATGCACACCGGTGCACGGCCCTTGTTGCACTTCGTAGGGCTGCCTCTGGTGTTACATTTATCTAGGGAAAAACACACGAAATTTTGCACCAAATTCATTTTCTTTTTTATTCATCTCTCGTCTCAAACGTCCAGAGGAGATGTGAATTCTGAAAACTAGAAATATTTTAGATTTCCTTGACTGCAAAGCTCTTACCTACACCCTCCAAATGATAATATTTTTTGCATAAGTTCGTTTCGATGATCTACTATATTTATCTTTTTACGACAAAATTTTATTTGATAGTTTAATTGAGATATTATTTAACATAAAGAGTTCCTGTCTCATATCATAGCTATTACCTTAAAGTTCTGGGATCAGGGGCAGTTTATACAGAAATGTAAGAAGTTTTATAAATAAGGTTAAGTAAGTCTTAATTAATGGTTTAATTTTATTTTTATTTCAAAGGTTCTAACACGGGATTCTGTCACCGTTGCCGTAGATGCAGTGGTCTATTACAGAATCAAAGAACCTCTGAATGCAGTCGTCAAAGTGGCCGATTACAGGTAAAATTTGGTTCAAGTTGCATGCGATTTCGCATGTTAATTTAGAGACAGTTTACTATAGCTTTAGGACGGTTAAATTTTAATCTCAAATCTACCTGTAAAATAAACATTATTTTTTTCTATTGCAATGTCATCTGGAAGTGTTATATTATGAAAGGTAAAGTGCACACCAGATAAATCTGCGCGAAACTGGGGCGATTTTGGTGCTAGTTTCAGTATTTTTTTTATCTAAGGTTATATATGGTAAAAGATTTGTTTTCGATTTCAACCGCGCGCAGACTTATCAGGCGCTCACTGCCATTCTATATCTAGGTGATAGATCTAGGTAACATAAATAACTTTCCTATAAACAGTTAATTCCGATGACAAAACTGCAACAGACCAGACGCAGTGCCATTAACCGTTCTGAATGTTCGCTAAACTGATCAGGCAGATGTTTATTTACGAAACCCGCCTTTGCTTACAATGATCGTATGGTGAGTAATAAAATATGCATTTGCGAAAATATGCACATTGTAATGGAGATTGCATCTGATTGTACCAAATTACTCAGCACTTGATGTGTTTGAGCTCTGTTTTGTTTATTCGAGTGCATCTGTTTTTATTTTCATGACTAAATCAAATAACAAATGAATTTGTTGTTGCTGCTTGCATTCTTGTACATTGACTCTATTATTATTACGAATGTGTAGAATGATGGTATTACAATTTCTATACTTAAGGTTGAACTTACCTATCTCATTCATCAATTTGGGAAGCCTCTTACTTGTTGGTTTCAAAATCCCTGTTGGAAAGGAGGCGACCTGGACGGGACGTGCCAATGACAACTTAACACAAATTCAGTCAAATGTTCTTGATATGTTCTGACTAAGATTTGAGTTAACTATAACTTCACAGTTGAAATGAAAATTTTGTTTCTTTTACAGCGCATCAACAAGACTGCTAGCAGCCACGACGCTGCGGAACGTTCTGGGCATGCGCGATCTGGCTCAACTCTTGTCAGACCGGGAGGCCATCAGCCATATGATGCAGGCCAACCTGGATGAGGCTACAGACCCCTGGGGAGTTGAAGTAGAAAGGGTTGAGATGTAAGTACCTGCTTGAGGCAACGACGCTGCGGGACGTTTTGGACATGCGCACTTTGGCTCATCACTAGTCAGATCATTCATCTACCAGATGATGCAATGCAGGCCAACCTGGGTGAGGCCACCGATCCTTGAAGTAGAAAGGGTTGAGATATAAGTAACTCCTTGGAGCCAGTATGCTGTGTAACGCTCTAGGCATACGAGAAATGGACCAGCTCCTGTCAGACCAGGAGGCCATCAGCCATAGGTATGTGTAGACCAAACTAGACGAGAATACAGACTGCAGCAGTTTATCAAAGTTAACGTTTCTAAATGAATAAAATAAACTTTATTTATTCAAAGTAGTCTGCCAACAACTTCTTAGTATTCGCCGATCCATTCTGTTATTTATTGTAGATCTCATTAAGAACCTTATGCTAAGTATATAACAGTACCTACATCAATACCTAAAGCACGTTTGTAAGGAATTGCCCATGAATGGATCTCTAATGTGATCCATTTGAGATATCTAGTACGTTTCTTTACTTAAATAGATCAGAAAAGATCTGATAAGATGTAATTAAGTACCTCAAATTATCGAGAACTGAACATTATTTTTCTTCTTATTACGATTCATATTTTTAGAATGATAATGGAGGTAAGTTACTACGTTAGATCGTTGAAAGTAACAATAAATTAGTTAAGTAAAAAAATACCTATAGAGCTCCTTGATATGTACCTACTCTGAATTTATATAATTTCAGCAAAGATGTCCGGTTACCAGTCCAACTTCAGCGAGCGATGGCGGCGGAGGCAGAGGCCGACCGCGAGGCCAGAGCTAAGATCATCGCCGCTGAGGGCGAGATTAAAGCCTCCAAGGCCTTGCGAGAGGCCTCTCTGGTCATGATCGACAACCCTATGGCACTGCAGGTAAACAATTATGTTCACATGAAAACTTGGTTTAAACAACATTTTGTAGGTAACGCTCATTGATTTATGTAATGATTAAAATTTGCTTGCTTGTGGTTGCAAATACAAATATGATTTTAGTACCTACTAAATAAGAAAAGTAAAGATTAATCTAATTGACCTTTCAATTAACGATTTTTGTACGTACTTTTTCGTGTTCTATATTGTAACTTTCATCGTAAACTACGATCTGATGATACTTTTAAAAAAATTATGTCTTAATAAGTAAATATAAATATTTAAAAATGTTGTGAAGAAGAGTGAAATAGATATTATATAACGATACCAAAATTCCTATGAATGAGTTAGTGAAAACTTTCAAATGTATTTGTTTTTCCTGTACCGGTAAACCGGGGTTACCTTGATTCGAGGGAGTGACATTGTAGAAAAAGCTTTTCTTATATTTTTTTTAAGTGAAAATTTCTTTAGCGGCTTTGCGTCAGGGGTCACGTGGCCCTAAGATCGTCAGATCGGACACGTGACAATGTCATTAGAATACGAAGGCAAATTTCGCCACCGTTTCCAAAGCTGTAATAGCCTGAGTATTTATTAGAAATTAGAAAACGAGTGGCATGGCAGCCAGAAGACCTCGGTACAAATCCAGTCTGCACTTTTTCTTTTTTTGTCGAATTCCTTTTTTTTTTGTGAAAAAGTCTAGGGAGCCCTATAACAACGCCTCTAATTCATCTCTGTATCATCATCATAATTTCAGCCGTTTATTTTCTAAAACTCAACGGGTTAAAAAATTTAAGGATATCAAAAATGCACAACGTTAATATTCAAGTCTTTACTTCTGCCGGCACTCCCGGAGTGCAACCCGTTGTTTTTTTTATTATTATTTTTTTCAACTGACCTATGGTAGCCTAAATATAACTATTGATAGTATGCCCATTTTTAACTTATACTGTTTTTATACTACATTATTAAGTATCAAAGTAGCCCCATTTTGACGCAGCGCAAAGAGGAGTGTTATAATGTTTGAGGCCTATGTCTGTCTGTCTGTCTGTACGTATATTCGTAGTGCCTAAACGAATCAGGCGATTTCATTGCGGTTTTTTTAAATTGAAAGCTGTATTAATCGAGAGGGTTCTTAGCCACGTTTGATGAAAATCCATCCGGCCATTTATGGAGATGGTCAACTGCCTGCCGAAACGGAAAAAGATACAGACGTGGTGCTTTGACTACAATATTGTACACCCTGGGCAAATTTAGGTGGCAATAAATAAAAACAAAATGGCGGAACAAAAATGGCTGCCAAAAATTAAGTTGCTCCGATTTGTTTGACTATAATTAGCGATTTCAATGCGGTTTTTCTAATTTTATGTGTAATTTAAAAAGGATGAAATAAAAATAACATTTTAAAACCCCTCGACACAATTTTTTCCTTAAGTAAAATTATGAGTTTAGATTTTAAGAACCGTAGATAGCGGTTCCTAAAATCTGATAATTTTAACTAAAAACACGTTTAATGTAAAAGTTTATAAATATGTTCCATGTTTGTATTGTCTTTATTATATTTTCAGCTGCGATACCTCCAGTCTCTCAACACAATATCGGCAGAGAAGAATTCTACAATTATATTCCCGTTCCCGATGGATTTCCTGAAAACCTTCTTAGGCGTTACTCCCTCTTGTTCAAATGCTTGTTCAAACACTCTGCCTATTTAGTTTATTTATAAGACTATTTTAATTTATTTAATTGTGTACAGTTATTTAATATTATGAATAAAAGTTCTTTCAAAAATATGTTTTAATTGTAATGTAATTATGTATTTCAACCAATGACTGACTCTTGTTATTTCCCTTTTACATTTTATCAGATTATTTAAAGTTGTCACTGAATACCTATGTAGAGAACCGGAGGAGGTTCTTTAACTGTAACTTATAATTCTTAAGGTCATAGCATACTTATCAACTCATAAATGGAACGTAAACGTACTTATCAACTCGAGCGGTTCAGTATTCTTGTATTCTTTGTATGAAACTCCCTACTGCAACGCACACTAATCGGAATCGTAACGTAATCGCCTCGCCTCGGTGCGGGTCGCTCAACTTGCTATCCCGCGCTTACGGCTAGTCGTCCACGCGCTTACCGGGTCGATCAACTTGCTGTCCCCGCGCTTACGGCTAATCGTCCACGCCCATACGTCTCTCCGTACTTACGGCTCTACGGTACGAAATTTTGTACCCAAAATCTTCTTCTTTTCTTTCTCTTTTCTTTTTCCTCGTCATCAAGTGCTATGGCTATGATAGCCAATACTCGTATTGTGAACCGGGACATAACCGTGCGCAACTCGTCACGTTTGTATTCAAAATGATCTTGTGCCTGCCAGACAGAGCGGTCGGCGAGCCGTATGGCCCGTCCACACGCAGCGACTTTGATCGATGGCGACTCGCTGGCGACTTATGATTACTATTGATCACGGATCACCTATAGTAGTGCTATTGATCATAAGTCGACAATAAATCGCTGCTAAATTCACGTCCACACGTAATTTTGACATCGCCAGCGAGTCGCTATCGACCAAAAGTCGCTGCCGTGTGGACGGGCCATAAGCGCGTCGTTGCCTAGCCGTACTGCTTCTACAGGTGATCTGTGCCTATACTAGCCGTATAGGCACAGATAGTACTAGCCGAGTCGACGTACCGACGCTGATCCGGTTATGTTACGTGCTTAGGTACTATACTTACAGTGCCACAATCTTTTCTGTTCCGGTGGCCAAAATGTGAAACTAACTTGTTTTTTTAATGTCATTATGCGTCAAGTTGATGTCCAACCATAGCGCTGCTGGCAGCTGAAGATTTAAGGCGAGACCTACACTGCATCGCACACCGCTCCGGTTTGTGGTAGTGCGCTTCTTAAGGCGATACTCGGAAAAAATGTGCTGAAGCGAGATAGCAATGAGAAAACGACGCGCGCGGGAGCGAGACCAATTTTGCAGATTAGGCAAAAAAAACACAAAATCACTTCGTATTAAAAAACTACAGCGATTTAAAAAAACTGCTTCTATACGATCCTCAATATTATTGGTGTCCACTAATTAAACCAATTTCCAATAGTGTAAGTAACCACATTAAAGAATAATCTTCACTTTTCGTATTTTTAGTGGTCTTTTATAAAAAGTGTCGAGGCAAAATCATAAAATCGTGTTTTTGAAACTATACGATTCTATAAGATTTTAAAATTATTATATACGATTCTAGATAAAGGTATGAATAAATATATATCTTATTACCAGATTTTTAACAACTGTAATGTAACCGTCCTATAGTTTTAAATCAAAAAGTCCATATTTTTCCGAGTAGCGCCTTAACTATGGCTGTAGAATCTTGATGTGAATCCAAAACCTGCAGTGTATAACAAAATAACGCCGCATCTCCGTCCAATGGTGCGGAAACCGGAGGCACTGTGTCAACCGCCTTAGATGTAAGGGCCGGTTAAATCGCTACAAAAAGAAAGAAAAACGTACATACGGTACATAGCGCCGCCTGTCACCGGAACAGAAAAGATTGTGACACTGTATAGTACGACAAGCTTTTCTGTTCCGGTAATTATCTTTGGAACTAAAACAGTTTTCATACGACAGTCCATTTTGACAGCTAATTTCGTATTGCAAGTGGCTCCTCTGTCACGGCTGTCACTGGAACAGAAAAGCTTGTGGTACCTACTGTACGTTAGGTTGACGCTTGGTTGACAGCGAGGCGAAAGGCGATGCGATACGGTGTCGATCTTTAAACTTTTCGTAAAATATTTGTATAAATGGTTCGAAAATAAATTGAAGAAATTAAGCTTAAAGTCAAATTTGTTTATTCAATTTAGATTGTTATTAACAATACTTGTGAACGTCATAAAAAGTACGCCATCGATTCGCAAACCTTACAGCGGGAGACCTTGGAGAAGAACTGGCAATGAAAAATGGAAAATGAAGTATTTAAAAAAAATCGACCCGTCTCACAATCAGCTCCGATGGGGCTCATGATTGTGAGACGGGTCGATGTTTTCTAAATCCGTTTTCCATTTTTCAGTAATAAAAATTGTATTGTGAATGCAAAATAAATATTTAAATAACAAGAACTGGCAATATTTTTCTCCCTGTTTTATTTCATACAGAGTCGTCAAATTGAAAAATGACCCATGGGAGCTTCGAGCAACGCGGGTCTTCCGTCCCGGAAACGGAAGGCTCGCGTTGCTCGAAGCATGGTAGTATGCTAAAAGTCAGTTTCCATCACAATTACACAATGGGTTATAATAAATACAGTTAAGTAATGGCGAACTAATGATCATAGCGGTGAACAATTTTCAATTACTTAATTCCTATAAGTCTTATAGGAACTCTAGTTAAAGCAATTAAACGACCAAGGTGTTTTGTAGTTCAAATAATCATTTACAGTGTAATAGCCTTTTTTGAGGAGGCCACTCTTTATATGATTCTTAAACTCTAGATATGGTAAATCCAAGATATCACTTGGGATTTTGTTATATGTGTATGCCGCAGGGATATGAGGAAATCTAGGGATTTCGTGAAATCCCTGAAATTATTATTTGACATCTTATGACAATTATTATTTGTCATAAGCAAGTTCAGTGATATGTCATTTCACTCAACTAAATCTAGTGAAATGAAGAACGACTGAAGTAATAACAGTAAGCTCACGGCTACAGGTGACAGGTATGAGCGAGTTTGTATCGGAAGTCCTGTAGAACACGTGACAACAAGTTAGAAATTTAAGGCGATCGCGAAGCGCAGCGAAGCGATCGCCTTAAATTTAGTGGTTATTTTTTTTTGTGCAAACAATCCATAAGTTGAATCACAAAAAATAAGCATTTCTAACCTATCACGTGCTCTACAGGACTTCCGAGGCAAACTCTCACCTCTGAAATCCACTTTTCTGACATTTCACTAGATTTAGTCTAGTGAAATGACATATCACTGAACTTGTTTAGGAAGAAGACGTCGTAAATAAGTCTATTCCACATTTTCCGTGATTTCGTGATATCCCTAGAGATTTCGTGAAATCCCTGATTTCCTCATATCCCTGCGACATTGTATACATTGACCAACGAAAGATCCGTGCACCTTTTTTAAACGGTACCGAGCCATTACAAGCATGTTAAGCATGTTTCTATTTATGGCATTACGATAATGTAAATCACCATGTTTGCTATACTTACAAGTTAATATTGCGATATACTTAAGGGCAGGATCTTCCAAAAACTCTGTCTTTGTCTTTTTCCTACGTGTGAAGAGTAATGAAAATAACCTCACTTTTTCATTTTTTCAATGTTTTTGTTGTTATTTTGAGCATAAATTCACTTTTTGAAAAAGTAGCCCGAGAATAGTCTACAAAATGTCATTACCTATTTCTCTATATCATCATCATCATTTCAACCGTAAAAAAGTATAAAACCAAAAAAATATAAAAGTAATGAAAATTTTCTTTGTTTTTGAAATTTTTTACTGTCGAGTTACGATACGAATATCGTGTTTCTAGCCACAAAATAATCAAGATCGTTTATGAAACTTCAATATTATATTTTTATCTGCTCATAATAAAGAATATTTGATTGTTTACTTTTGAATCAAAAATAGGTTGATTTCGATAATTTGGAAGTACGTGCCCTTAAAGAATGCAATTTAATATAAATTGAGATACAGCAACAGAGATACAGCCATGAAGTTTGACTTAATACTCGTTACCTCAGTATTAAGTCGAGCTTCATGGATACAGCTGTCAGTATACCTATTTCCTTTAACTTGTCTCTAAGCGAAGTTTTGGAGCCTAGTTGATAGATGGCCCTGATTGCTCGTTTGTGCAAGATGAGTACCTATAGCATTCATGCCAGCCGCTAATCCCCACAAGAGAATGCCGCATGACATGACGCTATGGAAATAACTAAAGTACACAGTTCTAGCAGTATCAACATCAGTTAGCGGTCGTATACTTGTCTAATAGCGTAGGAAGCAGAATTAGGCTTACCAGCTAATGTTGCGATATGCGCATGCTGTTGAAGTTTCGAGTCCAAAGTTACACCCAGAAAGATCGTTGATTCTACTAAATCCAGTTTTTCGTTGATGATTATAATTTCCACAGGTACCGTCTGTACATTTGGCAAAGAGAAAAAGAACGCGCTTTGATTTTTTTGCATCAAGCTGCAAATTATTAGAATTAAGGCGTGGATTCCCGACCGAAATAGACACGCTAACGCTTGCTCGGCCGCGCTCGATACACTTCGCGCGGACCCAGCGGCAGCCGGCAGTGAACTGTAAACTCGCGAGCGCCCCGCGAATTGAAAATCACATAAAATTCAATTAAAAATTAAATAATAAAAAAAATATGACTAACTTGAATAATTTTCATATGTTATTCCAAACCAAGTATACTGCAAGTAATATGATATTTGAATTATTATTAGACGGATGTTTGGAATTTTATTTGATACAGTAAAGTATCACTAATGGAAAATATAACGGCCGGAAGCACTGGATAAAAGACTGTAAAATAATAATTTTTTTTTCCTTTGAGTACTTGTGGTTTGCGAGTAATCATTGCCTTAAACCAACCGAGTACAGTACACACGAGTAGGTACAGTACAGTCACAGTCCACAGTACACAACCGAATACTTATGATGATACAGAAAGATAAATAAGAACAGCAAATTGTAATGAGGGATTTTCTGACAGATGATTAAAAAAGAAAAAAGTTAGTTCCAAAAGACTCAACATATGGCGTTCATCAGACATGGGTTTGCTTTTTTTTAATTTGCTGGCAAGGAGTCTACGTTAAGACGGTCAATGTTAAAAAAAACACTTGCAGAAGAAAAAAAACATTTACAGGACTGAAAAGGCTTATCTACAACTCGCGGTATGGTGGGTATGGTATGGGAGAGTTTCCTGCAGTTATTTTTCGATGCACTAGATGGCGCTGTAACCCTAACACAACCTACTTTTTTCAGCATATTATGGCAAAGGATTAGTTCATTCAGCCTAAAAAAGACTTGTGTGTCGATCGGTTGTACTGTCAAATTAATCTGTTTGTGGTAAAGTTTTTCTTCTGTGAGATCGGCAGATTGCTTTGCTTCCGTGCGTTGGTGTTGGTGGTGTTTTGTGAGCGTATTCGTTTTACTTGATAATTTGATTGATCATCATGGATTTCTTCCGCCGACGAAGGCGGGTTCGAGTTTGAGCTTCCGCTCCTTCCCCGGGCTTCATCTCGTGAGGCTACTGCCCCACTGTGTTTGGAGCCGCTTTGCGCGGCCGTCCTCGGGACGGGTGGTGTGCCCCACCGGATGTTTGCGGTCCTCGGCGCGGTCAGCCAGCCGGGTGAGACCCCTTTGGGGGAGGCCCAGCTAGCGCCTGCGAGCGGGCGCGCAAACGGGGTATGGGTTATAATTTAGGTAGGGGTGTTAGAAGGGATGTGAGGATTGGGCGAGGTGGGCTGGGGAAGTAGCGGGGGCACAATATCGCGGAGCAGCGCCCATTTCTTCATGGCTCTGGTGTTGGTGGTAATGTTGGGGGAAGGAGCTGATTCTTCGGTTTCTAGCGGCGGTGGTCGTCGTCTGGGTGCGATGCCCTGCAGGTGTTTGTGGGGCCCGTGGTCTGCGCAGTCAAACATTCGACGCGCCAGTTGGCCCACGAAGTCCTGCAGCGGCTGGATGTTGACGTCCCTCGCGATGACCTCGTTGCGTACGTAGCGCCCCGCTTGGGTGATGATGCGGAGCGCCACGTTCTGCTGGGCTTGAAATAATTTGATTGAAACTTGGCTTGGACTGGCACTGAATACTGGACCCCGATTGGATAGCTTACATTTTGGCCTGGCACTGAATACTTGACACCGATATTGCTTAACGTTTTGGACTTGCCTAATCACCGCACTGTCTGGTGAACGAACTTCAATCATATCAAAAGACTATGGATCGTGTCGTCTTGATCCATAATATGGACATGGGCTTTATTTGACATTTGAAGCCCATTTAAATATATTATTACTCAGACAGACTATTCTCTTTGCTATTTTCTATTATGTAAATACTTTTTCGTTACTTCTTCAGAAAAAGTTAGGTCGCTATAGTGGGGTAGCGCCATCTAGTACAAATCTTTGAACTGAACGATGAAACGTCAAAAGAAACTCTCTCATTGCAACGCAAAACAAGAGGAATAGAATTATTTGACATTTCTTTTCTTCTGTCAACGTCAACTTTTTTTTGGCCTTGCACCTTCTTGCACAACTTTGAAATACAAGTGTAGGTCAGATCAGATGAGGTACATGCAAGGAATTTATAAGTACTACGTACAACAGGAAGGTGCACTCCGTATTTTTGTGTATTTAAAAATACACTTTAATTTTAAGAGATAAGGTTTATATTTCAATACAAAATGTCAACGGTCCAGCTGAGACCGCAAGAACGATGTGAGGGTGTCCCTTTCTCTAAAATTGCCAGCACTCTTAAATAACAGGTTTAGTAGATTTATGGTTTACAACTTTCCTTATAAAAATTAAATTTCGTAAAATTTCCGCTTCGTATTACTTTTAGTCAATAAAAAACATCGCATATTAATTTAGGTATTACCGTATTAAGCATAAAAATGTATCAGGTCGTTTAATTTTTTTATGGCTTATCCTAGAAAAGAGTTTGAATGGTAGATTTCAGAATGTTAAAGTAGCAACATTACAAGCCGAATGACGTTTTCTGACGTTTTCCGTCTTCGTTGTGTCAAGATTGCAATTCGCTCGTCGCCGCCCGCCGCCCGTCGCGCATGTTCGTGGCCGCCGTAATGGGATGGAGTGAGATAAACTGACCTCGTTCTTACTATCTCATTAGGACCGTTTTTTAGCAGCAGTGCACCTTCCTGTTGTATTATAAATTCCTTGGGTACATGTCAGGTCAGCGCCATCTATCGAGCTAATAAATAAACATTTTTTTTTTTAATTTGCTGGCAGAAAATCTCTCATTGAAAAATGGAAAATGAAGTATTTTAGAAAAAATCGACCCGTCTCACAACTAGATCCGAACCCACAAGCTTTCGCTATCCGGGCGACTGCTTTGACCTCCGAGTCTTGTAGTGGCTCTAACCCTGATTTGTATATGTGATCGTCTAGTTATAATGTTTTTCTATGTATTTGGTGGTCTTGGTGAAAGTCGATGTTACTGGCATCTAAGTGATCTGCGAATCGTGTTTATGTTTGTACTATTTAGTAGCTGCGTGTGAATAGAACGGAAGCTCATCGAGATAAATCCATCATTCCGCAGGCCTATGGTTTTAAATAACATTGCGAAGCTTGTTAATATTAAAATGCAAATTGTTTTAATCTGATCGCGACCTTCGCCTCTCTTCTACTCTAATTCCTAAGCTATAACCAATAGATGTCTGCTCACGTAGTGGATCACACTCTGGTCGTTTAGTAGCGCCTACAAAACCTTCTAGGAAAAACCCTTCTGAGGTTTATTATTTGGGGAACGTCAGCCATCTTTGTTACGCTGCGAAGCGTATGTCAGACATCTCCAGGATGTGGACATTTATTTACTTTATTTTATAAGGTGTTCGCTAGACACCTTCCCCATAATACCATGGTATACTTTATTTATTCATATTTGTATTAATTGAGAAAGTTCGATTTGGCCAAATCGGGCGATGGCTGAACGCTATGGAAGTGCAAGTGTGACGACGACCCAGAAATGCTGCTACCCGTTCACTGAAACCCACACGCAGATAGCCTTTAGGCTCAATAAGGCTGAGCTCGCGAGTGCCGGCCAGAGCATCCCGTTCAGTAGTCTAAGAGAATAATCTCTTATAGTCAAGGGCCCTCATTCGATTAAAGTCAGTGGGTGGAATGACTAGCTCGCAGCCTCAAGCGATCAAACACCCCAGGATTTAAACACCCTGTGCAAGTCCTATTTCATCACAGATCACCTAGTATACCTATCTCTATTTCCTATCCTAAATACAAGTCTATAAGTGCACCTAACAGCGTCTATGTCCTGTGTAGAGGCAAAATGAACTTACACATTATACCTATTCAACACTAATACATTATACTTCCTTCTGCTCTGCTCCTGTTGTCTCTCTCGTCCAAATTCAGCAGCTAGACCCCTTTACTAACACGTTTAAATAAACTACCTATACACAGGTAACCTCAACGGTTTGAATGTAGTCTCTCCCTTAAAGTCTTTAATCACTCCCTACTATCCCATGTTTATTTATTTAGGTATATGTATAGAAATCTACCTAGACCTAGACTGAAATCTAACGAATTTAGCTCATAGAAATCGTGATTCAACTGAAAGGTGTACATGTGAGAACGCAAGGTGTTAAGCGAAGTCAAACAAACTAGCTCAATGGTTCTCCTAAGTATTTCTTAGTATTTAACACGGATTTGACTATGCCTCACACTGTGCTTCCTCTTAGGAATCTTATATCTAAGCAGTAAAACATATAATTATGGAAAAAAAATATTATTTATTTAACTTAAATGTGTTTTGTTTATCTTCGAAATAGCAAAAAGAAACTGGTTTGATTATTTAAGCTGTCACCTATAGGTTGCTATATAATGACAGCTAGATTTTCAGCTCCTATCTTAAGACCATACTACATAGAGAGAAAGCGAAAATCCAAAGAAAAAACTCTCTAAGGTCATCTAGATTCACACTTAAATTAAATTAAACACACACTAAAGTTTCAATAGTTATTTTACAACTTAAGTCTAAAGTGAGATACGAACACATTTATAGAACAAACCTGTTCCATTGATTGAAAAATGGAAAGGAAAACTATTTCACATATTAGTCTAATTTAGACTTGATTATTAACATTCGTGGTAGATATTAGTGTTTCGTATTCCACCAGGCTACATAAAGTTACAGTCTCTAGAGCTTTAATTAATACTTTCACGTTAACCATCCCTATCTCTGAGATTAACTATGTATCGAGAAAAGACGCAATCCAATTCAGCCTCGATTGAGGTCTAACCCGGCTCTTTGCATTTCTATCTCATTCGGTAGACCATCTTGCAAATACCTCCGTCTATTTAATATTCGACGATTGCAATAACTGAATATCTTATATCCACAACACCCTAACACAACTATTGCGCATATTAAAGCCAACACAAAAATGAGATGTTCTATCGGGTTCCATTCGGCTATTAAAGCGAAACCCCCAGAATGGTGTTGTTCTACGTATTGATACATTTCTACGTTGTATGTGATATACCGCTCGTTATTCTAGAGATTGTACCTTTATTGACACACGGAATAAGCCACAATGTACACAATTACATACCCCTCTCGACGTTGTTTAAATTCACTTTGTAAAATAGTTACACTTGTTTTAATATTCAAATCTACAATTTACTTAACAAAGTTAGTATTTAATTATTAGTTAACTCTTTAATCTTTATTTCTCACACAGTTAGTTACAATGGAGTCACGAAACTCCCAATCTATCACTGTCCTAAAATATCAAATAGCCTCTCCCCAATGCCAGTTGCATCCCCGTTTTCTATCTTCCATCTCTACTGAAGTTATCTCCTCCCGCTCTACGCCCATCTCGATCCCTCATTGGTCAGCTTGATGCTTGCAATCTCCATGGTGACGCCTACGCACAACTTCTCACGATCCGCCCTAACAATTCAGAGAACTCAAGTCTTTTCCTTCCTTCGTCTACTTCACCCATCTGCAACACATTTAATATCTACCAAACTCTTAAAAATCTGTGCATTTAAACTAAAATTGTCCATCATTCACCAGTTTGAATAGTTTGTCTGACAGTTGAGCGTAATTTACGGCCTACCCAATACTTCATTTGTCTTAGTCCCCGCCGTGCGCTAATAAAACTTGTCGCTCTTAATCTATTAGAAGAAATATTCGAAACATTTTTTTGTTTTTTTTTTTTTTATTCCTAGTTTTGTTTTACGAGCCCGGCCCGCACATCTGCTAATAATACGAATGCCATCACACATTCCCCTAAATAGAATCTTAAACACCTACATCCGAATGTAAGGTCGTTTTAAATTATATTTCCTATCTGGCCACATTTCCAAACTCTCCCACGGTATTCGTTCAGTTCTCACGTTCCCTTTCTATAGCTCTTATCTGTCCATTGTATACCCAAGTAGGCAATAAACCCCGATACTCCGCCTCCTTTGTTACATAAATATGGCGCCTCACAAACCATTGTCCCTATTTTTTTTTTCTTTTATTATTTTTATCTATTCACATAATAGCGAAACAGGTGTATCGCATTGTAATTCCCTTTTATCTTGTTTGTTTGTTTATCTATTAGAGTGTACACGTTGCTACTGGGAATAGCACCAATGACGTATGGTCCTTCAAACAAACGTGCAAACTTCTTAGTCACTTTTTTAGATGCATCCGATTTCGCAAACTTTTTCAACTTCACTAGATCACCTATGTCAAAACACACTAGTTTATGATTTTTGTTATAATGAAATTCTCTACTCTCGGCTGACTTCAACATGTTCTGTCTCGCTCGTTCCCGAACTAATTCTAGTTTTGTTTTACGAGCCCGGCCCGCACATCTGCTAATAATACGAATGCCATCACAGTCTCTCTCCCCGTCTGAGCTACGGAGTCGTTAAGAGAGGCGTCGAATTTATTCAATACTTCTTTCGCGCTGTATGTATAGCCAGCAACGTTAATTTCATCAATGTGAAGATATCACTACCCTCACACACGAAAGAAATACCTTTCCAGATATTTGACAATCGCTAAAGAAGAAGTTATTGCTATTGCAAGTTATTTAAATTTTTTACTTTTTTGCATTCACAATGCAATTTCTATTATGGAAAAATGGAAAATAAAGTATTTTAGAAAAAATCGACCCATCTCACAACTATCCCATCGGAGCTAGATGTGAATGTAAAAAAATAAAAATAAAAAACATTGAATCCTATTCTGTATGTATACCTACTTGACATTAAAAGGAGACTGGGCTGGGCACCTCTGGACCAAAGGTTGAAAAATAAAAGTGTGCGGCCACTTAAGAATCTAATTCTAAATGTAAGTTATGAATATGTGCTTCATTTTTTCTTATGGGCATAACTCTCAGATGTGGATAGTTAAGAAGATAATGTTCATTTTTTTTATAAAAAAATTTTTTTTTGTTCATGATATAAAATTCTGAGGGAGATTGAGAGTTTCTATGGACAGTTGTACTCCACGCAAACACCTGTTGAAAGTAAGGCTACAGAACCTAGAGCCAAGCTTACCCGACACTATACCGAAGATAACCCGGACGTCAGCCTGTACGAGATAAGAATGGCTCTCAAGCAGCTCAAAAACAACAAGGCGGCGGGTGATGACGGAATCACAACAGAACTTCTGAGAGCGGTCGGTAAGCCCATACTTAAGGTCCTCCAGAAGCTCTTCAACTCTGTCATCCTCGAGGGCAAAACGCCAAAGGCATGGGGCAGAAGCGATGTGATGCTGTTCTTCAAGAAGGGTGATAAGACTCTCTTGAAAAACTACCGACCCATCTCGCTTCTGAGCCATATCTACAAGCTGTTTTCGAGAGTCATTACGAATCGTCTCGCTCGCAGGTTTGACGATTTCCAACCTCCCGAACAAGCCGGGTTCCGAAAAGGCTACATTACCATAGACCACATTCATACGCTGCTACAAGTTATACAGAAGACCGAAGAAGATAACTTGCCACTTTGTTTGGCATTCGTGGAATATGAGAAAGCCTTTGATTCGAACGAGACCTGGACCGTGCTGCAGTCTCTCCAGAGGTGCCAAATAGAATACAGGTACATCGAGGTGCTGAGGTACTTATGCCAAAACCCCACCATGTCAGTCCGATTACAGAACCAGAGCTCTAATCCTATCCAACTACAGCGAGGTGTGAGACAGGGAGAAGTCATTTCTACGAAACTTTTCACAGCTGCGTTGGAGGATATTTTTAAACTACTGGACTGGAAAGGATTCGGCATCAACATCAATGGCGAGTACCTAACACACCTGCGGTTTGCCGATGATTTAGTTCTCATGGCTGAGACCTTGGAAGACCTGAACACAATGCTCGAAGATCTCAGCAATGCTTCCCAAAGACTGGGTCTGAAGATGAACATGGATAAGACGAAAATCATGTCCAATGCCCATGTTGCATCCGCTCCAGTTAATGTTGGGAACATTACACTCGAAGTTGTTGACCACTATGTCTACCTAGGACAGACAATCCAATTAGGTAAGTCCAGCTTCGAGAAAGAGATCTCTCGTCGAATCCAGCTCGGATGGGCAGCGTTTGGGAAGCTCCGGCATATATTTGCGTCCAAAATTCCTCAATGTCTCAAGACTAAGGTCTTTGACCAGTGTGTGTTGCCAGTTATGACTTAGGAAGCGAGATGTGGTCTACTATGGGTCTCATAAGAAGGCTCAAGGTCACCCAGCGAGCAATGGAGAGAGTGATGCTTGATATTTCTCTGCTCGATCGAATCAGAAATGATGAGATCCCGCAGGAGAACTAAAACGACCGACATCGCTCGAAGGATTGCTCAGTTGAAGTGGCAGTGGGCGGGACACATAGCGCGGAGAACCGATGGCCGTTGGGGTGGAAAGGTTCTCGAATGGCGACCGCGAACCGGACGACGTTCCGTGGGCAGGCCCCCTACAAGGTGGACCGACGATCTGGTCAAGGTCGCGGGAAGCCGCTGGATGCGGGCAGCGCAGGACCGATCGTTGTGGAAATCCTTGGGGGAGGCCTATACCCAGCAGTGGGCGTCGTACGGCTGAAATGATGATGATGATGATAAAATTGATAAGGTGAATGTGTAAAAACGCTTAATAACAAGAAAACAGTGATCTAATACAAAGAACAAAAAAATGGCAGAAGCCTGTATTATGTGAACTTGGATGAGTGAACTTATAAGAAATCTTAAGGGTGCGGTCACATCTGTCTAATGCCACGTGATAACACGCCGTATCTATATGGACGTGTTATAAGATAAGTGTGCTTCTGGTGCATACATTTACTATGAAAACCGAACACGTGACGACAGACGAATGTGATCGCACCTTAAGAGTTACATAAGTCCACATATAAACACAAAAAAAATTGTTTTTTGCCCACTCTCCTTTGTCAAAATACCCATTGTGGCACCCAAGTGTATGTTGTTAAAAATTTTCATGGTGGTACCAGTACCATAGAACTGTACAGTGCCACAATCTTTTCTGTTCCGGTGACAGCGGCGCTATGTACGTTTTCTTTTTTTTTGTAGCAATTTAACCGCCTATAATGTACTCGCCACATAACTTAGCACGTGTCAAGATCTAGAACTAAAACTATAACAGCATTATTACCAGGCTCATTTTTCCGACCGACCACTACGATCAGCGCCCTCAGACAAATGTCAAGTTATGTGGCGCCACTGACCTCTATTATTAATGGTAATAATAGAGGTCAGTGTATGGCGCGGACTCTAAATACTTCTAAGATCTTCAGCCGACAGCAGCGCTGGTTGGTGGTTGGACTTGGACATTAATTTGACATCAAAATGACATTTAAAACAAACGCTTTACAGTAACACAAGCTTTTCTGTTCCGGTGACAGAGGAGCCACTTGCAATACGAAATTATCTGTCAAAATGGACTGTCGTATGAAAACTGTTTTAGTTTCAAAGATAATCACCGGAACAGAAAAGCTTGTCGCACTATACACACAGTTTTAGGTCAATTTTGACTAAAAACAACAACTTAATACCTGTGAAATTAATTTTTACTACCTTTTTTCGTACCGAGTTTTACAAACCACACATTTCCACATCTAGAAATTGTTACAAATTGTTACACAAAATTAGCTGTCATTTGTATGGAGACAGCCCACAGATCACCTGTATGTAGCAAGCTATATACAGGCATCATACTGGAGACCCCCTTTTTAATATACTATAATCCACCTATATCTATGCAGGAGACAAGAAACTTGTATGTTGTACAGTTCCATGGCAGGAGACAGCCTATCCAGTGGTATAATAGAGATCAGTGTAGTGTAGAATAGTGATTACAATGATTACATGCTCTTTGGCTTACTCTATGTTATTGTTATTGTAGATTTCGCCAATCGCAAAAGGTTTTTTATTACTTATATTAATTTATTGATACGTGTTATTTTTTATCAACTTTTATCAAATTATTAACAAATGGATGAGCAAGGACGAGCCATTGTTTTGACAGGTGAACCCAATAAATATCGAAATAATTGCAAGTATCTCTTGATGTAACCTAACAGCTTTTTTATTTCACAGAATTCTCGAAAGAAACTAAGAAAGAAAAGTTATTCCGATATTTCTCAATTCTTTTAATTATACTGTTTCCACTGGCGCTAGTTTTATGTATTAAGGTAAGTTTTATCATTTTTTTTTTCAAATAGTGTAATTCTGTAATTACTTTAATTGCTTGCCAAGGACAAGGTTGATATGCAGAGTTGACTGCCAACCTTCACTAGTTGGAGGGACACCCGAAGAAGAAGATTATTTAATCGTTATAAAGCTAAAGAAACTAGCTAGTGCCTGCAACATCGTCCGCGTTGGATCAAAATATGTCTGAATCAGCCGCGAGACCGGTACCTGATCCAATTTTCTATGTCAAACCGTACTCGCGAAAACTTGACTGAATCAAATCGAGTTATGCAAATGATATGGATAAAGTATACCGCTGACTTCTTTAGTCCATATCTAACTACAATGTTACTTGAATTTCCCTTTATCTTTTCACTCTAACTGAAGACCTCGATTTTCTGCGACAGCGCCTAATTCTAGAAGTATCACAACACATTCATCATGCAGGAATACTATATTATCGTAATTCCACTCTGATATATTAATTACTATTGTAGGTTGTGTCTCAGTATAAGCGCGCTTTGATACTCCGATTCGGAAGAGTGAGGAAGGATAGTCCAGCTGGCCCTGGTATCGTGTGGGCAGTGCCGTGCACAGACCGAGTCCTATACGTCGACCTGAGGACGCGGTCCTTCAATCTGCCGCAACAAGAGGTTTTCAACACACTTTTATAAATTACTATTGTAGGTTGTAATACAATATAAGCACGTGGTGATTCTCCGGTTTGGAAGAGTAAGGAGGGATAATTATAAACAAGAGTAACGGGACTCAACGCGACATTTATTATGAAGTATATACATATTATTATGTACTTACAGCTTGACGTTTCGGCTGTGTTGCTACAGCCGTGGTCACAAGCAGACTGGGGCGGTGCACGGCGACGTCTGTTCGGGCGGGCTTGTGCGGGCTTGGGCGGGCTTGGGCGGGCTTGGGCGAGTGAGGAGGGATAGTCCAGCTGACCCTGGCATCGTGTGGGCAGTGCCATAGAGTACTATATAATAATATGCAAGGCAGTGCATGGCACTGACTTCAACCTGCCGAAACAAGAGGTGTACAGTACAACACAATTTTATATATTACTAGCTTTTGCCCGCGACTTCATTCGCGTGATAAAGATAGCTGTGCGTTTATTTTAAAAGTTACGGACGGATTACCAATATAAGTATCAAAAGCTATCTACTCTCCACAAATGGTGTCTTCACCTTCAACCTAAATGGAAATTCCTTTACATACTGTAACACCTTGTAGCACCCTTTATAATGGTAATTTTCCAAAACGCTTTCTTAGTGCCCACCTACACCATGGAAGGAATCTACTCTCCAAAAATGGTGCCTCTGCCTTCAGCCCTATTCAAATCCCCATATAAACTGGAACACCCTGTAGCATCCTGTATAACGGGAATTTTCCAAAACCATTTCTTAATACTCACCTGCACGCAGCTAATTGGCTAAGAAACCTGAATGTTGACATATAATAATTATGTATCCGCCTATTCAAAATGACCGCCATACGATTAATATATAATACTCACCTACACCATGAAAGGTATCTACCCTCCAAAAATGGTGTCTCTACCTTCCGCCCTATATAAATCCCCATACAAAGTGGAACACACTGTAGCACCTTGTATAACGGGAATTTTCTAAAATCCTTTCATAGTGCTCACCTACACCATGAGAGGTATCTACCTTCCAAAAATGGTGTCTCTACCTTCAGCCCTATACAAGTCCCCATACAAACTGGAACACCCTGTTGCACCCTGTATAACGTGAATTATCCTAAACCCATTCTTAGTGCTCACATACATTATAAAAGAAATCTACCCTCCAAAAATGGTGTACCTATCTTCAGCCCTATACAAATTCCCATACAAACTGGAACACCCTGTAGCACCCTGTATATCGGGAATTTTTCAAAACCTTTTTTTAGTGCACACCTACACCATGAAAGGTATCTACCCTCCAACTATGGTGTCTCTACCTTGAGCCCTATACAAATCCCCATACAAACTGGAACATCCTGTAACACCCTGTATAATGGTAATTTTCTAAAACCCTTTCTTAGTGCTCATATACATTATAAAATGAATCTACCCTCCAAAAATGGTGTATCTATCTTTAGCCCTATACAAATCCCCATACAAACTGGAACACCCTGGAGCACCCTGTATATCGGGAATTTTCCAAAAAAAAATCCAATGTGACGGCGCGCGGAGCGGTCATCTGTCATAGTAAAGGGGTCGTGTCATGAAAGAGGTTGAAAAACACTGTACTAGTAGAACCTCGTGGAAGTTTTCTTCTAAGAGTTTCTACTTTAAGGTGAAGTACCTACTGTTTGGAATTGCCTGAAAAATCAATCGGTTTGACTGTACGTTGACTTGAGTATGCGATCTTTTGGCCATGTCCCGATTAAGCTTGCAGTGAGCGGCTGACAGTCCGCTAACTGACTCTGAGCGGCGGCGCCGGGGCGTAATGATGGGCGTACTGAGCCGCAGGCCTCAAGCATCGTTCGCTGTGAGCCAGCCACTCACTGAATAGTAGGGTAGCCCTAGAACTAGATGCTAAATGTGAAGTAAGTCGAGCGTCGTAGGGACTTATTACATTTTGAAGATTAGATAACAAGAAGAAAGAAGGTTATATGATAAAGCATTTTCAGCGGTGGAGGGGGGAGGAGAGTACGGATTTTCAAAATTGTAAACAAACAGAAACATATCAGACTAAGATAAGGTAGGTAAATTACATGCTAAAAGGTGTGTATTTCGAAAATCTGACTACTTATTTGTGTTTAAAAAATAAAAAATATAAAAAAATCATCAAAAACATCACCTCACCGTCTTTGAGCGCTTTCGAAAACATTCAAGATTAACGGAAAATCTGCTGATTTCTATTTTCTTTTCTATGGCTTTTTTTCGACTCTTGATAAAGGGCTTATCTATTACAATTTTATTACATATTATGGTAGAGATACAAAACTTGATGTAAGATATCTCATCATATTATGTTAATTCGCCGCTCTTGAGTAAATTCATAAATCCCCTCTTGGGCTACTATAAGTAATACGGCCCGCATTAGCACGCACGCCCCAGTTGTTACTGAAACTAACTTTTTTATTGGCGAACAAAAAACAGCAAGAATAAAATGACTGAATTGTGGGTACTTAATTGAGATGTTTTTTTTTATCTTTATAATGATCGGTCGCTGTAAATGGGCGTCTTTTTTGCGCTCTACGATACTTTTACCAAATAAAAAATTTGATTTCAGATTCTTTCAAAGGATTCAGTGACTGTCATTGTGGATGCTGTTGTTTACTTCCATGTCCAAAAGCCATTGCTCTGCGTACTCAATGTTGAAAATTATCTGTTAGTATTCCTTTGTACATAATTAAATTTCTTGCTCTCAGTATTATACAAAGAAGACAAAAAAATTTGGATTTCACCCATATCGAATTAGAAAAATGTTATAAATACATAATATGGATATAGTTTGGCACACTTTGGTATTTGTAGTAAATGTTTATTGTATTATTATAAAAAACCAGCAAATATCCACCTGAAGAAACACAAAAGAAAACATTAAAATAGGTCTAGCCGTTTAGCAGGAGTTCAATTACATACACACGCACAGAAGAAATATATATAAAGCTATAATTATATAGTACTAGCTTTCGCGCGGCTTCGCCCGCGTGGACTACACTACGTTATCCCGCGGGAATGTGATATTTTCCGGCCTATATTCCTCTCCAGGCTACAAAGTATCTGTTTCCCAAATTTTAGCCAAATCTGTTCAGCTGTTTTGGTGTGATTGAATAACAGACATCTAAACTTTTACATTTAGGCAGGCGTACCGGTTTTGGCCACTTTAAGGATTTTTTCACTTTTAACCGCTTAGTGCTTAATGATCTTAAGTATTTTAGAGAAAATTTATAATGTAGAGTTATAGATAATTTATCCACCTTTAAGGGTACAATCTACAAAGTAAAAAAAATCAATAGTTTTTTTTATTTAGAACAAATTCTGCGGAGGGGGCCAAATACACCGTTTGCATTGGTTTTGGCCACTTTCATAAAATTACTATATTTATAAGTTGAGTTTATGCTTAATTGATGTCTTATTAGAGTTCTGGACTAAAACACTACAACAAATAGTATTTCAATCACAGCTAGCTCCTTACTACAATTTTATAAGTATACCTTTATCACTTGATTAAAAGAAAATTAGCGGATTGAGGCTAGTGTAGGCTAGTGCCTACACTAGCCTCAATCCGCTAATTTTCTAGTACGTTAGCTAACAAAAGTGAGTTGTGAGTCTTTTAAAATAAATGAACTTTATGATAGGTTGGAAACTTTCTACTAATGCCAAAGTGGCCAAAGGTGGCACAATGCTAAAATTTCTAGCCCCACTTTTGGTCACTTATTTTTTCCCAACTTTTTGTAAGAACAGTGAAAAAACAACACTTAATCCATCTAGAAGAAACATATTCCAATATGATATAAAATATTAAATAACCATAAAATAATTTTATTGTAGAAAAAAAATGATTTTACAAAACCTTTACCCTTAACATTTTGATTAAGAATTTTACAAAATGTTAACTTTGAAACATAACACGTGTTTATTTCTAAATTATCGTACTACATAAAAAAAGCTAAGTGCTGTAATTATTAACTAAAAGTCCAATCTTTTATTCGCCATTAATAAATATAAGCAATAATTATTTAATTTCTATTTATATAACTTTAAAGTGAAAAGTGACCAAAACCGGTACAGTGGCCAAAACCGGTACGCCTGCCCTACTTCGTATTAGTAGGATTAAATCAAGAGTGCGCGCCATGCAGACAAGTCTGCTCGCGGTCTAATTCGAATACTAATATTTACCATTATTATGCTTATAACAAAAAAAATTTGGTACTGTAACTAGCGCCAAAAACGCCCTAGTCGCGCGCAGAGTTATCTGACACGCACACTATTTTCGTGTATTATAATGAGCGATTTTCTGAGAGGCCATTTAAAAAAAAAAACTTCCAATTGCTTCACTAGATGGCGTTGAATAAGTATGTACATGTCTATGGTATATTTTGGTATGAAACATATTTAAATTAATTACTTTTTAAAAACCCAAGGGAAACTAATAATATATTAAATAAGTACTACTGTGAGGAACGGAAACGAAATAGGTAAATTTAAAGATTTAGGTAAATAAATAACATCTGTCTGACGTTCCGTTTTACGTAAAAAAGTCGCGTCAAAGTAAAATTTATAACGTTCCGTTCCTTCTAACTGCATAGGTGGGACAGCGCCATCTAGTGGCTGAGCTTTCAGAAAATCGCCCATTATTTATTTCATCGTTCTAGTATCATGTGTTTATAACAGAGAAGACAGCTACGTAATATAGTCTCTTTTACAGTGATGCTACGGAGTTAATAGCTGTTTCTGTTCTGAGAAACATAATGGGCCAGTACACATTGACGGAATTACTGTCGCACCGAATGAACATCAGTCAGATGGCGAGACAGGAAATAGATAACGTGACCAAGGAATGGGGCATTGAAACTGAACGGATCGAAATGTAATTAGCAGATAAAATAAAAAGAAGTAGTTCCATAATAGTAGATTGTACAACAAGTGCATAAAAAGTATCATTTTACCCGAGACCTATATCCACCCGAGCCGTAGGCGAGGGTTGATAGTCAAGTCGAGGGTAAAATGGGTTTTATGTACGAGTAACTCTGCTTTTCACTTCGAATGTGAGGAAAATAAATAGCAATTTTGCAAAAAAGAAAAAATAAAGACTTTGCCATATTGGCGGGAAGACTTTCTTTTTCTTTTCTTTTTTATACGTGGCAGTGGCAGCAAAGTGACTTTAGCATAGATCGTAATCCATAATGCTCTTGAAATACTTATTTCTTAGGAAATTCATCAATTTTGCCTAGTTTTATTAATTTAGTTATTTAATATGGATTATATATACAAAATTGAAGAAACAGAATGGAATAACAAGTTTATTTAACGAAGTTTAATTGCGTGTGTGACTGTTTACCTGACGACTTTTGTCTTAGAGTCTGAGACTTAGACGAAGATTTTACTTTATGCACTGGAGCATAAAAACAATTTTATGCAGCCTATACCCAACACAAACACGAACTTTACTAGTATGAGAAGTGAAAAAGTTTTTTAATCTACAATGATGGTAGCGCTTAGTTTTAACACACCTGATGTTATATGATGATAAGGCAGATGGTAGAGGCGAGCTACTCTCGAAATCCTCAACCACTGAGAAACTGGCTATCTTATCTCTAACTGCCGCAACACAACAATGCTTGACAATTATTATAATGGCAACAGACTCAGATAATATAGCGGTAACTAGAAGGGTCTAAATAAGTCGGTAGCACCAACCATACGGAATATAATATACGAACTCCCATTAGAATATCAGTGCGGTGTACCACTCAACCAGACAAAGACGGTAAAGCTTTAAACATTTAACTGTTTGGTTTCACAGCACACTGTTTATCATTCATCACACATTTACAAAATCTATGTTTTAACTAGTTCTGAAGAAAAGCGTTTATTTTTCAATATCACAGTTCGTGAAAAAATTATAAAATGCAACGACCGAATCCTTGTTAGTAATACGAACACTGTTCTTCACTGTTTTAGAAAAGATGTCATCTTACCGTTTGAGCTTCAAAAAGCGATGGCAGCTGAAGCTGAAGGCACTCGTATAGCTAAAGCGAAGATTATAGAAGCAGAAGGCGAAATAAAGGCGGCACAGAACCTCAGAGACGCGTCTAGAATAATGGCGGACAACCCTCAAATAATGCTTGTAAGCAAAAATACATAACAAAATCGAAAATCTTTGAACCAAAATATCAGAGATTATTTAAATAAACGTTTAAAATTGATATTTTATTGTCTATTTCGCAGCTATAACTGGTTTAATTATTCATTAAAATCACCATCGATTCTTTTAACTAAACGGCGGCGGGCGCCCCGTTCCAAAATACGGTCAACAGCCTTTATGATTTTTATACGCATACGGCTTGTATTGAAAAAGTCTAATCTATTTACTTTTTTCATTGATGGCTCCCTTCAGTATTAAAAAAAATCCTTTTGTCCCTGGTATACCTTTTCTCGGGCACTGCCGTGGCATATTATGACAATAAGTAAAAATTTATTATTTATAAGTATTATCTCTTAAATTAACTAATGTTTACTCATTTTTTTCAGCTAAGATATTTACAAACACTGAACTACATCGCGGCGCAGCAAAAGACATCAATTGTATTCCCATTCCCTCTCGAGCTGCCAGAGCCTCTGAGTAATCCGAACAACTAGAATATTCGTTTTACGGATACGTCCGGAACATTCTTCCGTCGCTGAAATTTGACAGGATTGTAGAGTTGTTCTGATTCAGGTTGTGCAAGAATCCAACAATATTTATAACGACAAGTTAGCCATTTTTGCCGTACCGTGAGCGCGTGAAAATCGCTTCTTATTTTTTTTTTGAAAATATTTCCTTAGCCTCATTACTTTCTGTATGCGTACGTATTACTAGGTAGAATAAGTTTATAAAGGAATTCAAAAACATTTCTAATAGAAGTTGAAATTTTAACATAAACGTGAAAACGTAAAATTGCTTATAATTTCTTTGTTATTGTTTCCTTATAGAGCAAGAGCCCGTGAACCCCAGACCTTCGTTATTTTATCAAAGTTGAAAGTTTGTCAGAGCATGCTCCCAACACTGGTAAGAACGATGGACCATCATGAAGTTAAACGGTACTGTAAAAGGTGTGTAAAATACCAACCCAAATTCATCAAATAAACAAGGGTAATTTTTTGATATTTCCTTCAGAATATTATTAAAAATCACGTGCACCCAAGGTGTTTACAGTTTTTCACACCTTTGTAGGTCGTGCCATTCACATTAGGTCTTCTCGCTTGGATTTGCGGTCTTCATGTGAAGGTATTCAGATTTCTCCCGATTGATTCTGAGACCTACTTGCTTTCCTTCCTCCTCTAGGATCTGCGCCATACATGTGACCTCTTCCTTTCTCTGTCCAAGTATTGCAAGATCACCAGCATACCCTATGATTTTGTGTTTTCTATTCAACTCTACTCCTCCGTCAATCAGTAAAACACTTCGGATGACGTATTCGAGAGCCAGGTTAAACAAAATAGGTGACAGAGCATTTCCTTGCTTCAGTCCAGTCAACTCCACGGTCAGAAAACCGCCAACTCTTACTCGCATTTTGTTAAGAGTTCGTGGCTGTTCTGATGAGTTTGACAAGCTTGACCGGCATCTGAAAGGATGTTAAAATCTGATAAAGCACTTCTCGGTCAATACTGCCAAATGCTTTTGTGAAGTCCACAAACAGACAATGAACGCTTTGGGCAAACTCCCAACGTTTTTCCATAATCTGTTTCAGTAGAAACATCTGATCTACTGTGCTGCGTTTTTTGCGGAATGCACACTGGTAGTCACCAAGTATTTCCTCAACGTATGATTCGAGACGGCCCAGGAGCACGTATGAGAGTACTTTGTAGGCAGTTGGGAGAAGCGCAATCCCTCTATAGTTTTCGCAACTTCTTTCTACTTCCCTTCTTGTGTTTAGGGCAGATGATGCCAACGTTCCTCTTCTTCCCAAATCCTGCAGATCATTTCGTGCAATCGGGATTGCAATGCTTTGCCTCCATATTTCCACAATTCTCCCGCTATGTTATCTATGCCTGAGGACGTGTAGTTTTTAAGCCTTAAGATAGCCTTGCGTACGTCATCGAACGTTGGCGACGTTAAACTAAAGAAACATAGGGCAGGCGTACCGGTTTTGGCCACTTTAAGGATTTTTTCACTTTCAAACGCTTAGTGCTTAATGATCTTAAGTCTTTAAGAAAAAAATTATATCTAGAATTATAGAGAATTTATCGACCTTTAAGGGTACAATTTACAAAGTAAAAAAAAATCAATAGTTTTTTTTATATAAAACAAAATCTGCAGGGAGGGCCAAATGTACCGGTTTTGGCCATTTTGCATTGGTTTTGGCCACATCGTTTGCATTGGTTTTGGCCACTTTCATAAAATTACTATATTTAGAAGTTGAGTTTATGCTTAATTGATGTCTTATTAGAGTTCTGGACTAAAACACTACATGAAATAGTTTTTCAATCCCAGCTAGCTCCTGACTACAATTTTATAAGTATACCTTTATCACTTGATTAGAAGAAAATTAGCGGATTTAGGCTAGTGTTGTAGGCAATAGCGTCAATTCGCTAATTTAGGTATTTAGGCAATAAAACAATAGTGCCAGTTGAAACATAACATTCGTCACCTTTGACATCAGAAACACGTCGATGTCATGTTTGGATGAGATAAGTGTCACTTAACTTTAAGGGACACTTGAATTTGATGTTGTCTTCTACCTCTAAAATCAGTCAATGTCACGTTCAGTGAGGGGCACTTATCCATGACGGTGTCTTCTACCTTTTTTGACATCAGCAACACGTCAACGTCACGTTTAGTTAAGATAAGAGTTATCTTTCTTTGAAGGACACTTAACTTTAAGAAGCACTTAACCACTATGGTGGTTTGTATCGCTGTTGTTAATATGAGTGTCACTTAACTTTATGGGACACTTAACTACTATGGTAGTTTCCATCTTTGACATCAAAACACGCCGATTTCACGTTAATATGAGTGTCACTTAACTTAAAGGGGCACTTAACTACGATGGTGGTTTCGATCTTTGACATCAAAACATGCCGATTTCACGTTAATATGAGTGTCACTTAACTTTAAGGGGCACTTAACTACGATGGTGGTTTCTATATTTGACATCAAAACACGTCGATTTCACGTTAACATGAGTGTCACTTAACTTTAAGGGGTACTTAACTACGATAATGGTTTCCATCTTTGACATCAAAACACACCGATTTCACGTTAATATGAGTGTCACTTAACTTTAAGAGGCACTTAACTTTAAGGGGCATTTAACTACTATGGTGGTCTCCATCTTTGACATCAAAACACGCCGATTTCACGTTATATGAGTGTCACTTAACTTTAAGGGGCACTTAACTACGATGGTAGTTTCTATACTTGACATCAAAACACGCCGAATTCACGTTAATATGAGTGTCACTTAACTTTAAGGGGCACTTAACTTAAAGGGGCACTTAATTTTAAGGGGCATTTAACTACTATGGTGGTTTCCATCTTTGAAATCAAAACACGCCGATTTCACGTTCAGTTGAGTGTTACTTAATACCCAGCCTTAATTGGCACTCGACCACGAGTAAAAATTTCAACTGTCGTCTGTCTAGCTGTCACGGTTCATGAAATACAGCCTGGTGACAGACAGACAGACAGACGGACAGCGCCGTTTTAGTAATTGGGTCCCGTTTTTACCCTTTGGGTACGGAACCCTAAAAAGAAGCGGAGTGAGGAAACCTAGCAGAGAAGCGGCTAGAGAGAGCCAAGCGGGGCAAGCATCCTGACTCCACTTATCCACTCGACACGCTCGCTCCACTTCCTCTACCGTGTCACTATAAAGAGCGGAGATTTATATCACTTTTTAAGTGAAAAGTGGCCCTAACAAATACTAATGATTCCGAAGCAGAAACAGTGTGCGACTCCGCTCTGCATTGCTGACCCACTCCGCTCCACTACCGCGACAGCGGACAACCCAAACATTATTAATTTAAAAGTTTAGTGAGTTGTGAGTCTTTTATAATAAATGAGCTTGAAAAGTTGGATACTTCCTACTAATGCCAAAGTGGCCAAAGGTGGCACAATGCTAAAATTTCCAGCACCACTTTTGGCCACTTATTGTTTTCCAACTTTTTGTGAGAACAGTGAGAAAACAACACTTAATCCATCTAGAAGAAACATATTCTAATGTGATATAAAATATTAAATAACCATAAAATAATTTTATTGTAGAAAAAAAAATGATTTTTCAAAACCTTTACTCTTAACATTTTGCTTAAGAATTTTACAAACTGTTAACTTTGAAACATAACATGGTGTTTATTTCTAAAATATCGTACTACGTAAAAAAAGCTAAGTGCTGTAATTATTAACTAAAAGTCCAATCATTTATTCGCCATTAATAAATATAAGCAATAGTTTTTTAATTCCTATATAAATAACTTTAAAGTGAAAAGTGACCAAAACCGGTACAGTGGCCAATACCGGTACGCCTGCCCTACTTAGCGATAGTAAGAAATATTTTTGGATTCTTTCATATACTCATTCTAACTAGTAATACGTAATTATCCAGAAAATAATGAGACTAAGGAAACATTCACAAAAAAATTTGAAACGAATTTCGCGTGAAAATCGCTTCTCACGGTACGTCAAAAATGGCTATCTTGCTGTAAAAAATATTGTTGAATTCTTGCACATCCTGAGTCAGCATGCCTTACAGTAGGTACTCTACAACCTGCCTAATTTTAGAGACGGGAGAATTTTCCGTATAATATAATTACATAAGCCCCGTTGATCGGCCGAGGCCATTAAAATGAAGCGTTCACGAAATATCTGATTATAGAGGCAAAATATTGGGTTTACTTCTACAATAAAGATGGTAAAATATAAAAGATACATTTCCACCGCTTTTGTCAACGTGTTTTCCAGTCTCTCCTCTTCCACTCCATTGTTTGTATTGGTGACGGTTTTAGTTAGTGATGTATGGTATTAAAAAGCTAGTTAATAGATTTCTGTTTTATTCATTTTATTATAATTATTATATTTCTTAAGTTTTTACTTTTTTGCATTCACAATGCAATTTTTATAATTGAAAAAATGGAAAATGAAGTATTTTGAAAAAATCGACCCGTCTCACAACCATATAGGTATTATATTTCTTACTTATTTATATAAAAAGTAAGCGCATTGATTATTTTAATGGTTTAAAAATCGGTACATAGTGAATTTGGTTATTACTTATAGAGGAAAAGCCAACTAAACAGATCATAAAAGTTTACCTAGGTAGGTATCGTTTCGTTGGTAAAGTTATGGATAGATGCTAGGGATAGATGTATATTTTTTTTCTGCCTAGTACAGTCACGAGCAATTAATATGTAAACAACATAGAACAAAATATTGAACAACTTTTGTGGCATTGATAGTTTTATTTCGGAATGCTTTAATGTGACAAAGTTCTATACATATTATTGCTCGTAGCTGTACAACGTCTATGCAAACGATAATGGCGGGGGCAGCAGCAAGCATCTGACTAAAATTTTCTTTTGTGGGACAACATTATAAGAAAATTTTAGTATTCTCATAGACGAGACGAACATGTACATTTAATATTAATAATACAATCCCCGTATTCCGTATATTTTCCCTCTATTCCTGGTTGCCACCACCTCGATCGCCACCACTGGTGGCAATACGGTTTTTTTCCTGATTGCCGCCCAGTGGTGGCAATGAGGAATATTCTTCCAGATCGCCACCACTCAATAAAAAATCAGAATTACTTCACATTTTTAAAGCGATTATTACAATATCACAAGTAATTCAGCAAGACCTGATTAATCATAAAAGATTTTATTTCCATATGTCCCTACTATAATATAGTAAGTAGACTGGGGTGTGTAATATATGATCTTCTTCTATACCTATAATAAAATCGTAAGCCCAAAAAAGTCTGTACATTGAATATATTCGGAAAAAAACCAACCAGGGCGACTTAAAATCAGAAACTGAACATTTTAGAAATTTTTTTAAGTTTTTTGTTTGTCTGTCTGTCTGTTTGTTTGTTTGTCTGTCTGTACGCTAATCACGCCAAAACCACTAAACGGATTTTGATGAAACTTTTTTTGTTATACAGCTATTGGTCCTCGCCAACATATAGGCTATAATTTATTTTGAAGATCGCAATATCTGATGTGGAACCATAGCAGTCCAGCTAAACTATGAGAGATATAAAAAAAACATCTTAAGGAAAATTTGTTAATCGTGATAAGCATTTTTTATTGACATACACATTTTGAAGGTCTGGTACAACTGATGTGGAACCCTAACAGCCAGGTTAAACTATAAGAGATACAAACATAACATTTTAAGAGAAATTTTTCAGCGTGATAAGTATTTTCTTTTAACATACCTACAATCTACTTATACTAATATTGTAAATGTAAATAAATAAATATTTTCTTACAATCACACCAATTATCTAAGCCCGTAGTTAATTTCTTAAGACTGTGTCTACGTGAACTTGATAACGAATTAATAATATATACATTTTTTTTTCTTATTTAATACGGTGTAGAACTTAGCCTTCATCACATCACACCTGATGTTAAGTGGTGATAAGGCTGAAGGTGGAAGCGCACTACTCCCGGAATCCTCACTGAGGAACTGGCTATCTTATCTTTAACTGCCGGAACACAATAATGCTGAAAACATCATTGTTATGGCGTCAGACTTAGATAAGATGGTGGTAGCTAGCCAGGCGGACTAAGAACAAGTCCTACCACCAACCAAACCAAATACAATATGTACCCCCGCTGGGAATAGAACCCGGGACCTCTGGGTCTGAAGTCGGTGGTGTGAACCACTAGACCACAGAGGCGGTTAGAACGTATATACTTTTTGATTGTAAATACATACTTAATATACATAGAAAACACCCAGACCAAGACAAATAGACATGTTCATGCACACAAATATTTGTCTTGTTCGGGAATCGAACCCGAGACCTCTGGCGCAGAAGGCAGGTAGTTTACCCCTGCACCAAATCGGTCGTCATCGTGAAAGTATGTTTGTTTGTATGCCCGTCTTTCACGTCAAAACGGAGCAACGGATCGAAGTGTTTTTTAGTATGTGGGTAGTTTAGGAGCTAGAGAGTGACAAAGGCTAATTTATATCCGGAAGGATAGTTCTGTACTTACTAATGTATATTAAATAAATAAATAATATAATCTATATCTATACATATAATAAAACAGAAACGGAAAAAAGTCTGTACCTACATTAAATATTTTTAAGAAATAATTACTGCTATGTGATGTGCACAGGATAGATATTGAAATTTTTGTCTGTTTGTCTGTTTGTTTGTTCACTTTTCACGCAAAAACTACTGAACGGATTTTTACCGAATTTTGTGTAGTGATAGCTTATATATTATTTATATATGTTGACCCTGGTTATATTTTTATTGCGGGAAGATTTCTTGATATCTTAAAAAACGTTGAACAAACTTATATTTGCTGGCGTATGCAGTCATTTTGTATGAAATGAACTACAAATATAAGTTTTTAATAGTTTTTATCTGTGATGTGATATAACTTTAAATTACCTGTTTTCGGATTTTAATGAAAGATCTTAAGTTCTTGCCAAATTTCATGATTATTAGTCAACAGGAAGTACCCTATAGATTTTGATTACCTTGCGAGGGTCAAAATATACGGCGCATAAACGGCTGTATATTTTGATTGTTGACTTAGAAGTTTGATTTTTTCACAGCTTTAAGGAATGGCAGACTTGAGCATTTAATTTAATATTGATTTCAGCTTGATACCTCCACGGGTTCCTGAGAAAAAGGTTTTTTTTTATATTTTATTGGCTTGCTCTTGGCTTCACACTAAACCTTAGGCAAAGAATACTATAATATTACTACGTACCTTAGGGTTGAGAAGAAACCTAAGATGGGGCGAGCTTACCCAGAAGCAGCCTATTCACTCTGGATTTAAAAGTTGTGGGGTTGTAGTTACTCGGGAAAACGGACGCAGGCAGGGCATTCAGTTCATTGGCGGTGCGCATCACAAAGGAAGAATAAATTGCGTAGTATGTATACGCAATAGTCATGGCGGAATGAGCTCATGCAGTTCAGAAGCACACTTTTCGGAGTACAGCCTGTAAAATATCAACAAGCAAGCCACTTTACGTCGATGGGTTAGACTATGGAGCTTGGTTTTTACCACCGATTAGTTTTCTGGCTTTGCGTTTCACTGAGTTAAGTAGGTACAGCTAACTGGTATATAGCTGACTGAACCATCCCAGAGGTGAGAGCAATACTCCATGCATGACCGGACTTGCGCTTTGTAAAGAGTCAAAAGCTGGCCCCGGCGTGAAGTATCGTTTTTTCAGGATACCCAGCTTTTTCGCCGCAGCTTGAGCCTTGCACTCAATATTGTCGCCGAAGTTAAGGTCCGATGTTAACTTCATACCTAGAAGATCTATGTTGTCGGTAACTGATACAGGTTGTACCACGGAAAGTAGGAGTTGAGGTAAAAGGACGGACTCCTTTTTGCGGTAAAAAGACACGCCTGTGTTATGGTGGCATTTAAATTTACCATATTATCGTCACATGGCATAACCCTAGGGCATAGCAAAATTTGTATCGCGGCTGTAACCACGTCACATGTCTAAGTTTGATTTTATTGAAACTGTTGCCCTTATGGTAGCTCTTATGTTTTTTTTTATTAGTTCCTCCTGAACGGGCGTAATGCACCAACGTAACCACATGAATGAAGTTTGCGAATTTCATTTGTTAAGGCGCCAAATGTATTTTTTTTTACTATCACGCAATTTTGCCCGTTAAAGGGAAAGAGTTTGCTTGCTCTACCATGGCCTCCGAAAGAACGGACTTTTCCCCACTGCTAGCTTTTGCGCTGGATAATTAATTAACTTTCTGTGACGGTGCTGTCGTCAACATAGGTACCCAACAATTCCGAGCTTCTTGATAGACGGACAGATCTATGAGGGTTCAACTATGTTCATGCAGCATATTTTAACAACATACCTACCATGTTCATACCCTAACCTACGTGTTCAATATTCTTCAGACCCTTTTAGTAGAGAATATGACTTCAAAATTCACTACACCGCGCGTACGAAGTCGCGGGCAACAGCTAGTATAACAATATTTCGTATAATACTCACAAAATATAACAACACATTACATAAAATCATTTCATATAACGTTCATTTTGTATAATCAACGAATGATATAAATTCAAAATATATAATTTTAAACCGTATAATGAACATTTGATATAAAAACGTTTCATATAATAAACATTTACTATAACACTTACATTGTATAATATTTAAAACACATAATGGTTATGTAACATAACATCATTTCATATAACGTTCATTTAGTATACCTAATCAACGAATAACTATTTCTGGCGCTTCGCCGGCCGCTACCGCGGCACGCTCGCTTCGCTCGCTCGGTTCACGCTTTGTTTTGTTCACAGTTCTAACCTAACCTAACCTAAGTATTATTAATTGTTTTGTCACGGTTGTGGCTTTTTATGGCGGGGGCTTCACCCCCCGAGCCCCCCTTTCGAGCGCGCTGTACCCCCCGTGCCCCCTGCTCCTTTGCCTACACTATACATTTAATTGACTAAATTGATGATTATATAAAACAAAATTATATCAAATGAAATTATTACATATGATGATTATATGAAATAAAATTATAATTCAAATGACCGTTATAGCAAATGAGTTTTATATAAAATATTTTTATATAAAATGAGCGTTATGTTAAATGATATTATATAAAATGATGATTATATAAAATAAACATTATGCAAAATGAAATTAGTTGAAGTGTTGTTATTATGAAATACGTTTATTATGTCATATGAACGTTATTGAAATGAAATTATACCAAATGAAATTATATCATTCATTACGCACCCAGTAGACTGTGCTACTAGTAGCGATACGATTAATAAAAAAAAATCCAACTATCCCTACCTTCCGGCCTAGCATGAGCGGCTTTTATCGACTATTGACGCATGGTAAGAGCATAATTTTATCTTGCTTACACCTTAGTGGGGTAAGCAAGACAGCATGGCGTGATATATCATATCGCGTGATATAATGATGGTCATGCTAGGCAGGCAGGTGCGTATCAGTAGGGATATATGGAAAAAATATTTTCATGTACCCCAACCGGTAGCGACAGTTGAAAAAATGTCCAAAGTATCCCTACCAGGGGAGATACAATTAAATTAACCAATATTTAATCAATCAATCATAATGTCAACTTAAAGGTTATTTTTAATTATTTCTCAAAATGGAAAAAGAAGTAAGTATTTTATAAAAAAATCGACCCGTCTCACAACCAGCTCCTAGGGGATTTTTTTCTAAAATACTTCATTTTCCATTTTTCAATAATAAAAATTGTGTTGCGAACTTCAACAACTACAACTAGGTGATATTGTTGATCGAAGGTTGTGAATGCAAAAAAGTAAAATAATTTCTCAAAATTTAATTATTAGTCTTCGCATGTATGTACCTACTTCTCATCGTTGGAGACTTATTTAATTTTCTTAAAAAGTTGTTTGAGATTAAATGTGAATGTGAATTATGAATTATGAATAATTAGTCCTGTAAATGTTTTTTTTCCTTCTGCAAGTGTTTTTTTTAACATTGACCGTCTTAACGTAGACTCCTTGCCAGCAAATTAAAAAAAAGCAAACCCATGCCATGTCTGATGAACGCCATCTGTTGAGTTTTTTGGAACTAACTTTTTTCTTTTTTCATCATCTGTCAGCAAATCCCTCATTATAAAACGTACTTTAGAACTAGAGTGTGTGTCAGATAACTCTGCACGTGACTGGCGCGTTTTTGGCGCTAGTTACAGTGCATTTTTTTTGTTCAATGTTATAGAAAAGATTAGTATTCGATTTTTACCGCGCGCAGACTTATCTGACGAGCACTCTGTGTTATTGTTGATCGAAGGGTGGCAACCACGAATAGAGGATATTTTCAACGTTAAGTATATGTTTTTTAATAATAGTAGACACAAGAAAAAAAATTGCGATCATTTTGGTATTATTATTTATTATGACTAAAATAATTATTAGAATTTAGAAGTTTGCGCGTGTTGGCGATCCTATTTTCTAAAGATAATGCTGAGTATATAGAATACTAGCGGCCGCCCGCGGTTTCACCCGCGTGGTTCCCGTTCCCGTGGGAATATCGGGATAAAAAGTACATATAAACCTTCCTCTTGAATCACTCTATCTATTAAAAAAAACGCATCAAAATCCGTTGCGTAGTTTCAAAGATTTAAGCATACAAAGGGACATAGGGAAAGAGAAAGCGACTTTGTTTTATACTATGTAGTGATAGTGATAAACACCTACGGCCTTCGAGCAACGCGGGTCTTCCGTTCCGAGACGGAAGGCCCGCGTTGCTCGAAGCCTACGGCCTTATTAATAAACAAAGAGTAAGTAGAAGTGCTCGTCAGATAAGTCTGCGCGCGGTAAAAATCAAATACTAATCTTTTCTATAACATTAGAACAAAAAAATGCATTGTAACTAGCGCCAAAAACGCGCCAGGCACGTGCAGAGTTATCTGACACACACTTTTACACCGTTTAACACCTCCCTTGCGGCAAAGAATATATACACTTAGCTTGCGGTCCCGGGCCAGCGCTCGTAGAGTAATCGAATTTAAAAATATTTCTATTCTATTTTGTCTATGATTGAATGAACGTTTTTGGTATGAATGAAAGGGGAATTTATATGGAATTTAGAACTTATCAAGCATTCTGTCAAAAAAGTTTCACGCCAAACAAAGCCTTACAAAACTAATAGCGATCTATCGACCGAGGAAGAGTCGACGCCCCGGGGCGTCGCGGGACTCTACGGAACACACGGTCGACGTCTCGGGGCGTCGCGGGTCCTTAAGGGCACGTACTTCCAAATTATCGAAATCAACCTATTTTTGATTCAAAAGTAAACAATCAAATATTCTTTATTATGAGCAGATAAAAATATAATGTTGAAGTTTCATAAACGATCTTGATTATTTTGTGGCTAGAAACACAATATTCGTATCGTAACTCGACAATAAAAAAAATCAAAAACAAACAAAAAAACAAAAGAAAATCTTCATTAAGTATTTTTATATTTTTTTGGTTTTATACTTAGATTATTAATCTCTAATTCACGAATAATAATAGGTCTTTACCTATGAAATTGCCGTTTTCTATGGGGAAATTGTAGGAAGTTGGAATCGGCATACAAAGATATTTGGGGGTTTCTTGGACATGTGAACTCCGAATTCAACGAAACTATCGAGATATGATCAGACAAAATTATTCTAACTAGTTATTGCCTATAATCACTTTGGACTGTCTTAGAATAAAAAAAATACTGTTCAAAGCTGTCAAATTGACGACAACCAAAGAGCGGTACTTTGAAGCAGTTATAAGAAATTTGGACGCGTGTTTAATTATTATTTTCTTAGATGTTTAACATGACGACATACTCTATTTTCGAAACTGACTATTAATTTTGATATATTGATATTAATTAAAAAATTAGAGACCAATAAACATGTGAGAAAAAGACGGCAATTTCATATGTAAAGACCTATTATATAGAAAAATAGGTAAGTAATGACATTTTGTAGACTATTCTCAGGCTACTTTTTCAAAAAGTGAATTTATGCTCAAAATAACAACAAAAACATTGAAAAAATGAAAAAGTGAGGTTATTTTCATTACTCTTCACACGTAAGGAAAAAGACAAAGACAGAGTTTTTGGAAGACCCTGCCCTTAAAGGTGAGGTAGAGGTCCACTGACCTCTAGAGGTCAGTGAGCATGCCTCTAGCGGCCTTATTAATAAACTAGCGGCCGCCCGCGGTTTCACCCGCGTGTTTCCCGTTTCCGTGGGAATATCGGGATAAAAAGTACCCTATGTGTTATTCCAGACCCAGATCCTTTCAATAGTTTTTGCGTGAAAAAGTAACAAACATCCATACATCCATACCCACAAACTTTCGCATTGATAATAAACTACACGACGCTAACCCGAAGGAATGTGATATTTTTCCGGGATAAAAAGTAGCCTAAGTTACTCCTTATTACATTAGCTACCTGCCAGTGAAAGTCCCGTCAAAATCGGTCCAGCCGTTTCAAAGATTAGCCGGAACAAACAGACAGACAGACAGACAGACAAAAATTGAAAAAAATTTCATTTAGGTATGTGTACCGTATATATAATCATATGCATGTAGTAAAAAGCGTTTATTTTAATGTTACAAACAGACACTCCAATTTTATTTATTTGTATAGATGACGAGTAATGGTCGGTACACTCGGGTACACACGCAGCGACTTTGATCGATGGCGACTCGCTGGCGACTTATGATTACTATTGATCAAATATGTCGCCATCGATTAAAGTCGCTGCGTGTGGACGGGCCATAGCAAACTTTTTGGTTAAACTAGGTGTAAACCAGTATAAATAAGTTTATGTTGTAAACACTTATGGCCCGTCCACATGGCAGCGACTTTTGGTCGATAGCTACTCGCTGGCGATGTCAAAATTACGTGTGGACGTGAATTTAGCAGCGACTTATTGTCGCTGGCGACTTATGATCTATACTTCTAGGTATAGTAATCATAAGTCGCCATCGATCTAAGTCGCTGCGTGAGTACCGACCATTACTCTTCATTTATTAATAAGGCCGCTAGAGGCATGCTCACTGACCTCTAGAGCTCAGTGGACCTCTATTATGCACCGATCTATAATGGCATGCTAGAGGTTATACATAGAAAGGTAAATATATCTATGGAAAAACGTTCCAATCTGTCATTTTTGTTATTACTCTTTGATTTATTTTTATTGTAAATATTAAACTTTAAATAGAAAGCTTTGATCAACAATAGAAAGTCGTCTATTTATTTTAAAAAATATAGCTGCAGTAGCATCACAGCATGAAACAAATTAATGAAGTAGATGACAAAGAAAATCGCGATAACAATTTAGATAAAGAAACCTTCCACAGGCATCCAGTTGTACAATCTGGCAAAAGCAAGTTTTATAATTTTATTATTAAATAGCTGTTGCCCGCGACTTCGTACGCGCGGTGTAGTGACTTTTGTGTTAGTTTAGTTTATGTGTGTTTGTTGCCCAGATTACATAACGCTCTTCTTGAAATCCTATTCTCTACTAAAAGGGTCTAAAGAATATCGAATATGCAGGCTAGGGTATGAACATGGTATGTTGTTATCAAATGCTGCATGAACATAGTTGAGCCCTCATTCATAGATCTGTCCGTCTACCTATCAAGAAACTTTTTCTCAAGTATGCGTGGGAGGTATCATGCTAAAATTTATGTTCTTACTTAGTAATGCATAATATCAGGCCAATCATATTTTTTTACTATAAAATGAAAAAGAGATTGTGTGTATCCATACTAATATTATAAATGTGAAAGTGGGTTTGTTTGTTTGTCCGTCTTTCACGTCAAAATTGGTGCAACGGATCGACGTGACTTTTGGAATAGGAATAGTTTGGCAGCTGAAAAGTGACATACTTAGGCAGCCATTAGACCAGTCAATCTGGATCGCGATCCGCGATTTAAATCAATGATCGCGATCCAGATTGACTGTGTACGAAGGTGATTGACGGCTCGCGATCTTGATCGCAAAATATCTACATAGTAAATCTCGATCACGATCAAGATCACGATCAGTGATCGCGATCTGGATGGACTGTGTAATGGCTGCCTTAGACTACTTTTTATCCCTGAAAAATATCACATTCCCGCGGGATAACGTCGTCGTTTAGTCCGAGCTTCCGAAGTCGCGGGCGGAAGGCTAGTATTTTGATATGGAGACATTTCCTATTTGTGAGAGCTTGTAATAAACTTTCTTTAAGTAATAGGTATAAAATGTAATGATATACCATTTAATTATTTAATTTAACATCATTTATGTAAGCTTTCCTAGTAAATAAATGAATAAATAAGTTAGATAGAAAACTATTTTTAATACTCCTTTATTTTATTGGATGGTACCTACGGCTGAAGGCCTAAGTAGCCAGAGCCGGTTAAATGACATAAAAAATGGTAGGTAGGTGTCGGTATCTACGTACTGGCCACTTAGCGTTTATGAGCAAATTTTTCAAAATTACATTGGTGACATTTTGTCTACATTGCGACAAACTTATTTCACACAGTGGTTAGTTTTTGGTACTAAATATACTGTTGACTGCCGGCAGTCCATTTTGACAGTTAATTTTGTATTGCTAGTGGCTCCTCCACGACCACTGTCACCGGGTCAGATATATTTGTGGCACCACTATACTTACTGTAGCGACATCTAGCGTCGAGTGGAAATGCGAAATAGAAATATTACAACAATAGGGTGAAAACTTCAGTTTTGGCCACTGCCCCGAGTGCTTACTTAGCTTAAAACATTTCGTTAATAACTTTTGCTTGATAATATACTTTTTATCTATGACTTTTAAGTCATAATAACAATAGTAATAATTCAGTTTACATCGAATTAGATGTTTCTTTTATTTTATCTAAGTTAGTTAAGTATCGATTTCTCGATGTATCTTTTAAAATTTGATTAACAAAAACACATCAATCGGCACCCTTCGCACATTTTAAGTTTAAAAAATAGGTTTATAATTTACTAAAATAAAACTAAATTTCGTAAGTATATGAATACTTAGTTATATGTTTTTTACTATGTTTGTCCAAGAATTTCTCGAAATCGTAAGGCATACCTATCGAGATGATTCTATTTGATTTAAATTAGGTGTATTCTAACTTTGGGAACAGTCTAAGATTCATCAAAATCAGTTTAGTAGTTTCCGTGGGTATGTTATAGTACAATTCACTAAAACTTATTGTTATTGTACACTAAAACTTAAGAAATAAAAAGTAATTAAAAAAAATAAACTGACTGGCACCGACCTCAAAAAGATACCTAAATTATAGATATTATATTTTTCCTTTTCAGTTGACAAATACTTTTTGGAGTCTGTAAATTTTTTTTAAGTAGTTTTTTGTATTGTAAGAATTTAAAAATGTAAAGAAAAGTATAAGATACATTCTTGACAATTTTAGATATAAATTTTGTATTTTATTGATACCTACTTAAGACCATAGGCGAAAAAAGTGAAAAACATCTTAAAGTGGCAACAGCGGGGGCTTTCATCCTACTTAATATAATCATTCGAATGTACATTTGTGAAAGGTATATCGTAATCTTACTGACTTCCTGCGCCATCTATTGCTTAGTAGTTATGATGCGAAAGAAGTGAAAAACATCTTAAAGTGGCAACAGAGGGGGCTTTCACCCTAATTAAAATAATCATTCGAATGTACTTTTGTGAGAGGTATATCCATGAAGTTCGACTTAATACTGAGGTAACTGGAGAGTGCAGTACGAACAATTTTTTGAATACCACAAATAACACAGTGGCTGTCTTCCGTCTCACCTACACTTTAAAAAAATACGTATGGTCATATGAGACAACTGACAGCCACTACCTGCCACTACATACATAAATGTCAAATTTGCTGGCGACACTTTTTTATTCAGGGTGAGAGCTCCAGTTACCTCAGAGTATTAAGTCAAACTTCATGGGTATATCCATGAAGTTTGACTTAATACTCTTAGACCTGTAGCCCGTGGACATTCAAATTACGAAAAAGGTTACCGTTTGTCTTCGTGAAATTGTTATAGATTTCGCCATTGTATATGCTATAAGCGAAGTCTTAAAGATCGTAACTCGCCGTAACCATAATAGTGATAAGTTTAAAATCTCCAAATATGTTAGTTATTTACATTTCTAGGTTACCGCATTGTTTCGCTATTGTCATGTTGTACAGCTTTGTCCAATTACCATACGTAATAGTAAGACTATGGAAAGTTGCCAAACACAAATTTAAGACCAGATGTAGTCCGACCATTTTGATCATAATTTACATTTTTGAGTTACCGTTTAAAATTTATACATCTGTTAGTAGGCCCTCTGAACAAACCATATACTTATTTTAAGACTGTTTCTGTGGCCGGTTTAGATTTTAAGACTCATTTGGTCCATGAAGAAGAAATGCGAAAATGGCGTAAGTAAAAGCGCATTGAGTAAACTTACTTCTGCAAAACATAATGGAAGACTTAAAACTTGAAGGACAATGAAATCTGGTAACTGCCCCGTGTCAGATTACTCTAAATAAAGAGGAAATGCTAGTTCCTAATATTTTGTCTTGTTTGTTATGTCAGCTCTCTCTCGGGGTGCGAGCTAGATATCCTCCACGTGTGCTCACCTGCTGTTCGCCCCACTCTGTGTTCGCATACGCTGGGAAGAACAGTAGGAGGGACTGTGCACCCTGGGCGCCACTGTAAGTAATTTTCTTGATTGTAAGTAATTACTTACAGTGGTGGCAGATAATCTAGCGAAACCCAATCCAAGGTGTCAGACGTACCGTTGCCGAGGGATGCGTGGCCAAGGGAGAGCTTGGTTCCGAACGGTGTCTCCCCAGGGAGATGGCAATCCTGGATCAGTAATTTCGCCTTACTCGAGCAATCGGAGCTCTGCTCGAGTGGACCTGTTCTAACGCCTAGCAAAGTGGCAAGTTGTACTCTTTAGTATTCTGTATAACTTGCCGCAGCGTATGAATGTGTGGTATGTGAGAAATATTTTGTAAGGTGAACAGTCAGTAGGTAAGATTTCTAGTGCGCTGTGAAGTGCCGGCACATAAAAAGAATAGCACTACCCCCTCTCTTCTCGTGGGTGTTTTAAGAGGCGACAGAGGGAAAATTGCCATTACGAGATGGGCAGCGCGCGCTGCCAAGACGGAAAGCGGTCACCGCATGGTCAGAGGCACATTGAGTGTCAACGTTAAGCTTGAAAGATCACGGCTGATAAAATCCACGTTCAAAACAAGTGCACTCAAGCAGCTTAAAAACAGCAAGGCGGCGGGCGATGACAGAATCACAACAGAGCTTCTGAGAGCGGGCGGAAAGCCGATACTTAAAGTCTTCTAGAAGCTTTTCAATTCAGTCATCCTCGAGGGCAAAACGCCAAAGGCATGGGTCAGAAGCGTTTTTCAGGAAGGGTGATAAGACTCTCTTAAAGAAATACAGAACCATCTCGCTTCTGAGCCATATCTATAAGTTGTTTTCTAGAGTCATTACGAATCGTCTCACTCGCAGGTTCGACGACTTCCAACCTCCAGAACAAGCCGGGTTCCCGAAAGGTATAGCCTTTGCACCAAAGACCACATTCATACGCTGCGGCAATTTATACAGAATACCAAAGAGTACAACTTGCCACTTTGCTAGGCGTTAGAACAGGTCCACTCGAGCAGAGCTCCGATTGCTCGAGTAAGGCGAAATTACTGATCCAGGATTGCCATCTCCCTGGGGAGATACCGTTCGGAACCAAGCTCCCCCTTGGCCACGCATCCCTCAGCAACGGTAAGTCTGACACCTTGGATTGGGTTTCGCTAGATTATCTGCCACCACTGTAAGTAATTACTTACAATCAAGAAAATTACTTACAGTGGCGCCCAGGGTGCACCGTCCCTCCTATTGTTCTTCCCAGCGTATGCGAACATAGAGTGGGACGAACAGCAGGTGAGCACGCGTGGAGGATATCTAGCTCGCACCCCGAGAGAGAGCTGACATAACAAACAAGACAAAATATTAGGAACTAGCATTTCCTCTTTATTTATAGTAATCTGACACGGGGCAGTTACCAGATTTCATTGTCCTTCAAGTTTTAAGTCTTCCATTATGTTTTGCAGAAGTAAGTTTACTCAATGCGCTTTTACTTACGCCATTTTCGCATTTCTTCTTCATGGACCAAATGAGTCTTAAAATCTAAACCGGCCACAGAAACAGTCTTAAAATAAGTATATGGTTTGTTCAGAGGGCCTACTAACAGATGTATAAATTTTAAACGGTAACTCAAAAATGTAAATTATGATCAAAATGGTCGGACTACATCTGGTCTTAAATTTGTGTTTGGCAACTTTCCATAGTCTTACTATTACGTATGGTAATTGGACAAAGCTGTACAACATGACAATAGCGAAACAATGCGGTAACCTAGAAATGTAAATAACTAACATATTTGGAGATTTTAAACTTATCACTATTATGGTTACGGCGAGTTACGATCTTTAAGACTTCGCATATAGCATATACAATGGCGAAATCTATAACAATTTCACGAAGACAAACGGTAACCTTTTTCGTAATTTGAATGTCCACGGGCTACAGGACTATCTGAGTTACCTCAGTATTAAGTCGAGCTTCATGGATATATCTTACTGACTACCTGCGCCATCTATTGCTTAGTAGATATAAGGACGTAAATAACATGAAATTATTTTTATGATTTTATATGGGCCTGGATGGGTTTCAATTTATATTATGTTTTGGAGCAGGTAAAAAAAAATTAACATGATTCATTATTAATTAAGACAGCAATTAAATATAACGTATTTTCATAATCATGTGGCGCCATCTATTTTAGTAAGAATCAGTCTTTGTATTTTCCCGTAGGAATAAGGGGTTTTTATTAAATATAAAGAAATTTTCCTGCAATAAAAGGTACCCTATATGTTGACCCGGGTTATAAGCTATTACTTCACAAAATTTGGTAAAAATCCGTCCAGTAGAATATATGACGTATTACATTTTTATTACTTACTAGCTGTTGCCCGCGACTTCGTACGCGCGGTGTAGTGACTTTTGTGTTAGTTTAGTTTATGTGTGTTTGTTGCCCAGACTTCATAACGCTCTTATTATTAATTTAGGTACTTATTACAAATTATTTGGAGAAATTTTTATTGCAATATTAATTGCTAAATTTTCCAGGTGACGAGACAGCTGTCGAAAAAGTTTTAGTGTTCTTATCAATAGTAGTGGTTTTAATATTGCTGCCATTTTCTTTGTTATTTATATTTGAGGTATGTAAGGGTACTTTAATTTGATATTTAAAACTGCATCATCATTCTCTTGCCCATTTTCCATTTATTTGGAGTAGGTAGGCACACAGATGTAGCTTGCTACATACAGGGGTGGGTAGGCACATTACTTATGTCTTATACTTCCATTCATCTTTAGAATTGTATTCAAATTCAGGTCCTTCTTCTCCACATGACATTCATCCTTTTCCACACATGATCATACCATTCGAGTCGATTTTCTCTCATCTTCTCTATCACTAGAGCTACATTCGAATTTCCGCTTATAGACTATTCCGTATCATATCCATTCTAGTTTATACCTATATAAAAATGCATTTCTAAGGATAAATAGTCTTCTGGATTATATTTTTTTATTTTATTTTTATAGCCAATATGCCAATTTGAGAGGGCAGTCATACTTCGCAATGGGAAAATAAAGAAGAATCGGGCATATGGGCCAGGGCTCATCACATATTTGCCCTGCGTCGATGTAATCAAAGGCATCGATCTCAGGGTCTACTGTTACTGTGTGCCTCCACAAGAGGTAAGCTCACAGAACCCAGGAAAGAGGTAAGAAGGAGCAGGAACACAACACGTATTAAGTCCTGAATGAAGCGTGGAATCGAAAAGAGGCAACCTGAAGCTGTTTTGAGTCAAACTATTTCCACCCACGCCTTGCCCACTTGCTACTCCTAACTTCTTTTTTATGTTCTGTAGGTAGGCTATGCTAATAATTTGGAGTGAACTACCAAAACTATTTTGACTTTGAAGATAAATTATCTATCATCATAAATCAACCACCAGTCTAAAGTAGTTATCATCCATTCCATGTCCAACTGATCCAAATGATAATGATTCCAGCCTAACTGTCACAGTCACCTACGTTATTATTTGATGTTGTTTCCTCAAGACGCCTTTTTTATATGTAGATTAGTGATAAAAATCCCTTGGCCCAAGGACGCCGGACCGGCCGAAAAGTGCCAGAGAATTATAGTAATAAGAAATAAGGCAGCATTTCAGTTTGTCCCCATTCGGCCGGCGTCGAAGAGTTAGCAGTGTCTTTTTTGCAATTTTGCATTTAGTATACCTGGGTACATGTACATTTAATTTTTAGTTACAACAAATTACCTACTTATTTAACTTTGCAAAATCTTTAACGTCGATAATTTTTCAGGCGTTAACTAAAGATTCTCTGACGGTGTCAGTTGATGCTGTAGTCTACTATAAGGTTCGGGATCCTATATCAGCTGTGACGCAAGTTGAGCATTATGAGTAAGAGTTCATTAAATTCATATGTACTTAAATAAAATAGTACTAGAAAAAAAAAATACTTAGTCCCTAAGTAGGTACTATTTCTTTTTTTTATAATAGAGCACGACTCTCTCATTGCACAGGCTAAAACACGCGTTTTGTTATAGCAGTTTATCCTCATTTTGACTTTAAAACGAAAATAAAGCTTCTTGAACAGCTTCGTTTTCTATGGTTCTCACTAGTTCCGATGGAAGTAGTCCCTGTAGAACTGGTGAAACTTTTTCTTCTCAATAGTCGAGTGGTACTGTGACAAAAAGTGAGTTTGCATTTAAAGTCTTGAAGAACACGTGATAGGTTAGAAATTAAACTTCTTGTTATTTTTTCACACCACAGTACAGTCAGCGTCATACATACGGTGCCATCCAAAGTGGTCAAATAGTTCGGTACACCATACAATTAGTATGGTGTACCGAACTATTTGATCACTTTGGATGGCACTGTATCTATGACGCTGACTTTACCACTCGTTGCTGGAACTATTGTGAAAAAAAGTTTCACCAGTTCCACCGGGACTACTTCCACCGGAACTAGTGAGAACAAAGGTTCGTTTTTTTTAATTAATTATCCGACAAGACATTTGATTTAACTGTCAAACTGAACACCAAAAATTTGGACCGTTTTCAACTAGGCATACCAATTTGGATAAAAACTTTAATTTTATTATAATTACTTATATTTCATATGATCGGAATATCAGAACCAAGTTTAATAGGTTTTGATTGTTTTTTTATAAATACTCCTTAGGTCATCTACGCAGCTTTTAGCGGCAACGACTCTCCGCAATGCGATAGGGAACAAAAAATTGGCTGAATTGTTAATCGACAAGCCAGCAATGAGCAAACAGATATTGGAGCAGATGAATAAATTTACCAATGAATGGGGCATTCTGGTCCTTCGAGTAGACATGTAAGTATCTACTAATACAGAGCTGAAGTCTCATTGGATATGGGGTAAATTCTGAGACTACTGAACTGATTTTGATAATTCTTTCACCAGTAGAAATCTACATTATTCCACAATGATTAGCGGAAACAGAAGTACCACGAGGGTAAAACTGCGAGAAGCAGCTAATATACTAAAGAAATAAATATTGGACACCATCACATACATTGTTCCAATACCAAAGAATATTGAATGTACCAACCATAAGAAGAAGTAGTACCAACATAAAAGTGTTCAATTTCATAGGACAATACGAAACTTCTGTAATATAAATTACTAGCTTCCACCCGCGGCTTCGCCCACGTAGAATACACGACGATATACCGCATGAAGTGTGATATTTTTCCGTGATAAAAAGTAGCCTATGTCACTCTTCAGCTCTCAAACTATCCCCATACCAAAAATCACGTTGATCTACTCCGTCTGGACATGAAACACGGACAAACAAAGAAACCCACTTTTACATTTTTATTAGTATGGGTATAGGGATAACCACGCGTTTCTGATGCCTCCTTTAAAATTTCCTTTGATCGCACTGGGAGCTAGATTCAGTTTTTATAAAAAAAAAAAAAATTGTGAATGCTTGTCGTTCACTCCAAAACTTGCTTGAAATATTCATACCTATAATTTGTAGAAAAGACATCAGGCTACCCCTACAACTCCAGAAAGCAATGGCAGCTGAAGCAGAGTCGTCCAGATTGGCAAATGCAAAAATAATTGTTGCAAAAGCTGAAATTGAGTCGACAGTGAGTCTTCAGAAGGCGTCTGCCATTCTTGCAGAAAACCCTTTTTGTATGCAGGTAAATTAGTTATTTTTTAAAGTAATTCTCAGAATAGAAGTGATTAAGTATATTAAATCAACAGTTGATATTCTAATATGATAAGATAAAGTTTTTGTTTTTCAGTTGCGATATCTCCAGTCCTTACAAATGATATCAGGAGAAAACTCACATACAATAGTTTTTCCTTTTCCAACGGCATTGATTAACAAAATATTTAAGTGACAAAATAACCACATATTAACTAATTAATTAGCATCATACCCATACCTAACTGCCGCCACAACGAGAATAAAATTTTAATGTTCTGTTAAAAATTGCCTTACTCACTTTAGAGGAGCTTCTTTGCTCGTCTTCGTCTCAACATCAAATTAAATTTAAAAAACATTAAACTACCCATTGTTGAAAGACTGAAATAAAGATGTACGAACTTCCGATTATTCTTTTTATTTTTTGTACAAAAATAACGTTAACAATAAAATTAACCAACAACTAAGCTAAGGTTTAACAATACGACTAGTATTCTCTAGAATCGTCTTCTTCTTGTTTGGGGTGTCCATAGTGAACTGGTCTCTGCGCTTGGCCTCCATGTGGTTTTTTGTGAACGGTAGCCTGAAAAGAATACAAATTAAGCATTATGAGAGACCTAGCGCGCTAAATTTGTATCATGTAATAGCAGAAACGAGTTGTAAGGCATTTAGCGACATTCATTTAGAGGTGTATATCATCAGCCCGCTGAATCAGATTCAAAAAATTGCTACATAATAATTGTCTGTTAAATCTAGTCTATTAGGTCACAGATATTACCTATGTTTGGAGAATGGCCAGAAGAATAGTATCAGCAATGCAACATAAATTATTGTGTTTATCATTTTAGGTTTCATTTTATTTTTTAGCATGAGTAAGTTGAATGTTAACCTCGAAAGAATGTTTCTCAATATTCTTACAACAAGTTTGTTGAAACTTCTAGAATAGGTAGGTACACAAAATCAATACGTAGGCAATACTTTCTTATCATTCAGAAGTTGCTCTAAGTAACTGAAACTCGGTAGAATGGCCAGCCCTTTTTTTTCTTAAATTTATTATTTGTATTCTTGGATGTTAGAATCTGAAACTACTAAACCGATTTTGAATACTCACCAGTCATCATCATCATCAGCTCCAGTAGAAATCTACATTATTCCTGATCCCGATATTATAAATATTTTACCTGGAATCCATTCTTAGGGTCAGCAGTATACCGCACGAGACGCAGGGAGCCGTCAGGTTCTACCAACGAATATTCTCCATGTACGACGTCACCGTCACGGAACTCCTTGTGGTTCTGCAGGTTGCCGGTGTGAGGGTCCTCTACTCCGTACGCGTATTGGTAGTCGGGTTTGGCCTGTAAAAAAAACATAATAATACTAGACACGTCGGACTGCGTCACAAGTTTAGTGCACACATTAATATTAGATTTATTACAGTATGGTTAATATGGTTAATGGTTATACAGTGTGGGTGTGTTTTACAGTATGACTTACTCTATCTTACACAAAGAAGTAAGTAGTTTGTACAATAAATTACACCAAATATATTGTTATGCAACAGTGTTATATGCACTTGTATTGAGGTTTACGTTTGCCATTGCAATTTGAATTTAACAACAGAAAAGATGGAAACTAATTCAAAAGGAGTCTAATTTGGCGTCAACGAATTCTTATACTTTTTTTTGCCAATTTAATGCGTTACCTATTTCCATTCTTCAAATCCGATAGCGACTTTTTTCAATGGTAAAAAATTTACTTACCACATAATCAACAGTCTTCAGATGTGCATATTTCTGCGTGTCAGGGTGAATTTTGCCAGTATGGTGATCGTATCCATAGTCGGCGTGCTGCTGGGCTGGTAGACCGTCAGCTGCTGGCACTTGGACCTCGATGATCTTGCCACTGACAGGGCCGCTGAACCGGTTATATGAGTAGCCTCCAGGGGCTTTTCCAGAAAGCGCGACTGATGCAAGAGTGAGGGGTACAAGGAACTGAAAAGGGTAATATATTAACAATTTTTTTACTGTTTCTTTTAGGAAAACTCAAACCAACTTTCGGAATATTTTGGAAGACTATTCGAGGATATAAAATTGATTCAACTTTCATAGACATAACCATTTCCATAATATTGAAAATCGGGTTTATTAGATTTAAATTTGTTGACAAGTCCCCGATATTTCAGCACAGATGCATGCGCCATGATCACGGAGTATCGGGGATTCGACAGCTAAACATGGTAAGTATCCCGTTTTTAGGGTTCCGTAGTCAACAAGGAACCCTTATAGTTTCGCCATGTCCGTCTGTCCGTTGCGTCTGTCCGTCCGTCTGACCCCAGTCTAGCTCATAGACTCTTAGTACTAGAAAGCTGTAATTTGGCATGAATATACATATTTAAACCAACAAAGTAGTAAAGTAAAATTATGAAAAATATTTTTTTTATGTTACCTCCCCTACACGTGAAGTGGGTATGTAAATTTTATTTCTTGTCTACCCCATAGTGTGGGATGTCGTTGGATAGCAATTTCAAAAACGTTGTAGAGTCAAGTGCCCCCCCCCCCCCCCCCCTACCATTCAAGTCGTTGTTTCTGGAGACGTGAAAAAATTCACGATAGTAGTACATATGACGAAGTTAAAAGGAAAACTATCACAGCTAAGGTCCGGTTGCTCGAAGCTTGGTTACGTTAACTAAAGGGTTAAATTATGGTTAAAGTAAAATTAACCGGCGGTCAAATTTAAAATGCGTTGTTGAAGCAGCGGTTACTTTAACGAGCAGTCAAATTACAGATTTAACAGCGCTCAAAATAACCGACAGGGTGGGGGTGGTTTGAATTTTGACATTAGTAATTAAGGGAAGGTTAATAAAATAGTACAGACAACACTTTTAACCCTAAGATAACCAACGTATTTTTCTTTAACCGATGTCAAAATTGACAACAGTTAAATTTTGACTTTTGTCAATTTTGACAAAAGTTAAATGTACGAGCAACCGGACCTAAGTGGGCTGTACAAGTTTTTGAGATATAAAACAATTTCGAAAACCGCAAATATAACTTTGTCATTCATACGAATACTATGAAAAACAAAGTTATTTTTTCTGACAAAAAATGACAGTGGTATTTTTGCTAGGTGTACGTAATCGGTACATTAAGTGGGTACGAAACCCTTCATGAGCGAGTCCGACTCGCACTTGGCAGATTTTTTTTCATAATAGATATTCTGGAACTCAGTGCGCAAAGTACAGTCCTTAAACCAAATGCATTACTGAATAATAATAAATGAGTATAAGGTCAACGATGACGAAAATGACATTGAAAGTGATAAAAATAAAAAGAAAATCCTCTTTGAAGAGGTCGTGACTCGTGAACTCACTGCCAAACGGCAAAAAGCGGCCTTCACGGTCAAGTGCTACTATCTCGTTGGGTAACCCAGTAAATAAACACGAAGAAAGTTGGTTGTCATTGTACCTGAACAATGCTGGGTCTTGTTGCAATCTATTTTAGTTCACGGACTAATTTGCGTGCTAAATATTATGAGATGTTACAGGTTTGTGACGTCTTTTTGGACCATTCAGGTTTTGTCGGTCTGAATAAAGTATTGCGTTGAACTTGAACAGATGGTTTTCAAAAATTAGTGCTTAATTTTTTTTAATGATTTAAAAGGAAAGAATTGATTTGCAAGTGATTTGAAAAATTCAGATCGTTAGGGGTCAATTTGTATATTTCCTGCAAGTTTTGCGATTTACGTCTGAAAGTTTTTATGTATTCACTAGCTTTCAGCCCGCCGCGGCTTGACCCGCGTGGACTACACGACGTTATCCCACGGGAGTGTGATATTTTTTCGGGATCAAAAGTAGCCTATGTTCCTCTCCAGGCTACAAAGTATCTATGTCCCAAATTTCCGCCAAATCCATTCAGCTGTTTTGGCGTGATTGAGTGTCAAACATCCAAACATCTAAACTTTCACATTTATAATATTATACTAGCCTTCCGCCTGCAGCTTCGCCTGCGTGGACTACACTACGCGTCGTGTAGTTGAAAATGTGTTTAAAATTTATATTTTGAATTTTTATAGTTTGAATACCTCTCTAATCCTAAAAATTAAACGAATTTCTAGCGCGTACCTTTTTTTATCCTACTAATATTATAAATGTGAAAGTTTAGATGTTTGGATGTTTGGATGTTTAGATGTTTGGATGTTTGTTACTCAATCACGCCAAAACGGCTGAACGGATTTGGCTGAAATTTGGGACATAGATACTTTGTAGCCTGGAGAGGAACATAGGCTACTTTTTATCCCGGAAAAGTATCACATTCCCGCGGGATTACGTCGTGTAGTCCACGCGGGCGAAGCCGCGGGCGGAAAGCTAGTTAACAAATATATTTCGATATACCGGTGTTAAAAAATTACTATTTTCAAAAATTTATTACTTGGTAACTAAGTGGAATTAAAACACGGGAGTTCTACTCTTGCATTTGTAAAGCTTAACTCTTTCCAATAATTGAAAAAAGGGGCATGTCCGATTTTAAGGGTTTTGGAAACACCGTGCGAGTGCGACGTTATCCCGCGCGAATGTATTTTTTTTTCCGGGAATAAAATGAGGCCTATGTAACTCTCTAGGCTACTAAGTGTCTGTGTCCCAAATTTCAGCCAAATCCGTTCAGCCGTTTTGGCGTGATTGAGTAACAAACATCCAAACAACTAAACTTTCACATTAATAATATTATAGTAGTAGTAGGATAGAAAATTGTATGCAATAAAAATATTATTTTCGGATAAATGTTAAATTGTTCTTAAACCCACTGGACAATTGGTTCCTAAACTAGGTGTTATTGTTGATCGAAGTTCCTAAATTCTAAAATGTAGAAAAGTCAGTTATTCATTTAATTCAATTATAACATTTATTTATTTATTTTCATGTGTTAGTTACGTACGATAAAGATCAAAACATAGGATTCACCCATATTTCGTGCAATTCTTTGTAATTAGAAAATTGGGGAATCGAGTTAATAATATGATTATCGTATTAAGGATAAAATTATGGTGTGGCAAAAATTTCAAGTTATGACGTTGAATACAACAAATATAGGTACGATACTGAGAACCTGCATGTATATTGAATGGCTTTTATTTAAATATTATTATAATATATTAGTTACCTTAAAAACGAAGGCCATGTTGTAAAATTACAAAGTGCTGCCTGTGGTAACTTGAACAACCCTGGTACTGACGTCTGAGGTACAAGTGTTGTGGTTTTATACCGACAGAGAGAAAAGCAATCGTGAGGTGTGCAATGCTCGCTATGAATCAATAATAATTCGATATTTGACTACTACGCAGCGTTTCTATAAGTTGCGTAGGTTAATTTCAGCAATATTTTGTTTTAAAATATGAAGTTTGTTTCAGACGAGGAAATGCATTGTGAAAATTTTGTCGCAAAAGGCTGGGCGCAATAAATGCACTTTTACAAACATTCTCTTCCTCTTTATAAGTATACGAAGTACATAGGAGTCAATATTAAAGCTTATGTTTTAAGGGGGATGTATGGCCCTTTTGATCCAATTAGCTGCTTACAGAAATATCGAAATAACTCCGTGAGAATCATAATATAACAAAACCGGTCAAGAGCGAGTCGGAATCGAGCACCCAAGGGTTCTGTACCTTTATAAATATAGTAGGTTGGAAGGTCCTCCTTCCTAACGCGGCATACTTCAGTCCGTCAACAATTACTACATTCACACCATACATACCCTGGGCCTACGCCAGGCACCGCCATTGCGGAGGATTTTTGAACTGTTATTTAGCTGTCATAGCTGGACACTTTTTCAATTTTGCCCCCATATGAGACAGTCCTCCTTATCTCTGACTACACTCTCTACACTCCATAATATTTTTGTAGCAATTTAACCGGCGCAGCCCTGACTTCTAATTCCTTCAGCCGGCAGCAGCGCTATGGTTAACAGCTTGGCAGCAAAATGACAAAAAACCGGTCAAGAGCGAGTCAGACTCGCGCACCGAGGGTTCCGTACCATTATAAATATTGTAGTACCTAGGTAGGAAAGAAAGGAGAACATTTTGGTTGTAAATAAAATGTGAAAATGTTTTCAGCAGCCAGGCTATATTCATCAAAGATTTTGCGGTGTACAATATTGCAGTTTCAGCGTCATCTCTTGTCTTATAGTGAAACTATTGTAATTTTTGTTGTTGATTTCGAAAAAAGTTTATTATTTATAGATATCGTTTATTTTTCCTGTAATCTTTACATAAACTTCTATCACTTAAAATAATTTCAGATTTTTCTCCATGCAAACTGCGGAAATAAAGGGGGGAAAGGTATTTCTTTTTTGAGAATGTGCAAGCAGCGCTCTTTCTTCTGATACCCCTTATGCCCTACGTTGCCCTGCCACGTTTCAGCCCCTGTTGCAAAAAAAAATTTTTTTCTCTCATCGTTGCAAAATAGATGGGCAAACGTCATCTAAAACTATTCCAAATTTCAAGTTCATAGCATTTGTAGTTCTTAAGATATCCAGCTGTGACAGACGGACAGACAGACTCAGTAGCACGGGTTACTTTTATTAAAAGATGGTGTTAAGATTACAGAAACATTTACGAATAGGTTTGATGAAAAAAAAATCTACCTACAAAGTTTCAAGTGTGTAGTCTGAATAGTTATGGAACAAAGTGGCTGCGACATACGGATGGACGGACGGACAGACAGGCAGACATGACGAATCTATATACGGGTTCCGTTTTTGCCATTAATTTGGCTATGAAACCCTAAAAATGCGCGCGTCATTGTCGTGTTAAGTGAATTTTTACGAAGCGTTTTTGGCATGTATCTCGTATGCGGTATGTGAGACTTTGGCCGAAATCACTTTTATATGCTGGTTTATTTTAAAGTATGGCGCTCCATCGAAAGCAAAAACTCTCGTGTGAATATGTATTTTTAAGGGGAGGTGTCAATTTTGAGTAAAGCAATGCCACTTGGTTTGGTACGAACGAATGTTATACACGAACAGAGCTCCCGGCCGGCGCTCAGAAAAAAAATTCTGGCCGATTTGTTTCTACCTTTGAGTCAAGTTTGGTGTCGTTTTCAGATAACTAGATTATGCCCAGTTCATTCCCTATACTTACCAGTTTTTTAGTGTTCCTTAGCAAAATATGACGCAACACTTAAAATAATATTAGTAGGTAGTAACACAATGCAACCATTCCCTTATATTTTCCGATTTTTGTATGAAACTTGGTTTATAAAAAAATACTCGCAGAAAGCCGATTTAATGCAAATTATAAAAAACCTTATAAATATACATTTAACTATTTTCAATGTAAAAAAAATAATTATTGCACATACCTAATAGAGCCGCATATAGTCCATGGAAATCGTACATTTTGCCTTGCGTTAAATGAGGTAGTTCTGATTTTTTTGTATGTTAGTAGTGATGAGATAGTAATGACAAATCCAAGTTTTCCACCTCGAAAGCCCTTTGGATCATTGTTAAATATTTATAAATCCAATAAATTTTCAGAGTTTTTTCAGTTTTTGTCATTTTTTACCACCAAGGACCTGTGTTACGGCAAAAGTTACTATGCACGCTTTAAAGTAGACTAAATTTGCAATAAAAAGAGAATAATTTAGTTTTTGTAAGTCAAATAGTTTATAAGATAGGGCTATTTAAAAATTTGCAAAAATTCAAAAAAAGGAAGTATTACAGTTTTTTTAGTATTCGACATTTTGACCCATAGTAGTGGGTTTATGGCAAAAGTTAAATTATTAGTTATTAAAGTCCATTAAAGCAATGCTTTGAAAGCAAGGCTACAGACCCTAGAGCCAAGCTTACCCGACACCATACCGAAGATATCCCGGACGTCAGCCTGTACGAGATTAGAATGGCTCTCAAGCAGCTTAAAAACAACAAGGCGGCGGGCGATGACGGAATCACAACAGAGCTTCTGAGAGCGGGCGGTAAGCCGATACTTAAGGTCCTCCAGAAGCTTTTCAACTCAGTCATCCTTGAGGGCAAAACGCCAAAGGCATGGGGCAGAAGCGATGTGATGCTGTTTTTCAAGAAGGGTGATAAAACTCTCTTGAAGAACTATAGACCCATCTCGCTTCTGAGCCATATCTATAAGTTGTTTTCGAGAGTCATTACGAATCGTCTCGCTCGCAGGTTCGACGACTTCCAACCTCCCGAACAAGCCGGGTTCCGGAAAGGCTACAGTACCATAGACCACATTCATACGCTGCGGCAAGTTATACAGAAGACCGAAGAGTATAATTTGCCACTTTGCTTGGCGTTCGTGGACTATGAGAAAGCCTTTGATTCGATTGAGACTTGGGCGGTGCTGCAGTCTCTCCAGAGGTGCCAAATAGACTACAGGTACATCGAGGTGCTGAGGTACTTATACCAAAACGCCACCATGTCGGTCCGATTACAGAACCAGAGCTCTAATCCTATCCAACTACAGCGAGGTGTGAGACAGGGAGATGTCATCTCTCCCAAACTGTTCACAGCTGCGTTGGAGGATATTTTTAAGCTGCTGGACTGGAAAGGATGCGGCATCAACATCAATGGCGAGTACCTAACACACCTACGGTTTGCCGATGATGTAGTTCTTATGGCTGAGACCTTGGAAGACATGAACACAATGCTCGAAGATCTCGGTAATGCTTCGCAAAGAGTGGGTCTTAAGATGAACATGGACAAGACGAAAATCATGTTCAATGTCCATGTTGCACCCGCTCCAGTTAATGTTGGGAACATTACACTCGAAGTTGTTGACCACTATGTTTACCTAGGACAGACGGTCCAGTTAGGTAAGTCCAACTTTGAGAAAGAGATCTCTCGTCGAATCCAACTCGGATGGGCAGCGTTTGGGAAGCTCCGGCATATATTCGCGTCCGAAATACCTCAATGTCTCAAGACGAAAGTCTTTGACCAGTGTGTGTTGCCAGTAATGACCTATGGAAGTGAGACGTGGTCTTTTACTATGGGTCTCATAAGAAGGCTCAAAGTCACCCAGCGAGCAATGGAGAGAGCGATGCTTGGTATTTCCCTGCTCGATCGAATCAGAAATGATGAGATCCGCAGGAGAACTAAAACGACCGACATCGCTCGAAGGATTGCACCATTGAAGTGGCAGTGGGCAGGACACATAGCGCGGAGAACTGATGGCCGTTGGGGCGGAAAGGTTCTCGAATGGCGACCGCGTACCGGACGACGTTCCGTGGGCAGGCCCCCTACAAGGTGGACCGACGATCTGGTCAAGGTCGCGGGAAGCCGCTGGATGCGGGCAGCGCAGGACCGATCGTTGTGGAGATCCTTGGGGGAGGCCTATGCCCAGCAGTGGGCGTCGTTCGGCTGACATGATGAAAGTCCATTAAATTCCCAACAAAATGAGACCAATTTTATTTTATGTAAAAATCGATTTTTTTTTGGCACTTAAAATAAACAAAATCCGTTGAAAAGTTAAATTTAATTCGAAGAAAAACTTAAAAATAGGAACAACAGTATTATTAATATGAGGGTCAATCGCAAAATTTTTTTTTGTACTTATTATCTTGCGATCAGTCGAAAGACTATGAACAGATGTGCTGATATTACTTAATTAATTGGCAGTTAGAGAGGCTTCCCCAGTAGAAAGACCTCTCTCTATGTCTTATTTATCTTTTACTTCTTTTTACTTTGTTTATCGTGCTATGGAGAGGGCTATCTTCACATCTTGGACCCACCTGAAAATCATAAAATGTTTGTTTTTTGTTTAAGTATGTAAACTACCTTGTTTGTATGTTTTAGTCGAATAAACTATATTTCTTTCTTTCTTTCTTTCTTTCTTTCTTTCTTTCTTTCTTTCTTTCTTTCTTTCTTTCTTTCTTTCTTTATTTCTTTTCTTTCTTTCTTTCTTTCTTATTCAGCCTTGTCCAATTCAAGGACTTGCCGTCTTTTTAGTCACACAGCTTGTGCACAGCTTCGGGAATGGTGAGCTGCACCGCAAGTTCATTTGAATGGTTTGAGAGTCTCGCTGTGACTGTGTCAACTGTGTTGATGCCGAGACATTATGGTGCATTGGAGATTTGTTTCAGTATATAGTTCTGAACCCTTTGTATTATGCTTATGTTTGAGTCATGCTGATCCCCAGAGCTGGATACCATATGTCCAGATCGGCTTTAAGATTGTTTTGTAAATTAGCAGTTTGTTATCAATTGATAGTTTCGTGTTCCTTCCTAGCATCCAATACAGTTTCCGGAATCTAATATTGATCTCATCTCGCTTGACCTGGATGTGAGTTTTCCATGTCAGCCGCCTGTCCAAGTAGAGTTCCAGATATCGAGCAAAATCACTTTGAGGTAGTTGGTTACTACGTAGTGATACTGGGGGACAGTTGCCTTTACGAAGAGTGAAGGTAACGTGTACTGATTTTGCGGCACTAGCCTTTATTCTCCACTTAGTCAGCCACCTATCTATTTCGCAGAGACTACGCTGCAGCTTCATTGAGGCTTCGTTGGGACATCTGCTTCTGGCCAGGATTGCGGTGTCGTCTGCAAAAGTGGCAACTGTAGCGTCAACAGGTTGTGGAAGGTCATATGTGTAAATCACATAAAGCAAAGGTCCCAAGACTGAGCCCTGTAGTACACCAGCTAGAATTGGATGAAACGAAGATGTACAGTTTTCTTCTTTGATTTGAAAACTTCGTTCGGTGAGATAAGATTTTATAATTCCGTAAAAGTGATATGGCAAGAGATGTTTAATCTTGCACAACAGGCCCTTATGCCAAACTCTGTCGAAAGCCTGTTGGACATCAAGGAATGCAGCTGAGCAGTATTCCTTTTTGTTCAAGGGTTTCTCGAATTTCTCTGTACACTATATGGACTTGCTCCACGGTGCCATGTTGCTGTCGAAAACCAAACTGATGATTGGGTATTATAAATCTTTCTGTAAGTTCTCTCGTCAGTCTATGAAGATCATAACTCTCATCACAATCTCAACATGAGGCTTTTTTTATAATTTCGGTTGATTTAAAAAAAAAATAAGTGCCCCGGTAACGATCAATCGTCATTCATCAATGGGTGATTTTCTGGAAGCTCAGTCACTAGATGGCGCTGTCCCACCTATGCAGTTAGAAGGAACGGAACGTTATAAATTTTACTTTGACGCGACTTTTTTACGTAAAACGGAACGTCAGACAGATGTTATTTATTTACCTTAATCTTTAAATTTACCTATTTCGTTTCTGTTCCTCACAGTAGTACTTATTTAATATATTATTAGTTTCCTTTGGGTTTTTAAAAAGTAATTAATTTAAATATGTTTCATACCAAACTATACCATAGACATGTACATACTTCGTTCAACGCCATCTAGTGAGGCAATTGGAAGCTTTTTTTTTAAATGGCCTCTCAGAAAATCGCTCATTGAAGGTGCGAATAATGGAGCTTCAATCGATGCGTCAATTGCTCGCGCCATGTTTCTCATCGAAAAACCTGTCAAATGGGCTTTCCATCATTCGCATCAATCGCGTAGTTTCGAATGACAATCGCTTCAATTGCCTCTGTAGACCATGAAGTTTGACTTAATACTCTGAGGTACAGTGCCACAAACTTTGCTGTGCCGGTGGCCAAAATGTGAAACAGCGTGTTTTTTTTTTAATGTCATTCTGCTGTCAAGTTGATATCCAACCATAGCGCTGCTGGCGGCTGAAGTTCTTAGAAGTCAGGGCCGGTTAAATTGCTACAAAAAAAAGAAAAAACGTACGTAGCGCCGCTGTCACCGGCACAGCAAAGTTTGTGGCACTGTAACTCAGTATTAAGTCGAGCTTCATGCTGTAGACGATCATTTGGTCCATGAAGTTTGACTTAATACTCTGAGGTAACTGGAGCTCTCACCCTGAATAAAAAAGTGTCGCCAGCAAATTTGACATTTATGTATGTAGTGGCTGTCAGCTGTCTCATATGACCATACGTATTTTTTTAAAGTGTAGGTGAGACGGAAGACAGCCACTGTGTTATTTGTGGTATTCAAAAAATTGTTCGTACTGCACTCTCCAGTTACCTCAGTATTAAGTCGAGCTTCGTGCTTTGGTCCGTCAATGACGTAAACATTGTCAATGAGCGATTTTCTGAGAGGCCATTAAAAAAAAAAGCTTCCAATTGCTTCACTAGATGGCGTTGAATAAGTATGTACATGTCTATGGTATATTTTGGTATGAAACATATTTAAATTAATTACTTTTAAAAACCCAAAGGAAACTAATAATATATTAAATAAGTACTACTGTGAGGAACAGAAACGAAATAGGTAAATTTAAAGATTTAGGTAAATAAATAACATCTGTCTGACGTTCCGTTTTACGTAAAAAAGTCTCGTCAAAGTAAAATTTATAACGTTCCGTTCCTTCTAACTGCATAGGTGGGACAGCGCCATCTAGTGACTGAGCTTTCAGAAAATCGCCCATTGCGATTGATCGTTACCGGGGCACTTTAACTTACAAGATATACGTGTTTCAAATTTTCATGTCACCGAAATGTGACAGTCAGCGGCCTTGTCAGTTATACCGCAACTGAGCCGGCGCAGACCGGGTTTACTCACGTGCCGACGTCATTAAACAATGAACTGATAGCGGCTATTTTTGTTAGTTACGCGGAAGCCCCTACAGGGGGGCTACCGCGTAACTTTATGGATATGAACTTCATACGTTTTTGGGAACTTTAAGTCAATTTTATAAAGAAAATAGACGCTATCAGTTCCTTGTTTTGTGACGTCGGGTATAACCATGAAGTTTGACTTAATACTCTGAGGTAACTGGAGCTCTCACCCTGAATAAAAAGTGTCGCCAGCAAATTTGACATTTATGTATGTAGTGGCAGGTAGTGGCTGTCAGTTGTCTCATATGACCATGAAGTTTGACTTAATACTCTGAGGTAACTGGAGCTCTCACCCTGAATAAAAAAGTGTCGCCAGCAAATTTGACATTTATGTATGTAGTGGCAGGTAGTGGCTGTCAGTTGTCTCATATGACCATACGTATTTTTTTAAAGTGTAGGTGAGACGGAAGACAGCCACTGTGTTATTTGTGGTATTCAAAAAATTGTTCGTACTGCACTCTCCAGTTACCTCAGTATTAAGTCGAGCTTCATGCATATGACCATACGTATTTTTTTAAAGTGTAGGTGAGACGGAAGACAGCCACTGTGTTATTTGTGGTATTCAAAAAATTGTTCGTACTGCACTCTACAGTTACCTCAGTATTAAGTCGAGCTTCATGGGTATAACCATGAAGTTCGACTTAATACTGAGGTAACTGGAGAGTGCAGAACGAACAATTTTTTGAATACCACAAATAACACAGTGGCTGTCTTCCGTCTCACCTACACTTTAAAAAAATACGTATGGTCATATGAGACAACTGACAGCCACTACCTGCCACTACATACATAAATGTCAAATTTGCTGGCGACACTTTTTTATTCAGGGTGAGAGCTCCAGTTACCTCAGAGTATTAAGTCAAACTTCATGGGTATAACGATAACTACAGTCGTCACAAATTAAGATGCCCGTTTTGACACATGCTAAAGTGACATGATTAGGCATGTAACCATACGAGTCAGTGATCGATTCTCGCGATTAATCGATTAAGGTTCTGAGTAACTAATCGATTATAGTAAGTTTGCAACTTATGTGGATTAAGACTAAAGTTATTATTATAAAATGTTAAACTTACTATATAGGTACCTACTTATACTTTTAATAAACATATTATTAAAGTATAAATTGACCTTTTATGTTATATAAACTTGAATCGAATCCACTTAAATTGCATAATTTATATAAGAGCGAACGCGCTCTTGTGATTTTTAATCGGGCGATAGTTTGGTCGTTCTCGGATTCAGTACAGAGTTATATGGCAGTGGCAATCCGTCAGTGCGCTTAAGCTATCGACCGATAAAACTATCGAAAATGACTGGCCGATAGTTGTACGATCAAACTCTCGGCCGGGCGGTAATGTGCATGAAGGACTATGTGGGCGCGCGCACTGCATTCAACTAAACTATCGCCCACCTATCGGTAGACTGCGCATTCAGTATCGAACTATCGAAAATGACTGGCCAATAGTTACTACAACTATATAAGTACAGTTATACAACATCTATCGGACAACTATCGGCCTGTGCATGAAGGACTATGTGAGCGCGCGCCCGGATTCAACTAAACTATCGACCAACTATCGGTCGACTAAAAATCACAAGTGCTCGCAGGTTCTCAAAACCAAACTATCGGCCGACAGTTTGATCACGATCGTATTACGATTCCGACTAAACTAGCGGTCCACTAAAAATCACAAGTGCGCGTTAGCTCTAAAAGTGCAAGTATTTTAACTACAGCTCACAGCATAGACATGGTCATAGAGTAGCTACATTACTTATAGCGGCACGAACAAGACGTTTAAAAAGATTCTTTCAAAAGTGTTAATATACGACGTATTGGCCAGTGGTTGGACCAACGTGTACAGTGCCACAAGCTTTCCTGTTCCGGTGACAGCCGTGACAGAGGAGCCACTTGCAATACCAAATTAGCTGACAAAATGGACTGTCGTATGAAAACTGTTTTAGTTCCAAAGATAATCACCGGAACAGAAAAGCTTGCTGCACTATACAGGCCGCTTATGGTGAACGCACGCTTGTCCGATGCGAACGCTTCGAACCAGCCGAACGAAACGTGTTTTAAGAAATCTCTGGAAAGGTGAACGTGACGATTCGACATGATGAGATGTGCAACGTTGTCTAGGTTTTATTTAAAGACTTTTTTTTTTCATTTGTTTCATTCGAAACGTTCTCCTTGGATAAGTGTGCGTTTGCCTAGAAACCGTTGTATCGAAATCGTTGTTGCCAAATCATAATTTTACTAATGCTTTAAGCGCCAATCTAGTTTTCACACAAAAAGATCAATTTGACAAATTAATCTATTAAAGTGGTTATAACGATTATTTCGATAGAATTGAATGAAGGTGGAGAAATTCTGCACACAACGGTTACAACACTAGTATTTAAAAAAATAAAGACTGAGAACGTAACTGTTTTTCGATACGTTTCGTAGTTAATCGAATCTGCGTTTACTTTAGAACAAACGCAAAAATAATACGCGGAATACACTTTGCCTTTATTTATAATGCTTTAAAAAATGTAACATATTATTTTCATACACCTTTGGTAAGTAATCAGCATATATTTGATTCTTTGGTTTTCGTAACAAGTTACATTCTAGGGTCATTACCATGTGTCAAAACGGGCATCTTAATTTGTGACGACTGTAGCTAGCAACGTTCAACAGAACAAAACAGCAAAAATCTATCAGAATAAAGAATTCAAATGACAGTTGAAGCCCATACCCATATCCAGATTTCTTAGCCGGTAGCCCCCCAGGTTAGCAGACCAAATCGGGGTGGTCAGATCAGAACGTGTGTACCGGCCTTTAATGCCCACCTACGGGTGGTATTCAACTTATCAAAGATCGCCGCCCAATATACATTTGATCAAAGAAATTGGACAACTTTGACGTCCAAATTCATACATTCGACGTCCAATTTCTTTGATCAAATGTATATTGGACAAAGATCCATGATAAGTGGAATACCACCTTACGCTACGCTACGGATTGCCCGAGATGGTACTTGTTAAGCCCCAGGGGGCCGATTCTCAGGCAATCGAGAAAAGTTCACATTTATAAGCTCGAAATTCAAATAGGTATAACACAGTTTTTGTATTGTCAGAATTTCACAATCGAAAAAGTTCGATCGAAAACCAGTCGAACGCTACGAGTGGTAAAAACCAATAGATGTTCGTATACGAACTTAGCTGTCAAAATGAATTTGTTGACATGTGGGACAGCCTTATTGTTCTGAGGGGACAGCTTAGCTTGTTTGAAATGTTCTAGCTTTTCAATAGAAACCACAAACAAAATGTTCGACATACGAATTACCACACTGAAAAAGTTCGAATGCCTGAGAATCGGGCCCCTGTACTGGGGGCTTCAAACGTGAAAGATGGCGGCGCGGCAAGGCACTGAAAAAAAAAGTTTTTTTTGGAAATACGAAAAAAATTTAATCGATTTTTTAATAATCGATTATTCATATTTAAAAAATCGATTATTAAAAATCGATTTTTTAAGAAAAATATTCGATTTTTTAATAATCTATTATTTTTTCACATCCCTAGTTGGTTTCTTTTTTTAGTGTGTTTGTTTGTACTTGTACCATTAGTATAAATAAGTTTATGGTTTATATATGCTGATTACTCATCAAAGGTGTATGAAAATAATATGTTACATTTTTTAACGCATCATAAATTAAGGCAAAGTGTATTCCGCGTATTATTTTTGCGTTTATTCTAAAGTTAACGCAGATTCGATTAACTACGAAACGTCTCAAAAAACAGTTACGTTCTCAGTCTTTATTTTTTTAAATACTAGTGTTGTAACCGTTGTGTGCAGGATTTCTCCAGCTTCATTCAATTTTATCGAAATAATCGTAATAACAACTTTAATAGATTAATTTGTAAAATTGATCTTTTTTGTGTGAAAACTAGATTGGCGCATAAAGCATTAGTAAAATTATGAATTGGCAACAATGATTTCGATAAAACGGTTTCTAGGAAAACGCACACTTATCCAAGGAGAACGTTTCGAATGAACCGAATGAAAAAAAAAATTCTTTAAATAAAACCTAGACAACCTTGCACACCTCACCATGTCGAATCGCCACGTTCACCTTTGCAGAGATTTCTTAAAACACGTTTCGTTCGGCTTGTTCGAAGCGTTCGCATCGGACAAGCGTGCGTTAACCATAAGCGGCCTGTACACGTTTGCCCAACCACTGGCCAATACATAGTACATTGACACTTTTGAACGAACAAGATGTTTAAAAAGGTTCTTTCAAAAGTGTCAATATACGACGTATTGGCCAATGGTTGGGCCAACGTGTACAGGCCGCTATAATAAGTAATGTAGCTACTCTATGGCCATGTCTATGCTGTGAGCTGTAGTTAAAATACTTGCACTTTTAGAGCCAACGCGCACTTGTGATTTTTAGTCGACCGATAGTTTAGTCGGAATCGTAAGACGATCGTGATCAAACTGTCGGCCGATAGTTTGGTTTTGAGAACCTGCTAGCACTTGTGATTTTTAGTCGATAGTTTAGTTGAATCTGGGCGCGCGGTCACATAGTCCTTCATGCACAGGCCGATAGTTGTATAACTGTAACTATAACTATAGTTGTAGCAAGTGTAGTAAGTATTGGACAGTCATTTTCGATAGTTCGATACTGAATGCGCAGTCTACCGATAGTTGGGCGATAGTTAAGTTGAATGCAGTGCGCGCGCTCACATAGGTAGTCTTTCATGCACATTACCGCCCGGCCGATAGTTGTGCGATAGTTTGATCGTACAACTATCGGCCAGTCATTTTCGATAGTTTGATCGGTCGATAGTTTAAGCGCACTGACGATTGCCACTGCCTTATAAGTCTATACTGAATCCGAGAACGACCAAACTATCGCCCGATTAAAAATCACAAGTGCGCGTTCGCTCATAAATAAATTATGCAATTTAAGTGGATTCGATTCAAGTTTATATAACATAAAAGGTCAATTAATACTTTAATAATATGTTTATTAAAAGTTTAAATACCTATATAGTAAGTTTAACATTTTATAATAATAACTTTAGTCCTAATCCACAGAAGTTGCAAACCTACTATAATCGATTAGTTACTCAGAACCTTAATCGATTAATCACAAGAATCGATCACAGACTCGTATGGTTACATGCCTAATCACGTAGCATGTGTCAAAACGGGCATCTTATTTTGTGACGTGACGACTGTAATCTTTTGAATTTTGTGTTCTAACTATAAGTTATTGAATTGAACTTGGTTTGTTATAAAGTTTATTAAAAACACTTCATCAGAAGGTACTTACAATATACCCTTAAACCATGAATAGCCCTGAGAAAAAGAAAATGCGAACAGATCAGTCATCTGATTTAGAAGATCCAGGTTCATCATCAAAAAGAAGTTGCGAGGACATGGAAGCTTCACGTAAACGGGTGAAAACAGAAGTAACCGAAATGCTGGAAGAAGATCTTCAATCCAAAAAGAGGAAAAACTTTATAACGGCTTGTGAAATCGTTTCATATAAAGCTTATTTCAACCAGCGATCTCGATTCCAATTGGTTTATTTACCAACATGCGCTAGAAAAAGTTCATGTAAACACCAAGACTTTAAAAACGTAAGTAATTTCTCTATTGAAAAATGGAAAATGAAGTTGTTAACGACTCCGTAGCTCAGTCAAGGACGTACCCAGGGGGGGGGGGGGGGTCCAGGGGGTACTGGACCCCCCCCGAAAGTGTCTATTAATCCGCGGGATGGGCGTGAACTACACGACGTTATCGCGCGGGAATGTGATATTTTTCCGGAATAAAAAGAAGGCTATGTTCTACTCCAGGCTACAAAGTATCTGTGTCCCAAATTTCAGCCAAATCCGTTCAGCCGTTTTGGCATGATTGAGCAATTGAGCAACAAACATCTAACCCCCCCCCCCCCCCGAAAGGACCCTCCCCGACAAAAAATCCTGGGTACGTGCTTGAGTTCAGTGGTTAGAGCAGTCGCCCGGATAGATAGATATAGATCAAGGACGTACCCAGGGGGGGGGGGGGTCCAGGAAAATCCATTAATCCGCGGGATGGGCGTGAACTTCACGAAGTTATCCCGCGGGAATGTGATATTTTTCCGGAATAAAAAGAAGCCTATGTTCCACTCCAGGCTAAAAAGTATCTGTGTCCCAAATTTCAGCCAAATCCGTTCAGCCGTTTTGACTAGTGATGTAAACCGGTTTTAGAAAAACCTACAAAAACCGGTTTTTTAAATAACCGATAAACACCGGTTTTTGACAACGATTACTTTCTGTTTTCGTGTATCCGAACACCAAAGTCAGACCGACAACAAGTTGATCTGTTGTTGTCTATGATCGGGGAATTACCGCACCATTTGCAATCGTCGAGCAACACAGTTGACAAACTTCAGTTCAGTCGTAATTCCGTCGTTCTCTTGCGTGTTTCGTTATTTCTCTCTTTTGTTCAAAAAGTTTTAGTTAGGTATCATATTACGTAAAAACGAAGGAAATCAACGTAAGGTAAGTAATTAGTTTCTACTTAGTTTATTAGACAACCTTCTCTTTGTCTTTTTTTAATCTTAAATAATGGCTTCGTGCGGTAAGCACATTTAGCTAGTGCCAGGTAAAGGATATATCATACCAAAGATGTGGGTCTTTACAAACGGACTGAGAGAATTTGTAAAGTGATGTTGCATTGTTTTATTTGATATAACATACCTATATAAATAACACAAATTTTAGAAAATAAAACAAAACTGCAGGCAGACAGGACGCTTCACTTTCCCGCTAAAAAAAGTATTTCTTTGTCTTTTATTTTTTATTTTAGTTAACATAAAATTTGTGTCAATTAATTGCATTTTATTGTATTGCAGGATGCCGAAAGCAAAAGGAAAATCCATCACGCGGAACCATTTCGAAAAAATTGATAACAATACTGCCAAATGTAAGCTATGCAATAAAATAATTAAAGTCGGTGGTGGAACTTCTAATATGTTGGCTCACTTGAAAAGGAACCACCCTCAGGCTACAGTGGAAGTGGAACCGGAGGGTAATGTTGTAGGTGAACAGCCCGGAAACCTAACCGCCTTAAGTCAAACTGAGCAAGAACAATCTTGGAACACTTCAAACACTCCTCGTCCCATGTTCCAAACTACCTTGAAAGGGACTCTTGTAAGTAATAAAAAAGACATTGATAAATCTTTAACTATGATGATCGCTACAGACTTCCAGCCTTATTCAATTGTTGAAGACAGAGGATTTCGGAGGTTCACAGAAGTTTTGAACCCAATATACAAATTACCAAGTAGACAAAAAATCAGGTATGAATTAATGCCGCAACTATACCAAAATGCAAAAGTAAAGCTTGCTACTGCACTTGAAAATATTAACCATGTCGGGCTAACCGCTGATTTGTGGTCTAACCAAAATATGGACTCCTTTATTACGGTTACAGTTCATTTTTTTCTGAAAGGAGTATTAAAGAGCTATGTTTTGACTACCTCTGATGTCCCCACTGCACACACATCTGAAAATCTTGCCGCAATTATTACTAACTTACTAACAGAATGGAAACTAACTGGTAAAATAACAGCCATTGTCACTGACAACGCTACTAATATGATCAAAATGTGCGATCTGTTGGGCATACGGCATATGCCATGTTTTGCGCATACGCTGAATCTAACTGTTGAAGATTCTTTAGAGCTTCCTGAGGTTATGGAACTAATTAACAAATGCAAGCGTATTGTTAAGTTTTTCAAAAAGTCGTCTGTAGGGTGGCGAACGCTAAAATCAGAACAGAAGGAAAGAAATCCCAATACTAATCCTTTAAAGTTGATACAAGAAGTATCTACTCGGTGGAACAGCAAATTCTACATGCTGTCTAGAATTCTTCAATTATCCGATGTTCTGGCATTAGTATGTAGAAAATTATTCCAGGCCCCAGACTACTTAACTGCCTATGAAGAAGTAGTGGGTAAAGAAATAATAAAAATCTTGGAAATATTCGAGCAAGCGACCAAGCTCGTTAGTGCTGATACATATCCGACCAGTTCATTGATCATACCAGTAATTTGTGGATTGTTCGAGAATTTGACCACCATTGAAAATGTATTGGAAACCGATATAGGCAAAATGTTTTGCTCATCAGTACGGCGAAATATGAGCAGCAGGCTTTTAGTATACGAAACAAGAACTGTTGCGCAAATATCAACATATTTACATCCGACATTAAGAACTGGTTTTAGGCGCTCGGAAAATATGTTATCTGCAAAAGAAGTAGTCAGAAAAGAATTATCTCATTTAATAAAGGCTTCTGATACCAATGTTACGGCAACGACTTCAGAACAAGCAGTTCAAATATCAGTGGAGACAAATGTAGAACTGAAAAAACCTGGACTTTTGGACTTTTTGAAACGAAGGAAACCAACTACCAATCCAACTGCGTCCACAGTTAACATACTGCGCATGTACTTGGAGACAGAGCCCCAGCATGATGAAGCTGAAACTGCAAAAGCAGCTGAAAGTGCTGGGACTTTTTGGAGCACAAACAAACACTTAGAGCCATTGAACGTTTTAGCACTAAAATATTTATCGGTGCCAGCAACGTCTGTGCCTTCAGAAAGGATGTTTTCGAAGTCAGGATATGTGCTGTCTTCAAGAAGAAGCAGGTTGCAAGCGGATGCTGTCGATCAGATCTGTTTTCTCAATCAAAATTACGACTTATGCGATTAGTTATTTTCAGGTTAAAGATATTTTGATTTAACAAAGTAAATTTTAAGAAATATTCGATGTTTTCTTCTTTTTCTCTAAAAGTAAGAAAAAACCTAAAAATACCTTAAAAACCGGTTTTCTGAAAGTACCTAATTGGTTTAAACCGGTGCTGAAAATTGTAATCGGTTAACATCACTAGTTTTGACATGATTGAGCAACAAACATCTAAACTAACCCCCCCAACGGACCCCCCCCCCCCCCCCCCCCCCTACAAAAAATTCTGGGTACATGCTTGATATAGATAGAGCTGGTTGTGAGATGGGTTGATTTTTTCAAAATACTTAATTTTTCAATAATAAAAATTGCATTGTGAAAGCAAAAAGGTAGTTTTTTTAATAATTTCTATATGATTTTGAATTCATGAAACATTATGCTATGTATTATGTACAATGTCAGAATAATATACCCTCTAGTCTAGCCCAGTGATGGTGTAGCACACATGCCCACAATACAGTGTCGCATGCTCAATATTGTGTAGCACAGCACACGCGCTACAATATTGTGGGCACGTTGCTGATCATCGAGTTTGGAATTCATGGTATTTATTATTCCCTTTATTACATTTAAAATACAATTACAAAATTATATTTCTAAACATTAAATTTTTACAATGTATAACACTAAAAAATATAACATTAATGATTATTATTATTCTCCCAATAAACACAGTCAAAATTATTTGAAGGTATGTCTATGACCACATTAAACATTAAAAATGGAATGTCAATGCATAAAGGTTTGCCTACCCTGCTCTAGTCCCTATACATAGTCCTTAGTCCCAAGATAGGTGGCACCATTTTAAGAGAACTTATCTACTGAATGGGCCAACACACCTGTCCTTATGGTGTATCTGTGAACATCACAAAGTACCTAGCTTTTATATAATGGAAAACATCACATTTAATACACAACTGATGATTTCATGCTAGGTATTAAAATGTATACCTACTCTATAATAATTTATGGAAGTAAATTATTGTATAGTAATTACTATTATAATGGCTAATGAGCCATTTCGTTGCCAATTAGTACAATATTGATGGATGTCTTATGTTTGTAAGTCATAATTTAAAATTATTACGCATGTAAAAAAAAAAATTTTACATTTCAGGCTAGTATAAAACAAATTGCATCTTATGCTGAAGAATCATTCAAAATTGAAATGAAGACAAACATGTGGCGTGAAGCATTGGAAGTTTGCAAATTGTGCATCACTCCTGAGAGATATTTGTCTGCAAATATTTTAAAAGATATTGTTGAAATCATGTTGGTAATATGTTTTACATTATTTTAAATATCCAACATTATTCAAATATTTACTTGTAAACTGTGTGTTACTGAAATAAAATTTTATTTATTTATTTATTTATTTATTAAGAACTATTTTTAAATAATTGTCTAAAGATTGCTTTTAAACTGTTGCATAAGAAAAACACTTTTCTCTAATTTCAGAATGCACACACTGATGAGTATGCAGATTACACAATTGAACATTTGATTAACAAATGCCAGCAAATATTTGAGCTCAACTTTAGCTACCATCCTCCTTGTTTAGTGAAAACTCTTCGAAAATGTTACAATGATTTTCTAACAAGCCCTTTGGAATTGAAAGAGAATACTTTTACTAACAGATCACAATTTGGATATGATAAAGGGATTGTAAAGTATTGCTTCAATAGGTTGGAATATGAGATCAGTCAGGATAGTATAGATGGACCTCTAGTTGACAAATATGAGCACATTCCTGAAGAAATGAAACAAAGTGTTAAAGGTTTACATTGGCAAAAGGAGAAATTTGAAATTTATGAAATGCTAGAAAGAACTGAAAGAATTGAAAGGCTTATCACTGTACTTGACAGTATTGTTGAATTATTGCAGTTTGATTTAGCAATATGGAATTCTAGGTAACCAATAAATTCAATTGTTTCAGATATTTTTTTTACAATTAAGATAAATACATTTTCTACAGTTAAGTACACCAATTATTTAGCTCAAAGTAAGTTCTTTAAGAACTTGTCTTTGCATGCTAAATAATTATATCATACTTAAATTCTTTTTTATAACTACAGATGTATTAATTTATTACTTCAATGTTTTCAGATACACTAACAACTTAGGCTCCCACATAATGAGGTCTCACAAGCCATTAATGGCTTATTTGCTGTGGTCCAAAAATGTACTGTTTACCGGTACAGTCAATAATAATTGCAGGCAGGTTCTGCGGCTATTTATCTACCTTATACAGTTGGAGTATCCTGAAGAACACATTAGAGTATTGACAGTAAGTTACTGTATTATATCTTACAATAACACCTGAATTTAACAAGATTCAAATACAGCCAAAACCGGATATAGCGACATTGGAGGGACAATATAAAACCTGGAATACACATGCTCTTTAGTAGCACAAAAGCATGCTAGTTTCGAACAGATGCTACGTAGTAGCAGACAATTAGCATGTGTATACGAAAAAATCATGCTTGTTAAACACTGAGCAAAATATATTGCTCATGTTACAATGTATTTAAAAAATAAAATTCCGTTTAGGTCCTTTTGTCATAAAAAGTTAATAGTTTTTGAACCAAAAGAGATATCGTCATAAAATAAACGCTAAAATACTTGTGAAGGATTGGAAAATAAGTGGAAAAGTGAAATGAATTCCTAAAAGATGACTAACATTACAAAAAAGAGACAAAATCAAACATTTTCGAGATTTTTTTACCCTTTTATTTTCTTTATTAGCGATTTTTGCAAAATAATCCCATTATACAATTTTTTTTTTGTCCATATTTATTTATTTATTTATTTTCTTAGAAAACCAACAGCGTATAAATATCAAATTACATTTCATTTTGTTTCCAAACTTATGGCCAATAACAGGTTTTCCTAAAATTACCAATTAACAGTATTGTTAATATAAAAAACAAAAACAGTATTAGAAGTATAAAATTGAGCAACCATTGAGTGTATTTTATATTCGCTGAATTTTATATTATGAGCTCGGAAGGTTTCATTGCCACGATAATAAACCAACGCGCGGTCTGCAAACACATTAATATAATAGACCATACTAGATAATTTTCTATAATAGTACCTATATAAAATAATAAGATTAGTAATATAATAGATATCTTACAACTATTCATGCATATGTCACGACATCACGCGCGAACGGCTGGACCGATTTGGCTAATTTTGGTCTTGAAATGTTCGTGGGAGTCCAAGGAAGGATATAGGGGTAGGGTAGTAGGGGTAGGGGTAGGGTAGGGTAGGGGTAGGGTAGGGTAGGGGTAGGGTGAGGTAGGGTAGGGGTAGGGTAGGGTAGAGTAGGGGTAGGGTAGGGTAGGGGTAGGGTAGAGTGGAGTAGGGGGCCGGGCCACGGGAACGAAGTCGCGCTGGGTCAGCTAGTTTTTTATAAATTTCCCCCTTGAATTTATTTTTTGATTTTCCTAATATGTCGATGTTGTCGAAATTTGTGTTATAAGTTCGAACGATACGTGAGAGTACCGAGTTCCTGAAGTAATTGCTATGATGTTGAGGTACTTGTAAAAAACTTGAATTGCGAGTACGGTACTTTGGCGTACGGAACGTGATTTCCGATACAAGTGCTGAGCAATATACTCTACCATGTAGGTACATGTGATCAAACGTCTCTGTTCCAAGGATGAGATTCTATGTTCCCTACAACTGTCTGTGTAAGACTGACAACTCTTACGGGAGCGATAATTGAGGTGATTGATAAAGATCTTTTAGATTTTCTCGAGTTGATCCTTATAAATAATGTATTGAGGTGACCATAATATGGTCGTGAGATCGTTTGTGACGTGAGTTTTTTGTGACGTTTTTTCGTGAGTGTTTTGGAATATGCGTGCAGCATATTATGCTGCACGCATATTCCAAAACACTTCTGACGTACGCAAAATACACGGTTTTAACGGTTGATATATTTTGAAATGGTTGGCAAGCTCTCAGAACGAAACCAAGATTTTTAAAAGCTTTGTTTGATATGTAGTCGATATGGTCTGACAAAATCATTCTATGATCTAGAAGAACGCCGAGATCCTTTATATTCTGAGTTCTAGTTATTGTATTACCATTAAACGAGTAGTTATAAATAATAGGTTTTAATTTGCGCGTGAATGTGATACATTCACACTTTTTCGTGTTAACAGTAATTTTGTTTTTGTCATAGTATTCCAAAAGTGTATCCAAATCTTTTTGCATTGATAGGCAATCGGCTAAGGTGCTAATTTTACAATATATTTTTTATCGTCAGCATACATCAGATAGTTGGAAATGCTGAAACAAGATCCTATGTCGTAGAGATAAGTATTGTAAAAGAGTGGACCCAAATGGGAGCCTTGAGGTACGCCAGTGGGCACACAAATAAAGTGGGATCTATATCCACCCACTACAACAGCCTGCGAGCGATTCGAAAGGTATGATTCCGTCCACCGAAGCAAGTCACCATGGATTCCGAGAGCTTGTAACTTATTCAGTAAGATCATGTGATCTACCCGATCGAATGCTTTCTCGAAGTCGGTGTAGATCACATCAACCTGCCCACCCCCGTCCATATTTTGAAGAACAAAGTTGGTAAAGCAAGCCAGGTTAGTGGTGGTGGACCTACCTTTAATGAAACCATGCTGTTCCTCCGGAATAGATTGAGACAAAGTCGGATAAATTCTATTATAAACTACTAGCTTTCCGCCCGCGGCTTCGCCCGCTTGGACTACAGGACGTTATCCCGCGGGAATGTGATATTTTTCCGGGATAAAAAGTAGCCTATGTTCCTCTCCAGGCTACAAAGTATCTGTGTCCCAAATTTTAGCCAAATCCGTTCAGCCGTTTTGGCGTGATTGAGTAACAAACATCCAAACATCCAAACATCCAAACATCTAAACTTTCACATTTATAATATTAGTAGGATTAACTCAAGCATTTTTGCTACTGTATTTAAAATAGATATACCTCTATAATTCGTTATCTCCAAGCGCGAGCCTTTTTTGTGTATGGGTATAATATAAGCCGATTTCCACTTCTGGGGAACAACGCCTTCGCGCAAAGAGCGATTAAATAAAAGTGTAAGAGGAACAGTTAAGCTTTCGGCGCAACAGAACCAAAACAAAGGAGGCAAACCATCGCTACCGGCACCCTTGTCTCTATCTAATTTTTTTAACATTTTTTCCACTTCGCAAGTTGTTGTTTGTAGATTAGAGACCACGTTTATATTTAACGGGTTTGCCTGGACCGGGGTGTAACTATTAGAATTACAAGGAACTCCAAATACGCTTTCGAAGAAGGAGCTAAAAGCATCGCAGATATCTTTTCCCTCCGTGTACTCACCACCGTTTAGACGTAGGCTTTTTGGGTAAGCTGAACCACCTCGCAGAGCTTTTACAAACGTCCAAAATGTTTTAGGATGGTCTTTAATATTAGTTTCACAGGTGCTTGTAAATTTATTAAAACATTCCTTCTGTACGCGATGTTCTCTTGAACGCAACATTCCTTCTGTACGCGATGTTCTCTTGAACGCAATATAGCATATTTTCTTGTTCTTCATTGCATTTGCTTTGTAATTAAAAAAAATCAATGCTCTATCCCGTCCAGTTTGCTTGCTATACACTCTTAACTGCGGACGTCAACAAAAAAAGTCAATGTTGAATAGCGTTAATCGACCAAATAAAGTTGCATTTCATGCATTTCATAACGATATATCTTCTGGTTCGAAAATGATTAGTTTTGTATGTCTTCTTCTTCTTCTTCTTCAATCGATACGGGCGTTTTCCGCAACTCGACGTCTTATTGCGCCTATTTTGCGTGTGGAGGGTGTGCAGCCGGATTACTCCAGCCAGCCCAGCTCTGCCAGGAAAGCACCCAGCGCCCTCACGTCGGAGACGCTTCGTGGACGCTTCCCGGCGAGCCGAGGTACCTCGCCCGGTAGGGGGCCACTCCGTCACATTCGACCAGGACGTGAGCAGCTGTTTCTTCGGCCCTCATGCAACCCCTGCATAGGGGGCTGTCGGTGATACCTAAGTTGAAAAGGTGTCTGTTGAAATTTCCATGTCCTGTTATAGCACCCGTCACCAGGCGTAACTGTGATCTACTTAGCTTAATGAGAGCTCTGGACAGACGGGCGTCCGGGCGCGGTAGTGCCATTTTCGCCTGTCTGCATGTTTCCAGTGAGCTCCATTCATGTTGGTGCGTAAGGACCAATTTTGTATGTCAAAAGGAGCTTAAAAAATATTTTTTTAAATATTTCGTAACATGTGAAATATTTTTATTTTTTATTTTTATTAAGTATAAATATTTTTTATTTTATTTGTCGATAAAATCGGATAAAGGCTACGCCCTTTTCGTTTGTGCACCATATCGAGAGGCACACTGTATACTCTATGTTCATATGTATGTGAAGAAATCAGGATCAAAAACTTATGAAATCAACCTTTCATTCATGCTGTCAACTTTCGCAATAAATTATTATGCATGGTCAAATGGCAAAGAGCGCGCAAGAGGTTCGCATGGGGTGAAAGAAAGTAGTGTTAATAGCTAATAACATGTCAAAACATTCTTTCATAGATCAAAATAAGTTTGAAAGTTGTTCATATTGTTTTGTTTTGTTCACACAAGTAAAACGGTTGGTCGTTATAGCCGATGAATATCGATAAATTTCGTAGTTTTAAGCGAAATGTCGCTGTACCCGATTTTGTTATGATACGGTATGTTTTTTAATTGTTGACCGGCCGGGACCTTGCCATTCTTTCGTTATAAACGATTGTCGTTATATTCGGTTTCGACTGTATAACGCTTTTCTATAAAAGAGGTTTCATATCGGACTAGAGACCACCCGCGGTTTCACCCGCGTGGTTCCTGTTCCCATGGGAATATCGGGATAAAAGTATCCTATGTTTTAATCTAGACTATGTACTATCTGTGTGCCAAATTTCAACCAAATCCGTTAAGTAGTTTTTGCGTGAAAGAGTAACAACAAGTAAGGAGTAATTAGTAAGGAATAATATTGTTCATTTAGGGGGGCTTTACTTAGGCCCGTATTATAGAACGACTCTCTCAAGTTGAAATCTCTTCTCAAGTACAGTTAGAAAGGAATGCAAATACATGCAACGAATACATTCATCCCTTTCTAACTGTAATTGAGAAGAGATCTCCACTTGTGAGTCGTTTTATAATATGGGCCTTAGCTCTCGCCGTACCGCCTGCCGCGCTTTTTAACCTAAGTATGGTGCGATGGGGGCACGGTGCCGGGCTTTACGCGGCCCGTATCTACAGTAATAGCGGCCGCACGACGGACGGCGCGGTGGCGGTATCATGTGCAGAAAGCGCTTATGCATTCACAATGCAATTCTGTAATTATAGGAAAAATTCCGATAGAAAAAAACCACCAGCCCTACAGTGCAAGAAGCTTGATTCGAATTTATTCCCAGGAATCCCCTTTTACACTGTCCCCGGGTTGACAACTGTTTTCTGGGGAAAGAAGAAATTTTGTGCCAGAAGGGACAACTGATTTTTTCTAATTGTCACTCGTGACACCAGAGGGCGTGACAATAAGGAAAAGTTGGACTCCAAGCGGTGTGAAGTATATCTTCCCTCTTTCTCTCTTTCAAAAAACTGTTTATGATTTATGTACATACTAGCTTTTGTCTGCGACCTCGTTCGGAAATTTTGATGAATATGCGATAGATAGAACTGAGACGTTCAGATTAAAAACTGATCAATATAGATGGTTACTTTACAATCTTAGTGAAGAAAAGATACTCCTACTATCTATAATTTTTTTTTTATTATATTTTCTACAACGCCAGTAAAACTATTTTTGAGGTGCCGAAAGACCAAAAACTTCGTTAAAAGTAGTATTCCGTGATGCTGGGGCTTCAACTGCGTGACTCCTAACGGCGTTAATAACGGTATGATTAGCGTTCATTAAATTGTGCACTCTAAACTATGCGATAAATGTGTGGCCACACTCATTTAAATTCTAGCGTCTAGTGCTTAGTTAGCGTGCAATCTGTTTAGCTCGAGCCGGCCGCTATTACACGTGACAAGTAGGGCTAACATGACAGCAACGAGATAGTTTGTCGCATTACTTTCGACCAATCAGATCGCTCGTAGGTAGCGCGCGTGACTGCTGATTGGTTGGAAGGCGCGCGACAAACTATCTCGTTGCCGTCATGTTAGCCCTACAGGCGTCCGTCTGTCACTCGATGTACTTGCGCGCAACTCTCGCCCGCAAAAGAGTTAGAATATATGCGATAGAAAGAGATGCAACGAGTGGCCGTTCGTAATTTGCGCCGTACAAGCTGAATTCCACTTTATTGCGTTAAAGTTAGAGTTGCTATTTATTTAAATGGCTAAGCGCAGTGCAGTATCTGTTACGTAGTAACTATTAACTAATCTATGACGTGACGTTTGCTTTGCTAATAGAGACTTCTATGGCAATCTTGAAAGGTATTTGTTGTAAAAGTTTAAATTAAGCTACAGAGATGGTGCCACTTTTTTTGTCTGTTTGCATTGTTCTAAGTGTGCGCCATGAGTTTTTCTTTCCTTTTACTGTACAGTAAAAGGGAGACACCGGCCACTAGTGATGAATAATAAAACACATTTTTTATATTCAAGTCATCCTCCTACCTCCCTCAATATCAGTAGATACTGATTGAATGATTTGAGCCAGATGTGCAATAGCCATTGACAACCAATAATATGGTTTCTGTCATTTTAATAGGAAAAAATAATACTTACCTACCAGTTCTCCCCTCTGGCACGAAATTTGAAGGGATCAGTTTGGAAAACTTTGTCAACCCATGACGACTGGGAAGAAAATTCCCAATCGTCATGGGTGTCACCCCGGGGAACAGTGTTAAGGGGACTCCAATAAATAGAGATTCGAACCCGTGATTTTTTTTTATCTTATGGCTTCACAGATTAGCATATTTTTCTGAGCGTAAATAATTATCGTTCTGATTCCGATATAAAATTTGTTTCCAATCTTTTCAATGCAAGAGGTTTTCGTAATTCGAAGATCGAAAATAAATCGGCCTATGCACATTAAAAGTTGTCTCAGCTGCCTGTCTAAAAAATAAATAATTTTATTACTGCATTTATTCTGTAATATCTACTAATGGTGGTTTTACTTTTTATGTTTCAGTTATGGCTCAATACAATGATACAAACTTTCTATATATGCGAGAATAATTCAAATAGTGACTATCCCAATACTGGAAAATATTGTTCCGTTTTTGCTGAAGAATTCTACAAACTAATATCAGGTATTGTTGTGCTATCTTTTCCTTTTTTCAGTTGATACTTATTATCCTGCAGAAGTGGGAAAGAGGGTCGCGTTTTTGATTTCTGCATAATACAAGCCAATAATTTGTATGCTTGAACATGATGAATAGGGAACCGGACTGTTATTGATATGAAATGTAAATAATTAATAGTAGCATTGCAAAATGTAACATTAAGGTATAACAAAGGTGAAAAAAAAACTGCTTACTAACAAGCAAGTTATGAGCTACTGAATTGTGATGTGACCAACTGTGACTCTAGCTATCTCGTTCTTAAACGACTTTTATATTGGTAGGAGTATGGCGCTATCTACTTGTGACGTCGCAAGTGGGTAGCGCTGTCCTTCTCTAATAAGAAAGTTTGATGCTCTATAATATTTCTGAAAATATATAAAATACTAGCTTTCCGCCCGCGGCTTCGCCCGCGTGGACTACACGACGTTATACCGCGGGAATGTGATATTTTTCCGGTATAAAAAGTAGCCTATGTTCCTCTCCTAGCTACAAAGTATCTGTGTCTCACAGCCAAATCCGTTCAGCCGTTTTGGCGTGATTGAGTAACGAACATCTAAACATCTACGGCCTTATTATTAAACAAAGAGTAACTTTACACCTCCTTACGTTTGACGTTTCAAAGCGTCATATTCCCAAGCAAACTTTTTAGTTAAACTAGGGTGTAAACTTAGGCCCAATTTTACCACTGATATTTAAACGCGATTAACGCTAAACGTGTTTAAAACATAGTTCTGTCTATGTCATCTGTTTGAATGTGATAGACACAGAACTATGTGTTAAACACGTTTATCGTTAATCGCGTTTAAATATCAGTGGTGAAATTAGCCCTTACTCTTCGTTTATTAATAAGGGGGGTATAGTTTCACATTTTGTAGGATTTGAGAATAAATACCTGTGTTGCGATGCTGATGTTTCTAAAACATCAAAGAACAGTCCGGTCCCCTATTGCTGAACATATTTGTCTTGGTTTGGGTGGTCTTTATCTAATCACGTATAAATAATATTGGCTATTTACCTATTTTCCCTAACTTTGGTGAGATAATAGTTATGATTGTAACCAAATATATTTAAATATAATGTTTATTATGTAAGAATTTAAAGTAATTTTGCACAGTCCACATATTTAACTTATAGTAATAATGTATGTTTCAGGAATTCCCCAGGAACATGTTATCAAGATTTTAGAGAGAATAAAGCCAGAATATATGCAGTATCTTATTGGAACAATCCATTTAAGAAAATTACTTGCTTCACAGGAGGATAGTCCCATAAGCATACTTGTAGATTTCATTAGAAATTCCAAATGGAAGCAATTCTCTGAAAATAAGACTGAAATTAAGACATTCAAGAAAACGGAACATTCCCTTAAAAAATATAAGAATCTGATAAAGTACATCAACAAAAAATGTGAAACTTTTAATGCAAACTTTCAACAAAGTAGTTCCAGTGACACAAGATCACTAAAGAAATTAGAAGACTGTAAAATTAGCGAAAAATCTAAAGTATCATTAAATGAAGTTGTTCACATTTTATATGTAGTACTAGGTGCTTATTTGGATGCATTTAATGTTCGGGATATGCAGGAAGCATTAGATAAACTGAATGAGCAATTATTACACGGAAATTCTTCGAGTGATACCATTAGTCTACCTTTGTTTTGTTCCTACTCAGTGACAGAACATTTTGTAAAAAAATACAGAACAATATTTCAAACATTACGTGACGTTATGATTATTTTACAAGAAAGCAATAGTGCTGGTGAATTGCCAATTAGTTTTAAAATATTTGCTAAGTTAGGACTGTAGGCGTAGTGATTACATGCTCTTTGGTATGCGTAATTGATTTTGCCGGAAAATAAAATTGTGAAATAAATTCTAATTCAGATATTCATAAAATTAAAACTTTTACATGACCTCAATTTAAAAATAAAAACTGAAATGTTTACCCCGCTGGTTCATAAAAAGCACTGAATTTTAGATAAAATTTCAGGGCTTTATTTTATATTTGAGAAAATGTATTTCACATAGGTATAGTTTCACAAACTCTAAAGGTCGTAGCCCACTTATACCGCACCGCTACCACCCAACCAAAGTATGAGCAGTCAAATATGGACTTAATATCGTTCACTTTAGATGCATTTTACAGTAACAATATAAAAAAGAGGACAGCGTGCGGTCCGCGAGCTTACCGCTGTCAAACTGCTCGGTAGTTGACATAAAATGCATCTACAGTGAACGATATTAAGTCCATATTTGGCTGCTCATACTTTGGTTGGGTGTGGGAGCAGGCGGTTTAAGTGGCCTATTACCTTAAGTCCTCATTACCTGTTACTTGACAGACAGTCCATACAAAACCTCCAATTAAACTGCAAAGTATCTCCTCATCGGACATTGTGAAACAGTCACTTACTCATTAGTGAGAATAGACAGATAAAGCAAATTATGGTTATGTGAATGAAACAATATACACTAATTTGCAAAAGAAAAGGGCACTTGCTTTATTTTCATACAGACATGCTGCTAATCAAAGCTGTCAGTTTATTTCTTCAACAATTTCTGTGTCAATGTGTTCCCCAGCACAAGAACCCGTTTTTTTTGCAAAGGGGTTTATTTAGGTAGGTACTTTTAATGCAAACAAGTATTATATAGATAAGGCTACTATAGTTACACAAAAATAACTTATTTTTTATACTTACTTCAGACTTGGCATGCAACATTGAACATGTTATGTCATGTTTTGTTTATTTTTAAACAATATCACTATCACTAGATAACCGGTTGGAGTATCAAAAACGGCCGAGCGAATAAGACCGCACGTCATAGGTATGCTCTTATTTCATATCGATTCCTGTCATTTTTGATGTATTACCGTAACATTCGCAACCATGTTTAAAAAAAGTCATTTGGTGATTTTGGTGCCATACCTATTTGCATCATGTTTTAGTTCGTGACGCGTCACCTAGTGGTATTGTTGATGGAAAGATAATGCCCAATTCGCGAAATACGATATTTTTTGAAAATTGGCCTTTTCGCGAATAGTTCCTTTTGAGAATTAGCCATTTCGCGAATTGGTCCTTTTGAGAATTAGCCATTTCACGAATTGGTTTCGCGAATTAGGCATTATTTTACTAAATGTTTTTAAAGAATATTATGTACATGACCCATTTGAACCAGTTTTTTTTTCAGTTCATAGTTAGGCATTAAAATCTGTAAAGTTAAGAACTAGGTTCCAATCGCCCATAAAACCAAGATTGATTTTTCTTATATAAAACATCAGCTATATAGTTTTGGTTACATCATCCAAGTTAACAATATTTGACTCCACATAAGTTTCAATACAAATGTTACTTGTTTAAAACAGACCCATAACTTATTTTAAGAGTTAAAGAAAATATTGGGCTGTTAAGCCTCTCACTGCTATGTGAGAATGCAAAATCGCCTGCCCCACGCAGCTGCAACAAAAAAGTATCTGCATTTCTGGACGGTCATCAAGATATCAGATGTGGAATAGTTCGCTGGGACAAGGTAACTAACTTGGCCCAATTTGTAAGAGCAGTTTTGTATTGACACCCTCCATGTAAACTGGTAGATTTTGTTATCCGAAATATCTAGACAGTAGTATGCGAGAGCACATTTTTTCAAACGAGATAACTTAACGTTAGCAGCGAAAGGGTTAATAATCTATGTGCCTTCAAACTTCAGTATTTAAACTGTCCATTTACAATAAACTTGTTACTAATAATACATACCTGAATTTTATTTAATTACCTTTGTATGTAGTCAATGAAAATAAAATAGAACTATTGTCAATACAGTTACATATTTATTTCAGTAAAATATACATACAGTTTAGTTTAGTATTACAATTTACAAATCAAATGCACTTTACAGTGTTTTCTTCATCATCTACTATACGGAATAGAATAATTCTTTTTCTAAATTTTACTAAGTAAAATCCATATCAACATTAAAAATCAATACTGCATTTTTTTTTATTTTAGTATTTAGGCATAAAATGCCCCCTAGCTTTTTTAGTTCTCATAGCTTTTTCTAGATCTACATTTGGATATTCAGCTTTGAGTAATTTCATATCCATATCAGGGAACCGCTTTAATAATTGCTGTACATGATTGAAATCTCTGTTCCTTGCTTTACGCTCCTTGTTATATTGCTTTTCTTTATATAATCTCAAAAACTTTTTAACAGCTACACTGTTTACATAACCGTTTTCCAAATATGGTCTGACCCATCGTGAATTCATGAACTTTGGTATGGCATACTCTTTCTTTTCATACTTTTCTTGTAGACCAATTAAACTAACAACATCTTCCATTGGTCGTTCACCAGTTTCGCCTGTCTCGAGTTTGTAATATGCAATGTTTCGTTCTCTCACAACCCTTTCAATGTTATCCATGGATTCTTGAACTTTGTCTATTCTTTCAGGATTTGGAAACAGTCTAACCTTCAAGTTACATTCATGTTCCATAGTATACAGCATATTACGTTCTTTTAATAACACGTACCATAATTTATGCAAATCGACATTAGATTTGATTCTGAGTTCATCCAATTTCCAAGCCCTGCCTACTCTTATATTAGACTCATTCCAATTTTTCTTAGAATCAAAAAACTCCATCAAGTCGCAAGCAGGGGAAGTCGTATGAAAATTGTTTCTATTATTAAGTGCATTACCCACTCTAAATGCATTTTGCGATCTGTATAAAATATTTGAACTCTTAAGAATATTTTGAATTAACTTGTACATTTTGGTTTCACTGCGTTTTTCCACATCAAATTAAATAAAACAAACCCAACCAAATTCAATGAATGAAATATGAAAGATCCACATTGAAAGAAAGGATTGAAAGACAGTAGTAGTAAAAATTCGTCCTTTTTTTTTTGTGGACAGGCGAAGACATCATGCCATACTGCCAGGTCTTTAGTATTATTTTTTTTGAATTTATATTGTTCGTCAAATCTCGGTCTAAACTTATCTTGGTAAGATAAAAGGCTAGGAGCCAAATCTTGAGTTCTTGTCTTTTCTTTGTAATATAACATAATAGGCATAAAGCCAAATCTTGTATTCTTGTCTTGTCTTGGTAAAATAAGTCAAAAGGCTAAAAGCCAAATCTTGAATGAGAGTTTCATCTTGATAATATCGTCATTTCCTATTTAAGTCTTTTCCGAGGGATGGTCTTTTCCGAGGTATGGTCTTTTCCGAGAGATAGTCATTTCCGTGAGTTTGTCAAGTTAAATTTCTCCAACTGTGGAGCTAATATACTCATAAATAGCAATAAAATTTTCTGGGCATGCTAGAATGTCCTGTAGTGATGGCGGGATATCTTTGTGTGTTTCCATCAACCGATCTATGAGGAGCAAACGCTGTATGTTAAATACTGGGCAAGTAAAGAAAATATGTTCCAGTGTTTGGTCTTCTCCTATGGTACATTCTGTACATTCAGGGGATGATATTAAATGCATGCGATGCAAATGAGCTTTAAACCTGCAGTGTCCAAATCTTAGTCTATTGATCTGCGTGTAAAATCTTCTTTGTAAATAATTTCTAGATGTAGCGAACCAGGGTTTTCGGCCAACTTCTTTATTAACACCGGCATACCATGCTCCTTTTGATTGAGTAATTGCTGTTCTTTCTTCTATCCATTGCTCGTTGATCTTTCTACGATATTCGGGTAAGAGATCTTGCCAAGGAGTAGAAAAGTTTTTAATATTGCCACCCAGTGAATTTGTTAGTCTGGCAAGATAATCGGCATTTTCATTGCCTGTCACACCGACATGTGCTGGAGTCCAAACCAGGCGTTGGAATCACCCATAGTGAGGACCCATCCTTAGTGAGTTACCATAAATACTGTCCCACGGGATGATCGACCATTTAAAAAGGACCGCCATGTTGACGTAGGTCTGTACTATCTATGGCTTAGTCGTGTTAGGGATGCCCGTTTTTTTTGCCATTAATCGATCTTTTGGTACCCCGTCATTCGATTCACGATCTGAATCATAATGGCTTTGAATGGCTTTTGGTTTAGTAAGTGTTTTTGTGACGTATTTTTTTTTATTTGTTGTATTTTCTCTCGTTTTCACAATCTTTTTACTTACATATTTTACAGTTCTCATCCGTTTCACATTCAATAAAACGCCCAACCGTCTGATTTTACTGGTGGGGTCATATTAAAATAAAGTCGGTTTACGGACGTAATTTTGCGTGATAACGTCCTAAGAAACCATTGATGAAAAATGATGTCGAAGTAGAAGGTTACATTACCAGCGACCTCTATCGTCAACTTGATTATAGAACAAGCATTCTCTGCCACACTCAGAGACGCCACTTAAATTTAATTGGCATTAAATTATCATTTCTACTTTATTCAATACTGGACATAAAAAAGAGACAGATATAGATTTAATTGTCAATTAAAGTTAAATGACGTCTCTGAGTGCGGCAATAAATCATCTAATTTACAGCTTGCTGAAGCATTGTGTCACTAGTGACACTTAAAATTGTTTCTCTAGTTTGACTTAGATGGTACAAAATTTTATTATGTTGCCGATAATCTTTTCAGTTAATTTGATAATTCAAACAAGTATTTTGTTATAAATAATGTTTAAAGCTAATTTGATTATTAAAAATATGCCGCTTTCTCTCTTCTACTCGGACGCATAGCACGAGTCAGCTGCGCATAGTGCCATCTAGTGATGTTACTTTGGGCTAAATAATTGTGTGTTTTTAAGATTTCTATGAAAATTATCATAATTTTGATAATTTTCCCTTTATGTGTGGTCATTAAACCCAACCCCTGTTTTTTCGTGAGTGCAGCCAGCTTTTTATTACGTCAGAAAGTATTTTAAGCCATTTGTCAAACACACTCAATTTCTAAAATAATAACACTAATTCGTATGGTGGGATAGCTATAAATAATGAATCAAAATCAGAGTAGAGTACAGAATACTAACACACCCGCAAAAAGGTAAACGAAATATTATCACCTCATAACTTCATATTTCATAAGTACGTACCGCTCAATTTGATTTATACAATAAAGATAAGATAAGATATTTAAAACTAATCTCATCTTCTTTTGTATATCGTATCGTGTATACAGGTAGGTAGAGAGGTAATCTCACTTTGGAAAAAAATGTTGGACGATTCAAAAGTATTTTAATGTGTAAATCGTGAATAAAGAGTTTTTGACTTTGACTTTGATGTAGTTAGCTTGTTATTCTGTTAGGTACTTAGGTACCTTCAAATGCTAGTGTTTGCAAAATAAAAAAAACCGTTTCGGTTTCTGGGGTGCGATAGCGTAAGGTAATAATTTGACAGTTCATATCGTATTTAATCGGCTGCACTGCAATTTTTATGGAATGATATTTAACACAATACACTATTGAACTGTCAAATGAATACGATTGACTTTAAAATATTATATGTACTAAAAAATATAAACAGTACATATATTTTTTCGTATTGTTTTATTTTTTGTCTGTGTGTCATAATTTATCTTACCGTAACGTTTTGTGTTTGTCCCAAGGATCAAGGTGTCAAGGCTGAAAACTGAAAACGTATTCGTTTGGCCGGGCATATTTTGCCAAAACCTTGTTTCTTTCATTAGGTACGGGACGTTGGCGGAATGTCTGTGTAAAATGGAAGAAACCATTACATGAAAAAAGAAAAATAATTTACACAATCGTCTCGCCTATTCATTTTTTCATACGATCTTCATGCGATCTTTTTTGCATACGATTCGAACTGGGTTAAGAAATCGCATTTAATTGAATCGATAAAAAATCGAGAAAATCATAATTCCTGAATCGATCTTCTGGAAGATCGATTCAGATTTCAGCTCTGGCATCCCTAATTCATTTATAATTTTTCGGTTTTCTCGTTTTAGAAGTGTTTTTATTTAAAATGTGTTTTGAGTCTAATAACTATTGTAATATATATGAAAAATACTGGCGCAAATAAATAATCCAAAGCAAAGCATTGAAAGTGTGAAATTACCGTGTACTGTGAATTCGTAGGTAATCCTACAATTGGATTTTGTTTTTCAAATGTGATGGACTAATTTGTACTTGTAGTTTCTAATAACTCTTCCAAAATGGAAATGAGGAAGCTTACGGTACGTAAAACATGTTTATAAATCTGTTTACTAATATTACGTTATCGTAGTACTTAAAAATTAAATATGACTTCATTGTTATAGGTTATTTGCAAGAGTCTACAGTTCAAGTGAAGAAAGAGTTGCTCATCATCAAATGAGAAATCTCAATAGAAAAATGTGTTCTTATCAGGTAAATCAGACTTATCTGTGAATTTAGTCTTTTATGACCTATGTCAAACAATGTGCTTTACCCACTATTAAATAATTTAAATAGATTTAATTACCTAAGCATTCTGTTCAAAACTGCTGCCGGAACACAATAATACTGAAAACATTGTTATGGCGTCAGGCTTAGATAGGATGGTGGTAGCTAGCTAGGTGGACTAAGAACAAGCCCTACAACCAACCAAACCAAATACAATAGTACCCTCCACTTCAAATTTAACCCGGGACTTCTGGGTCTGAAATAGGTGGTATGAACTACTAGATCACAAAGGCAGTAAAACCATTTTTATTTTCAGATACTTAACCGAGTGTTCACTTCTACAGGGTTCAGAACGTAGAGTGCTGCGCAGTCGTGAGGTCCTGTGGTATATCAAAACACATTTGGCAAAACTAGTGTTCCTTTAGCCGTTATGATCATAGTACTGGTTAAAATGTTTGTTCTACTTGCATTTGTGTTTCATGGCAGTTAAATAACACAAACAAAGAAAGCATTGGAAAAGTTGTTTTATTTTGTGTAGGTAATGATAGTTTTATTTCTTACTATGTTTAACTTAGTTGGATTACACATATGTATTTCATTTGAATAAATTGCAATTTGTTATTTTATGATTTATAATTGTATGGTGTGTATTCAATAAAATGTATTATTCGTTAATAGTGCCTTTTTCTTCATCTTTTTTATTTTAGCAGTAGTAATAAGAAACCAATACAACTAGGGATGTAGTGCAGCTAGGTATCGATAATTTTTACTATCGATAGGGCTACGACAGTTTTGACAGCACTATGCTGTCAAAATCACCGTGGGAAGCTGTCATTCACAACGGCCGCTATAAGGCTTGATTCCTATCTGTACTACACTATATAATTTGTGGTCCAAACAAATTTAACGGTCTTGCAATCTTTTAATAATTGTAAAATTTCCTTTATTTCATATATTAAATAGTGGACTATGAGAAAACCTGGTTTTTCTAGTGCTTGCAGCTCTGACATCACAATGACATGCTGTCAGAGGCTATTAGAAAGTGTCTTTTGTCAAAACACATGGAATCTGATTGTATATATTTTAAGGCTAATAAAATTGCAATTGCTTCTGCCGAGAATATACTGAACTTTAATGGTAAGCGATAACCTTTGCCGTACTTAATATCTTTATGGTAAAACGCCGCTGAGACTCCAGTTTCACTTTTCGAGCCATCTGTGTATATCACATGGTATTCAGGCCAAGTTGCTAATTTTTCATACACTGCCTCTTTATTTCGCAAGTCATGATCAATGTTTATTTCTAAGAGAGGAAATTTACTTTCGTAAGAATCACAATAGCAAGCCCAGTGATCTCTACAATTTATATTACTGTCTATAACTTAAGCTGATATTTCTATAAAATCATGAAGGATATATGGGCATTTACAGTTTGATGCTGATGTATGTACAATATGAACACTATTGTTGTTTAGTTCATTTAAAAGATTATTATCATTTAAGCTATGTAACTTAAGAATAAATTTAAATTTTAAATATTTGAATCTCAGCATTAATGGAGGTATATTGCATTCTACTTGCATTGATACAATAGGGGTAGAGTTCATTGCTCCTGTGATAAGCCTAAGGTTTTTATTTTGTATTTTTTCTAGTTTATTTACAAGTGCCGCATTGGAAGAATAACAAAGAAAACTATATTCAAAATGAGAACGAACAATGGATTTATACAGCATAAGCAAAATTTTCGGGTCAGCTCCCCAATATGTTCGAGCTAATGATTTCAAGATATTATAAGCTCGTAATGCTTTGTCTGTCAAGCCAGAAACATGTTTAGCCCATGAAAGGTTACGTGTAAAAGTGACACCTAGAAATTTGGCTTCATCGTCCACCGGCAGTAAATTGTTATCATAGAATATATTAGTAAGTAGCCTCTTTCTTTTACTAAAAATTACAACTTTAGTTTTATTTAAATTTACATCTAATTTTAAATAATCAAAATAACTTTTAAGATTAGTCAAAGCACTATTAAGTTTTTGCTCAACTTGATGCATGTTATTGCCAGAGCAATATAGTGTGAGATCATCAGCATATTGTAGATTTTTTGTGCTATTTCCTAGTATGTTATTTAACCTATGTATGTATAATATGAACAATAAGGGACTTAATATCCCACCTTGACAGACACCTTTATTGGATGACTGTGGACCAAATAAATTATTTTTAAGTTTAACATAAACATCTCTATTATTTAAGAAGTTAAAGATCCATTTTATAAATTTTTCAGGTAATCCCAGTGAAAACAGCTCATCAGCTAGAACATTATGATTAACATTATTGAAGGCACCTGTTATATCAAAGAAGGTGCAAACCAAGAAACTGCCACTTGACAAAGCCTCATGAATATCTAAATACAAATGATTCAAGCTTTCTACTGCTGAACGACCTCTTCTAAAGCCAAATTGATTATAAGGCAATAAATGGTTATGTTCTAAAAAGTACTCCAGTCTTTGTTTCACTAATTGTTCAAATAATTTTGCTGCACAAGATGTTAATGCTATGGGTCTATATGAGTCGTGATGATTTTTGTCTTTACCAGGTTTAAGTAAAGGGATAAGACAATCAACTTTCCATGACTTTGGAATTATTTGCTGGTGCCATAATGAGTTAAATATTTGAAGCACTATATTGCAGCCAGATTTACTAAGATTTTTGAACATTTTATAGGATATGTGATCTAAACCAAAAGCAGTGTCTCTACGTGAATTTATGGCAGCTAATAATTCAGTGATAGTAAAAGGTTTCATAAAAAACTGTTCTGTATTAGGACTGTGATCAGAATAATCGCTTAATGGTTGGGATTGAGCATTTAAAGTATACTTATCTAAGAACGGTTGAATCCAATTATTGGAATGGTGACTATTACTAGGACTGGAGTATGACTTATTGAATTTTCTAATATTAGTCCATATGATAGATAAAGGTGTCTGGCGGTTGAATGAATTGCATAGTTCTACCCAGGCATTCTGCCTTTCCCTTTTGATTATTAACTTCTTTTGTGCTTGTTTCTTTTTAAATAATAAGTATTTTTCTTCAACAGGGTTTTGCTTAAATTCTATATAAGCTGTTTTGCAATTTACTACAGCTTGTGTGCATTTATCATTCCACCAAGGAAGTTTTAATTTATTTTTTCTTTGACCATGTCTTTGCTGATGTGCTAAAGATTTTTTAACAGTATTTGCTTCAGATACACATTCTAGTAAGATTTTGGAAAGTAAGTTATAGCACATTTCGGAGTTGGTTAGATCAAAATTAGAATGGCACAACGTTATATCTGTCAGTTCTTTATATTTTTTCCAGTCAACAGTTTTATAATTTGGTTTTGAATAATTTGCAGCCACATTACTGTTATCATCAATGTTTGAAGGATTGCATAATAAATTTGTAAGAACAGGAAAATGATAACTGCATAGTGAGTCATCATGTACTTGCCAGTTACATCTTAAGGCCAAACTGGGAGAGACTATAGTGAGGTCAAGGGCATTAGACCGCCAGTTATGTGAACCGACGGTTGTTACAGAGCCATCATTTAACAGACATAAATTATTATTATTTATAACATTTAAAAGTGTTGACCCACGGATGTCAGTGGTTGCACAACCCCACATGGTGTGGTGTGCATTGAAATCACCAGCTAGAATTAAAGGTTTGGGTAATGATTTTATTAAATTATCTAGGTATATGAATTCAAAGTTGCTAGGTATAGCTGAAGTGGGGCTATAAAAGCTAACTAAGGATAGAGTTTCATTGTTAATATTTAATGTTATAGCTATGTTTTGCAGAGAATCATCATAATAGGTTTGAAATTTTTGGTAATGTAAATAATCTCTAATAAGAATAGCAACACCATTGTGTTTGGAACCTGTATCTAATCTTTCTATCTTATAACCTTTGATATTTATAGTTTTTGTGCATTGGAGCCAAGTTTCCGAAATGAGACCAATATGAATGTCATTCTGATATAGATATTGTGTGAAGACATGTTTGTGACTTAATAAACTCTGAGCATTCCATTGAACTATGTTAAGCTGATCCATTATTTTTTTCTAACAGCTGTATTTGGTTTACTGGAATTGAATGTTTCTAATAAAACCGATTTAATAGTCTCCGATGTTATAGGAGATGACTGGTCTAGTGATGATTTTTGTGAATATAATTTTAGGATTGTAGATATAATTAGATTAAGGACAACATCTGATTTAAGTAAATTTTGTAATTGGTTTTCAGGTTTAACAGATAACTCTGGAAATTTTTTATTATTAAAAACATCAGCATAAGATCTTTTTTTGTATTTTAAATTATGTTTTTCAATTTCCTCCCTTTTCTTTGGACATTCTGAAGAAATGGAAATATGGTTTCCTTTGCAGTGAATACAAACAGCGTCTTTTAAAGCTTTGTCGCATTGTTTATAATGGTGATTCTCACCACAAATCGAACACTTCTGAGCATTTTTACAGTATTTGCCAATATGTCCAAATCGAAGGCAGCGCAGACATTGGCTCACAGGAGGAACATACGGGCTTACCTCGAAAAACCAGCAGTTTATATCGACGCTATCAGGAAGGGTAGGGCAGGAGAATGTAATGGCTACGGTCTGGGTGGGAATCAGGATGAGGTTCTGGTCTTCATCTCGTCCACGGCGCATCAGTCGGCGTACAGACACGACGTCCTTTGAACTGGAAATTCCGTTATAAATGTTCTAGTTGGACATGTAAGAGGGAACGCCTCGAATTACGCCTGTGATTTCGGTTAGGTTTGCTGGTATGGTGCATTTTACTTGAAGTTCTACCAAAGACTTAGTATTATTTAGAGCCATATTGGCTAACCCTGGCCGCTCAAAAATTGCTCCTATTTTGTAACGATTTATCCTCTTGAACCTTTTGATTCCTTTATTATGCCGTTTAAGTACAGCGCCTAAGGACATTAGGTCCCTGTCTCCTATGGGTTTCCCCTCAATAAGACTTTCGTAAATTACTAAATATTCAAAATTTCCCCCGTCCTCAGGGTACTGTCTGGTGTAATTTTCAATTTTGTATGGTTTATACTTATTTTCGTCCCCGTTATCATCCGAGGAACAGTCGGATTCGGCTGGAACTGGGTCCCCATCTAATTTATGTTTTTTCCGTTTCCCCATGACTAAAAGAGCTTCTAGGCTACTTTTAGCCTAATACTTATTATTCAATAACTATTTAAACACTTTTCTATAAAGAAAATAGCAAAAATATTTCAAAAGTTTCAAAAACGCGCCTTTCACTTTCGAAGGTTTTCCCGCCAATCTTGAAAGACATGAATGAGTGATGAATGAAATGAATGTGTCATGTCAATGTCAAGCTGACACTGATCTCTATGGTATAATATTCAGTAGGTACTCAGAGTCAGAGGGTTTAAGGCCTAAGAACAATAAGGCGGTTCCCACACTGCACCGCACACCGCTCCGGTTTGTGGTAGTGCGCTTCTTAACTATGGCTGTAGAATCTTGATGTGCATACAAAACCCGCAGTGTATGACAAATCACGCCGCATCTCCGTCCGGTAGTGCGGAAACCGGAGGCAGTGTGATTTAAGCCTAATAGAGGTCAGTCATGATGGCCCGCTATTATTTCTCGGCTGCTTGCGCTCCTACGCAACGAGTGAGATAGAAGATGGCTTTGGGTCAGTGCAAAGGTGCAAGCGTGCAAGCTGACTATGGACTAAAAACTCATGAGTGCGCAATCTTGTTATATTCAAAGATATTATAATATAAGATATTTTAATACTCATATTGCGGCAAATTATTGAAAAAGCCAGAGAATTTAACACACCGCTCTTTATCTGCTTTGTTGATTTCCATAAGGCATTTGACACTGTCATATGGGAGTGTCTCTGGAAAGTTCTGATAGAGATGGGGGTACCGCACCACCTAATTTCCCTTTTGAAAAATCTCTACGAGAGTGGTACAGCAGCAGTGCGAGTTGATGACGTTCTTTCGGAAACTTTCAAGACGGAGGCCGGTGTTCGTCAGGGATGTATTCTGTCGCCTTTACTTTTTAATACATACACCGAATATATAATGCGCATTGTCTTGGATGGGTGGGGCGGGCGTATTTCGATCGGTGGTCGCGTAATTAATAATTTAAGATACGCTGATGATACTACTCTTCTTGCTAGATTGAGAGAAGATTTGGAGGAGCTCTTGACTCGTCTGGAAACCACTAGTCTCCAATTCGGTCTTACTTTAAATAGAGACAAGACGAAAGTCATGATAGTAGATCGAGCTGACCATAACATTACGGGCGTACATAATATAGCCAACTGCGAAGTAGTGCAACGCTACATATACCTCGGTTCTACTATCTCGAACGTTGGAGGATGCGAAGACGAGATCAAACGCCGTTGCGCTATCACCAGATCGGCAGTGGAGCGATTAAAAAAGATTTGGAGAGACAGGAGGATAACTAAGAACACAAAAATCCGCCTAATGAAGAGCCTTGTTTTTCCAATTTTTCTATACGGAGCCGAAACCTGGTCGCTAAGGCTCCAAGATCGCCACAAAATCGATGCACTGGAGATGTGGTGTTGGAGACGACTGTTAAAAATACCCTGGACAGCGTTCCGCACCAACTTATCGATCCTCAAAGAACTTGACATACGAAATAGGTTATCGTCGATTGTGCAGCTGCGAATACTCAAGTTCTTTGGGCATATCTCCAGAAACGAGGAATCGATAGAGAGGCTCGTAGTACAAGGTCACACAGAGGGGAAGAGATCACGAGGTCACTCTCCGACTCGCTGGATCGACCTTATTAAGAAGACTACGCAGTCGACCGCAGTACAATGTTTTCGCAGCGCTGAAAGTCGAACAAAGTGGAGAGACATCGCTCGACGTGCGGCCGCCCTGGGAGCGAGTGGCGACGGCGAGCCGCAACCCTATCCATCGACAGCCACGACCACTCTGTCAAGAGTGCCCGACTAAGAAGAAGAATTATAATATAACAAGATTACGCACTCATGAGTTACAGCCGAGCCGAGCGAGATTGCCCTTTTATGGTGTGCGTCCCTCTCTAATGAGAGAGACGTGAGTGACTACACGATTTGGTTTTTTCGAGGACAATTTATAGTTAACCAGACTTGGCTCACGTAGGATTCGAACACCACGCTTCCTAGGGAGCTCTTGTAGCTAAAACAAACATACATTTAAACATCCGAACTCACTTTCTATTTATAATATTATTTAAGATGAGGACTCCGCGATCACTTATGAGGCAATAATGTGACAATCGACACATACTTCTGTTAAAGCTGATGAGTTTTTTTCGCCTGTTTTTCTTGTCAGTTAAAAGATGTCCATAACAGGTGGTAGGTAAAAAAATGTTGGACGATTCATAAGCATTAATTTTATTTAATCTATATGAATAAAAATTTATTGACTTTGACTTTGAATACCTACACATGCTTTTTTTCGGTGAGTTTTATTTTGGTTAGTTTTTTTCGGTGAGAAAAGTTTTCGGTGAGTTTGGTTTTCGGTGAGTTTTTTTCGGTGAGTTTTTTTCGGTGAGATTTTTTCGGTGAGAAAAGTTTTCAGTGAGTTTGATTTTCGGTGAGATTTTTTCGGTGAGTTTTTTTCGGTGAGTTTTTTTTCGGTGAATTTGACTGGAACCGCTTTATAAGCATATGTGTAGGTATGTGTCGATATATATATATATACTTACTTTTGAACCGACTTCAAAAAAAGGTTGTCAGTTTGAGATGTTATATATAATACATTTAATAAGTTCTGTTTCATGCCTATTTTCTGATAAAGTTCTTCTTCTTTTTCTTCTTCTGCTGAGTATTGTATAATTTTTTCAGGTATGACGTTAAGCCAACCTTTTTTAATTTCTTCATCTTTAGGAAATCTGAAACAATGAAAATTAATGTTTGGGTTAAGTAAGAAAGTAAATTCCAGTCTATAGATTACAAAGAAATGGACACCCTACTATACGCAAGAATAAAACTTTGGCTAAATACTTACCTATGAAAAGATACACCGCTTCGTTTATATGATTCGCTTTTGCATCCTTTCACACATCAAGTGAGAACCATTTTTATTGATTTAAACGTAGGTAATTTTAAAATGATAATTAAGATCCACACACTAACTTTACACACATAAATTAATTTGCCGTCGCCATATTGATCTGTGCATATTGATGATGTTTTTATTTTTATTCAAATTGTCCAGACGCAAAGTGTTGCATATTTATTATAATTAAAACTACCATAACACCGACTCTTACATTAAACAAGTAATTTTTCAAGGTTTTAAATAATAAAAATGATATGGACTTTATTATTATCAGCTTAACATTCCTTTTAATTAATTAATATTTTGAAAATTCTCGAGAACAGGAAGTACCATGAATTTGAATTAAGTTCTACTACAACCAAAAATATTTAATGGTGGCAGCCCAGTAGACAGGGATGCAATCCTATTTAGGAGCCTCTCGCTTGGCTCGTTTTTCCGTTTATCGAAATGTCATACGAAAATAAACCTAATTGTAACTGCATAGAATCGAATTGACATTGCTTTTATTTTCATAGTGCACAATCTTGTTATATTATAATATCTTTGGTTATTATTATAATATCTTTGGTGTGTAGTAGCCTATGAGTACTGAATCCTAGTACTCAGAGGTACAGTGCCACAAACTTTGCTGTGCTGGTGGCCAAAATGTGAAACTAGCGTGTTTTTTTAAAATGTCATTCTGCTGTCAAGTTGATGTCCAACCATAGCGCTGCTGGCGGCTGAAGTTCTTAGAAGTCAGGGCCGGTTAAATTGCTACAAAAAAAAGAAAAACGTACGTAGCGCCGCTGTCACCGGAACAGAAAAGTTTGTTGCACTGTAGTAGCACAGTCTATATATTTCCCTTCCCTAAGTAGTAGTAGTGTATTCGTCCTTTTCGGAACCGGCGAAGGTCTAAAGCCCCCAGTACAGGTTGGCCGACCATGGTCGGCGACCATGACCAATACATCGTACATTGACACTTTTGAAAGAACCTTTTTAAACTTGTTCGTTCAAAAGTGTCAATATACGATGTATTGGTCATGGTCGCCGACCATGGTCGGCCATCCTGTACTGGGGGCTTAAGCCATACTGCCAGTTCTTTAGTGTTTGACAGTGTGTTGTTTTCACATAGCAGACAGTTTTTTTTTGCAACGGAGTGTGCATTCCGATTCATACCAAAATCGATTTCAGCGATAACAGGCGTACCGATTCAGTTATCGCGCTTATGACAGTTGGGACCTCTCAACGATTCGGAACGTTCGTAATCGCGCTCATAACATAGAGTGCTCGTCAGATAAGTCTGCGCGCGGTAAAAATCTAATACTAAACTTTTCTATAACTTAAGAACAAAAAATTGCATTGTAACGCCAAAAACGCGCCAGTCACGCGCAGAGTTATCTGACAAACACTCTAGATGTATTATTCCTGTAGATGGAGCATAAAAATATGAACGATTCCTTCTATAATCGACTCTCGTCTCTCAAATGGCGACATTTCGTGTGTTAAAAAGAGATAACAATAGCCCAACGTGTGCGTCTTAATGAGCCGGGCGCCACTTAAAAGTCAACGTCATATTTGTTTGTTAACCAGCTGGTTACAAATGCTTCAGAAAGAAAATCTTTTTTTGTAGTAAAATATAGAAAGATTTGATGGTGTGGTGCGGTAAATCGGTTTTGTGTTTTTGCGAACACATTTTATAGCTTACTGGTCCGTATTTGCAAAAACTAAATTGCTGTACGTGTATACACAGTTTAACATTGACTTGGTTAAAGAAAATCGGGTGTTTTTAGGCTGAAAATCCGGTAGGTTCCGAAATAGTCGATGTCAATGTTCTCATTGATGTGGTACTCGTGATCGTGTGTCATTATGTTTCCTGTTAACAGAAAAAAGTTAGACATAAGTATGTATAAAACATGTTACAAAATTAACCAAAAATCAAAAAAATTGCAGTTACCTACCTACACTGCAACTCTAGTGACGATCAGTCAACCTGACGTGAGTGAGCCCAATACAAGAGGGCCATAAGATAATAGAACCGATGTTAGTTAAAACAGAAAGATTTTTTTAAATACAGGGTAGTTTTTTTATCAGTGCACAAATTTTTAGGATCGACTCAGAATGGATAAGTGAACAACTTTCTCCTAGAAACATGGGTCGAAATACGACAAAAATTTTTGGACTTCCCATACTAATTCGATCACGTGATCAGTCCGATTTGTATGAAACGTCAAAAAAAATTTGTCATATTTCGACCTATGTTTCTAGGAGAAAGTTGTTCACTTACCGATTCTGAGTCGATCCTAAAAATTTGTGCACTGATATAAAAATTATCCTGTATTTAAGTGCCGGATTGGAAAAAGTTACATTTTTATACCTAAAATCCTTAGGTAGAAAAATGTAACCTTTCTAGTTCTATTATGTGAGCAGGTTCCTTACTATGTCAGACGAAGGCACTTTTTATTACTACCTACCCCATACCTACGTGCCAAGCTACACCTAGTCCGACAGCGAAACATAAAGGATACTAAAAGATCGGCCGTCCATGCAAAGTAGGTAGCAAAGTTGTGCAAACTAATGGGTCCTCCGGGCATAGCCGCAGTAGGCGCTTTAGCAATTACTTTATCATTTTTTTACTAAAAATAACTATTATTTCTTAAAACAAAATACGGGTATTTTTTGTAAAATCTTGTTTATAAAATAATCATACATTATCTATACATACCTCTGTACATACATCATATACTTAGGTACACTTCTAAAATGAATAGCTTAGGTACAGAATGTATAGATAACATAAATTCAGCCTTCATACCTGCTAAACGTTTGCTGGTTGATTTTTAAAAATCCGTATCAGCATAAATCCGTGCATATTGTTTGTAGCACTCGTTTTTTTTACATAATGCTAACTGCATAGGTACTCTTGCATTTTTTTGGGGGAAGCCAGTCTGCTCTTCCTATATTTTCAACCACCTCAATTTTAAATCGGAGTCTGACGGAAAGCTGAAAATTAAACATATTGTTGTTAAATTAAATTTGCCATACGAACGAAAAAATAGGTACTTACAGACATAAAATAAAAGTACTATGATTGAATACTGAGAACGAAAAAATATTGATTCGATTATCGATATCTTATCTGCAAAGTACCAACACTACAAGACCAATGGCGAGTAAATGAAATGTCAAACAAAATGTCGATCGATATCTAACAAAAGATTTTCATTTATTTGTTTTATCATCAGGTATAGTTACGTGTATGAAAATAAAAGATAAGAGTTTTCTACAGTATTTTTGCAAAGAAAGGCTTACCAAAAATGTCCTAGTTATTTGAATAATTGGAAAAAACGGAGGTTCACTCACCGATGAAAAGATATTATTCCGAGTTTGTCCTTTAAATTACTGTAGGAGCTTTTGCAGCTCTTTACAGCACAAGCCATGGTGTTTTGGCAATACACACAGAAATATTTTTTTCACTAATTTTGCATAAATTAACCACAATTAATAAAAAACCACGAACACTGATCAACACTGATGTAGTCCACTCTGGCCTACAGAAACTCGGCTGGTGGCGCGCTAGGTTTTAATACGGAGCGTTGCCTATATTGCTATCTCTTTTCAATGCACGCTGAACTGTCATTTAGGAGGATAGGAAAGATATATCGTTTCGTTGTTCAACTTTTTAGTATCCATCTATGTTTAATACTACATCTTTGGTATGAAACATATTTAAATTAATTACTTTTTAAAAACCCAAAGGAAACTAATAATATACTAAATAAGTACTACTGTGAGGAACAGACACGAAATAGGTAAATTTAAAGATTGAGGTAAATAAATAACATCTGTCTGACGTTCCGTTTTACGTAAAAAAGTCGCGTCAAAGTAAAATTTATAACGTTCCGTTCCTTCTAACTGCATATGTGGGACAGCGCCATCTAGTGACTGAGCTTTCAGAAAATCGCCCATTTTAAACAGATTTCCCACCGCCGCGCCGCCGTCGATGTAAAGGAAACGTGATTAAGAAACGTAAAAAAGGCGACGATTGGAGACCTTCGCAACAAACAAGAATATGCTCGATGCACTTATTAAAGCAAATTGTTTAACAGTATAAAAATTAGCGTGAAATCTGTATTTTTTACTTGATATCATTCAGCAGATTATTTAATTTAATAAATTGATTATTAATCTCGTTCAGTTTTACGACTATACCTCCTAGTATAAATAGTATAATTATCATCATTATCATATTAATGTCCTCACTGCTGGGCTATAGGCCTCCCCTGTGCATGAAAACACCACAGGTAGAACGGGCCATAAGTGCCATAAACCACCACGCGAAGCCAATGCGGATTGGTGGGTGAGGGTGCCAACGACTGCTAATGCAACCGGGACCAACGGCTTAACGTGCTTTCCGAAGCACAGAGGAGACCGAGATAATAAAGTTTTGGGTCACCATTCAGATCGCGAGCTGTGTTCGACATAACGTGACCTTGAGCACTGACAGCGCGCGGAACGAACAGGGGGGCAATTGCGTAAGGTAATCGTATTAATTTGACAGTTCATATCGTATTCAATCGGCTGCAATTTGTATGGAATTACCAAGGAATTTATAAGTACTACGTACAACAGGAAGGTGCACTCCGTATTTTTGTGTATTTAAAAATACACTTTAATTTTAAGAGATAAGGTTTATATTTCAATACAAAATGTCAACGGTCCAGCTGAGACCGCAAGAAGGAGGTGAGGGTGTCCCTTTCTCTAAACTTGCCAGCACTCTTAAATAACAGGTTTAGTAGATTTATGGTTCACAACTTACGTTATAAAAATTAAATTTCGTAAAATTTCCCCTTCGTATTACTTTTAGTCAATAGAAAACATCGCATATTAATTTAGGTATTACCGTATTATGCATAAAAATGTATCAGGTCGTTTAAGTTTTTTATGGCTTATCCTAGAAAAGAATTTGAATGATAGATTTCAGAATGTTAAAGTGGCAACATTACAAGCCGAATGACGTTTTCCGTCTTCGTTGTGTCAAGTTCGCAATTCGCTCGTCGCCGCCCGCCGCCCGTCGCGCATGTTCGTGGCCGCCGTAATGGGATGGAGTGAGATACACTGACCTCGTTCTTACTATCTCATTAGGACCGTTTTTTAGCAGCAGTGCACCTTCCTGTTGTATTATAACTTCCTTGGGAATTACATTTAATATGATACAATATGAACTGTCAAATGAATACGATTGACTTTACGCAATGGGCGATTTTCTGAAAGCTCAGTCACTAGATGGCGCTGTCCCACCTATGCAGTTAGAAGTAACGGAACGTTATAAATTTTACCTTGACGCGACTTTTTTACGTAAAACGGAACGTCAGACAGATGTTATTTATTTACCTAAATCTTTAAATTTACCTATTTCGTTTCTGTTCCTCACAGTAGTACCTACTTATTTATTATATTGTTAGTTTCCTTTGGGTTTTTAAAAAGTAATTAATTTAAATTTGTTTCATACCAAAATATACCATAGACATGTACATACTTATTCAACGCCATCTAGTGAAGCAATTGGAAGCTTTTTTTTTTAAATGGCCTCTCAGAAAATCGCTCATTTAGCTCATTTAGAGCTAAATTTAGCTTTATTTTCAAATGTATAGCTCCAAAAAAACAAGTTTAGCTCTTTAGCTCTACTTTTCTACAATTTTAGCTTTTTTCCATGTACACTATGAATATACCCTTTTGTATTATTTTAGCTCAAAATACTTGTTTCCAGAGCCAAAATGTACCTACATGTATATCCGGTCTATGGTTATTCTATAATGGTTTATGGTTGGGTATTATCCGATAATTTAGCCATGGCCACGTTCGCACGGACGTAATATTATCGCGCGTTGAAGCGATTTTTTGACGCCTTGAAACAGAACTTATGGACTTTCCCTAATCCGTTCACACGCGAGCGATTTTTTTACGCGGCGTTATTTTATCGCACATTGCCCGATTGACGGCGCGACGCGATGGACGCGATGGAAATACAACATACGGGCAGCCCTATTGGCGTTCATACAAGCGTTTTTTTAACGCTACCTACTGTCAGTGGGTAACTATTTTTACGTCATTAGGTTTGTTTTCATTTAGGTGATACCTACCTAAATAACCCAAGGACTCATTTGGGAATCTTGTCGCTGTATATTTTATTAGGGCCAACAAATAAGCAGTAGTTCATCAAATGAGCTGATTGACATCCTCATATTAATCGAAGAATTTTTGAGGAAATCGTTGAAGCTTGCTGTACCGAGTGTAAAATTTACCAGTAAGATAACTCTCTCTGAATGAAGAGGATGAAATCAGTACTGCCTTCTATTTGCTTATCGTTTCTATACCAAACGGCGATTGCCAAGATGTCGTCCGAATTCATGATAGGTACGCCTGCAGTCCGCACCGTGTGAGCACAAAACGCCAAGCGATTTTTTTACGTCTATGCGAACACCTCTGGTTCCTAGGCGTTGACGTTGCGATATCGCCCCGCTAACGCAACGCCTTTCTGCACGCCCGTGCGAACGAGGCCTAAGGGCTTATTACACTTGGCTAAATTCAGCATCTAATTAAGCATACATTGCTTGTTTTGATTGCATCACTCGCTACAAATGAGCTCAAAGAAAGCAATTTATGCTTGTTTGCAGCCGCACGCAGTGTTAAACGGGCGCTTCTAATTTTTTTTTTATTATTTTCGTCCCCTCGTGAATTGTTTAATAAATCATAGTAAGATGGCGCAATGTAAGCAGCCCTATACACAGAAGTTCAGACAAGAATGGCTGTCTGTACTAGAATGGGCGATTTTCTGAAAGCTCAGTCACTAGATGGCGCTGTCCCACCTATGCAGTTAGAAGGAACGGAACGTTATAAATTTTACTTTGACGCGACTTTTTTACGTAAAACGGAACGTCAGACAGATGTTATTTATTTACCTAAATCTTTAAATTTACCTATTTCGTTTCTGTTGCTCACAGTAGTACTTATTTAATATATTATTAGTTTCCTTTGGGTTTTCAAAAGGTAATTAATTTAAATATGTTTCATACCAAAATATACCATTGACATGTACATACTTATTCAACGCCATCTAGTGAAGCAATTGGAAGCTTTTTTTTTTTAAATGGCTTCTCAGAAAATCGCTCATTTCAAAGTTGGCTTCAAGCAGTTAAAACAGACCCCACCAAAGCGTTTTGTACCTACTGCAAATGCGAGGTTAATTCTAAAAAAAGTGATTTATTATATAAACAGGAAAAAAACACCTGAAAGCGGCGGCAGTGCATGTTTTTTTAATAAATAGCAGATTATATAATTTAGCTCTTTTTTCTGAAAAAATCTAGCTCTTTTTTAGCTATTTTTCAGATATGATCTAGCTCTCTTTGAAAATCCGAGTTGGCAACACTGAACACTGATTTAAAAAATATTGTGCGTTTTGTTGCTAGCCGAGCCGAGCGCGTAGCGAAGCGAGCGTTCATGAAAATATAAATTTCGTTTTTAGGCGGGGTGGTTGAGAAATATTTTTGGATAAATTTCTGTTTTATTGTTTAGTATATCCAATTTGTCAAATTGTAAACAGATTTCTGTGTTTTTTACTGAAATCTATATTTCTTCATTTACAACCTATGTAAAATGAAACGAAACGCATGAGTCGAAAAATGTCGTGCAGTGCAGTGATGTTTGTTTGCACACCGTTTGTATTTTTTGAGAACAATGTTTAGACCACAGTGACTTATTTATTATAAATTGGGAATAGTGACTAACGTACAAAAATTATAGTAAAAGTGTTTTGTTAAATCTTATTATTGTGCCTTTAGGATTTTGTAACCTTCACTTCACGTCACGACAGTAGATTTTCCGGAACATATAAGGTATGTATTTGTCGAACGAAGCTTTATTTATGTAATGTAGGTAGTGTTTTAGTATCACTCTTAACTTTTTTGGCATTATTACTTTCAAGTTACGAAGAGTCAATTGTTATATGTTAATGCGTTGGCATGAACCTCAGGGATACAGTAATTTGTTGTCATTGTTTTTGTGATCATTTAAACCAGCTTTATACAAAATGTTAGAGTATAGTTGAGTATGGTGGATTTTATTTGCCTTGTGGAGATTTCCTTATTGTTTTTTCAACCGAAATATAGATAAACTGACCAATTTGTTTATTGTACTTTAGTACTACTAGTGTGTAAGTGTTAATGTTTATTTTTCATCCTAATTTTGGCATAATATAATATCATAATAATCATATTATGCTCTAATTATGATAAACTTGTAAGACAACACTGACCAAGATTTTTGTGTTGTATTTTAATGCATGTGAGATTCCAATTTCTGAATAACCTGTTAAAAACCTTATCAAGGCTTTGCTTTACAGTAATAATGCCTTTAACTATAACAAGTAAAGGACTTGAGTTCAGGCTCTATACTGAATTGTATTGCAAAATCTGTGAAACAAATAGTTTTTACTTTTACTGTTTTGGTTCAATTGATATTGAAGAGGCATTGTTTGATACTACAAAATCATTAGCCACTGAATAGAAAACTCATTCGAGTTATCATGCATGTGTCGTGGTCAGATCATTGAATTGATTATTTCATGAAATGGTTGGTCATTTCATGAAATAGTCTTATTTCATGAAATAGTCTTATTTCATGAAATAGTCTTATTTCATGAAATAGTCTTATTTCATGAAATAGTCTTATTTCATGAAATTATCAGAATCCGCTGGTTATATCATTGAATGATCAGCGTTTAATGATATGAACAGCTAAACGCATGGTCATTTCATGAAATGGTCAATCGCTAGTGATCATATCATAAAAAAGTTACATTATGCCCCGCTCTAGAGGCACTGATGTTGTTTTGTTATTGTTTGCTGACATATTTTTTATTACAAAAGTTAGTAATAATGCGACAATTTGAGTTACAAGTGCAGTCAAATGCACGTTAGAGTGTAGCAAAGGGGCACTGAATCCCAATAAAATAAATAGGTAATTTTTGGTTAGGTTAGGTTAGAACTCTGACAAAAAATAGCGCAAGCCGAGCAAGTGAAGCGGGCGTGCCGCGGGAGCGCTCGGCAAAGCGTCAAAATAAAAATTAAAAAAGAAAAACTTTGATCTCACGGAAACCTGTACATTATTTTCTTAAAATTAAATTTGTTAATTTCAGGATATGGTTGATCATTTCATGAAATTGACAATTTTTCATGCCACATCATGAAAACATTGTTGAAAACATCATTAAACATTGAACTTTTAACGATATTGTCAATTTAAATTGGTAATTCAAATTCATTCATGAATTTCAATTACCAATTTAAACTATTTCATGACTATTTCATGTTTCTATATCGTCCAACAATATCATGAAATTACCAATTTTATGATCTGACCATGACATATGCATGTCTTGCAAATATGTATATTTGCTCACGGCTCCCAGAAATCAATTGTAGTTGTACACAAATGTGTGCAAGTCCCGAGCTTATGGGATCCCATAGAGTTTTTTTCAGTTATTGCAAATTAATTTGCTCTTTCTTCTTCATCTGTATAATAAAGAGGAAAAGTTTGAGTTTTTGTTAGTTTGCTTTGCATGTTTGTAATGGATAAAGTCAAAAACTTATGGACCAATTTTTTAAATTCATTGCACCATTAGATTCAACCATTCCACCTGATTGACATCTTAGGCTTTATTTTTTCCCAATCTTCCCACGCAAATGGGTACCATGTGGGTAAAACTGCGAGAAGGCACTAGTATTGTAAAAATATACATGTAGACTGTTTTGTTTGAGTACTTCAAAAGTATACCTATCAGACAGTCATCATTATTATCCCAGACAATTTCCTGTGAATCATATTTGGAGAGAAGATGTTTCAATTAATTAATCACCAACAATATTTATCTCATAAGTTAATATTAAATTGTGTGAGTATGTAGTCTAGGGGCATCCATTAATAACGTGAGGCAATTTTGCCGATTTTTTTATCACCGTCATAGTTTATATGAAAAAATTCTTAACAAAATAAAGGATTTTTTGGAAAGCCGATATTTTACGCAAAATATTTTATTTGCAATTTCGGCATTGCATTTTCAGTGGGGTATATTGTGCAATCTAATGAAACTATTGGTAGGTAGGTACCCATTTTGGTAGTCCATATGTAGATTCTGGGTTTTTAGTCCATACAATTTAGACCATCTCCTTTAGTACAGGGATAAACCAGGAAGAAATCTCATTCCTATGGCAAAACGTGTCGTCTAGCTCACACGGCAAAGCCGCTACCAAAAGTAGTTCAATATAAATGAACACAGTTTGGGCCACCTACATGGCACAACTGTATTCTGCCCCTGACGCCGATCCTACTGGCCAAGAGATTCAGAATGTGACTCTTTTCTGTAACCAAACCTAAGACGAAGCACTAGACCAGAAAACCGGTTCAAAACATCGTGACATTATTAAGATGTGTAAAGTTTACTAAAATAATTAGGTGACGAAAAGCCGTAATTAAGAAGGGGGCTCCATAGTGCTCGCCTACCCGTAATTTGTTGACACCGTTTTACGCTCGTTACGGCCCCCGCCCGCCCCGCTCGCTAAACACAGTAATGTCTCAATTGCCCGCTTTTCTCACGATGACACCCTAAACATTTTACTTTATGGCACGTTTGTCGTTTATGCCGCCGAGTGAACAAAGAATCAAATTCTTTGTATTACATTCCCTGCAAGTGTTATATTTGTTGCGAGTTTCAACGTAAAATAATCATAGCCCCAAGATTTACACGTGGTGCAAACATAAATTTTGCGGTAACTGGCAATTTAAAGGAATACATTGAAACTCGGATACGTAAACAGAATTTAAAGGGCGGCTAAGAGCGAATCTGCGTTTGAGAATTTTTGGACGGTTTAAGTCTCGTGGTAAATTATGTTTTAAAGTTTGAACGAATAAAATTTTCAAGTATATATTTGAACATCACAATCATAATAGTTTTGTATCCATTTAAGTTTCTAGGACTTGGAGGAAGTTTACAAACGACTCTGTAGGTATATCTATTATCTATTCTAAGATAACTTCTTCAAAAATATTTGCAAGAGCTGACTAGATAACCAAACACGAAACACTATTTGTTGAAACAAACGTTACCATACAAAGTAATAGGTATCACTAACACATCTAAGTTCATTTCAAACAGTATTTAAAAGCAGATAAGAGCAACGTACCTATGTCGCAAGTCGAATTATAAATTACAATAAGTAGGAATGAAATGACTAATTACAAATTCATCGGTCGCTGCGATTTATTACTTGAATCAATAATTTATTGATAGGCGCGTGGTTCGAAGTGGTGTCACTTTTGGTGACAACGTCTGCAGACCGAGTACACAGGTTTATTGTCGCTGATTGAACCGAGCACGACATCATTCCTTTGTTTCGGCACGGAGGCATTAACTGAAGCTTCATGCTGGTTTTGATTCTTAGCATAAAAAGTAGCTCTTCCGGTTTCGCGCCATTGCCATATATCTTTCAGTTACGCTTTTACATTAAGAATATTTTAAACATTTTTATGTTAGTTCAACTAAAATATCACAGAAAGAAGACACCAAAAATCTAATACAGTATTAAGGCTTTCGAGGAATGATGTGGTTGGTGACACAAACCACCACTGACTATTCATAAAACACAACTATGATGAATAAAGTTTATTATCTATTAATATTACAAGTTTTCATAAGCTCTTCATTGGGAAAAACCAAAATAAAATATTACTTAGTATGAAAATTTAAAAAAAACTTTTTTTTCTTCTAAGGCAAATGGGGGCTTAAACGTAATTTACACTTGTGGATAGTGACACAAACCACCACGATTATTGATAAAACACAAAATGTTTATTAGTTATTAATATTACAAGTTTTCATAAACTTTTTAACATTGGGAAAACCAAAATTTAATATAACTTAGTATGAAAATTTAAAAAACATTTTTTTCTTCTAAGGCAAAGGGGGACTTTACACGTATTTTACACTTGTGAGATTTTCCCATAAGTGGCAGCCCGCTTGTGGGCTTTGTAGAATCAGGATTCCAACATACAAAGCTAAGAAAACGGAAGACATATCATAATAAATATTGTTTTAGTCGTTTACTTGGCCTTTTCCAGTGAAATCGCTGATTTTCTGTATCTCTTTCGTCATCATCATCATCGCTACAATTTATTACTCTCGCTGTCTAAAAGAATGTTTTCAAACATGTCTTCTATTTTTCTATTGTTTAGCCACACGAAATACTTCCAAAACTATAAAAGGGGCACTAATAGTAACATGGTTAAGCTTCATGTAGACTCAAGTCACGGTGGTAGGTAACTAACCACTATATTTTCGCTTTGATTACACATGCGAAAACACAAAAGTAATAGTGTTTTTATGTAATCACGCATAAAATAGGTAATTACTTAAGTGACAATACATTTACTTAAAATAATAAAGAAAAAAGGCTAATCATAACCACTTTACATTTTTTTTATTACACACTTGTATCACATTACTTATCGTTGGTGCAATATTCAATTCAACGCAAATGAACTAGCCTTCATTGAACATGCTGCCAATTATAATATATAATTATCGTGCTAAAATGTCACCAAAATACTTATATCACCAAAATATCTTTCTTAGGTGTTCTTTCTCCAAATGAAGTTTTAGTAATTCTTCTTCTGCTTTACTACTTCGTTTAGAGGTCCTTTTGGGCCCATAGCACCACCGGCTTGCACCACCGGTAGTGTGATGGATATGTATTTTAGTACCTACACATCTGACCAAATGCAAGCATCTTTTTCTAATATTCTGCCATTACCAAATAATTTAATACTGATAAATAAAGTAGGTTTCTGCTACTGAAGTTTCCTGCCCCACAGACTATAAGTCCGCCTGCAGTTTAGGCGCAGTTAGTCCGCCGGCCGGTTAGTTGGCCGCAATCGGACACAAACTCACTATAAAATGAGTTTTTGTATGTAAAATACAAAAATCGACGGTGGCCTGTTCGATCGAGGACTGCAGGCGGACTGATAGTCTGTGGGCCCCTTAAGGACCAAAAGAACGCTAAGAGATAAATTTAATAGAAAACCATTAACTTAAAAAATATTATGTCAATCTTGAGTGGCGTTTTTAAAAGAGACTGCGATCAAAGCCTTTGAAGCGACTAAATAAAAAAGAGATTGGTACCTATTTCTTTGTATTTGTTAAGGGGCTACTTTCCATTTGACTTACGATTTATTTTCTGAATCCAATTCGTTATGCAAACATAAAGGCCGGCATCCACAAAAGCGGCGCAGGGGTGTAGTAGATGTCTCGTGAAAATCAATGGGGTCTCGTTATTTTTATTTAAATGGTTCGATACGAGTGTGACTCTATTATTGTTTCTTCAATTATTTCATTATGTTGTTTGTGTAAGGTCGATTTTTTTCTAACAAATACTTACTTCATTTTCAATAATAAAATTTGCATTGTGTGTGAATGTTCATCTTTATCGATGTTATCGATTGTCAAATATCTGTAAAGGTATTTCTTTCGGGTGTGAGGGTAGCAATATCTTTACATTGATGAAATAAACGCTGGCTATAACAGGGCGGTATTGCATTAATTTGGAGCTTCTAACGACTCCGTAACTCAGTGATTAGAGCATTCGCCCGGACAGTGAAAGGTCGTGGGTTCGAGATCTATCGGAGCTGGTTGTGAGACGGGTCGATTTTTTCTAATACTTCATTTTCAATAATAAAAATTGCATTGTGAGTGAATGCAAAAAAGTAAAAATGATTTGAAGAATCAACTAAGTAATAAAAGTTTTTTCAGAACCTTCGATCAACAATAACATGTTGATCGAAGATTACGACTTTTTAAGGCAGTCGTGTAAAAAGACTGTCACAATTTATTAGACAATTTGTACAAGATTCGACTGAACTTGTCTGGCTGGATGTGAGGATTATACTGTCGTAGTGTAGAAGTGACGTTGTCAGTAACAGCTGATATTTACAGCGGAATGAGGTCAGGCTTCTATCCTGTAAGCTCTGTGATTAAGTCATCACTGCCAAATCATCCGCGTAATGCCGCCAGGCCCCTAATGCAAGCCATTTCTGACGCTTTCTCCAGACTAAGCCAAGCACTCGGCAACCTCGTAAGTGCCACAATTTGCATATTTGACGCTTACAGGTGTTTCAAGTTTGTTTCTTCGTTTATTTATGAAGATGATTGCGTAATATTTGATGTTTTAATTGTTCTAGGAAAACTCATTACTTTATAAAATTTTCTAATCTTATCAAAGATACCGAGTTTAGTTAGAAGCAACGCCTACACGTTACAGTATTTTTACTTACATTAATTAATATGAGAAGAATTCATGATAATATTTGTCCTCCTCTTATAAAACTATTGTTATGACCGTTTTCATTGAAACTACCTGCCATATATATTTCATTCATAATAAAATGGCGTGCTCATCGTCATTGTGGACGCTCCGCTCTTTATTCTAGTGAGGTCACACGTTATCTAAAACAGCTGTCGAGCGCACACGGCCTACAATGGACTCGTTTGTATCCCCGCCGTTTTATATTGTTTGTAATTTAAAATATCGGGTGCGAGCTGGGCTTATTTTCCACCTCAATTGTGGAGTTATCCGAGGTGTATTGTTGCGTTGATTAGATCAGGGAAGCTTTGTTCAGCGGAGAATGGGCGGCTACACGGCCGCTATCGCCTGTCTGCCGCACGCGACCTGTTCATGAGTTTGCGGCCACCGGCGGCGTACCTGCCCGAGACCGCAGCGTCCGTTAATGTCTAGAAACAACATACCCCAGATAATCCCTGCTGCATTCAAGCCTGTGCATGTGAATCAGAGAAGCTTATCTTAGCCCAAGAATTTCAGTAGATCCAAAGTTGTTTCTTGGTGATCACTTTATTTCGCAATTCGTATCCATTAATAGAATGAAGTGTAAAAAATGTAATATAGGTTTTATCAGTTAATGGAAAACCTTTTGAAATGTGCCATTTTATGAAGGCCGAGTTTTACTTTTTGCTATCAAACTGTTGCCTATTTTTATGCTCCATTACTTAAACATGCTCCCGTTTCACTATTATGTCCGTGTAGGCGTGTATCACGTGTATGTGTACATATGTATGTATGTATGTGTGTACATATTGACATAAAATTACTTATTAATATATTTCTTTATAAAAGCTTCACGAATTTTCCAAGTATTTTTTCGTTCTATATATACCAAATGAAATATGAAAACTTCTCGTGTACCTACATATTACTGATTCGCCGCTATTGTTGTTTTTGTGTAATAAAACAGGCTGTTGTAATGAATTTAGTTTGGTTGGGGCTCTTATCAATGGGGGACAATATTTATCCTGAGGTAGGCACTCGAAGACATTCGGGGAAAAAATGTCCGAAAATGGAGGGTAACTCGGAGCAGCGCTAACAATACGCTAATGGCTTATGTTTGCGATGACTGTCCCTCTCAGCCAACAGGCTCTATTATCACGGCTCGGCCGCTGTGCGCTGAATTGGCTAAATGCTTTGTACCCCTGAAAAGATTCGAGATGACGGTGAAATTGTTGAGAAAATTGATCACTTCCACTTCAACAACTTTGGGCTTGTTATTGTAAAGCCCGGATTTGTTTATTTTATTTTTATTTTAGAATACTTCTTTTTGTCATATTATCAAGATTTCGTTACCGTTGGTTTTTTTGATTTCCTTTTCCACCAAATTAATATTTCCAAAGTCGGTTAAAAACTACATACTTACTTAAGTACCTCGTATAAGTAATAGAATTGGAGAAACGTCCATAGTACTATATTTTGCACTACAACCGTATTTCTTATATTTTTATCGACGAGAACTCGCGTTTGGAACATCAATTTGTGGTTAACCGATAAAGTTTGCCTATAAAATATACAGATTATGCCGTCTTCGCATTTCGATTTCGTAAGAGAGGACTGTTACCTACCTATTTCTTTCAAAATATCTCTTTTATTATGGCAATATTTAGTTTTCCATGTTTATTTCTTCTTAGAATATTAGTTTTGATGATTTTGTTCTGGATTTTGTCGCTACTTTAAACTTTCAATTTTTGAAGTGAAAACTTCTTTAGCGGCGTTGTGCACTTTTTGTGATGGGTAAAAAATGTTAATCTCGCGTCCGGACACGTGATCGGCAAATCGAAAATTCGTGTGACGTTCGACGACTACCTTCTTCTATCTTCTATCTTTATCAAAGGCATTTACAAATCTGGGGCCCGATTCTCAGGCATTCGAACTTTTTCAGTGTGGTAATTCGTATGTCGAACATTTTGTTTGTGGTTTCTATTGAAAAGTTAGAACCTCTGAGAACGTTTCAAACAAACTAAGCTGTCCCACATGTCAACAAATTCATTTTGACAGCTAAGTTCGTATATTGGTTTGTACCACTCGTAGCGTTCGACTGGTTTTCGCTCGAACTTTTTCGATTGTAAAATTCTGACAATACAAAAACTATGTTATATTTGAATTTCGAGCTTATAAATGTGAACTTTTCTCGATTGCCTGAGAATCGGCCCCCTGATGTAAACAACCCGTTCACACGAAACAGACATATGTTAATATGTAATGTCTGATGGATTAGGCGTTATCGACGGGGCCGGGCTGGCGATGTGTGCGGCGTCACCGCGCCGATCAATCACCGCGCGGATGGACCCGTGACAGGCCATTAGGCCCCGCTTGGCCCCAGGTGCCGGCTCCCCTAAGCTCCGTAGGACAACGGGACAGACATGGCTGCAGGACATGAGACTATCCATGAGCTTATTGTTATTGAAGCTCCGATGAATAAGCGTGAACCGTCTATTTTGATCTTTGACTTGTAACTGTCTCCCGGATCGCACGGTCCCCACCCCCACTACTCTGAGAAATGGCAATGCTTGCCGTCGCTAGCTAGCCGCGCAGAGGCCCGGATAGCCGGGCGAGCCGACCGACGCCCCGGTCTGAGGGGAGCGTACCACACTGGTCACCCGTGGCCTAAGGCCGAGAGAGAGGAGATGAATGGCCCAGGTACTTGCTTCCCTAAGCTTCGTAGGATATTTGGGACAAACTGGCGGCAGGATGTGTGACCACTTAAGACTTTAAATGGTGCTTTTTGTCAAATTCACCGTGAATGTAAAAGAGAAGAGTGTTTTGATCTGAAACAGTCTCCACTAGGTTCACAGCAGCGGGTTATCGATAATGGGGTTGTCAATTGTAATACTGATTTAGTTTGTTTCTCTTGTAAACAAGTGGACAAAGTAATAAGGAGCATGACGAGAGGAAAGTCTCCGGGTCATGACAGCCTCGTATCGAGCAACTGCTGCATGCGGGCGTTCATTTACCACGGGTGTTGGCTATGTTTTTCTCGTTGTGTATGTGTCGTGGTCAGATCATAAAATTGGTAATTACATGATATTGTCCGTCATTTAATTAAATATTCGTATTTCATGAAATGACCAGTTTAATTTGACAATATCGTTAAAAGTTCAACGTTTAATGATATTTTCAACAACGTTTGGCCAGTGGCCAAAAATTGACCATTTCATGAAATGATCAACCATATCATGAAATTATCAAATTTAATTTTAGGAAATTAATGTATTAAGGTTTCCGTGAGGTCAAAGTTTCTCTTTTTTAATTTTTATTCTGGCGCTTCGCCGGCCGCTGCCGCGGCACCGGGTCGCGCTGATTTTCGTCACAGTTCTAACCTACCCCAAATTTACCTATTTATTTTATTGGGATTTGCGGTTTCAAAGGACTACGCCCCTTTGGCACACTCTAACGTGCATTTGACTGCACTTGTACCTCAAATTGTCGCATTATTAATAACTTTTGTAATAAAAAATATGTCAACAAACAATAACAAAACAACATCAGCGCCTCTAGCCGGGCACAATGTAACTATTTTACGATATGATCACTAGCGATTGACCATTTCAGGAAATGACCATGCGTTTAGCTGAATTCATATCATTAAACGCTGATCATTCAATGACCAGCGGATTTTGATAATTTCATGAAATACGACTGTTTCATGAAATGACCAACCATTTCATGAAGTAATCAATTCAATGATCTGACCACGACATATGGACCATTCGCATCTCCCTGACGCTCGAATTAGGAATATTGTAGTCCCCATTGTTAAAAACAAAACGGGTAATGTGTCTGATAAGTGTAACTATCGCCCAATTTCGCTAGCAATTATTTCGGCAAAAGTACTCGACAGCTTACTGGACTCTGTCTTAGAAAATATCTTGACCTGCATGATGCAGTTTGGATGCGCAGGGCTGGCAGTCAGATGTTAAAATGTTGGCTCGCAAGTTTGGCCACGCTAGTATGCAAGTGAAGATAACACTGTTCAATGCATATTGCATTTATACATGTAGCCTGTGGATCAACTTCACATAGAAGGCGATTAGCGCCCTACGCGTTCAATACAACAACGGTTTCAGGATGTTGATGGGGCTACCCTTTTAAACTTTCATGGTCATTAACATTGTAAATATTACGAAAAACGGGATTTTTACCATGTTTTGATTGGTTGTCGAGTCACCGATATTTCGGCGCAGTTGCACACGCCATGATCACGGAGTAACTGAAGAAAGTCAATGCGGGTTTCGGCGCAGTTGCGTGTGCAATAGGGAATCGAGAACCGGTCCTATTTTGAGGAACCGGGATTTTCGGGACTGTACTCTAAGGAAACGGGAAATACCGGGATTTTCGGGAATTTCGGTACTATATTGTTTTTGTTCGTTTTTTAACATTACTTACATATATTTTAATGCTGACTTTATGTAGTAGCATACAAATAAAAAAAGTAATAACTTTATGGCAGAGTATTTATTCTAATAAGTATCACAACAAAATAATTATAACTTTAAATCAGTCCTTTTTTTTATTTATAGTGTTACTAGCTGACCCGGCAAACGTTGTTTTGCAATATAAATTATAGTTTTATACACCAAAAGTTGCCTACACAAGACAACAGATAGCGCTAGTTATAACTACCAATAAAGGGGCCCAAGATTGGTTTCTATTTCCTACATATAAAAAATTTGTCTGTGAAGTAGAGTGCGTGCCAGATAACTCCGCGAGCATGCGCGACTGGGGCATTTTGGCGCTACTAACAGTACATTTTTTTATTCTAAGCTTATGGAAAAGATTAGTATTCGATTTTGACCGCACGCAGACGTCAGTGAATACATACTCTTTGTAAGCGGCTATGGAAGAAATGACAGTTTTGTATCGAAGGTACGACAGTTAAACGTTTTAATTTTTACTTTTTACTTAATTTTCCGGAATAATAAGTTGCCTATGTTACTCTCCAGCTCCCACACTATCCCAATACCAAATATCACTTCGATCAGTTGCTCCGTTTTGACGTGAAAGAAGGACAAACAAACAAACAAACACACTTTCACATTTATAATATTAGTATGGAATGGAAGTATGGATGATAATAAGTCTCGTCTTAAATTCCTAGGTATTAAGTTTTTTCGACTTATGCAAAGGTAATATCTTAACTTAAATAAAATCTTCAGCAATCAACTTAACAATCTTTGGGTGCCAAGTGACCAACCAACTTGAGTTAGACAATCACGGTTCACTTCAGAAACATACAAGAAGTCATGTGGTAACAAGATCTTTTGAGATCAGTTTTATTATTTGTGAAGTTAATCACAATCGGCTACCGATGTAGGTACTGTAACTTAAGTAAATAAAGTTTCATCTATTTATAGGTAATTTTATTGCACTGCTAGCGTCATATAGTGGGTAGCAGTCAACTCACTAAATACTTGGAAACATCCAAAATGGTCATTAACAATGACTCGGCAAAGCGATCAAATTGTTCAGGCCATCCAACGTGTTTAAATATACCGGAGCACGCAAAATGCCGAATACTATTTGGTGATTGTCAACATTCAAAATTCGAAGAGACGAGTAGCTCGAATGAAAAAAAACAAATTAGCCCAAATTGAATCTTAAGTCATGTTAATTTATTTCTCACGTCATGTAAAGTATCATATCATATTTTATGACCCTAGATTAAAATATCACCCTTTAAAAATAAAGCTGTTTTCAAGTGTGTCCCATCCATACTTTAGGATACTTTGGATGCTGCGCTACCAGTGGCAGTGTTGCTGTTACGGTACTAATGCCGGCTTGGATGTTACCAAGTTATTAGGAGATTTGCATGCTCCAGTTATTTTGAATACTAGTGTGTATGTCTTGAACTAGGTATTTAAGATCGGTTCAGCTGAGTCGTATTTAATGACCATTTTGGATGTTTCCAAATATTTGGTGATCTAGTCTGACCTACTATATGACGCTGACTGTACACAATGACATCCTACTAATATTATAAATGTGAAAGTTTGGATGTTTGGATGTTTAGATGTTTGGATGTTTGTTACTCAATCACGCTAAAACGGCTGAACGGATTTGGCTAAAATTTGGGACATAGATACTTTATAGTCTGGAGAGGAACATAGGCTACTTTTTATCCCGGAAAAATATCACACTCCCGCGGGATAACGTCGTGTAGTTCACGCGGGCGAAGCCGCGAGCGGAAAGCTAGTGTATTATAAAATAAAAATTAAAGAAATACAATTTAACAGTAAATAGCTTAATATCTTTGAAATCAAACAGTATACAAATTATTTACTTTTAAGACTTCTTTGTTCTCTGTAATAGGTTCTCAGGAATAAGTGGGTCTAAACTTATGGCACTTAAATTTGAACTAATTTTATTACACATCAATCCAGCCGTGGAAAAAATCCTCTGGTTCGACACTGGTAGGCGGAATCGATAAAAGATGGTCGTAGACTTGACTAGATGCAACAAAAAATAATTGGTTGTAGGAAACAGGCTTGAGATCTGAGTCGTGCGAACTGTTCATAACATGACTACTAATCGAACGTCCTCTTACAGTTTGCGGCCATATTTTTTTTTGTTTATTATAAGAATGTTTATTATAAGAATTATTTACAAGACAAGTTTAAACGTTGATTTAAACATGATTTTTTTAATCCCGAAAATCCCGAAAATCCCGAAATACCCGGGTCACGTTTTGGATTCCCGGTTCTTTAAGTAATTGAAAAGTACCGGGAAATCCCGGGATTTTCGGGACCGGGATTTCCCGGTTCTATACCCTAGTGTGCAACTGCGCCAAAATATCGGGGACTCGACAACCAATCAAAACATGGTAAAAAACCTGTTTTTCGTAATATTTAGTTTTGATGGGGCTTTCCCGATTCTGCAGTGCACCCGGTATGTTTGCGGAAGCGCGCACTGACGATTTCTACGCCAAATTATTCTTTTCGCGAATACTGGCCGCCCGTGTGAGTCGGCGTCTGCGCGGCCGTGTAACGAATTCACGATAGATCTAAATACTTACGTTTTATATACATTGTATAGAAGAATATTATTTTGTCTGCCCCGGGACGTTTCTGGCACGCTCAATAAATAAACAGACCTTAACATGTATCTGGGAACAACGGCATCAGTTTGACAAAACAAACTTTTCGCACACAACCTACTAGTTTATCTTAACATATTCTATTTAACTCAAAGAATTTGAGAAAACTTGCTTTTAAAAGCTTAACATTTCCCTTTACAAAGGCTAGCTATAAAACATAATTGTCCATGATTGCGCATGAATTAATTCCCCCATAAATTACAGCCGATAGCTACGACTGTAATTACAAATCTTTCGCCTATAAGGCATTATCATTCATGGCTTATACCCTGTCACCCTCAATCAGACCGGCCGACCGGATGATTCATACCAGCAGAGGCAAGCTATAATATTAAACTTGTTTTTCTTTCGCTATTCCGACATTCTTGCATTTAGGTGTAGTCCTTGCTAATAAACTATGAAACTCGGGTTTTTTGTAACCAAATTTTAAAACAAAATAAAGACCTAGCGCGTACAATCAAATAACATTATACGTAACGTATAATTTTATTTGATTGTACGCGCAAGGTGCATGGAAAGACGGCCGGCATATGAAATGAATTGCATTCATTATCGCTTACAGAACAATTTTCAGCTTTTTTGTTAGCAACATATTTATATGATCTAACAAATTGAAGAATGGTCTACGAAGATGTCGAGTTTTCTTGGTAAAATTATTAAAAGACGATCTGTTGTGTGTGTATTCTGTAAACGTACTTACCATTTTATTAGATATTTCAATTTATTTTGTATTTTTTCTCTCTCCAACTCCATGCATCGCTTATCTCTATGTAGTTACAAATTAACTTAGAAATATTAATAAATGAGCAGTATTGAAAGTCGCACAATAAATTTTATCAACAGGGATGTAACTCTGCCGTCCCCACCCCACCACAATTTATTGTGACTTGTAATTCCGAGGTCTTCCGATTACAAATCCGATTTAATTATCTACTAATGAACTTAAAGGTCAGGTCGCATTGTTACATTCCTCAAGTACTTACCTTTCCACAGGCATTAGAAGTCCAAGACTGTTATTGATGATCATTGTTTTTCCTTCGGACATTAAAGAACGGGAATGTTTTGTTTTATTGACAGCTTCTTTTAGTAAAACAGAATGACTGTAGGGAATAATTTATACAATTGGTATTTATGAGTAGGAATGGTCTGTCCATTAAATGGCAAATCACTCACTATAATTGAAAAGTTTTGGGTCATCAGGGTTTATAAGTTGGTACAATCTCCGAGTTTTAGATATGCCGAACTAAAATCAATTCAACTTCGCAGAGAACGATTGCAAAAAAAAAAACATGTAAATTTTTCAAAACTGTTACCTTAACTGGGACTGGTTTAATATTCAGTCGGAATTTCACGTTATTCCTCGCAATAGATTGCGGGCTTTGGCGCCGGGATCTGAATGCGCGACACGTATTCTGGACACGTGGTTTCCGCACAATAATAGACTGTGTCCATTAATTAGACCAACATGTTTCATCGTAATGGACACGCCTGCCCGAGACGACGCCGCCGTTATAACACGTAATTGATGATGGCAACAAAGATTTTTGCTTCTGTTTGACATAACTCCACGATGTCTTTATTTTGATGACGGGATGTCAAATTCGAATGCTTCTCACAGATATCGCCCGCTTTCTTATATCTTTACCCCTTGGTATAGACATCTGCAGTATAGTTATATGTAGTATTTATGAAGCACAGACGTCCACTAAAATAGATCAGCATAATTATTTCTGTCTACAGTTGGTTCTTCTTTTTCTTCTTCTTATCGAGTCGATAGCAAACCAAAACCTAAACGGTGTCGGACCGAAATTAGGCTACGCGAATCGCAGCGTTGGTAGCCTCCATTAGGTCTTCCCGCGTGCAGCTGGTTGGACACGCAGGACACGATGTCAGATGTTCCATGGTCTGAGGAACAGCTCCACATCTACATGCTTAGTCCGCGTCGACCAAGAATCCCCACCTGGACAGGTTGTCCCTACTGCGGCCGACCATTGTCCGGAGTCTATTTAGAGACTTCCAGGCAGGCCATGGTAACTCGTGTCCAGGCGGGAGGGTCTCAGACGGTGGAACAAACGGGACAGGAAAGGTTGACACTCTCTCGCCACAGCCTACACCTTTCCTTCGACCGATCACCGCTATGAAGAGGGAGCACACAGTTGTTAAAGTATTTGCGGCTTTTCGATCTTTGATGCACCAGGTCGTGATTGAAGAGTGGATGCCGATTGTCACTCATCATAGCGGTCTTTTCGGAAGAGCCTGCCACTGCTCTGCGAATTTCTGGGGGCGCTATTCCGGTTACAGTTGGTATAAATATATCAATTACTTTAATGATTACCAATCGGATTTGCTAATTTCTTAATGCCGAGAGTGTAGTTAAATTCACACAAACAATGCGTAAGGAACTCCCATAAATGTGTTGTTATTACACTGAACTTGTTTACTTTTCTGATTTCAGAATAATACATATAACGCTCAACTCAAACTAACCGTTGTGTCCCTTGCGGCGTTTCAGTAAAATAGGCAAATTTATTCCCTTTCTTCACATAGATATAATAATATGTTCTTCAAACACATTTTTGCTTAGAATTGGAATAGGTACATATTCAAGTCTATTTTTCGTTTCAGTAGCAGTGAAAAGGTTTTTACAAATATCGTTCAACATTCGCTATAGCAATAGTCATGTCTAGACTTATTGTAGAATTTCGTTAGGACCGTTTATGCCTTTTAATTTCTTTTAGTATCTATAATCATTCGCCTTTACATTAGTTTACATTAATAGCCCAGTTCAATATTCTAGCTACTCTATATTACATTTCCTCAGACTCTGCTGAACTTTAAAACACGGCGCACTTGGTTTGCACCCTATATTTTCTGCTATGAATTGCCCCTCATCCGATGTAGTTATACATCAACCTCGAAGAATTATAAAGCTCAGATAACGAAATAAACCGTCATCCATCCTCTCCTGCAAGTGGCTTCGTTCCGCGTCGGGATGGAGCTATTCACCTTTCACATGTAGGCCATTAGTAGAAAGATAGGCTCGATATTGTAGCTCGACCCCCTTTGCCCACCCTCGAGATAAGCCGCCAGCGTTTTATACATGTCCCACTCGTTGGTTGCACTCGCCAATATAATATCGACCGTAAACATGAATATCCAACGATACGATTTGGCAGGTTTGAAGTTGACGCTCTGCACTATTTTATTATCATATTTGTTATTAATGATGATGATTAATTAAATATTTCTTTTTATATTGTTTCGGGTATGTAGCGACCATTATTGATAGTGTTTAGAAGGTATTGCGACCGAAAACGTAAGCCACATCAATGAAATTGTTGTGATCGATTGACCGTTTCAAAGATTCCATAAATTTTCTTTCAATAAAATGATCAGAGTAAGTACTTAACTGTATACACACACAAAATATGACGAAGACTGTAACTCATTTAGGATTTAAATGTAAATGGCAAGCTGTCACAGTAATTAAACAACGAATGGGAATGTCTGCCGAACAAAAATGACAAGACTTGAGTCCTTCATTTACATTAAACGACGCTCCTTTTTAAATTACTTATTGTGTCATCATTTTCTCGTTAACATCAAAATCGAAGACGATTTCTTCAAAGGCATCGTTTAAGTTTAGAGCCAGCGCGCACTTGTGATTTTTAATCGGGCGATAGTTTGATCGTTCTCGGATTCAGTATAGAGTAAATGGCAGTGCGCGCACTGACGATTAAAAGTCGACCGATCAAACTATCGGCCGATAGTTGTTCGATCAAACTATCGCACGGCACAACTATCGGCCGGTCGGTAATGTGCATGAAGGACTACCTATGTGAGCGCGCGCACTGCATTCAACTTAACTATCGGCCGACAGTTTGATCACGATCGTCTTACGATTCCGACTAAACTATCGGTCGAAACTATCACTCAGTTTGCAAAACTACCTTCAGCTACCAGTGTTCAGTTGTTACTTTACCTCGTACGTTATCATATCTACGAGATTACTTATTTCCATAATCTTGCATTATTCGTGATATCAAAGCTCGTAATAGCGATGTTTCGGTCCTTTAGAAGATGTGGTTTTGTTGCGCTATAGTAATAACACCCTAACATACAGAGGGCATAAAGGTCAATGGTAGGAAATGGGCGAGGACAGTAAGGCCACCGAGTCGTAGGCATTGTTAGCGGCGCCGACGTCGGAAGACCTTTGTTCTAGCTGGGCACGGGGTGTTACTTTATCTTATTACACGTGTCGCTGGCGGTCTAACGAAGCTGCCCGCCGCAATTGTTCCACCTTCTGAATTAATGTGTCTCCTTATAATAGTCTCAGATCCAGGCTCCGACCATTGTTTACGTAACCATAACACCCTGCCCCAGGTATAATCTCGCCGAATTGAATTTATGCAGACAAGACCGCGGTAATTTCACCCGTATACAGACTTAATTAACCAAAATTCATCCACCCAAGTATCTTAATAACCTCCCCTCTTAACACCTCACACGCCCTGGAGGCGTTAGTTGTATCATAAGTAAATATTTAAGAGCCACAACTAATACCACATTACGGAACGTATTGTACAAAATTACACATGCCAAAATTTTGATTAGACCATAATGTGTTCATCAGTCGAGCGATGAAACAAAAGTTATTTCAATATTCACCATCTAATATTTTAAAGTGAAAAAGATGTAGTACAAAATAGCATTACCAAACAAACTTGAAAGTTTTTTGGTACATTTGTTACGAGTTATCTTTTTCCTTTTTTAAGTAAGGAAGCGTTTTGTACAATACCCTCTTATCTTGTCCCACGTGCTTCGTGCGTGACCTACATTGTTTTATAGCCTCGCTTGATTTATAGCGTTCAAAAAGTTTTTATTCAACCATTGCTATTTTCAAAAGTTTGATCCCTTACGGGAGCAACTTCATTTAACTTTTATTTGAGTTGTGTGTGACGTTTGCCTCGGGGAACACCCGACATCTTTGTCAACTTCCTGATATCTGATCGGATTTCAGTAATCCATAAACCTAGATGTGTTTAGAACTTTATTAATATTGTCTCGCCTAAGGCAGCAATACCGTAAATAGATATTAGAAATGCGACTCAATACGGGAGTTGGTAGAGCCAACGCCGCAGCTGGAGGATTATCTTTTGCTAGGACGTGCTACCTATTCACCGAACTCATTTCTATCTCATCTAATACATTTACTTACATATTGATTTCCATGCTCACACAAATCTGTTTATTTTATGAGTATTTGATTGCACCAAATGAAATGCATGCAAATCCACAAAGGTCTCAACTTACTTTTTAACAGGGAATGTGCAGATCTGGATTTGTTCAAAGGTAACTTAAAAATCTGCAGGCCAGTGTCATGCATTTTTGTTAAGCTTGCAGATTCATCATTTCAGCCGTACGACGCCCACTGCTGGGCATAGGCCTCCCCCAAGGATCTCCACAACGATCGGTCCTGCGCTGCCCGCATCCAGCGGCTTCCCGCGACCTTGACCAGATCGTCGGTCCACCTTGTAGGGGGCCTGCCCACGGAACGTCGTCCGGTTCGCGGTCGCCATTCGAGAACCTTTCCGCCCCAACGGCCATCGGTTCTCCGCGCTATGTGTCCCGCCCACTGCCACTTCAACTGAGCAATCCTTCGAGCGATGTCGGTCGTTTTAGTTCTCCTGCGGATCTCATCATTTCTGATTCGATCGAGCAGGGAAACACCAAGCATCGCTCTCTCCATTGCTCTCTGGGTAACCTTGAGCCTTCTTATGAGACCCATAGTAAAGGACCACGTCTCGCTTCCATAAGTCATAACTGGCAACACACACTGGTCAAAGACCTTAGTCTTGAGACATTGAGGAATTTTGGACGCAAATATATGCCGGAGCTTCCCAAACGCTGCCCATCTGCCCTTGCAGATTCATCTGTGCATAAATATTATCAGTTAATATCAATAATAAAGGTGGTACATAAGTGTACAATTTTCTTTAAAATGTGCTTGTGTCAGACTAGTCAGCATCAGCATCTTAGATTTTTAGATATTAATTATTACAATATTAACATACAAGCGGCCTAGATTTTTAGATATTAAGGCGATACTCGGAAAAATTATGCTGAAGCGAGATAGCAATGAGAAAACGACGCGCGCGGGAGCGAGACAGATTTTGCAGATTAGGCAAAAAAAACACAAAATCACTTCGTATTAAAAAACTACAGCGATTTTTTAAAAATGCTTCTATACGATCCTAAATATTATTGGTGTCCACTAATTAAACCAATGTCCAATATTGTAAGTACCCCCATTTAAGAATAATCTTGAATTTTCGTATTTTTTAGAGGTCTTTTCGAAAACAAAAAGTGTCGAGGCAAAATCATAAAATCGTGTTTTTGAAACTATACGATTCTAGATAAAGGTATGAAGAAATATATATCTTATTACCAGATTTGTAACAACTGTAACCGTCCTATAGTTTTAAATCAAAAAGTCCATACTTTTTCCGAGTAGCGCCTTAATTATTACAATATTAACATACTAGCGGCTGCCCGCGGTTTCACCCGCGTGGTTCTCGTTCCCGTGGGAATATCGGTATAAAATTAGCCTTACTCTTTCCGACGGAAGATCAGCGCTGGCCATGCTGGGCAAGCATTATGCTGAGTCGGAACCGTTTTGGGACATACCTTAGTAGGTACGTGTTTATTTAATTTTTAATTTTTGTGATGTCCCAAATAAATATTTTTTCTTTCTTTCTTTCCTTAGTTACTCCTTATTACATCAGCTACCTGCAAGTGAAAATCGGTCCAGCCGTTTCAGAGATTAGCCGGTACAAACAGACAGACAGATAGACAGACAGACAGACAAAAATTGTAAAAATGAGATTTTGGTATATGTACCGTATATATAATCATTTATGCATGTAGTAAAAAGCGGTTATTTTAATATTACAAACAAACAGACACTCCAAGTATATTTATTTGTATGTATAGAGTATAGATAAATCGGAAGCTTAAGCGACATATCTTTTCCGGCACCTGGTTACATAAAATTAATTGTTTCAAGGATTTAGCTTATTACTTTCTTGAGATAATATATTATTAATGGAGTTTCTCTTGCCCTACACTGGCTATAAAGTTCTTACAAAGCAAAGTAGTTACGTGATGAAGGATCCTACAAAAATATGAAATCACCTCTGTTTCTTTGAACTTATTATTAATAAAAACCATCGAGGAGACGTTATCATTAATCATTATGCCGAATAGTTAATGATGAATAAATTCCATTTCGTACATCATTTCCAACAATAATATAATGAATGAGTTTTTCCCCGACTCATATGAAAATAATATAAGCCCTCAATAAAGCTCATATGAAAATCCTCAATTAAAATATTGCTAGGTATTCATTACTCGGTTACAATTTAAAGCTTACTTAGCTTTTCGAATAGCAGCAAACAAAGTGTTATATTTAATTGCCTTTTTGAAATAGTATGGAAAATATTTCGAGCGGAATATTTTTCATTACGATTCCATAACTGCGACCATGGAAACTGTATAATTGTCTACAGTGGTGGAAATGTCCTCATTGTTCCTTTAGAGAAAAGCTATATTTAAATGAGAGCAAGCACTTTTTTACTTTTGTTCTGCGTACGGAGTGCTCTCTCGCATATTATGTTTCTGCCCTGATTATAACGCTTTATAGTTTCATCGAATCAAAAGATGAAGTATTAAAGATTAGAATAGTATTAGTACATGTACTAATACTTTATCTTTATATAACGCTTACCAAATTGACCAACCCTCAATGAAGTTTCTTTATTTTCACAAGAAATCTCGTGTCTACCGTTTTAAAAGAGCTTTTAATAACTAAAAGCTTTGCTTATTTCATACTGAGTAGTTCCTTTTAAATAAAATTCTAAGAGGAACATTGATAAGATCTTAAAAAACTACAAACAAAAACTCACTTCTCAAAAACACGTAAAAATGAAAAATAAATTAAATCATTCAATTCAAAGGACTAAAGTCCGGGAATTTTTCAAATTAATCTTGGAACTTACTGATCTGATTGAAGTCGGTGCCAAGCCATATAATATTATGACGTATTTGCTAGTTTACAATTCACACCACTCCGCGCATGAGGTAGGTTTTGTGTGTTATTCTTTCACTAAGTATTTATTCTTGTTACTTTGGGCTTGTCACCGACTTCAATCAGATCAGTAAGTTCCAAGATTAATTTGAAAAATTCCCGGACTTTAGTCCTTTGAATTGAATGATTTAATTTATTTTTCATTTTTACGTGTTTTTGAGAAGTGAGTTTTTGTTTGTAGTTTTTTTGAAGGCGGTTTATTTTTTTTGAAAAAAGTTTTTATTTTTCCATTTTTAGTATGAGAACGCTACCAAAAGAAATCGCAAAATGAGCGAGCGTAGCGCAATGTGCAACTACTAAAACCTATATCTCAATTAGGACACTAGGACAAGAATCACCCTCTAACTCTGTTATAACTGTTATGCACACAGAGTACAAAAATATTTTTTCTTTTCAGGTTTTGTTGTTATAGTTTAACCTTCCACCATCAGCTAACCTAAAAAACTTGAAAGAATACAACTTAAGGTCTATTCGTGCATATGGTACGTAACCAAACCAAACATGCTTTAACTCCTAAAGAATTTTACCTTCCATCATCAGCTCACCTAAATAAACTGAAAGATTACAACTATATTTTTTTACGTATCAACAATAACTAAAGAATGATCCTCCAACTCCTAACCATTGAGGAGTTGTATCTTCCATTACCATGAGCTGATGGCTATCAGATGCAAATGCTTGAACATTTATAAAAACACATAAAACACGTAATCTGTCTGCGGATTTCCTCGTTCCCTTGGATTCTAACATCAGATCTTGACTTGGTTATAATGAGACCAAAACAGGAGTATACTCTTTCAAATAAAAATCATTGAAATTGGTAAATAGTTAGTAAAACTTAGATTGTAATTTTTCATTTAATCCTATGACCAGCCCTTGCGAACGTTGCTTAACCGCAACGATCGCAAAACGCGGTGATAACCCACATCAGCAATCGAGGTCCTGGAAGTGAAGCCCATATATACCTACCTATTATTCTATGACAAAATCAGTATATAATTAGTTTCCGCGTGTGACTTTATTGACGCTATTTTGAAGAACAAACTATTCAGCCCGAACAAAAACCTAACGTTTACTTACATGGATGACCACATAATCCCCCATATCACCGAAGATTGTCATCGGATCTCTATGAAACTTATATGGGACCAAATCGAAAGTGTCCCCAATCGAACAAAAAAACAACTATAAAAATCGGAGCACTAACGCCAGAGTAATCGGTATACATACATCAAACAAAAAAAAATATACGCGTTGAATTGAGTACCTCCCTCCTTTTTTTGGAAGTCGGTAAAAATAACTCGACTTAGAGTCAAAGCAAACTTCTGCAGGTTGTCCATTAAAATTCTTTCAGTCGAGACCTGCACTTTTTGAGACAGGGTGTTAAGTCGTATTATAATAGCATTTTAAGTTCTATACGTTCTCGTTTAAACTACATTGAAGCTATAAAAAGGATTATTTTAACGCTCTTAAAATTAGAACCCTGCAATTCGAATAAGTAAATCTGAAGAAAGAATGTTAGTCGCTTAGCTTCTCCTCGTTCAATATTCAAGCCGTTCGTCCGTTTTGGTTCAATTAATTTATTTAATAAATTCGTTCTGAAACGAGCGGCTGCTGTCCCCGGTTCGTTCCTCCTTTATAAATTTATATCGTCGAACGTGTTCAGAATTTAATTCGGCAATGTACTTTCTCGCCAAGCGCCTTATTGACCCCTAATGCCGCTGAGGTTTCGCAACAGATTTGACTGACAGGTGATACAACAAGGGTTTTTTTTTATCTTCTTTCCTTTGGCTAACTAGCAACCATAATGATCTTTTAACATTTATGTTAATGTATAAAAAAATATTGAGCACATTAAGCGTAGTACATTGCTTATTACGAGCGACAGTTTGATGGACAAATCTCTTTAATAAAGACAGACTCTATATAAGTAAAGATATTTTTATCCGCATTCACCAACTGTTTTATAATTCAGGACGAATAGCCAGCTACAGTCCTTTTGATAGATGATACAGACTATTTGGTAAAGCCTTTTCTTCTAAGAATAAATCACAATCTTTTAGTTGGACGTCTATTTTCTGTCTCGGAAATTTTAGTAGATTTGTTACAGCCTTTTCAGTCATTAGACTTGTCGAGACCTAATCTGAGATAGTTGTTAGCGGTTGTAGTTGACAGCAGTTATGACGGTTTCCATCGCTTTATTGTCTCGCACAGGCATTGTCCCCTTTAGAACCTCCCGCTTAGTTTTAATTAAGTCCCCTTTGACTGTTCATTTCCGATTGTTCCACACTACATAGTAGAGTGTGCGTATAAACAATTTTTTTCTCCCACCAAATGTAGGTCTCGACCTGATAAGTAATACGTTCCTTATATTTCCCAGAGGAATCGCTTCATCGGTAAATATGATTCGAAAGTTTGCCTTCCTGGTTATTTAGGGTTGGGTTGCTCAAACAGAAATAAAGAACCCACATAGCATCACCTGGTAACCTGTTAGCCAGTTTTTTTTCTTAAGAACACGTAAAGCAATCAATACCAATTTTGCATCATATTGACTTCAAATACTACGATACTGTTATCAAATAACTGAGACAGACATTTTTGTCACCTTTAGGTACTGTCAGGTATTTCAATAAAACTATATCTTCAGGATACTGGGCTTGTATTTCTTTTTCTTCTATATCACTATATACATTTTCTAGTATGATAATTAAATCATATTTTATGGAACTTCTACTTTCATACGGCTCAGTATATGACTGCGTCAAATCCATCCTTCATTTTTAAACTAATATTTTTAAAGATTGATTTGAGAATATAATTGCAAAGCAGTTTCTATTCCTTTTTAAAAAGCTAACTGCCCACAGCCTACAATTTCATCTACCGGCTGTGTCTACATACTCTACCATGAAGTTTGACTTAATACTCTGAGGTAACTGGAGCTCTCACCCTGAATAAAAAAGTGTCGCCAGCAAATTTGACATTTATGTATGTAGTGGCTGTCAGCTGTCTCATATGACCATACGTATTTTTTTAAAGTGTAGGTGAGACGGAAGACAGCCACTGTGTTATTTGTGGTATTCAAAAAATTGATCGTACTGCACTCTCCAGTTACCTCAGTATTAAGTCGAACTTCATGTACTCTACAATCATTCCCCCCTCTATTCCTTTTTAAAAAGCTAACTGCCCACAGCCTACAATTTCATCTACCGGCTGTGTCTACATACTCTACAGTACCTACGTAAAAAAACAATATAAAAAATCTAATTTTAGCAGAAACATTGGTAGTTGATGCCGACCTTCCCTGTTATTATTGATCTTCATAAGGTTTTCCACAAATATTTTTTTTTCTAAATTTAGTATTAAAATATTGGACCAATATAATATTGAAAGTAAAGGTAATAGGAATAGGCGAATGTTTAACTTGAGTTTTGAAGGAACGCAAGATGTAATTAAAACAAATATTTGGCACAAAATCCGGGTCGCAGCGGTTTAGCAGAGACATTCCCACCCTTTGAACAAGTTCCTGTTTATGTTTGCTCATTAAACAAATAAAAGTGGAAATTCCGTCTTAATCTGTGGAAACTTTTACATTAGAACTCTTCCGGCTTCAAATTATTGTGTTCAAATATTTATCAGTCCAAAGAGTTTTTGCTTTGACATAATTGTTTATGAAATTAAAAGTATAATTCAAATCAAATTAAATCATTTATTGCTCAGAACAATAACTAAAGCTATAGAAACCGTACTAAAATAAAAACTGTGTATCAGCTATCGTACTCACTTTAAGTAATTCAGCATACATGAGTAAGAGTGAAATAGACAATCTTTGTGAGTTTCTATTGTTTCTGTCATTGTCACAAGCTCGTAAAGTACAAATGTCAAATGGTTCTAATTGATTGTAATATAATACTACCAAAATAAAAATACGTCTTTGTTGAGAACGTAGCTTCTGAGGTATGACCAATTTAATACGAACGTATTACAATGGTCGGACAGCTTCGCTGGCAGCTAAAGTGAAAATTTATTAATTTACAAGGAATTCGGTGATAAAACAACAGGAAAGTGTGCATACAGGCTCTCTAGAGAGCTTGCATTCCGTGTCTAGGATGGTTTGTGTTGTTCTAGACTGTTAGTCTAATATATCACGGAAAGAAAATTCGGATGAGATTGAATCATTTCATCGGTAAGTTTTGTTTCAAAATTCAAATATTTTTAAGATTTTAACATCAGTATTATCCGAAAATTTTAATAAATTAATATTATCAATAGAAATGTACGTGAGTTTTGGTCTATTTTTTTATATTTTCTTGCATTTCTGTTAAAGTTGTTAAGGTTATGATAGTGCTGTGATTTTTCTTTATCGATGTAAACAATTTTTTACTTCTTTCAGATTTCCCAAAGATGAAACTATTATAAATGATTGTATACGCCGTATTTCAAAAATCAACTGGACAGCAAAAGTGAACAGTCACGTTATGCGTAACACTTTGGACTACAATCATTTGAGCCAAATGAGAACATTAAAGATGTGTTTAAAAGAAAAAATGGTTTCTTTATTTTAATTAATTGATTAATTTCCTTTTCAGCTTAATTCACTCTAATGTTTGCAATAAAAGTAGGCGAAGGAACCAGCATTACTATGTGCAATTTTTTTACTTATTATATTATCAACTAGCGGATCCTCGCGGTTTTACCCGCGTGGTACCCGTCCCCGGGATAAAAGATAGCCTGTGTCATTCGGGAAGGATGTAACTTTCTAATAGTAGAAAGAATTGTCTAAGTCAGTGCAGTAGTTACTGAGGTTAGCACGTTCAACCAAACAAACTCTTCAGCTTTATTATAACATTAGTATAGACTACTGAAAACTGCAAATTTTTATAAAAGAAAGTGGTAAGTACTTACTGCATTTATAATATTGCAGGTGCTATACTTAATTATTCATTGGGTCTACTCACACGTACCACAACCACACAACATGTGGGCGGGGTGTATTTTGTATTGGAAATGAATACCTAGTACAATTTACACGTAGGTACCACATTTTGCCGTCATTATCGACCGCGTGCGTAAGTAATACCGATCACCACCAGCGACGACGCTGTGGACTAGCAGCCGCCCACACCGCATTCGACGTATCCACATCACAACTACTGGCGACAAAGCAATCACATTGACATTTTGTCGCACAGCCACAACGCAACTGCTAAAAGCTGCATCGACACCACATTTTGTCGCTGCGATGTGGTGTGGTTGTTTGTGGTAGGTACGTGTGCGTCGACACATTACCATACCGTACTTACTAGTGTCATTGACATACATAGAGATTTTAAAATGTAATGTATGTAAAATCTATTTTTAATTTATCGATATTAATGTCGATGTGTTGCATCACTGGCGTAAAAAGAACTTGTGACAACCTTGTAAATTAAGAAACATTAGACTGTATACTATCTCTTTCTTACACATGTACTACTGCATAAAATAAAAGAGTACGAACTAATGTATTTTGTTGTTATTTTAGCACGGTTTCTATAGCTTTAGTTATTGTTCTGAGATTTATTGCTAAACCATAATGTTTACAGAGATGTTCGGTACATAATAAAATACCATTGTTTTGGACCCTGTTGGGCACATTCGTAGCGGTAATTAAAAAAATCCATGCATGCAGGTCACCTAATATTAATATGAGCAGTCTCTTGCTACTTCCTCAAAACTCTGTTTATTTTATTCCCTACAAGATGGGTTTCCCGCCAAAAGTTTCAATCTTAGGGAAGCCCATGCCAAACCCATCGATTGATAAAAAATATAGGTCTAAGAAAATTTATTGGATTTGTACAAATATTACCTACACTCGGTTTCAAAGTGTCCCATGCAATGCATGTGACACGCTGCCGCTTACAAGAGCCGTCGTATTGGCAATTAAAGGGTCAGTTCGAATTCATGGACCGTACACGCATAATTAACTGAGTGCCACCGGCTCCATTTGATTGCACATTAGCAAGCTAACCGGATGCCAAGTCACGAATAATTGGACAGCATTCATCTCCCAATGATGTAGTGTCAAAGAATTTTACATAAAAGTAGCTTAAGCACTTAATATCAATAAAAAATATTCTGATAATAATACCAACACCAGGAACAAAGATAAATGTTCATTACAGGCAGTTAACTTTTCTCAATATGTTAGGTACCCTATCTACAGAGCCAATGGTGGGCAATTCGTCATTTAAGATGGACCACTTAATGGCTCAATGTCCATGAATCCGCTTTTGAAACTGTTTCCTAAAATGTCGAATAATAATGATTTTCTCGCCCCTATAGCCATTATTATTATTTTATGGATATTACTTTCTAAAACTTATAATCTCTTCACCGAACGGCGTCGCAATCGCAAATGACTGAAAACGGCTATGGCAACATGATTTTCGTCTTATTTATTTATTTATTTAATCTTTATTGCAAGACACAGCAAATGGCGGACTTAATGCTAATATGCATTCTCTTCCAGTCAACCGGAAAGGGTGTCAGGGAGAAAATGAACAGCGGCAATAAAACAAAAAGTGACAATACAAAGAAGAAAAAAGTAACTAGGTAATAACAATGCAAAAAAAAGTAAAATTAAATAACAACTTACAATTTGTAGATGCTTATAAATATATGAGTACTAATACTAACTAAACTAACAATCATGTTATATATAATTTATACAAACACATACACATATTATATATACAAATATAAATATATATATAGAATATAAATAAATATATATACATATACATATCTAAATAACACATAAGTCAGAGCAGATTTATCAAGATTAGTGTAGACAGCTCAAGTAATGTTCTTATCAAATTCTTTAGAAGTTTAGTCCATTCAAGATCCGGTATAAAAGTACCTATCAGCTTTGGTAGCGCCGTTTTGCCAATATGTACGTAAATTCTAGAAGGAACTTCAAGAATATCAAAAATAGTAAACTATACTAGCAAAGAGTTTTCGAAAAAATATTTTGTATATTTTTTTTATGTAGGTAGGGGAGACCGGGGCAAAGCCGTATAGGTAAGAGCAAACCTATATATAATCTAAATAAATGAAAATAACATATTCATAATCGATTCTTTATTAAAGACTCTCCTTAGCTACAGATATAAACAAAAAATAATACTGTAGTCACCGTAATAACAAAAATAATCAACACAAATTAAACCTCGTCGAATTACGGTTTTGCCCCGGGGGCTGGGCAAAACCATATATACGATACGATATATACGATATTGCCCCATACGCTATCAACCCAACCAATGCATTCGAAACTATCCAAGTCATCTTCATCTCAGCCAGTACAGCCTTCGTGTGCCCATGTTTTATAGGTAATGCATTGCACCTAACCTTCATCTACTGGCCGATTTTACCCCTTACGGTTTTGCCCCACTGACCATAAACAACATATTCAATATTCACTTTTCATATAAAACAGATCGGACACCAAAACATTGTCGATAATTAGGTAAATATACACAGTTTCACGATAATAACATTCCACTTACCCATTTATCATAATATATTCACAATTCAAACTTTAGAAAACGATAAAATTACATCAAAGCACCTAAAAACAATACTCGTGTGATTAATTGAAAACGCTCGTGCCTGCAGTAACAAGTGTCTGTTGACAGATTGATCCTATTGGCTACTTGCCGTGATCGGCAAATGCGCGGCTAGTTACAAATAATACGAGACACAACTACACAATACGGTTCTACCCCGGTATACGGTTTTGTACGGGTTTCCCCTACTGATACGCAAAGATAACATAAATAGAAATCTTATAAGTAATGTGGACTTAAACTTCCTAATGTGGGACCATCATTCCGCCATTTCCGTGTTATAGGAATATCAAGTGCCCCTTTATCTTAAGGTTTGCTGGGGCTGCGATTGTTAAATACACTTTTAGAGCTTTACTGTATTAAATAAGAAACTAATAAAAGATCTCGTCATTCGTGTAAATATATGCTATTATAAGCTGTACAATAGTTTATCACATACAATACCTTGAACTCAGTTATTTTGTTCTTTATATTGATACTTATATAATTGTCTATTAAAGCGATAGGTTAGGCGAAAGCGGTGCCGCTGTTAATTGTATTTGATATTGTATTTCTAATACACAATTTTAATAAAACTCAACATGTAATTTTCAGGGCCCATAGTCTAGTATTTTTAGACGGTATCATTACATTCCCTCGTAGTCACTGCTAGAAGTAGGTAGCAAAACTGCTAAAAGTGGCCGTTTTTGACATATTTGCTACTAGCTTTCCGCCCGCGGCTTCGCCAGCGTGGACTACACGACGTTATTCCGCGGGAATGTGATATTTTTCAGGGATAAAAAGCCTATGTTCCTCTCCAAGCTACAAAAGTATCTGTATCCCAAACAGCCAAATCCGTTCAGATGTTTTGGCGTGATTGAGTAGCAAACATCTAAGCTTTCACATTTATAATATTAGTAGGATTCCTTTCAGTCATACAAAGGATTATCATAAGTATTACGTAAAAAAGTAACAAAAGTCAATTGTTTATGTAGCCAAAACGAATTTTTCATACTGCATCGAAATTCACTACGGCCAATTTAGAAATTTTTAGGTAGCAAAACTGCTAAAAGTGGCCGTTTTTGACATATTTGCTATGTACTTCTACGAATGACTATGAGATAATGTAGCGATACCATTTAAAAATACTAGACTATGGGCCCTAAAAATTCCATGTAAAGTTTTATTAAAATCCTTTTATATTAGCAACTTATTAAATAAAAACCTCTGAGGGCGCCACTTACGCCTTACCTAGCGCCTTACCTATCGCCTTCAAGTAGAAAATGCTAATAACAAAGCTTGTGAAGCGAACGCCTCAAGTAGTAAGCGTCTAGCAGTCTCTTTTGTTCATGTTACTGAGAGATTTCCATCAGTTACAATGACATATATTTACGACTATATGAAAAATATCACCCCTTTTCCTTTTATTTCTGCGAGATGTTTCATATGCCTTATAAACGATGTCACAAATAATCCATTTCCATACAAGTACATGCAATCAACTTGATCATAATAAATATTCATTGACCTTATAGTACTTGAGCATTATAGGCATTATGTAAATGAATGTAAATTACTTGTTACTTGTGTATCCACGAATTTTATGTATGTTTCCACATCTGTCTCGTTCGGAGTGAAATAAACATAAATACTGGAGTGAACATCCTCCATCAAAACATGATTCTGTACGCTCCTTGTGTTGTTACGTCAGCGCTTTTCCTTGGAATATGTTTATAAGCCAGGAAATGTATTTCTCTTCTCGAGCTCAGAGCTGACATGTCTTCACTGTGAAGCTTATAGGTCGTAAGCAAAAAATACGAAACAACGTTGAGCTTTATTGTAAACATATCTTCATCTATACCGTAAAGGATTACGTAGTGGAGGGGATTTGCGTACAGGTATATCATATATATTGAGGTTTGGTTCTAAAAGCAACATTATCTTCGGACAGTTTGTCTGATATAATACAGCATTCAAAAACATTGGCGAAATTTTTGTAACGCCAAAAAGTCTTAACTAAAAAGAACCCCTAGAAATGTATTACACATCGATTTAGAGTATCTTCATAACTGGAAACCTTTGAGTTATCTTCTCTAAGTAGTACCTACAATTGGTCGTTATCTAAAAACGGACGGAAGGAAGGTCTTTTATTTTGTTCGATTAGGTATACGCGGATAACCCAGGGACAAAAATGAGTCTGTGATAAGCGACCATTTCCTCAATTTTTCCGGAAAAAAATCCATAAATATTTCTACGTTGTCCGTAGTGAAGCGTATGACAATATAGTTTTATACATACAGTCTCTTGTCAAAGGTTGGAAAAGAAATCTCTACCCATAATGAGATTCTTTACTTATTTTGTTCGTCAGTATCAAACTTGGCGGCCATTAATCGCTTTATGGGAAAGGAAGTGCAAAGTGGAGCGTAGTAGCGAGCACGCGCAAGAAGCAGCCACGCGCGCCCTCCAAGCTGAATTCATTATTGTGTCGGAAGATGCGACTCAAAGAAACTGCTGACTGCCGCCACCCGTCACCACGGGTGGCTCAAACGTTATTGCACTTCGAGAACTTATCGTTATCGGGGTTAGATGCTAATCCGCTATGCATTTTAATGCACATGCCGAGCCTTTAATTGCTCGCATTTTGTTTGTTGGCAGTTTTAGACAAGGAAGTAAAGTTAGAATACGTTGAATCTGAAATGTGATTAAAAAGTTTGTATCTTTAAGGGTATTGTATTTTTGTTGAGAGTTCAATGTAAAAATGTAGAAATTTTTAAACGAGGGAACTTCCTACCAATAATCCTAATTGAACCCATAAAAACGCCTCCATAGCCATGAGCCAGTGCCTTGGCAACTTCCCGTGCCACTTGTTTCACTTATAACTTCGCTGCTTTTTAACTTTTGATGAGATAGCGTTCCAAAACTTGATACTTCCCGATGTTTTTAGATTATCCGCCGTTGTCTGTGCAGAGACGTAAAGAAAATTACAAACGCAACTCAATTTATTAAATTAAAATTTCAACCCGACTTAATGGATTTCCTGTTTTGTTGTTTTTTTATGATGGCGAGCGGTGAAGTTGCACTGCAATGCAATATCTTTATGTAACAGTTCAGACCTCAACAGTCTAAGCTTGTTCGATGTTTATTATTTGAGGGAACAAAAAGTTGATTGCATTTACTAAAATATACTTTATTGATAGATTTTATAAAAAAGTTTTTTTTTTCATCATCAACATCATCAGCCTCTTTAGGACGTAGGTAGTAACTATTTAGTAATCTGTGCTTTATGTCCATTTACTATTGTCGAAGAAGTGAGGCCCACTTCTGCAACTTCTGCAACACTTGCCAATTTCTTCCAGAAAGATTGATATTATTTATTGTAATAATTTATCAAATTGAATACTTACTTACTTTTTAATTAAATGCAAAAGTAGGCAAAGATTATTGCATACACTGATACTGAACAAAACAATAACTAAGACATAACATATTCTTTTAAACTGTCGTCGTTGTGATTTATTTTGGGACAGGCTATGTACCTACACAAAAATAATATTAGTCAGTATTTTTGTGTAGAAGTGTAGTCAAAGTCATTTACTACCCTGGTCAATATTTGCGAATACAAATCACTCTACGATCTTTATGCCACACGGAGCGTGACGGAGCAGAGTCGCAGAGGGCTGCTAGTGTATAATAATAAGAACGAGTAACACCCGTCAGCTCTTGATGATTTAGTAAAATTATTCCTTGAGCCAGCTGTCTCAACTCAACGTCTTAAATGAGAGGAAAGCAATGTTACAAAACGCCTCCCTCTGTCGCAATTTTACAATGTCTACAACTATACCTGGCAATACTATACCTATGGAATTAGCAATAGCTTTCTGGGCCCGGAAATTTACAATACCTATATTTCAGAGTAGAGATTATAGTTAATCTGCGCGGTTGTTTCAATTGAGGAAATCGTTTGAATTTAAATTCACCCGTTAAAGGTCAAGAGGTTCCAGTTATTAACGTTAGCTAAATTGCTGCGCTTAAATTCTATAGACGCTAGACGTTGCGAAATGCTACGGGTTACTGTATATCATATTAATTTTAGCTTGATGGGAGCTGAAGTTCATTTCGATTATTTAGCTATTTCTTCTCTAATATTTAAGTATTCCATTTAATTATATGATAAGAAGAAAGGTTTCTCATTAATTAATCTGATTAATGTTTAAACTAACTCTGCTCTAGCACGAAACTAATCTATTTTAGGTACCCTAGGTATAAGCTGAAGGTATATTAGCAACTGGAATATGTTTATGGAAAATTCTAAATCAAAATAAACGCATTTTCTTTCTATTGGGTGATGAAGTTTCATATCAATACATTCATCACCAATTATGTATCTATTAAGTATTAAAAAAGAAGGTAAAAAGTCCATATCCATACTTACTAATATTTATAAATGTGAAAGTGTGTTTGTTTGTTGGTTGGTTTGTTTGCCCGTCTTTCACGTAAAAACGGAGCTACGAATCTATGTAAAATAACGTCCATCATGGTATCGTATGGGGAATATGGGGATAGCTAGAGAGGGAGCAGGAGAGTGACAAAGGCTACTTTTTATCCCGGAAAAATTCGTATAGTCCACGAGGGGCGAAGCCGCGGGCGGAAGGCTAGTCAATTATGAAACTATCATAGTATTCTAATCGCATAGTTGGTAATAAATAACGCACTTTAATAAGAAGTCTTCTAATAATTAAAATTATATTTTGCACTACTCGGGTAAGGTAGCTTTGCAATAAGTATCTAAGTATAATATGATATAAGTAGGTTTGATTTGTTGAACTATCAATTAATTACATTCTATATGCTGCAATGAAACGCGTTCGATACAATACAATTGATTGCGTGTAGATCATTGCTATTTAGAGGCTGATAGGCCAGTGCCCACAGCTCTGACCGTTGGCACCTTGGCACCGACCGGACACTTGAGACGCTGGCTGGCACCCAACGCGCTTTATCTTAATGCACTCGCCTGTCCTCTCCCCTCATTCCGCCCATAACTTGCTTTTCCACTCCACAATTGTTTCAACTAAACGACGCATCGTTAGCACGAAACTTGATACGTCGCACTCGCGAGTCTCGACGGGCCCTGCTTCAGCACCCCCTCCAACTAAATAACGTACCTAATTTCAGAAATCCCGCTACAGTTTTGTTAAACCTCGCGTAAAATTCGCGCCGGAGCGGGACGTGGACGCATTGGCGAAATGCGCAGGAATTTAATTCGGATGTTGCTCCGCCCAGAGACTGACGCCCTGTGACACGTTACGACGTCGCCCAACGATTTTTCGCCACATTTTACGTTACAGAGAAGATTTTATTGTATCTCCGCAATACGAACAGTAAAACGCTTTGCGGTGGTTTCTAGTTACTTGCAATATTGGGTTTTATGTGCAAGGAAATAAAAATATATTTAAGGGCACGATCTTCCAAATTATCGAAAACAACCAATTTTTGATTCAAAAGTAAACAATCAAATATTCTTTATTTTGAGCAGATAAAAATATATGTTGAGCCTAATAAACGATCTTGATTATTTTGTGGCTAGAAAAACGGTATTCGTATCTTAACTCGACTTTAAAAAATTTCAAAAGCTAAGAAAATTTTCGTAATTTTTTTTGTTTTATACTTAGATTATTAATATCTAATTCACGAATAATATATAGAAAAATAGGTGATGACATATAGTAGATTATTCTCAGGCTACTTTTTCAAAAAGTGAATTTATGCTCAAAATAACAACAAAAACATTGAAAAAATGAAAAGTGAGGTGAGTGAGTACTCTTCACACATAAAGAAAAAGTCAAAGACAGAGTTTTTGGAAGATCCTGCCCTTAAGTAATAGCAGACTTTTAGAAAATAATAAATACACATACAAATACAAATACAAATATTTTATTGTATGTCACAGTAAGATCATAAAGTACGTAGATGGCAGAGAATACAAAGGTGCACATGTGACGCCCTGTGAGGGCATAACAACGTAACTTATTCTAAAATTTATAGTTTGTTTTCTATTAATGAATACAAATTAAAAAATAATAATAAAATTAACTGCAACATAGTAATTTTTCTACACATTTGTAATTTAGTAGGTACTGGCCCCATTAAGAGATTGAAGGTTGGGAAGGAAAATGTTCATATGAACTTTTTATTAAAGAATTCACTTAAACTATAGAAGCAATTGCTAATACGAAATTTCTTTAATTCATTGTTAAATTTAGTAGGTTCTTCTATGTGTTTTATGTAGTTAGGCAAATGGTTATATATTTTAATTGTCATGTAATGTGGACTGGAAGTAACTAGTTGTAATTTAGAAAATGGTAATACTAATTTGTTTTGATTGCGTTTATTTCTTTTCATTACGGATGTCGATACATTTGTGAATAGTTCTCTATGTTTTTTTACAAACTTACTTGATTCCAAGATGTAGATGCAGGTGAGTGTTAGAATTTGGTGTTCAATAAAATGGGGTCTGCAGGACTCAGTTTGTTCAATTATTGTTAAGATCCTAATACATTTTTTTTGGAGGATGAAATGTCTATTTCCGAACAATTTCCCCATAAAACGAGACCGTATGATGTTGCAGAATATGCATAGGAGTAGTACGCAGTAAGAGAAGTCTGGAAGTCAGTTACTCGTTTAAGGTGTCGGAGAGCATATATAAAAGAGGCTAGTTATTTAGTTAATTTTTGAATGTGCGATTTCCAATTTATACCCGTATCCAGCTCAATACCCAACAAAGTAGCAACATTAACAGTTTAGAGTTTTGTATTGTCATAGCTATATGAGATGTGTAAAGGAGGTTTTTGGTATGGTTTGAACTGTATTAATTTTGTTTTATTTAGGTTTAGTTGTAAGTTATTGTTTTCTAACCAATTGGTGATTTTATCGAGATTTAATTTTAATTTATTTTCTACTTCGGTGATGTTGGAGCAAGGAAATACAACTGACATATCGTCTGCAAAAAGAGTGCAGTGATCATCTAAGATGTTAGGCAGATCGTTTATGTAAGTAAGAAATAAAATACACCCCAGAACGCTACCTTGCTATCACCCTCCCCGAGTTCCTAACTAAGTCTCGACATGATGTGTTCATGGCTGCAAGGGATGTATTTGGCGTCTCCAATTGCTGGACCATGGATGGGACTATACATATTAAAACTCCTGATGGCAGTAGGCATAAAGTGCAAACTATGAGAGACTTTCGCACTATCCCTGCTAATACAGCGGCTTCCAAAGCTTAACAGTCTCGACATTGTTTATCACCGTTTTGTATTTAGTTTTAGTTCGTTTTTAGGATAATTTCTACCCATTTTCTGTCATAGTCTGTGTGAATTGTTTTGCCGTATTCGTTTAAATTGTTACGTAATGTACTTGCTAACTCCTACTTGTTAGCATTTATTTTCTAAATACCCGTTCTTTTAAAATTAAGCTATTTATTATGTAACCAACCGCACATTTAATATTTCTTTTTTCCAAACTTTTTCTTTTATATCACAACTGTCATGTGTCACGACTGTCACTGTCAATCACATACATAGACTTTGACATGTTTGCTTCGTTCGGAAACACGTATCTTTATCTTTACGACACTGAGACCGTAGTGATTAATTACATACTCTTTGACTGAGACTATTATAAATGTTTTTTTTTTGTGCATTTTGTTATTCGGGCGTTTTGTTTTAATTTATGTTTTACATTTTTTTTTTAATGTTATCTAATTTTAAATATTTTTTTGTTTACCTTGTGGTGCTTAATGTATTTGACGATGTGTTTTGTTTTTCGTGTTATAAGGTGTTTTTCTATACTGCTGGCGAGCGGTTTAGGACAAAATATAGTTTGACGTAGAGTATAGGACCAATTTAAGTATTATAATTATACTTATTTCACTAATTATTATTATTTAATTTTATTTATTATATTGTTATTTATCTATTTACGTATAATGTTGCAAACTATTTATAATGATGGCGATGACTCGTTGAGTGACGGTTCGGATTTCCTTTCAGCTTCTTCTGCTGATGGTAGTTTCCATAGCGCTGCCCTACCCTTAGATTCCCTCATTGAGGCTGAGTTCTCAGCTACTCCTAAAAATTTCAACGTGATACACATCAATGCACAGAGTGTCCCTGCACACCATGCGGATCTAGTAGCTGCGTTCTCCAATAATCCCAACGTTCACGCTGTTTTAATTTCGGAAACGTTCCTAAAACCTTGTCTCCCTTCCGCTTCCTACTCCCTTCCTGGTTTCCATCTTATCCGAAATGACAGAACTGGCAAGGGCGGCGGAGGTGTGGCCATATACCTTCGGAGTCACTTCTCTTTTAACATTTTAAATAAATCTCCTTCTCAATACTCTCATTCCTCTGAACATCTCTTTATAGAAGTCCTCCTTGGTCACCTCAAGGTTCTTCTAGGGGTTTTCTACAGTCCTAATCTCCACATTGACTATTTCACTCAATTAGAGTCCCTACTAGAGGATCTGGTTCCCACGGTTGATCACACAATCATTATGGGCGATTTTAACACCTGCTTGCTCAAGCGTGATTCCAGATCTTCTCGTTTATCATCTATTGTGGAATCCTTCAATCTCACTATTCTTCCGTCTTCCTCTACTCATCACTTTCCCGACTGCCAGCCGTCCTTGTTGGATCTCGCCATTGTATCCTCCACAGACCATGTCAGCTCCCATGGACAACTTCCTGCTGAGGCCTTCTCCTATCATGACCTTATCTTCCTCTCCTATAAAATCCGTTGTCCTAAACCTAAGCCCCGGGTCATCCTGCAGCGCAACTTTAAAAACATTGACGATGATCGCTTTATGTCAGATCTTGGTGACATAGACTGGGCCACAGTTCTTGAAGCTCCTACCATTGACCTGAAACTGGAAATATTCAACTCCATCCTTATCCAACTCTTCGACATCCATGCACCACTCCGTCCCATCCGACTTAAGCATCTTCCTGCTCCATGGCTTACTGCCGACATTAAGGCCATGATGGCACGGCGTAATGCGGCTAAGGTCAAATTCCGAAATAGCCCTTCTGATGAGACCCGTCATCGATACAAGGAACTACGCAATCGTTGTAGTAGGATGTGCAGGGATGCGCAGCGTCGTCATATTCATGCGTCAGTCAGCAATGGTAATCCCGCTAAGGTCTGGTCTTTCCTTAACTCACTTGGCATCGGGAAGTCCAAGTCGAGTACTCCTCACAATTTAGCTCCTGATACTCTTAACCGCCACTTCACATCCCCTCCCACTTTTCCCCTCAATGTTAAAGAATCCACTCTGCAATCTCTTTCTTCCTCTTCTCCGCCACGTCACCCTACCTTCTCCTTTAAACCGGTGTCTGAGCGTGAAGTTGAAAAAAACATCTTGGCTATCAAGTCTAATGCAGAGGGAGTAGACGGAATCAGTCGGCGTATGATTCAGCTAAGCATGGCTGGTGTCATCCCTATTCTTTGCCACATTTTCAACTTTTCGCTCAAAACCGCAACGTTCCCGACCTGCTGGCGGCAGGCTGTAGTCATCCCTATACCCAAAACCTCTAATCCTTCTGCGCCCTCTCATTTTCGCCCTATTTCCATTCTACCTTTCCTTTCCAAAGTCCTCGAGCGCCTTGTCCTCCACCAGATCAGTATGTTTGTAAACGCAAACCATCTGCTTAGTCCCTTTCAATCTGGTTTTCGCCCAGGGCATAGCACGGTGACCGCTTTAACAAAGGTGGCCGATGATGTCCGTGAGGGTATGTCAAATCAACAGCTCACTACTTTGGTTCTTTTAGACTTCAGCAACGCCTTTAACACTGTTGATTATGACGTACTCTTGGCGATGCTCCGGTCTGTTTTTGGTTCGGACGTGGTCGTTGAGTGGTTCCGAAACTACCTTATCGGCCGAAGGCAGAGTGTCCGTGTTGATGATAAATTGTCTGCCTTTTGCGATATATCTGCTGGCGTACCTCAGGGCGGTGTCCTTTCCCCTCTCCTTTTCTCTATCTTTATCAATTTCCTTACTCCTCTCCTCTCTTGCCAATATCACCTGTATGCTGACGACCTGCAAATCTACTATCGAGCCTCCATCAAAGATATAGACTCCTTGATTGATTCGCTAAATGTTGACCTTGCGACTATACATGAATGGAGTCGAACTCATGGCCTTAGGGTCAATCCTAACAAGTCGCAGGCGATCATTATTGGCGGTTCAAAGCAGATTGCCAAGCTTAAGTCCATCAATATACCTCCTCTCCTATTTGACTCCGTTCCACTTCCTTTCAATGATGTTGCAAAAAACCTGGGTGTTCTTTTTGACTCCACGCTCTCTTGGTCCCCACATATTGCGGAGGTTAGTAGGAAGGTCTATGCTGCCGCCGGAGCTTTGCGGAGATGGAAAAATCTACTCCCTGTGAGTACAAAGATTGAACTTGCGCAGTCGCTTCTCCTACCAATTCTAGATTATGCTGACGTGTGTGCCATTGACCTCAATGAAAATCTTCTGGACAAACTTCAGCGTCTGCAGAATCTTTGCATACGTTTCATTTTTGGCTTGCGCAAGTTCGATCATGTCTCCAAATTCAGGACCGAATTGGGGTGGCTTCCAATAAGACTACGACGCGAGGAGCACGTACTCACACTTTTGTCCAATGTCCTGTATGACCCTCGTACCCCACCTTACCTTAAGGAACGTTTTCAATTACTTGGAGCTGAGCACAGTCGTCAACATAGGTCGAAGACTGACAACCTGCTGCAAAGTCCCCTCACCCGCTCTGGATACTTCAAAGACTCCTTTACAGTTAAGTCAGTCAGCCTCTGGAATGACCTTCCGTATGAGATCCGCCATTCAAAGTCACTCGCCACTTTCAAGACCAATCTGCATTCTCATCTACTCACGAAATCCTAGCTTGCAACTACCTTATGGTTATGTAGTATATTGTTTTTATTTTTATTTTATTAATATATATAAATAACATAGTTACATATATATATAATATTTATATATTATAGTTATATATAGAATATATAGTTACATATATTTTATTAGTAAGTAGTTTATGTAGTTATATTTATTTAACCTAATAGCAGTAATAAACTTCGTATATTTTTGCCTTTTGCTTGTACACTACCTCTCGCTCTTTATATTTTTTCCTATGTCTCAAAGGTTGTCTGGAAGAAATCGCTCTTAGCGATAAGACCGCCTTTGCCCACATAATTTTTACCCTTTTCTGATGTACCTACTTTGTATTGTATTTCTGTGTGGTCAATAAAGTGTTCATCTATCTATCTATCTATCTACCTTGAGGAATAGAGCTATTTACGGGGGCTCTATCAGACCTTATGTACTGCATTTCACCGGTTTCAAAATTAATGTTTTGTAATTCAACATATTGAGCACGATCGCTAAGATAAGACTCAAACCATTTATGGGGTGACCCTCTAATTCCCATTTGATAAAGTTTGTTCAGTAGAGTTTTATGACAAACACAATCATACGCCTTGCTCATGTCGAGCAGTAATCCTACAGCATAGTTTTTATTATCTATCTCATTTATAATTTCCTGAACATATTTATAAGTGGCTAAGGTAGTTGATCGGTTTTTCCTAAAAGCATGGGAATACCTACTACTATACTACCTAAATGGTAGGGATATGGACCAGAGGTGTGTAATAGGGTGGTGAAATAATTTCAAGCTTTGCTTCAAGCAACGGCATGATTATGAAGCCAATGTGACACGAACGCTTGCAGGGAAAATAAACGACTGCGAAGTTGCGACCGAACGCAAGCCAAGAAAATATAATATTATGTTGAAATCTTTTTTATCTTACACTTTTATATTTTTTAGCAACTTCATCGTCGATCAGTAAAGAAAGAATAGCTAAATCGTTTGCCTTCTTAGGCCCGTATTAAAGAACGACACTCAAGTGGAGATCTCTTCTCAAGTATAGTTAGCAAGGGATGAATGTATTTGTTGCATGTATTTGCATCCCTATCTAACTATACTTGAGAAGAGATCTCCACTTGAGTGTTGTTCTATAATACGGACCTTAAAGTGCAAGTTGTAAAATTGTACTTTCAAAAGTTGATTAGATTGTATTGAACTTCTTTAATTGGTGCTGCATGAATTGCATGATGTACACCTGACTCGACTGCATCAATATTGAACTGGATTCTGGATTAGTGAGCTCGTACAAACCCATAGTTGATATTTTGCTAAACTTAAACTTTGTACTTGTAATGGTATTAATGTCTCTGTTGTACAATTATTTCATGTCCCTGTTTATAAAAAAATACTTGTATATAACACCTTTTTGTACATTAAACGATAACTCCTCCTTATCCACGTTAATACCAAATCACGTTGTTATAAATTCAGAAAAGGAATGTGGCTGGTCTGGCAATTTAAAAACTTTATCCAACTTCCCAAATTGGGAAAGATTAGAATGTGCAGTGCAGCATCTCGCTGCATTCAGTATAAGTCGCAAACATTTATTATCTAATCGCAAATTCTGGGAGAGATCGCCCTCGCCAAAGAATTCTCGTAGCAAACTTGACTGAACTTTCTCGGAAGGAAACATCTGTCACCAAGTAATTTCAACTTAAATCTATTGAATACCATCTTTCAAAATATGTTAGGACGACGGAAATCTGTGCGAATGGCTAAGCTCTAATTGAACTTATTTTCTTCAACACACAAATTAATGCTTTCAAAACTAAGCAGAAAACGATCGCTATTGAAACCAAATATTTTAATAGCGGTAATAGAATGACGATATATCCTTCGAATTTTCATAAGGAAGTTTTGAGATCATGATTATAAATTTAATTAATGAAGTTTTCAATTGATTAGATTTGTTAGTATTCGTTTCACTTAAAAATAATTTAGGGTCACCTTACCTTTGTCACTTATCTATGGCTCTGAATTATTAATGTAGAAGTATTTTAGTCAGAGAGTGAGGGTATGTTGCTATATAGTTCTCAACTCATTTCGTTTAAAGTACTATACTTTTTTCTATCCACAACTGGGTAGCATTCAGCCTTCATCACACCTGATGTTATGTGATGATAAGGCTGAAGGTGAAAGCGCACTACCCCTGGAATCCTCAATTACTAAGGAACTAGCTATCTTATCTCTAACTGCCGGAACACAACAATGCTACAAACATCGTTGTTATGGCGCGGCGTCAGACTTAGATAGGATCATAGGACATCACCTTTTTTGCTCCAACATAGCACGCAATCAATTTCCAGTTTCTTTTTCTTTTTAATACTAAACCTGACGTTGACGATGACGTTTAGAAGACCTGTAATGGATCGAAACCCGAGGAGGGTCAACTTCAAAAAATCCAACCTGAAAAAGTATTTTCCTAATTCAGTCATCAAAAAATCGTATTTACCGGCAGTATGCTTTTAATTTCTTTGTTTTATATCCCCTTTCATATTGAATGACACTTTTATGGCGTATAATAAATATTTACTATAAAAATATTACATTGTTGCCTCCCAGTAACGTTTATGAGCAAGTGCCTAAGGCTGTGTAGTGTAATGACTAGAATGCACTAATCTCGGCGATGGAGTATCGGCGCCGCGCAATTGGAAGTGGAGTCACGTTCCATTTCGCGGCGGATATAAGGCCCCGCGTCACGGGGCAATTCGACGATATGATGATGGTTCGACGACGGCTACGATTTCCGCCCGTACACCCGCGCCCAGCGGCTTACTATCCGCTCGTTCCCGGGATAATCGCTAGCAAGCTATTGGTATTTTTGGACACACCCTACCTTAGTCTCACTATGATTGCCTGAATAATTTTACCGGACAATATTTCCAAATTAAAATCCTTCTTGCGGCCGTGTATTTTCTAGATTACATATACTTACCCATTATCTTGAATTGCGTATGAAAAATCGTAGGACACGAGCGGGCGTCTCAGAGCAAATAGGTTAAGTAGATTCAAAACAGTGCCCTTTAAAAACAGGATTGCTATTGCTACAGTAGGTGGATAAATATAAGTGCCCAACAGGTCGGCGCGGTCGACAAAGCCCGCTGAGCAAACACAAAGAAAGGAACGTTAGGCAAACATTAGGTTCCTACGTGCTAATGCACGGAGATTTCTTCGCTCTGGACGTCGTCGTTCGTCGCATCTAAAAGCGTTAAGTGTTAGAAGGCACTAATTTTCTCAGAAGGAAAAAAAGGAATGTCTTAATGATTATGAAATTATGACAGGAAAAACTCTTTAGTCTGTAAGTAACTTAACATTTATCGATAGTGGGTCTCAATTTTAAATCTTTGATTTTTGTAAATATCGCTTTTTTGTGGTGGATCTGAGATAATGTAAATTTCAACATTTTATTACCGGAAACTTGGACATCTTTCGCCTTCGAATAGATTAAATTTTAGCTTGCTATTTTCTATTAAAGGGACATAAAAGAAAGTCACTTAAACCGCAGAATTTTAGTTGACGAACCTGCTTATAACTTTGTGATGGTATTAAAATATTTTCCATGAAAACCACCTATGCTATGCTTTGAAAATATTTTTCTTTAAAACATACATAGACCAAACCAAAAATGTAATTAACTTTCTTTATACTCGTCGCAAGATAGGTAGGTAATTAAGTTTGCTTAAAAACTGGCCTTGCATTAATGGCAGATCTTTGATAAAATTCGAAAACATTCTTAATACTTTCATGTTAATTCGTCGAGTGTACATCGGCAGCTGAATATTCAGCGGTTCACAACAATGAACTGATTTACTACTTTGCGATTCAGCTTGCGTTCGCCCTGTTGGGCCGTTCTTTCCGCCCTGGGTACCAGTCTTATCCACCGGTACCTGCCCAAAATGCGGGAAACGTAAACTCCCTTTTATTATCTCGACTTATCATTACGTGATGGAGCTCTTCAATTTTGCCTAAACGGCGCATGAAAATTTAAGTGCATGTTACCGACCTCCATATTCGTCTCATAGATTTAAATGAGAAAAAACTTCGGGGTGGATCTGCGAAATTAGCATGCGGAATGAGATTTGTCATTCGTGGGGGTGCGACTAGCTGGGACTGGGGTGGAAGGTAATTTCTAGAAGGTATTTTATTTACATAGCGCACGTGACGGACTAAGAGGAGGCGCAGCCGGTGCTCAACCGCTCGTTTGTCACTGAAAATTACCTTCAGAGATACTTAAGCGCCGTATGCTATATTGTTTTATTGAAATAAGCTATTAATTTTGTTTAAGACGTAGAGAGACGCTGTTATATGAATTAATTATGCGCTATTAAGTGTTTTTAAGAATTAATTTTTTACTTTTATTTTGATTATGGAAAATTGGAGATTAATTGAACACTAAGTATGTCGTCAGCATATGAATCGTCACTAATGTTGTTAAGATACTATTATGAGCATCATACGTTATTATTAATCAAAAAGATAATCACAGAATGACTCGATTTGTTAAATGATTCTAACGATACTGACACACACAATCCATTTTCCCAGCTCACGCTTGTTGTTGACCCAAAGAACCTATGATCTCTGTCGAGATTCCCTCTTCGTTTGTTTGTTCCAGAGCAACGTCCACATTTCATTTCCGAGCTTAATTAAACCGGCTGAAATTTGTTTTTTTTAATGAAGTATACCTACGCTCATGGACGTGTGTCATCGCGTCATAATACTTTTGTAGGTACTGCTGGCATCATCAAAACGTTTTATGTTCTATTTTGATACACGAAATTGGAACGTCTGATTTTAATTACTGGGTCAGAGATTTTTATATTGGTTTTTTTAGGTACTTACATTCGTTAACCATTCGTTTGATAAAGTGTAAATTGAAAAATAAAACGAAACAAAACAACAACGGTGTCGTAATAACGTGTCGCGGAATGTTCGAGATGTGTAAATAGCCTTATTAAGCTAGCCCGAAATCCCATTACGTATAGACGTCGCGGCGCGAGCCGCAAATTGGATTCACAAGGGATGGACGGGCCGAAATAATGTGGCTTCCTCGCTGCGCCTTTTTAGGTGAATTTAGTTAAAATACCACCCAGCTTAAACAAATTTCGATTATTGTACTTACTTATTAGTTATTTAATAACATTAACCTTTTAAACAATGAAATCGGAGCTAGGAAGATTCAATGTTACGTAAAACATCAATGCCCGATAGTAGTATTTATCTTTAGTGTGTGACTGTATGTTACAAAGAGACTTATTTATCGAGATCCAAAAAAAGAAATCCACTTTAATCGAAATCTCTGTTATATTTTAGAAACATGTAAAATCACATGGTTAGCTTTAGGAATGTTTGTTTATAAACGTTCTCTTAGTAGTATTACATAGGACATAATTTGACATTCCAAAATTAGACACGTAGTTAATCGAAATTTACCTTTACGTAACGACGACACTTCGCTGTCGTTGGGTTTTTAAATTTGTGGCAAAATTCACAACGTTGGACATTGCCCCAGCGCGCCTACTGGAAAATGAAAACTCACTTTTTTGTTCTGCTATTAATTTCGTAAATGAGCTTATCGAAGTTATTAGGAGAGGCTTTTTATCCTCTTTTCCATGGCTGACTCTTGAATGAAGGTTTGTCGTAAATTTCGAAGTTTTAAATTTTTTAGACCTTAGTTTTACTTTCATTGCTTCGCAGGCGTTCACTTTAAGTGTCGTTAAAGAGATTATGTTCAATCAAGTTTATGACTTATGTTTTAAAAAATCACGTTTTGTCTAATAAAAAGTTTTTTGTGAGGGTTTTTTCTGGTATTACATAGCTGTGAGCTGTGCCTAATGTTCGTGAATTTTTTGTACCTTACGTAAACCTAGGTAACTATTCATGGCATGACGAAGGCAAGTTTGCCGCGTAGCAGTCATGAATTCTTGATTTATTCACGAACGTAGAAGTCATGAGAGTTATTGGAAACTATAATCTTTTGGTAAATTCTTGTAGCTTATTTCTGTTCTGATATAACACATATTTTCTAATAATTGTTATATTTTGCTATTGCATTTTTTTGCCATTGCTGTTATTTTTATAATGTTAAAAAGGTATCTTTTAGTTGTGGCTTCACACCTACATTTTAACATCGTAATTACCGCCTCAACAAGTTTCTTATAACTTGTAGGTAGTACAAATAGCTCACAATAACATAAGGATGTCTTGATTTCGGCTGCGTCAACCTTAATTGTAAATAATGATGGCTTCCAAGTTAGTGATAAAACCCTATTTTTAACCGACTTAAAAAAAAAGAGGAGGTTATACTTTCGACTTAAGGCGGTGCCCTGACCGAAAGTTGCGCCCTCAGAGGTTTTTATTTAATAAGTTGCTAATAGAAAAGGATTTTAATAAAACTTTATGAGGATTTTCCAGGGCCTATAGTCAGGGGGGTGTCACTCCGCAGTTTAGGTACGTTCGGCCGGCGCGCCTGCCGGGCAGGCGTATGGCAGAAGGATGCCGCTCGGCTCGTACGCTCCACGTTCGCGCGTAGAACGATCGATCATTTCTGTGATTTTTGTGCACCGAACAATGACTTATAAATGTTCCTATAATCCGTATATAAGATACTGTTGTGTTTACGGGTGTCTAAATAAAAGAAATAACAAAAGAAACAACAAAACCGAACCCGCAAGTCGCTCGCAACCCTAACCAGCGAGCGAGCTGTTTGAGACATTCATAGAAATAAAAACGTTCGCGCGTAGATATTGGGTACAGTTTTGCTTGCATGCGCGAACTCTAGGTTATTATAACAATAGGTAAGCGATGACAAAGCAACCGGAATTGGACTTTATTTCCACGCAGAAAGATTTATTTTTATTTGAATGAGCTTGCAGAGTGAGTCTTCTGTGCCTTAGCACTATTATTTATTCTGTGCTATAGTCTAGTATTTTTAGAAGTTATCGCTACATTCTCTCATAGTCATTCGTAGAAGTAGATAGCAAATGTGTCAAAAACGGCCACTTTTAGTTTAGCAGTTTTGCTATCTACTTCTAGCAGTGACTAAAAATTCCATGTGAAGTTTCATTAAAATTGTGTAAGTATTAGAATTACAATATTAAATAAAATACACCCCGGCGGCGGCGCCACTTTCGGCCAGGGATGCAATCCGGATTCTTCGAATTTCGAAAATAACTGAAAAATCCGGATTTTCGAGTATGTTGTAAATCCGATTTTCATTAAGAGTGATTTCAAGCTTAAAATTTTTCTTTGATGTTTGCATGATCCCGTTTTTGCCCTTATGTTATGAAATATTTATTATAAACTAGCTTTCCGCCCGCGGCTTCGCCCGCGTGGACTACACGACGTTATCCCGCGGGAATGTGATATTTTTCTGGGATAAAAAGTAGCCTATGTTCCTCTCCAGGCCACAATAGTAGATTGTACAACAAGTGCATAAATCATACCATTTTACCCGAGACGTATATATCCACCCGAGCCGTAGGCGAGGATGGATAGTCAATTCGAGGGTAAAATGGGTTTTATGTACGAGTTATACACTCTGCTTTTCACTTCGAGTGTGAGGAAAATAAATTACAATATTGCAAAAAAGAAAAAATAAAGACTTCGCCATATATTGGCGGGAAAACTTTCTTTTTCTTTTTTTTATACGTGGAAGTGGCAGCACAGTTACTTAGCATAGATCGTAGTCCATAATGCTCTTGAAATACTTATTTCTTACAAAACTCATTAATTTTGGCTAGTTTTATTTATTTAGTAATTTTACATGGATTATGTACAAAATTTAAGAAACAGAATGAAACAAAAAGTTTATTTAACGAAGTTTAATTGCGTGTGTGACTGTTTACCTGACGACCTTTGTCTTAGAGTCTGTGACATAGACGAAGATTTTACTTTATGCACTAGAGCATAAAAAGCGATTTTATGCAGCCTATACCCAACATAAACACGAACATTACGAGCATGAGAAGTGAAATAGTAGATTGTACAACAAGTGCATAAAACGTACCATTTTACCTGAGACGTATATATCCATCCGAGCCGTAGGCGAGGGTGGATAGTCAATTCGAGGGTAAAATGGGTTTTATGTACAAGTTATACACTCTGCTTTTCACTTAGAGTGTGAGGAAAATAAATACCAATATTGCAAAAAAGAAAAAATAAAGACTTCACCATATTGGCGGGAAAACTTTCTTTTTCTTTTTTTTATACGTGGAAGTGGCAGCACAGTTACTTAGCATAGATCGTAGTCCATAATGCTCTTGAAATACTTATTTCTTACAAAACTCATTAATTTTGGCTAGTTTTATTTATTTAGTAATTTTACATGGATTATGTACAAAATTTAAGAAACAGAATGAAACAAAAAGTTTATTTAACGAAGTTTAATTGCGTGTGTGACTGTTTACCTGACGACCTTTGTCTTAGAGTCTGTGACATAGACGAAGATTTTACTTTATGCACTAGAGCATAAAAAGCGATTTTATGCAGCCTATACCCAACATAAACACGAACATTACGAGCATGAGAAGTGAAATAGTAGATTGTACAACAAGTGCATAAAACGTACCATTTTACCTGAGACGTATATATCCATCCGAGCCGTAGGCGAGGGTGGATAGTCAATTCGAGGGTAAAATGGGTTTTATGTACAAGTTATACACTCTGCTTTTCACTTAGAGTGTGAGGAAAATAAATACCAATATTGCAAAAAAGAAAAAATAAAGACTTCACCATATTGGCGGGAAGACTTTCTTTTTCTTTTTTTTATACGTGGCATTGGTAGCACAGTGACTTTAGCATTAGATCGTAGTCCATAATGCTCTTGAAATACTTATTTCTTAGGAAACTCATTAATTTTGCCTAGTTTTATTAATTTAGTAATTTAACATGGATTATGTACAAAATTGAAGAAACAGAATGAAATAATAAGTTTATTTTACGAAGTTTAATTGCGTGTGTGGCTGTTTACCTGACGATCTTTGTCTTAAAGTCTGAGACTTAGACGAAGATTTTACTTTATGCACTAGAGCATAAAAAGGGATTTTATGCAGCCTACACCCAACATAAACACGAACTTTACGAGCATGAGAAGTGAAAAGTATATATATCCCAAATTTCAGCCAAATCCGTTCAGCCGTTTTGGCGTGATTTAGTAACAAACATCCAATTATCTAAACTTTCACATTTATAATATTAGTAGGATAATAATAATATAGTAGGATTATCATAATTATGACTAACTAATTACATTAAAATGAAGTTATTTGGATATGACTTGTGAAATGTTTGTTTTTTTATGAAAAAAAGTGTCTTTTATGAAGTGAGTTTTTGTTTGAAGTTTTTTTGAATGCGGTTTCATGTTACACTGTGTAAACTAAGGTTAATTTAAAACACAGAGTTATTAAGTTGTAATTAATATTCTGCTCAATTTACACATTTATAACAGTAATATACACATAAAACATACAAGGCGAAATATAGTTAAATACAAAAGCCCCTCGTTAAGGTACTGAAGTTAATCATATGCCAGAACTCCCACCGAAAAAAATCCTGCAAGAGCTAAGCAATCTAGCTAATGTATGAGATGCCCAGCTGTAGGAACAATTTCATATTCAAATGATAGTCGGCGTTTGGAATTCTTTGCGAAAAGCGCAGAAGTATTAAATAGTTAAAACGCTTGTAGGGTTCAAGCACCAAAAGCAAAACGTTATTGCTGCAAGTCTATTGGCTGTTCAAACAAGCAGACGTAGGCAGAATAGCAAATGTGTGAGCGCCTATTTTCCGCCATTATATGGAGAAAAGTCAAAGCTAGATCGTTTTCCGACTCTTAACGTTTTCATGTGCGCCATTTCGTATATTACATATTCAGTTAAACTGTATACCTACAGCGCTGCGGCACGATTCTACAGCATGAAAATTCGTAATACTGCTACTAATCCTTTATCTATAGTTATCACCGCCCAAGAAATGGTGTCTGACATTTATTTAATTAATGTGAAAAAACTTAATTTCTTCAATAAACAAGTTTTGTTCCAGCCAGATTGAAAAAGTATGTAAACAATACGCGTTTCGTCCTCTCGAAATGTTAGTAGCATCTTTTCCCAATAGCGTCTCTAATTGTAGGTAGGTTAACGTTACACGTTGTGCCATAAACTGGCACATATGTAAGAGGTACTAGTAAGAAATCTACAATCACAGAGCTTAATGCACAAAGGGATGGGTTCGTTTGGGTCGAGGACACGATAATCCGTTTGCAAACGTGTCAGTCGAATGGGCAGCTCAATTTCACTCATGTAATTAAGGAGTCACCTGCGTGAACAGTCACTCTGCGTAATTAAAGCTTCCAACTTGGGTCGAGTTATGTCGACCCAGAGGCTGCGGTTTGCGAGTCAAATTTCATGGAGATAATAGGGCTCCATAACTGCGCGACTTATAAGCTTACCCGCGATTTAATTGAAACTGATGATACATTTCCTTAATCTTAGAATCTGACTAGAGATTTCACGAATTCATGTGCCATTGTAATGAAAACAAATGCTTCGATAATAATGGAGGCGTATTTACTCAAGATCAACAAGTGATTTTTCTGCGATTACATCTTAGAAAACGGTAATCACAATCACTAAAGTGTCTGCTATTTGCTGCTGCTGATGCTGCTTGCTTTAATCACGCGTCTAACAAGCCATACTTTAACGATTCAAACAGCAAAATTGATTTTCGTTAAAATATTAACATATTCTATTTGTAACTCAAGATAAAGTTACAAGGTCCAAACAATGCATTAGTATCATACTAATGGTAAATATGGTAATTAATTAGGAAGTAATGGGTTGCGAATAGAATTTCAAAGATCGAGTGTTGCAGATAGCTGCAACGGGCGTCGCTAGCGCCGGGCGCCTAGTTGGCTCCACGCCAAACGTTTGTTTATAACATTAAAACGTTTAATGTCGCCCAACCACTCCCCAGTTGAGCATTCAGAATTTTTATAAGTTCCCACTCGGGTGTTCTTTCGATTCAAACCACTCCTGTTGCGAAATCTGTGATAATTTTACTTTTGTACATGCTCAAAAATGTAAACAGAGTTTTGTTAGCCAATTAAGAATTGTTTGTTGTTCATTCCTTTTTTTAACTTGCGAAGTTAAATATGGATGATATTTGCGAGTAGGTATATTTAAAAATACATTTCCTAAACAAAGTCCCCCTTTAAGTAATCAAATCTTCGTCACCAAGAGAGACAGCATTATTTACGTTTGACAGATCAAAAGCAAATTAGCCGAAACTGACAAACAAGGCTGTACGAAACCTGCTGTGTCATAATCATTGTTAATTATGCGATAATTAATTTTGCAACTAATATGTTTCGATGAAATTATGTTTAGAGGGAAATATCATCCCAATTTATCATGCTAAACATTGATGTTTGGGTTTGGGATAATTAAAGCCTATGGTCGTGTGTTCACCCGTGTAACATAAAGTTAAGTAATTGTTCTATATTCTGCTTTAGAATGTGTTTTCATCTTTATAGTTATTTCAACTATGTAGGTATTATAGTCGAAACCATATCTTAGCGTCGCCGCACACGAGCCACACGCGACAGCCACAAAAGCCGCCACTTGAAGCTAGAAGCGGCTGCAAAGGTAGCTGAAGCGCGCGACAGCCACTTTTGGTCGGTAGACCGGTAGTAGATAGATACTTGCGGACGATGGCCGCTACTTTTTCTAACACATTTGCTTGCAGTACCTATTTGGTGTCGGCGTTAGTGGCCGGTGTGGCGGCCACAAGAAGTGAGTGGCGATGATTTTTTGGCATCAAAGAAGGCGTCACCGTATGCGGCGAGTTCATATAAAAATGTAAGAAAACTACAGGAAAGATGTCGATGGCTGCGTTTTATGGTTGTGCGGCCAGGGTACTTTCGAACTTTTTCAAGTTTCTGACATCCTGGCTTTTGTTTCGGAATCTTCAACGTGAAATTCCCTAACGTAATATTATTACAGGACACATATGGCCGGTTTCTGAATTAAGAAATCGAAGTTGAGAACTACTCAAATGTTACTCAACCATACAAAGTTTGTACTTAAGTAGTGCTCAACTTCAATTTCTCAATTCACAAACCGGCCAATAGTTATACACAAAGGAATCAAAAACATATATTATTCTGCGAAAAGAAGAAGTAAGTGGTTTCTATTAATATCCGCGTAAACACAGATATTTTTTAACAAACGGTACTTTTCATGAATGAAAATATTATGTTTTTTTTTTTATATTATACCGTGTACGTACAATCGTAGAATTTAATCATGCGCAAGGCGAAAATGTCCATGTTTATGTTTACATAGGACTCGCAAACATCTGGTTTTGATGAACTGAATACTCCGCATTCAGGTTGCCGGCTCTTGAAATCGTGCCAGCTTATTTAAGTGACGATGGCGACGTCTGTTCGAGATTTGTATCTAATGTCTTTCGCCATATTTTACCACTTTATTATAAACTAGCGGTTTCACCCGCGTGGTTCCCGTTCCCGTGGGAATATCGGGATAAAAAGTACCCTATGTTATTCCAGACCCAGATCCTTTCAGTAGTTTTTGCGTGAAAAAGTAACAAACATCCATACATCCATACCCACAAACTTTCGCATTGATAATAGACTACACGACGCTATCCCGAGGGAATGTGATATTTTTTCCAGGATAAAAAGTTGCCTAAGTTACTCCTTATTACATTAGCTACCTGCCAGTGAAAGTCCCGTCAAAATCGGTCCAGCCGTTTCAGAGATTAGCCGGAACAAACAGACAGACAGACAGACAAAAATTGTAAAAAATGTCATTTTGGTATGTGTCCGTATATATAATCATATGCATGTAGTAAAAAGCGGTTATTTTAATGTTACAGACACTTCAATTTTATTTATTTGTATACATATAGATAACTTTTCGGATATTATATCAGATTCTTTTCTGTCGTTTCAATGTTGCGTGATCTATCGCGACACGAATTGGAATGACATTTCACTTTTACGATGTTCACTCTCACTGTGTGATCGTCGTGCATGCATGAACATGAACACGGCTACATGATGCATAATTCATTGCGATGCATTTGCGGATTTTACTTTTACGTTTAATTAATTAACAGTCAGTTCCATCTATTAATTCGTCTGAAAGAGTAAACGCCAGACAACTTTCAGTTGTAAACTATGTGTTTCAGTTTACAATTTTATGAAAACTTTTAACACCCATAAACTTGTATCTGGTTCTGCTGCGGTCCTGCGGTTTCCAGCGAGAAAAGGTATGATAATGAACAGAAGTGGGTTACTACTCCCCGATATAGGAGCTCGTATAACGACTGCAACTCGCCATCTCGCCCCGGAAATAAAGTTTGATTTAGTTTAGACACGACAATCCGTTTGTTGTACTAACGAATCCAATTATGCCTACGCTCCGTACGGGCTCGCACGTTTCTTGTGGGAAACTTCCGATGTTTGATATGGACAATTTGTATTTACCTTGCAAATCTTACTAGCCAATTTATTACTGACAAACACGATGAAAATCAGGTTACAATAAGAGCCAATCGGATGTTGTAATCTGAGGATACAATGACGTAAAACAATCTACTGTCTTGTCCCTTATATATATTTTAGTGTTGGAATACTGGATGGTAACGGTACTGATTAATTACTCCCGTGTTCTCTCACTTGTATATGTGCGTAATCCTGCCCAATCCCCGTGAAACATAACACGACTAGCACTATCGATAACCCAGCAACTGCGTATCTTGTACTGCGATTTGCTAAAGGAACTAGGAACATATTATGGAAAGTTCACACACTTAATTGTTGAAATCAGTTTTATGGCGTTCCCATCCATCAAATGCTTATTTATCTAGCTGTCCTTTATTCAGTGCTCTGGGCGCGAGATACAATCTGCGATAGCATTTTCCCCTTTTAACACGTCTGCCAGAAAGTAACTGTATAGCCGGGAGTCGGGACAGCCTACGGCGCCGTCAGCTGTGCGCCCGAGTGCGCGCTGTTTATGAAAAAACTTTCTTGTGCGTTCTTGGCATTGTCTTTTCAACTCCACGGTCAAATTTATTCCGCCTTTTGTATTACAAAGTTCACGTAACTTATTCGTCTTCCGTGTTACTATATCGTTTATACGTATGACTGTTTATTGTATTCCACCTGTCTCTGCACTGTTAATCGTACTTATTTTAAATTCAGTGCCCGGGGCGGGAGGTAAAATCCGCGATAGCATTTTCCCCTTTTCACACGTCTGCCAGAAAAGTGACTCTGTAGCGGGGAGTTGGGACAGCCTACAGTGCCGTCAGCTGTGCGCCCGAGTGCGCGCCGTTTATGAAAAAACTTTCTTGTGCGTTCTTTGCATTGTCTTAACTCCACGGTCTAATTTATTTTGCCTTATAGTTCGCGTAGCTTTTCGTCGTTCTTCTGTTTTATCATTTATTATATAATTTTCGTTTGCATGTATCTATTTCTGTTTTGGTAATCCAACTGTATCTCTCTATGTAATACCGTAAGACGTATTTTAAGTTCAGTGCCCGGGGCGGGAGGTAAAATCCGCGATAGCATTTTCCCCCTTTTAACACGCCAGAAAGTGACTCTATAGCCGGGAGTAGGGACAGCTTTCGGCGCGCGCCGTCAGCTGTGCGCCCTAGTGCGCGCCGTTTATGAACAACATTCGTCTGCGTTCTTTGCATTGTCTTCTCAACTCCACACGGTCAAATTTATTCCGCCTTTTGTATTACATAGTTCACGTAACTTTTCGTCTTCTGTGTTATTATTATGTATTATATAATTTTCGTCTGTATGTATTACTGTTTATTGTATTGTGTTCGTATCCCTATACTGAGTTTGGCTGCGTATTCATACTTATACCTAGGTATAAGTCGTTATTCAAGACGCAATGACGCAATTTTGGATGATATTAAAGATGTTCGATCCTCAAAGTAGGAATTCAGGTTCGTTATAACATAAAAGGATAGACAATAAACGGAGGTGAGTATTGTAAAGAAATCGTTACATTACAGTTCTAGAATTGTTATTTTTACAAGCTTTTATTTAACTTGCAGTGTATGTATGTATGTATGCATGTATGTCCGTTCGGGTCAAATCTTGCAAATCAAATTTGACCCACTTGCCAGTGTCCGTCAGCAAGGTCAACAAAAAAGCTTGTCAAAAAATTAATTTTTTACAAAAAACTTATTTTTTTTCGTTTTATAACTTTTTTCTAGTTCACTTAAGCACAGATTACTAAATAGTTACTAGACTTAATTAAGACTCGCTTATTATCTTTCCATTATAACAATATTTATTACTAAATTGAAACAAATTTGGGAATAATGAATTGATGGTTGATATTTGTAAGTAGGTACCACTGAAGTCAAGAAAACAACCGAAATCGAAAAAGAGTTATAAAAGTTAATAAGTAACCCCGACTACCACTAAGTACTACCTACCAAGTGAACGGTAGCTACTACATCGCAAGTCGTAGCCGACTACGCCTCTGCACTTTTATGAAAAAAGTTTTACTCGATGCTATTCAATGCGACTTCGGTCTTAAAATTCACTGCATCCGCTATAGAGTTTTGAACCCAATATACCTAATTGGAATAATGTAAGGCAAAACTATTGTATTTTTGTACTTATACTTACATATTTATGTATTACGCAAGTACTTAATATAAATAGTACTCAGGGAAAGTATTTTAGAAAGAACTTAAGCGCTTCTAGAATACAGTACAAATTATGTACAAATTGCTATTTTTATTACCTAATCATTTTGATAAAAAAATGCTAGGATTTCAGTGTATTGACGAAAAAAATTATGGTGATTTATTTTGACTATGATTTTTAGAAACGGATACTTACTTAAGAAGAATATCTATATATATAAAATTCAAAGTCCTGACTGACTGACTGACTGACTGACTGAGATATCAACGCACATCCCAAACCGCTGAACCTAGAGACTTCAAATTTTGCACATAGATACGTTATACAGTGTAGGCATCCACTAAGAAAGGATTTTTGGAAAATCCACCCCTATGGGGGTGAAATAGGGGATAAATGTTTGTATGAAAGTCCGTCAGTTTTGAAATTAGAATTTTCTTAATTTGTATTTAGGCTGGCAATTGTAAATTAATATTTACCTGTGGCAGCGTTTTTGACAAATCCACCCCCGAAGGGGTGAAAAGGGGGAATAAATGCTTAACCAGTTTTTATATAAAAAAAAAAAATGTTGTATCTGGAAAGTCCTTCATTTAATTTATTATTTAGGCTTATGGTCGGAAAGTAAAACAAATAAGCAAACACATATTTAGTATTTTTTCGAAAATCAACCCCTTAGAGGTTAAATGGGATAAATAAACCTAAAAACCGATATGGATGTCGTTATTGAGGTTTTATGGGATGACGATTGCAAAAATGGCATTTATTTTGATGTTTAACACGCTGAACATGATTCAACCCCTAAAAGGTTGAAATAGGGGTGAAATTTTGAATGAAAAATCAGGGGGTAAAATAGATATTTCAACTTGAAGCTTTGTAGGCTTCCTTCTTAAAACAAATAGACAACCCATTTCGTAGTTTTCCGAAAATCAAACCCAGGGGGTAAATAGGATATAGAAACCTAAATCATCTTAAGTACCCTTAAAAGTTCTTGGTACCTAAGCTACTCAGAACTAACTTATTTACTAGCTTCCGCCCGCGACTTCGTCCGCGTGGACATTCGAGAAAATACTTAGGGGACCAATAACCAGGATAAAAAGTATTCTTTGATTTAATTTCATAAAAATCCGATCAGCCGCTTTTACGTGATTAGGCGGGTCCTCCCTCCCTAAGAGAGCAGCCTCGTGCGAGGCCCGCCGCACGTGGCAAACGATCTGTCTCGCGCGAGGCTGCTCACTTGGTGAGGGAGGACCCGTCTAATCACGTAAAAACGGCTGATCGGATTTTTATGAAATTAAAACAAAGAATACTTTTTATCCTGGTTATTGGTCCCCTAAGTATTTTCTCGAATGTCCACGCGGACGAAGTCGCGGGCGGAAGCTAATAAAAGATAAAATAGTAGCCATCTTTAAGTTAAATACGCAAACAACAAATCGAAAATCAGCCCCCAAACTTATTGTCAGCATATTATGGAAATAGAAATTATTTCAATTGACTCTATAAAACATTCGTAATTACATTATTTATTGTGGCAGTTCTCACTCGCTTTTAAATTGAATTTGAAATGTTCGTGACGTTATTCGATTCCATAAATTAATCTAACTTATTTCCCGAATAACAGTGAATATTTAGTATTGCTTATTTTGTTTACTTTCATATCTGAAATTGCATGTAGACTACAAAAGTTAAATGTACGGAAATTAATTAATTAATAGTAATTGTATCTAAAGTTAATAGAAACCAAAGTAATCATAAGTAGGTATGGTAGGTATATTTATTTATATTTTACATTGGTACACAGACAGATTACAGACGATAACATCATCATGTCAGCCGAACGACGCCCACTGCTGGGCATAGGCCTCCTGCAACCTTGACTAGATCGTCGGTCTTGTAGGGGGGCCTGCTCTCGGAGCGTCGTCGGTCGCTCGTCCGGCACGCGGTTCGTCCCAACGGCCATCACAAGAGAAAAAAAAAACCGTGTTCTGCGGGCCATCGGTTCTCCGCGCTATCTGTCCCGCCCACTGCCACTGCCACGATGCAATCCTTCAAGCGATGTCGATTGTTTTTGTTCTTCGGATCTGATCATTTATGTTTTTTTCTGATATTTCTCTGCCCGATTGCTGCGAGTGCTGGGTGACCTTGAACCTTCTTATGAGACCCATAGTAAACGAACACGTCTCACTCCCATAGGTCATTACTGGCAACACACACTGGTCAAAGACTTTCGTCTTGAGACATTCAGGTATTTCGGACGCGAATATATGTCGGAGCTTCCCGATCGCTGCTCATCCGAGCTGGATTCGGCGAGAGATCTTTTTCTCGAAGTTAGACTTACCTGATTGGACTTGCCTGTCCCAGGTAAACATAGCGGTCAACAACTTCGAGTGTAATGTTCCCAACATTAACTGGAGCGTGTGCAACATGGGCTTTGGACATGATTTTTGGTCTTATAATGTTCATCTTAAGACCCACTCTTTGAGAAGCATTTGAAGAAGAGAAATTCAGGATTTTTTCTATCGAGCAAAATTTTTCCAATCGTGTTTTCGAAACAGTCCTCCCATCACATACGTTCTATAATACATACTTATTAGAAATTTCAATGCGAAAAATATTCAATGTTTTAAATGACAGCTAATAGAAAATAGGTAATTTTGGCGTTTTCACTTACTAAGAGCCCTTAAGCACGCGGGACCGCCGAGCCCCGCAGCACCGGAACCGTGACATAAGACTTGCATGCTGCATGCCTGCTTGCATGCTGCATGCCTGCTTGCTAAACAGTAACCCACGTGGAGTCTACATAACAAGCTTAAAAACTGTCGTGCAAATAAAAGAAAGCATTATTAGTACATATTACTATCTACATTCAATTAAAATTACACATAAAGTATAAAAAAACAAATCTTTAATACAAATATCACTTAACATTATGGATAAAATCACCACAATAATAATAATAACATAAAAACGCATGATTTCTTATTCAAATTCTAACCTTGGTATGCCTTTATTTTCATCTGGTGTACTTATTTTTATTTTTTCTAGCTTTTTTGCTGACATGCGGTCGGTCTTTGAACCATAAGCAGTTGATATCTCTGTTGTAAATTAAGGTACCTAACATATACCTAATTATTGTTATAGAATATAGTTGCTTCAATTTAAGCCTGGAAGGAATTTCAGCGTTATGTAAATTATACGTGTACCTACTCCTAACCTAATCTCGAAACCATTCGCCATAAATTTTGAGCCAAATTAGAATTTCCGTCTTGCAAATCTTGTGCCAATACAAATTACATTGATACAACAAATTGGAAAAGTTTTGATTCAAAAACGGATTGTTGCCATCTCGGATTCAAATTTCTTGATTATTAAACTTGAATAGAAATCCATTTGTTAAATAAAGGGAGCATTTTAATTTATGCCTGAGCTTCTAAGTTGTAGAAAATCGTCTTCAATCAACCTGAAATTTGACAAAAATACAATTTTCCGACCGCTTCATCAACGCCGATTTAACCGAAGCTTGAATCATTAAATTGGGATAATTGCTTTCTCTGATGACATAGCGACTCTGAATTTTTGCTCAATCGGTGTCAGTATGAATTAGTAATGTTAATATTGAAATATTGAGTCACCTAGAAATGGCTTTTAAGATCTTTTCAATGTTTCATCTCAATCTATTTAATTGTTATTCCCTAAATAAATATGCTAAACTAGTGATAAAACCAGCTACAAAAAAATGGTACCAAATAATGGTACCAAAATAATGGTTTACACGTGCGGCCACTGCCGTTAGTTTCAGGCATACATTTATGGATAAAAGCAAGATAAAAACAGTAAGGAAATTTTTATGATAAACTCGTCTTTTGTTTCGCACATAAAAATCACACTGTGATTGTGAAGAAAATCTTTTTTCGTATCTATAAATAATAAATAAATAAATAAAATTCATTTATTTCAGACCATTAGTCCATATTCATAATTCATACAACAATACAATTAATAAAATTCAAATTATTACATTATATTAAATTAAATAAACATTACATTTTAAAATCACAAAATAAATAGAATAAAATTAGAATTAGATTATGTTAGTAACAATAGACTTAGCAACTATGTTAGTAGGTAATTAAAACTCTAAGCTAAAACAGAATGCACAATATCAACACCCCGGAGATTCACTGGCTCACATGCAGAACATGCAAGTCAGTGAACCTCCGAAAGACAGCTGCATCCATTCTACAAGCTATCATCTTCAGGATCGTGTTGCTGCTTCCTCTAACCCTGCCCACTAGTGTCGATGCCTTCTTGCGCATAATGGCATAGAAGTCATCGACATGCGCATCCGCGAACATACCTGACGCGCTACAAAAACGAGGAAGCCGCAACAAGGCCCTGAAGGTATTGTTATATTGGACTCGTAGGGCACTATACGATTTGAGGGTAAAATTAGTCCATAGACCACAAGTGTAGAAACTCTGACAGTAAGCTCTGAAAAGTGTGATCTTTACTGCCGTCGTACACCTCATGAATCTACGGGCCAACATATTACCTCTTATCGACAATGCCCTACGTTTACGTTCCCTTTCAATGTCATCCACATCCTTTAAATCCTCAGTAACAATATGGCCAAGGTATCTAAACTGAGCAACACGCCTCAGAGGTACATCGTTTAGAAGGATTGTTGGTATAGATGCAGGTTCTTTTATCTTACCTTTAAACAACAGAAACTCGCTCTTCTTTTCGTTGTACCTTAAGCCATGTCGCTCAGCATAGTCCTTACAGTGGTCCAATAGTTTTCTTAAGCCGTTGATCGAAGGGCTGAGCAGCACCATGTCATCGACATAACTAATGTTATTAACACTAATATTGTCAATGCGACAACCAACATTCATGCTACTCAGCTCTTCGATCAGTTTATTCACATATAAATTAAATAATCTGGGTGATGTCAATCCACCTTGCCTCACCCCACAACTCAGAACATATTCATCGGATTGGGAGTTTGCCCATTTTACCACATTCTGCTGCTTACTATACCAATGTGAAAAAATACCTATGACTTCAGGAGATATTTCTACTTCCTTCAGCTTTGCCCATAGAATATTATATGACACTAAGTCAAAGGCCTTTGACAAATCTAAGAAACAGGCATACACCGGTGTTTCTCTCTTGATATAGTAATCAACAGCATATTTAAGTGATAAAATGGCACTCTCGGTTGACAGACCCTCCCTGAAACCAAACTGTGAGTCATGCAAATGTATTCGGCAACTAAGGTGAACATCGAGTATTCTATCAAGAACTTTTGCAATGACTGTTGCAAGTGAGATTGGTCTGTAGTTGGATCTATCAGCCATATCACTAGTTCTGTTCTTGAGCAGAGGGATAACTATAGTTTTCATCAGATCTGCTGGCAGGTAAGAGTGTCTGATACAAAAAGTAAATAACATAGAAAGAACCCGGTTTATGAGTGGTCCCGCATATTTCAAATGCTCAATGCTGAGGCCATCATGGCCCGGAGACTTGCCTCTTTTCATATTGTTGATGGCCAACCTCACATCCTTGGCGGTTATACTTATAGGCTGCTCCACATGATAAGTCTCAACACTGGGCACTTCAGATACGGGCAAGCCTGACTCCACTTTAAAGTGGTCTCTAAATAAATTAGCGATGCTCTTTGGGTCACTTATACCCTCCACACTTACAGGTAATTCTACTCCACCTGCCAACTTTTTAGTGTTTTTCCAAAATTTATCAAAACGCTTAGTTGTGTGTTGGGATGCAATAATATCCATTTTAATTTGCTCTTGATTTTGTTGACAATACTTAAGCTTTGTTTTAAATATCTTACGACTTGAAATCATATTATCATACACTATTCCACTGCTAGGTTTTCTACAAAGGATATACATTTGATAATCTAAGCGAGCTTTCTGATGAGCTTCTGATACATGTTTATTCCATCCCAACACACATCTAAATTTAACTACTTTACTGGCATTCTGAGCACAGCTAGATACTGAAGCCCTACTGAGAATAGAAATAATAGTACCATAGAACTTATCTATAGCATTTCTGTGACTAATATTGTTACACATATTATCAGCACAACTATGAAATTCTTTAGGGAAATCCAAAAACTTTAATTCATTATGACAAAGTGAAAAATATTTACTTATTTCATGTTCATTTCTAAGGCCCCATCTAACACTATTTGAATGCTCATACATTACAATAGGCTTGGATTTCATTACAGAAAGATTACATACAAGTTTCAGTGGGTAGTGGTCCGACCAATATACATCATAGAGTACACATACATCTGTCACAGTACGCCAAGCAGCCTGACTAGTTAAACAATGATCAAGCCACCTTTTACTACCTGTAGCAGGACAGACAAATGTGTGAGTATCTGCTACATCTGCAAGCATCACTCTGTCAGAACACACCCACTGTTGTTCAGAACAAAAACACATAAGCTCTTTATCAAAAAGTGTTGAGGGATGAGCATTGAAATCACCCAGTATATATACATAGTCTACATTACACTCTTCTGTTATTGCTATAATATCTGCCAAACATTCTGTAAAAACTGGCAAGTTCACATGTTTATCAACTGGCATATAGACACATACAAACACTGCTTCGCACTGATCATTGGTTTGAACTTTAATAGCAGTAATACGCTCACTTTTACATTTAATCAGAGACGCACTGGAGTGCCCATTCCAAAGAAAACATTTTGAGGTCGGTATCCTATTTCTTACTAATTTTATTAATATTAAATATTTTTTCTCATTCACGCGTTAACGGCTGAACAGATTTTAGGTGACATTTTGCATGCAGAAAGACCATGACCCGGAATAGGACAAAATAAGGTCATACTGAGCCCAAGTACGCAACGTAGGTATACAACGAGAAAAAAACTCTTTCCGTGTTCTGTGTATACAACACATTTTGACATCTAGACTCTTGAATTTGTACATACTTCGGTATCATTCGCAACGTTGCATCTGATAAATTTGTTTATGGTTCAACTATTTTCATACAAATTCAAGAGTCTAGACATGCTAGTTAAATTTAATTGGCATTAAATTATCGTTCCTACTTTATTCAATACTGGACCTAAAAAAGAGACGGAATGAGATTTAATTGTCAATTAAAGTTTATTGAGTCTATGTTGAGATTGTCTCTCGTCTCTGAGTGCGGCAGTAGATGTCATAATGTTTGCATACGTGGGTTCAGTATGTCCTTACCTATAGAACGTGTTAATGCAATAACCTAAAAGCCCATACACCCCAACTAATTTACTTTATATTAGGTATATTGAAAAAATATATTTTTTTAAAGTTACTTTTGTGCTCATAGGTCTCCTTGAGTTTCTGACAGATTTTAAGCTCTACTATGACGTAAGAGAGCGCGTGACGCGTCGCGCGCGTATTGAATGAATAGGCAGTAGACACAAACATAATATTTAGAACGGCAAAAACATTTTTTTGAAAAATTTGTGGAATTAATTATACTCTCAATATAATATTTTATTAGAAAAGATTAACACGTTGTAGGTATAGGTAAGAATCTTATACATATATTCCCACGTGGAAGGGAATCACGCGGGTGCAGAAAAACTGCTATTCACTAGATGGTCTATATTTTTTTAACCATTTCAAGGTTTAACAGAAACTTACTTTTAACAGAAATTGTAATTACTCAGAGTATTCCCTAAATGTCGGAGAAAGAAATGTCCTTCGTAGTTTAGGAAACCATGTTAGGATGCTCCCCTTGTCTTGTCAATTATTAGGAGCTGGGATGGTCGGTCGGTACGTGACTGCTTCGGCCTTCTTTCTGGAGACCATATTAAGGGGACGGAAAGAAACCAAGTACCTTTGCGACAAACCTAAGGCCGAATAATATTGAGGTTTCCACATACCTAGCTTGAATGTAAGTATAGAACAAATTATCTACTTCATCATCATGATCATCATGTCAGCCGAACGAAGCCCACTGCTGGGCATAGGCCTCCCCCAAGGATCTCCACAACTATCGGTTTTGCGCTGTCCGCATCCAGCGGCTTCCCGCGAACTTGCCGTGTAGTGCCGGCATAAAAAATAATAATAGCACTACTCTCCCTCTCTTCACGTGGGAGCCGTAAGAGGCGACAAAGGGAAAGCTGCCATCAGGAGACGGGCAGCAGCGTCTCCCTGTAACAGCAGGCCATACTGCGTTCGCCAACCCGCCTGCCAAGCGTGGCGATTATGGCAAACCCCCTAAAATTTTCTACTTACTAAGCCTAGTTAGAGTTGAGTTTATCGCTACCTAATAAAATGATAGTGCTTATTCACTTCTTTCTTACTACTTACTTTAATTTAAGTCAAATAAATACACATTTTCCTGCAGCGAATAAAAGAAATTAAGCCGTTGATTTTAACCTTTTCAAGCTTACACCGAAATGTTCATTTTTCTTCAACGTAGATAACGAACACGCTTCACTTTCAAAACGTATACTATCAAACTTGCGGTAACTATACTACACGTTGGAGCAAATCTTTTCACATGAAGAGAAAATAGCTTATTCAATACTTGATTTATGTAAAGGCTCGTCGGGGGAAGACGATTTGAATAGAGCTTCCTGTTAGCCGCGTCGAAGCTGAAAGCTTTTCATAAATGAATCTATATTGCTGCCCTACCTTGGCTAGGTGAGTGTAGGCTACTGTAGCCATACCCGCGGGAATCGTAGGATATAACTTACATCTTCGCAAAAAAATAATCTAGATACACTTTGTATCTTTACGGCTACGGCTAAGGAAGAAGATCTAAAGAAGTTAACGATAAGTCAACTCAACAGGTACTGTAAGCGCACAGGTAGGTTCGAGGGTCCGACGCCGGTGGGGTAAATGATAACCCGCCTCCCCCCCTGATTTTTCAGCTTTTAGGGGACTTGGGGAACTGGGTGAAATGGTCCCGACCTAGGTGACTGATCACCCGTCCGGCTTCGCTGGCGTCCCCCCTATAAATAATAATAATAATAATAATCTTTACGGCTCGTTCACAAGACGTCGTTTGACGAATCGTCTTTTTTCACGATTCGTCTTTTTTTACGGCTTTAATGCTTTTTAAATGTCTGTTCTTTTTAAACCACTGAAATCATGAAAAAATGACAGATACGTCTTTTGCATACCTAATACTTTGTGAGCATCAGGACGGCGGGTGTACTTCTCAGATTAGCTTAAATTTATTGCAGATATTTGGTACCTTCTGTGTACCTTTACGTACCTCTTTTAAAAATCTGTGTACCTCCGTATTTACTAAGATATTCAAATCGCTAGGTACACCCGCGGACCTGACGTCAGGTCCGCGGGTGTATTTTTAACCAATGAGTGTATCGTAGTGAATTTGTGTATAGATTTGGTACCTTCTGTGTACCTGCAGAAACATGTATTAGACTTCCATAATTCAATAAGGTATCGAAGATATTCAATACAATAGGTACACCCGCCAAACTGACGCTAGGATTTTTTTGAAACCGATGAGTGTATCGTAATGGTTTTGAGTATAGATTTGGTATCTTCTGTGTACCTGCAGAAACATGTATTAGACGTCCACAATTCGATAAGGTATAGAAAATATTGAAAACAATAGTTTACCCGCCATCCTGATGTCAGTATGGTGCATACACACTGGTTCCATATTGTAAAATTAGGGACTTAGGTTGCACGTTTTTTTAGCAACCACAATTTGATATCCAAGGAAATTAAATATATGTGTGGAGTTTCTACACCATCGACAAACCGCAGATAAGTTATTGATCTCTATGTTTACCTGGGTCAGTTAAGTTCCTCGTACATTACCAAGTTTGATAATCGGCTTTCTACAAGGAAAAATAATTCTTCCTAACTTACCCGGTTTTCAAATGGAAATTTTTGTCTTACCTAGTAGAAAACCGTAATTTTATTTGGTTTTCTACGAAGATTTTTTTTTCTTCTTAGCTTACCCAGTTATCATAAGAGATTTTTTTTTGTCCTCGTAGAAAGCTGTGAGTTCAATCACAGCTTTGCACGTGTTGTTCTACGAAGAAGAATTTTCCCTTTGTAGCCATTAGATCAGATAGACCTAATAATTATTAATTTTTATTATTGAAAAATGGAAAATGAAGTATTTAGAAAAAATCGACCCGTTTTACAACCAGCTCCGATGGGATTCGAACCCACAACTTTTCGCTTTCCGGGCGACTGCTCTAACCACTGAGCTACGGAGTCGTTACGAGAAGCGTCGGATTTATCCAATACTTCTTACGCGCTGTATAATAGTCAGCGTTAATTTCATCAATGTGGAGATATTACTACCCTCACACGCGAAAGAAATACCTTTCCAGGTGTTTGGCAATCGCTAAAGATGAAATTAATATTGCAAGTTATTAAAATTTTTACTTTTTTGCATTTACAATGCAATTTCTATTAAGTATTGAAAAATGGAAAATGAAGTATTTAGAAAAAATCGACCCGTCTCACAACCAGCTCTGATGGGGTTCGAACCCACGACCTTTCGACGGTTGGTTGGATGGTCTAATTATTTAAGTAAAACTTAATCTAAGTAATTATTCGGTCTATCAGATCTATTGGCTAAGTAGGAAAAATTCTTTTTCTGAGAACTACACATACACGTATCACGTACAAAGCTGTGATTTAATTCACAGCTTTCTACGAGGACAAAAAAAATCTTCTCTGATACCCAGTTATCAGCTAAGAAGAAAAAAAAAACTTCGTAGAAAACTAAATGAAATTACGGTTTTCTACTAGGAAAAAAAAATCCTATTTGAAAACCGGGTAAGCTAGGAAGAATTATTTTTACTTGTAGAAAGCCAGTTATCAAACTTGGTAATGTACGACGAATAAGGGAGTCAAACTTCGAGAAAGAGATCTCTCAACGAACCCAGCTTCGGGAAGCTACGGCATATATTCGCATACAAACCGTCCGTTCACTATGAATCTTATAGGAAGGCTCAAGATCACCCAGCGGGCTATCGTTACGGAGATCCTTGGGAGGCCTATGCACAACACAACAGTCATAACGTCGACATTAAAAATAAATTTATTAAATATTCGTCTATGTTTCAAAAGTAACACCTATCGTTTTTAAAGACTTATCTATAGACACCCCACAAGAATAGGTTTGATGAAGAAAACAATTGTTTCAGTTCCATTCATGTATCCCCTTAATTTTTTTTTTATTCTCGTATTAAATTGTAAAGCGGTTTACAGAAAACATCTACCTACCACGTTTCAAGTGTGTAGTCTTAAAAGTCTTGGAACAAAGTGGCTGTGACTGTGACATCTTTAATCCAAGCAAGAGTAGTTATATGGCGATCCACCGACCAGACAATGAGCTAGAAGCGTCTAAATACAGGTTGTGAAAATTATGATTTTGATGTGACAATTGTATTCAATAAGTATCTTTAAAAACTATTTACTAAATTGCTGTTTTTTTTAAATAACTATACCTACCTTGTTTCTAAGTATTCCGCAAGTTTTAAAATGGTTGGTTTTAAGGAAAACTTTTTATACGCAACAATTATCGTTTATTTATTTTCTATACCTTTTACTGGTCAATTAATGATACAAAAATACATTTTACCCATTTTGATCATTAGTTTTGTTTTAAGAGGCTGTGGGTGTGACGTCTAAAAATCACCTTTTGAAAATTCACCTAACAAGTTGTAAATATGTATCATACGAGTAAGTTTCGCATAACCTAAAATTTCATAATGATTGGTTTTAAGGAAAACTTTTTATACGCATTTGATTGCGCGTATTCACAAGTGCAGCACGTTATACCACCCGCGAAGCGAAGAGTTATTAATCTATGATACCACCATAGTTAAGAATATTTTTCGTATGTAAGTTCTTTTTTTATCCTTGTAACACGTAACAAATTAAATAGTTTTAGTTCATTTTATGTACCTTTTATTCGTCAATTAATGATTTAAAAATACATTTAAAGCATTTTGATCATTAGGTTTGTTTTAAGAGGTTGTGAGGTTGTGACGTCTAAAATCACCCTTTGAAAATCCACCCAACAAGTTGTAAATATGTAACATAAGTTTCGCATAATCTTAGTTCATAATGATGGTTTTAAGGAGAACTTGTTATACGCATTTAATTGTGCGCATTTACGAGTGTGAGACGTCATAGTTAAGGGTATTTTTCGTAACTCCTTTTTTTCCTCTTAGCCCGTAAGAAAAATAGTTTGAGTTTATTATACGCATTTGATTGCGCGTATTTACGAGTGTGACACGTCATAGTTAAGGGTATTTTCGTAACTCATTTATTTTTTCCGCGTAACACGTAAGAAAAATATTTTTAGTTCATTTTCTGTACCTTTTATTTGTCAATTAATGATACAAAAATTCATGTTATTTTTAATTGTTACTTTTTTGCATTTTCAATGCAATTTTTATTATTAAAAAATTGAAAATGAAGTATTTAGAAAAATTGAGTGTGTTGTGAGAGGGGTCGATTTTTTCTTCATTTTCAATTTTTCAACAAAAATACATTTAAAGCATCTTGATCATTAGTTTTGTTTTAAGAGGCTGTGACGTCTAAAAATCACCCTTTGAAAATCCACCCAACAACTTGTAAATATGTAACACGACGATCTCCGTGGCTAATTGATGTACGCACCGGTTTTTAGGGTTCCGCTATCTCTGGATGTCCCGACTCTTGAGTTCAATTTGTACATCATTATTTGATTACAAATATAATAAAAGTGATTGCGCAATTATACATTTTGTCGTCTCTTGGAAACCTTTACCCTTGAACATTGGTCTGCAGGTACACAAACCGTACCAAATCTATACCCAGAGTGTAAGTTTACCAATGCAAACGTTACTATCGCGTTTAAATTTGAATTGTATCTAAGCCTTATTTCTTGAAAATAAAGTACAATCTATCTGTCAAAATTGCACCATAGTCCCTATTTTTACAATATGGAACCAGTGTGCGCCATCCTGTCACCAGGGCCCTGTTAAACGAAACTTACAAGTCTACAATTATGTAAAAAGGGACTAATTTGTAGACTTGTAATACAAGACGTGCTGTTTAACCAAACTTACAAATAATATGAAAGAATTTTACAGCATAAAATCTTATATATTTGTAAAGTCTAATTGATGATTAAACGAACTTACCTTAGTGACGTTCTATCACAATGGGAGAGTTTCCTACAGTAATTTTTCTATGTAACTGTAACACAACCACCTTTTTTCAGCATATTATGGCAAAGGATTCGTTCATTTAGCCTAAAAACACCTCCCACCTCACCTCCGGTTCAGAGGCTCCTTGCAACTTTTTTTTTTTTACAAATACAAATTCTTTATTTGCCAAAAAATAGGGTGGTACAGTTTTGATGTTACTTTGTTTCAATTTGTGTTCAACTTTTTGTTGATATTCGGAAACGATATTCGTATGGTGATGTCAGACTATATTCTTTGCGATTTTCTACTACGTTCTAGTTCGTTTACTTCTTCAGATCTTTTATCAAACCCTTAATGACATTTTTGGTGCGAATTGTTGCACCTAGATTGTATATTCTGAACTAATCTGAAAAAGTTAGGTCGCTATGGTTGGGTAGCGCCATCTAGTACAATTTTCTGAACTAACGATGAAACGTCAAAAGAAACTCTCATTATACGAAGGCTTCATCCGAAGAGATTAGAGTACACATGTAGTTCCCCGTAACGACTCGCTAGTCACACAATAGAGTTAAAAGATATTGAAAAAACCAAAAACAAAGAATTTTGAAATTTATAAGGTAGAAGATCTGGTATCCCCGAAAACCGCCATCTTGTCGTTACACCCTTTCAAAGGCCTCATTTAGTTTTTATTTTTGTTTTCTCTTTTTATTTTATTTTATTTATTTCGGGACAACAAACAGTTACAATATATACAATCTAAGCTTAAAGTTTTACAAATCTGGTATTACATACCACATCAACATGGACAATATTGTAACCCACGACATTTTCCACATATTAACACTAAAAAAGTGTGCACCTGTGGATCTTGTGCCACATATGACATCGTATATAATTTACAACAATTCACAGCTATAAAAAAAACAAATAATTATAATTAAAAGTCGAGAACCTAGATAGTAAAATAAGAAAATAAAAAATTAGATTTAAATTTAAAGTTTTGCCTTGTTTCTCGCAATGTGTTATGACCAACAACGAGTTATTTTTATTTTATTTTATTTACTTCTTTATCTTCAGCTTTTGCAAACAAAATCTTAAGTGTAATGGAATGGAGTAATGGAAATTTGAAGTATAAAAAATATCAACAGTTATAAAAGTGATATTATAGGACTCAGTCAGTCTACGCAAAGGACAACGCAACCCAGTATTAGTGCAACAAGCCCTAATGACAAATAAAGTTTCACCACGAACCTTACGTTGGTTGACAGATCGAGGAACAGCGTAATGTATCCCATCGGTTAGGCCAATACAATCAAATTTGTAATTAACAATACTATACAATACACTAACTTCTAGATACTTGCGTCGGTTCTCTAAGGACAATATATTATATTTTCTGCACAATTGAGAATACGACAAATAATGCCTTAATAGTTGAAAGAGAAAGAGTATTAGTTGTGAAAACTTATTGTCTAAGGCTTCCATCACACTGCCTCCGGTTTCCCCACTACCGGACGGAGATGCGGCGTGATTTGTCATACACTGCGGGTTTTATATGCACATCAAGATTCTACAGACATAGATAAGAAGCGCACTACCACAAACCGGAGCGGTGTGCAGTGCAGTGTGAGAAACTCCTTACACAGGGTAGACAATTTTAAACGGCATTCAAATAATTTATATTTTGACGTATTAATGGGTATGGTATGGGAGGGTGGGTTCTAGTCTCTTCGGATGAAGCCTTCGTATAATTGTGATGTGATAGAACGTCACTAAGGTAAGATCGTATAATCATCGATTATACTTTATGCTTCATCCTCGAGATTAGAGAACACAATGTGTAGACTTTGAGAGTGACCGAAATTTTAATTATTTGAATGAAATGGTAGTATAGTTTTTAATAAACACTGTTTACCATGACACTAATTCTTGCAGTGATATAACAACTTGTAAAGTACAGTAGAAAATCATATAAATGAAAACATATAAAATACATACACCATGTATTTCTGTTTTATTTTTATTTCTGTTTTATTATAAACTAGCTTTCCGCCCGCGGCTTCGTCCGCGTGGACTACATGACGTTATCCCGCGGGAATATGATATTTTTTCGTGATAAAAAGTAGCCTATGTTCCTCTCCAGGCTACAAAGTATCTGTCTCCCAAATTTCAGCCAAATCCATTCAGCCGTTTTGGCATGATTGAGAAACAAAAATACAAACATCCAAACTTTCACATTTATATAAGTAGGATAGGATAGGAAGTAGGATTTAGTGTTGTGGCTACAAACTGCAACACGATTCTTTCATTTTTTCTAAATACTTCATTTTCCATTTTTCAGTAATAAAAATTGCATTGTGAATGTAAAAAACTAAAAATTAAAGTATCTTTCATTTTTTTCTCATCATCAAGCAAGATTGAAGAAATCTCTTCTAATTTCCCATTGTTAATGCATAAAACATAATTAATGATACTCTACTGTACTGTAACTGTTTTTAACTGTACTTAACTATACTTGGCTGTACTTGGCTGTACTTATAGGAAAAATGTGATAGTAAAAAACCACGAGCCCCATAAGTAGCTTTCAGGTGGGATTCGAACCCGCGCCTCCGGGAATCCGGCCCGATGCTCTGACCAACTAAGCTACCGAAAGGCTTACACGACTCGTCGAATTTTGCTATCACTTGTTACGCTGTAGGCCATAATTGACTGTACTTGACTGTACTTGACTGGACTTGACTGAACTTGACTGTACTTGACTGTACTTGACTGTACTTGACTGTACTTGACTGTACTTGACTGTACTTGACTGTACTTGACTGTACTTGACTGTACTTGACTGTACTTGACTGTACTTGACTGTACTTGACTGTACTTGACTGTACTTGACTGTACTTGACTGTACTTGACTGTACTTGACTGTACTTGACTGTACTTGACTGTACTTGACTGTACTTGACTGTACTTGACTGTACTTGACTGTACTTGACTGTACTTGACTGCACTTGACTGCACTTGACTGTACTTGACTGTACTTGACTGTACTTGACTTTACTTGACTGTACTTGACTGTACTTGACTGTACTTGACTGTACTTGACTGTACTTGACTGTACTTGACTGTACTTGACTGTACTTGACTGTACTTGACTGTACTTGACTGTACTTGACTGTACTTGACTGTACTTGACTGTACTTGACTGTACTTGACTGTACTTGACTGTACTTGACTGTACTTGACTGTACTTGACTGTACTTGACTGTACTTGACTGTACTTGACTGTACTTGACTGTACTTGACTGTACTTGACTGTACTTGTCTTTACTTGACTGTACTTGACTGTACTTGACTGTACTTGACTGCACATGACTGCACTTGACTGTACTTGACTGTACTTGACTGTACTTGACTGTACTTGACTATACTTGACTGTACTTGACTGTTTCTTAAGTTTCTTCTGTAAAAAACTGTAAAAAAAAAAATTTTTAAGAAATATTTTTTACTAGCTTTCCGCCCGCGGCTTCGCCCGCGTGGACTACACGACGTTATCCCGCGGGAATGTGACTTTTTTTGGGATAAAAAGTAGCCTATGTTCCTTTCCAGGCTACAAAGTATCTGTATCCCAAATTTCAGCCAAATCCGTTCAGCCGTTTTGGCGTGATTGAGTAACAAACATCCATACATCTAAATTTTCACATTTATAATATTAGTAGGATTTGCCTTCAGTGAATATTCCGATGATTAGTTACGTGTTACCTACATTATAAAGTTAGAAGCTTTTCTTAAACTTGTAAAATAAAATAGTATCATAAACCTTAGAACTGTCTTGTCTTTGAAAACTCTTTAAAGTACCTAACTAAATCCAACTAGTGATCTATCTGTAATTTTATTTTATTTGCCCTCAGTGAATATTCCGATGATTACCGTGTTACATTAAGAAGTTGAAAGTTTTCTAAAACTTGTAAAATAAAATAGTATCAACCTTAGAACTGTTTTATCCTATGAGTAATAATATTTATCCAAAGTCCGCAGCTACCGATGAGTTGATCAAAATCTTACAAAGTTAAAAAACCGAATAATAGCAGTGGCTATGGACATTTAAAATTTAAAGATTCTAACAATATAATGGGTGTTCCAGAGTTACGGGGCATGACATGAAGAGAAAGTACTCTACAAATATCTCTGAAAGGAAACATTCTTTTATTTTTGACAAGAAACAAAACTATGCCTTCTTCTACACTATGTATCGACCCCCTACATCACGGCGACAAAATATGGTACGTGTGAATAGTGTCGATGCAGCTTTTTGCAGTTGCGTTGTCGTTGTGCGAAAAAATGTTGATGTTAGTCCGTTTTCACTAGTAGTTGTGATGTGGTTACGTCGTATGCAATGTGGCCGGCCGCTAGTTTGCAGTGTCGTCGCTGGTGGTTGCTTTGTGATTGGCACTCAAGCGGTCGATAATGACGGCAAAATGTACATTTCGAATACAAAATGCGCCCTGCCCACGTGTTGTGGTTGTAGTACGTGTGGGTTGACACTATAATGAGTTGAAAGAACTATATAAGAACTACATACAAATTAAAATAAATTAAATGTAAGTACATACGTAAATAAGCGCAAAAAACGAGATCACGAGACTGATCAAAATCTGAAAAATAGGTGATTTAAGGTGCGACGATTTTTAATAAGGGATCGTGACGTTTTACAAAAACTTTCTAACCATCGCAAATAAATTTTAAAATGTTGCTACAGTTATTCAACTATCTATATATTATTATTATTCCCTTTATTAAATTTTAAATACTTACAAAATTATATTTCTAAACATTAAATTTTTACAATATATAACACTAAAAAATATAACATTTAAAAATACAAAAATGCAGTTCACCAACGGTAGCAAGATCAGGGTCCCGGCTACCGATGGTTAAGGATCTAGAGACAGGAACCTTCTCACTATACGGGCCGTGTCCAGAAGTACTGCCTTCTGCATCTGACTCCCGATCCATCCACCTAACGCAAGCCTCTTAAGGTGTTTATCGAGGCTCTTGGCTATCAGCCCATTGGCAGATATGACTATCGGAACAATAATTGCTGAATCAATGTCCCACATGTCAACAATCTCGTGAGCTAAATCAAGATATTTGTTTTCTTTATCTTTTTCAGCTTTCACAAGGTTGTCGTCATGGGGAACAGTGACATCAACAATTATTGCGCGGCATTCGTGTCGATCTATCAATACAATATCAGGCTTATTAGCTACAATAGTCCTGTCTGTAATGATAGATCGATCCCAATATAATGTGGCATGGCTATTTTCAAGGACCTGTTCTGGTGCATACCTGGTAGTACGGCACTTCGGATGCCACAAGACTATGTTTCAGAGCAAGTTGTTGGTGTATTATCCTGGCTACTTGGTTATGTCTATGCAAATACTCGCCGTTTGCGAGACGAGAACAACCGGAGATTATATGCCTAAGGGATTCACCCGGACGATGGCACGCTCGGCAAATATCCACTGTGCCATCCCTTAGGATATACTTTCGGTAGTTATTCGTCATCACAACCTCATCCATAATTGCACAGACAAAACCTTCGGTTTCACCAAAAAGATCACCGAAACGGAGCCAGGATACTGAGGCTAATAAATCTACGTCGGGCCCATGGAGAGCCCGGTAGAATCTGCCATGTAACTCCTTGCTTTGCCACACAGTGCTGCGTTCGGACGTACTAAGTACTACAGGTTTGCGCCAGTTTTCTTTTGCTAAAAATAGAGGAGTCAGTCCATTGTCAACAGCAACTACATCTCTATGAGACCCCATATCTACTTGGAGAAAATACTCCCTAAGATTGCATATCTCGCGGTTATGCAATGTCTTAGCATTTAAGAAGCCACGACCACCGCACTTCCGCGGGATATACAATCTCATGGTCGATGAACGTGGGTGATGCATGCGGTGTGCTGTTAGCAATACGTACGAACTTTTCTATCCAGGGCATCCAGTTCAGTTTGAGTCCATTTAAGTATGCCAAAGGAATACATCAGTACCGGCATGTGACCCATCCATTGTATGCGCGAACCTTGTTTCCGCCAGACAAAAGACTTTTAAGGACTTTTGAAAGGCGCCCCAAGAAACGCTCACGCAACGACTGTTTCATGTCAGCATCATTGATGCCTATTGCCTGAGACATACCTAAATATTTATAGGTTTCGTTTACGGAGAGAGATCTAAGATTATTATTATTATTATTATCTAAAACAATTTTCCGTTTTTCGTAGAAGTACTTCAATAGAACGTAAAGAGTGTTTTTGTAAACGTTGCGTCATTCACCCGCGGAGGGGCGTGGGCGATAAAAAACCCTGCTCTCCTCCGTTTTTGAAATCCGAGACGGGCCGCGCATTCAGGTCGTTAAAGGGAGTCGGAGCTTGCAGACGTTCCACGTAAAAATATTTATTTTTAAATAATCTAAAACTCGGCCGTTTATCGATTTTAATATTTTTCTGATATTTTTTAGTCTTGATCTATAGTTTAAATTCTTTATAATGAAACATAATAATATCAATATAATTAAACTTACTCATAGTAGGATTGTAACGTTTGTTAAACAGGGCCCAGGATGGGAAACGGTCAAACTATCGCATTGAATATTTTTGATACCTTATCGAATTGTGGAAGTCTAATACATGTTTCTGCAGGTACACAGAAGGTACCAAATATGTACTCGAAATCATTACGATACACTCATTGGTTTCAGAAAAATCATAACCTCGGGTTGGCGGGTGTACCTATTGTATTGAATATCTTCGATACCTTATCGAATTATGGAAGTCTAATACATGTTTCTGCAGGTACACAGAAGGTACCAAATCTGTACACAAACTCATTACCATACACTCATTGGTTTCAAGTACACCCGCGGACCTGACGTCAGGTCCGCGGGTGTACCTAGCGATTTGAATATCTTAGTAAATACAGAGGTACACAGATTTTTAAAAGAGGTACGTAAAGGTACACAGCAGGTACCAAATATCTGCAATAAATTTAAGCTAATCTGAGAAGTACACCCGCCATCCTGATGCTCACAATACTTTCGTGTTCGTGACGAATCGTCAATGACGGATCCCGTGTGAACGAGCTGTGATGGGAAGAAACAAAAGACGAAATAAAACCGTTAAATTTCAGCGATGTGATCGTTGTTGCATGTGTTTTTTTCAAGTGTCTTAAACTTCGATCAACAAATACCACTAGGTAACCGGTTGGAGTGTCAAAAACGATCGAGAGAATAAGAGCGCTCTTATTTCATATCGATTCCTGTGGATTGTAAAATAAATAAAAAATTCATTCGTTGCCATTTTGCGTTGCGTTTTAGTTCGTGAGACGTCATCTAGTTACTACTAGATAATATAAAATACCTTGAAAATATTCAAAATGAAGAACTTATTAGAAAAAGTCGACCCGTCTCACAACTAGTTCCGATGGGACTCGAACCCACGACCTTTCGCTGTCCGTGCGAATGCTCTATCCACTGAGCTACGGAGACGCTTCATACTTCATTCTTACTATACCTACTTTATTTTAAATAATTTCAATAAGTAATAAAAATTGCATTGTGAATGCAAAAAGTAAAAATAAAAATAATTTTATACAATACCTTGCTGATCAAGGTCGCGAACAGACAAAAAAGAAAGCAATGAAAAAGAGCATTCATTAACGAAATGTACACTGCTATGCGGTCCTGCTCGTTGCATTTAGTTTTCTTCGTGTTAAGTGGCTCTTTTCAAAAATTTATGTTATGATGCAAAATTTAAGAGTTCCACATCTAAATCAGGGAAGGGACCATTATTTCTTCGTCTTATCTCTCAGAATCGTGTGCGGATCAAGTCGAAATGGATAACTTATAGGAAACTATTCGAAGAACATAGTGTTTGTGGCATTAGCTTTCATGGAGCTGTATGAATGTCAATCCATGTTTGATTATTCGTTTGTTTGTTTGTCCCCCTTCCACGTCAAAACGGATCGACGTGAGTTTTGGTATGGAGATAGTTCGGTGGCTGGATAGTGACTTTTTATCCCGGAAAAATATCACACTCGTGCAATCAACGCGCACGCGTCCACGCGGGCAAAGCCGCGGGCGGAAAGCTAGTCTTTACTAGTATTATAAAGAGGAAAGATTTGATTGTTTGTTTCTTTGTTTGTTTGTTTGCATCAAATAGGCTCCGAAACTACTAGACCGATTTCGTAAATTCTTTTACCATTAGAAAGCTACATTCTTCCCGAGTGACATAGGCTATATTTTATCCCGATATTCCCACGGGAGCGGGTACCACGCGGGTAAAACCGCGAGGATCCGCTAGTAGGTACAATATAATCGTAAAATACAATATAATTTAAAATTTTTAGAAACGGAATGTAATATTACAGAAAAAAAGGGACTACCTACTTACTAGTTATCCTACTCTAACCTAAACCCTTTATAACATACTAGGTTTCCGCCCGCGGACGACACAGACTACACGACGTTATCCCGCGGGAATTTGATATTTTTCCGGGATAAAATTTATCCTATGTTCCTCTCCAGGCTACAAAGTATCTGTATCCCAAATTTCAGCCAAATTCGTTCAGCCGTTTTGGCGTGCTTGAGCAACAAACATCCCAACATCTAAACTTTCACATTTATAATATTAGTAGGATAATAGGTTAGTAGGATAAGTAGAGAAAGCCTTTGATTCGATCGAGACCTGGGCCGTGCTGCAGTCTCTCCAGAGGTGCCAAATAGACTACAGGTACATCGAGGTGCTGAGGTACCTATACCAAAACGCCACCATGTCGGTCCGATTACAGAACCAGAGCTCTAATCCTATCCAACTACAGCGAGGTGTGAGACAGGGAGATGTCATCTCTCCCAAACTGTTCACAGCTGCGTTGGAGGATATTTTTAAGCTGCTGGACTGGAAAGGATGCGGCATCAACATCAATGGCGAGTACCTAACACATCTACGGTTTGCCGATGATGTAGTTCTTATGGCTGAGACCTTGGAAGACCTAAACACAATGCTCGAAGATCTCGGTAATGCTTCGCAAAGAGTGGGTCTTAAGATGAACATGGACAAGACGAAAATCATGTTCAATGCCCATGTTGCACCCGCTCCAGTTAATGTTGGGAACATTACACTCGAAGTTGTTGACCACTATGTTTACCTAGGACAAACGGTCCAGTTAGGTAAGTCCAACTTTGAGAAAGAGATCTCTCGTCGAATCCAGCTCGGATGGGCAGCGTTTGGGAAGCTCCGACATATATTCGCGTCCGAAATACCTCAATGTCTCAAGACGAAAGTCTTTGACCAGTGTGTGTTGCCAGTAATGACCTATGGAAGTGAGACGTGGTCTTTTACTATGGGTCTCATAAGAAGGCTCAAAGTCACCCAGCGAGCAATGGAGAGAGCGATGCTTGGTATTTCCCTGCTCGATCGAATCAGAAATGATGAAATCCGCAGGAGAACTAAAACAACCGACGTCGCTCGAAGGATTGCATCATTGAAGTGGCAGTGGGCGGGACACATAGCGCGGAGAACCGATGGCCGTTGGGGCGGAAAGGTTCTTGAATGGCGACCGCGTGCCGGACGACGTTCCGTGGGCAGGCCCCCTACAAGGTGGACCGACGATCTGGTCAAGGTCGCGGGAAGCCGCTGGATGCGGGCAGCGCAGGACCGATCGTTGTGGAGATCCTTGGGGGAGGCCTATGCCCAGCAGTGGGCGTCGTTCGGCTGACATGATGATGATGATGATGATGAGGATAAGTAGGATTAGTAGGACAAAAATTCGAACCGTGACTCATACTCATCCTTCCCAGTTTTAATATGAATTTCATTAGTGAATCTAAGTACATTTCGACTGTTCGACTGTACGAGTATTACTATTTTGAACGTTCCTTTATTTACTCTAGCTAAAGTTATTTAATTTAGAGTTAATTATTTCCGTTAGATAGCCGTTTTAGTTTCGCAATACAAAGTACAAATACTAATAACAATCTCGCTAAAGCGAAACAAAACAGAGCCTCGTGCAAGTTTCTTGTTTAATAAGCTTGAAACAGTTTTTGTCTCTCATTTGCAACGATTGTGGAAACGAGACTGAAAACTTCTCCTTTAAAGAATTTGGTGAAACTTTCAACTTTGTGACTTGGCGACAGTTTGACAGTGACAGACTGACAAGAGCATTATCGTGGTGTTACCTGTTAACCGTAACGACATCAGTCTTAACAACTTGTTTTGTCAGGCTTTTAAAAATTTATAGCTGGCTGGATATGCATTGAAAATATGATATGCGTTGTCAAGTTTTAATCAACTCATTTATCCATTTAGAATAACTTGACTTCAGAAAATTTTATTCATTGTAATTTTCTATTTTTAATAGTTACAAACTTAGTCACATTATTTCAAATAAATTATATTGTTTTGATTCGTCATTATCATACGAGAGTAGGTATTTAGAAGAGTTTGTTAGAGCTTACCATAGGAGTAATAATATTTGATTGAGTAATAAAATTCCTTTTAGTTGAAATATCGCGTTACTGTTTTTATCAGCAACAAGCTTAGCGACCAACATTAATTAAAATGTAAATGGAAGGTTACTGCAATCCCTATAACCCTTAAAAGACGGCACTTAACGTGTTAATCGCACCGCAGGATCATGATTGTGGGTGTCTTTAAAATGTACTGCACCTATTATCTTGTTAGGTTGTTGTTATGCCTACTAAAAAATGATTTTTTGTCTTAAATCTCAAACATTATTCCACTACAAGATTGAGATTTTAATTTATTTTTATGTACTTATTTACAATGCAATTTTGTAAATATAGGAAAAATGTGATAGTAAAAAAATCCCGTCTGAAAGCTACTTATAGAGCTCGTGGTTTTTTACTATCACATTTTTTCTACCACTACAAGATTATTAATTATTAAACTAGTTCCCACCCGGTACTTTAGTTCACGTAGGCATGGGGTCATAGTTCGATGTTGAATAGCATTAGCATAGTTAAATAGCATTATAATTTTCAAGCATTGGCCCATCAAATACTTCTTATTCTTATTCTAAATAGGTACTTCATTTCCCATTTTTCAAATACTATACTATTGTTTTGTATTGCATCTGGTAGTTTTCGAGATAAGTGCGAACAAATGATGTTCAATAATATTTATATATACTTACATAATATTTATGTTGAAGACGGAGAGCACAGATAAATTTACCAACAGTAGACAGACAGTAAAAACCTTAAAAAGTTATGCTTTTGCGCAAATGACTTCATGCATACCTACTTTGTTTTCTGGTCCTGCAAATATAACAGAAAAGCGTTAAGATTATGCATTTCATCCAATAATACATTGTTATTTTTCTAAATATATGATGAATATATGATCTGCCGAGTCTCATTACCATCATTGCGAAATCCTGACGACTCAGTGGCACATTCCGCAAAAGAAAAAGCCGATCTCCTTTGCTCTCTCTTTGCGTCGAATTCGACACTTGACGACGGGGGTAACGCACCACCTGTCATCCCGCGGTGTGAACACTCCATGCCCGAGATCCGCTTCACACAAAATGCGGTGCGGCGTGCTCTATCCTCCCTCGACGTCAAAAAGTCCAGTGGTCCAGACGGTATCCCCGCTATTGTGCTTAAGACTTGCGCTCCTGAGTTGACCTCGGTTCTCACGCACTTATTTGCACTCTCCTATAGCTCAGGCAAAGTCCCGTCTTCGTGGAAGGTCGCCTTTGTTCACCCAGTCCCCAAAAAGGGTGACCGCACAGACCCATCGAACTATCGGCCAATTGCAATAACCTCCCTGCTCTCCAAGTTGATGGAGCGAGTAGTAAACACCCAGCTCCTTAATTACCTTGAGGATAACCAGCTCATTAGTGACCGCCAGTATGGTTTTCGCCGTGCCCGCGATGCTGGTGATCTTCTTGTGTATCTCACTCACCAATGGGCAGCCGCCATCGAGAGTAAGGGTGAAGCACTTGCCGTGAGCCTAGACATCACAAAGGCCTTTGACCGGGTCTGGCATAAGGCACTTTTGGCGAAGTTACCAACATACGGGCTTCCGGAAGGGTTATGCACGTGGGTCGCCAACTTTCTGACTGGGCGAAGCATAAAAGTCGTTGTGGATGGAAAATGCTCAGACACCATGCCCATCAATGCTGGCGTCCCTCAAGGGTCCGTGTTATCGCCTACCCTGTTCATTCTGCATATCAATGATATGTTACTTACTAGTAACATGCATTGTTATGCAGATGACAGCACATGTGATGCACGTTACTCAGGTCGCGCAAATATACCTTCCGAACAGGTTAAACTGTGCAGGGAACAATTAGTGTCGGAAATAGAGGCTTCCTTGGAGCGAGTCTCGGAGTGGGGTAGACAAAATCTTGTCCACTTTAACCCCACAAAGACGCAAGTATGCGCTTTCTCCGCAAAGAAAACTCCATTCGTCTTAGCGCCTACATTCCAGGACATTCCCCTTACCACCTCTAAAAGTATCGGAATACTTGGCGTTGACATCACGAACGAAGTCCAATTTCGGGGTCATTTGGAAAACAAAGCAAAGTTGGCTTCGAAAAAGCTAGGAGTGCTCAATAGGGCGAAGAAATTCTTTACTCCGCGTCACCTGCTTTTATTATATAAAGCTCAGGTTCGACCCCACCTTGAGTACTGCTCGCACTTATGGGCGGGAGCTCCTGAATACCAGCTCCTTCCACTTGACTCCATTCAGCGCCGTGCGGTTCGTATTGTCGACGATCCGAGACTCACGGACGGTTTAGAACCACTAAGTCACCGCAGAGATATAAGCTCCCTGTGTGTGTTCTACCGTCTATACAATGGGGAATGTTCTGAGGAGCTTTTTGAGCTGGTGCCACCGTCACACTTCCGCCACCGCACCGCACGCCAAGTGAGTAGAACTCATCCTAAACACCCCCATATTCTTGACACCTGGAAATCAACAACTGTTCGGGCATCACGTTCGTTCCTACCTCGAACTTGTAAGATGTGGAATGAGCTTCCTCCAGAGGTGTTTCCTTTGTGCTATGACATGGAGTTCTTCAAAAAGCGTATAAATAGGACCCTTAAACACAAAGGCTGGCAACGCATATGCAACCCTTCTGGTGTTGTAGATGTCCATGGGCGACGATGACTACTTCCCATCACGTGGCTCGTCTGCTCGTTTACCCCTTTTTAATATTAAAAAAAAAAAAAAAAAAAATATTCTACTTTCGTTATTAGTCTTTTCTTTTGTCTATTCGTTACAAACAGCTTAACAGGAAAGTGTTACAATAGCATCCAAATATTGTTCATTAGATCATAAGTTATTATGACCAGACTAAGCAACCGTGCCTTGCCTTGCATAGTACAGTCACGAGCAATAATATGTAAATAACATAAAAAATGTCACATTGAAGAGTTCCGAAACAAAACTATCTCTGCCACCTTTGTCATTCAATATTGTAATTTTATTTTTATTTATTTATCTTCCCACAGATATACATAAATATACCAAATAATATAAATACAAATATAATTAAAACCTTGCCAACCTGTAAGGAAGAAACTGTAGGAATTATTTGTTTTTCCTATTTTAATATTGTTACATAGCTTTTTAGGGTTCCGAACTTCGATATAAGGTTCCGAACCAAAATGGTAAAAAGAAACCCTTATGGTGTCACTTTGTCTGTCTGTCACAAATGGACATCTCGAGAATTTCTAATGCTATCAACTTGAAATTTGGAATAGTTTTAGATGACGTTTTACCAACTATTTTGCAAATAAGAGAGCTGAAAGGGGGTCTGAAGAATTCGAAGTGCGGCTACTAGGGCATATGGGGTATCATATAAAAGAGCGCTGCTTGCACATTCTCAAATATTTTTTTTTCCTAAGCCTCATCGTTTTCGATGGTGAAAAGTGAAAAATGTAAAAGATATCCAAATTTTTTTATGTGATAGAAGTATGTAAGTACAGATTACAGGAAAAATAAAAAGGATGTCTCTAAATAGTGAACTTTTACAGAAATCATCAACAAAAATTATATTAGACCTAAAACTGCAATATTTTACACCGCAAATGCTCTGACGAATCTAGCCCCGCCGATGTAAACCGCCGAGCGAGTCCGACTCGCTCTTGACCGGTTTTTTGTTTTAAAGCACTTCTTTATGTACGGTTTCTTAATACTATTAAGCTAAAATAAACTTACAAAAAACGAGAAACCAAAGAATCTGTAACTTAATAGCTGCTTTGTTTCAAAACAAGTACTTGCCTGTACATATCTGGATACGCGGCAGCGTATCAGCCAAGTTCAAAAGCAAACAGAACTGGCGAGCAGCACCGTGTGTATCTTAACACGAACCATTTGGAGCCACTTTTGACCCCCTCATAACTCAAAAACTATTACACAGAAACATGTCAAATTTGGCTTATGTATTGAGACTAGCGAGATAAATATGTGCTCCAAATTTTATATACACACCTCAAACGGTTATTTAGATATTTACGTCCAAAAATCGTTATTTTTATCACTGACTCACCTATAATCAAAACTCTAACCCACTTCCAGATGACCTAGAAAGCTGAAATTTGGCATGCAGACAGGTAATCTGGTGAATACAAAGGAAAAAATCCGAAACTAGTATTTTTTTAAAATAAAACGTTGACAAACTTATTACATATTTGCGTTCCCTATGCACTTATCCTGTATAAGATCTTGTATAAGATGAAGTACAAATATAAGTTTGTAATAGTTTTTATTCTGTTATATACCAATAATTCGTCATACTTCTCGAGGTTCGGCTAGCGCCGACGGCGTAGTGGCCATTCAATATTGAGGACTCGAGAGAACCAAGTTCGAGCCCCAGATTACCGAAACACTTTTTTGTCCTCGCGTTAAATTAATTACAAACTTGCGCCTTATTAATTATTAATATTAATATAAATTATAAAGTTATTGAAATTTTTACTTTTTTGCATTCACAATCCAATTTTTATTATTGAAAAATGGAAAATGAAGAATTTAGACAAAATCGACCCTCATCTTACAACCAGCTCCGATGGGACTCGAACCCACGACCTTTCACTTAAAATAATTATTAATATTAATATAAATTATAAAGTTATTTAAATTTTTACTTTTTTGCATTCACAGTCCAATTTTTATTATTAAAAAATGGAAAATGAAGTATTTAGAAAAAACCGACCTTCATCTCACAACCATCTCCGATGGGACTCGAACCCACGTCCTTTCGCTTTCCGGGCGACTGCTCTAACCACTGAGCTACGAAGTCGTAATGATAAATGTGAAAGTGTGTTTGTTTGTTTGTTTGTCCTTCTTTCATGTCAAAACGGAGCATAGTACTTATAACCCGACCACCAGGGGGCGCAATCTTCATACATTCAAATGGGAACTAACGAGAAGCCAAAAAATGCGAAAGTTGCTATGTTCTCCCTGTAGGTGCACACTTTGCACATAAATAGTTCACTAAAGTCAACGATAGATGACTCCATATTCACCCACCCACAGTATAGAAAACAAGAGAAAAATCCTTTTTTTCCATACTATATTGTTGAAAGTTGATGGAAGAGTATAAACTTTATAGAGAGTAAAGTGTACTTATGGAAAATAATGTCAAATAATCTAAATTATACTTTTGTTTGTTAAATTTGTTATTTGCTATGTTCTGTTTCGTAAAGATCCGTAATTCCGTAAGCAATTACATAGTTTCGTAGTTTGTCCGGAAAGCTTTATCGCTTAATGAAACCAGAATCAAAACGCAAATGGAAATGCAATATCTGCTCAGGAACATTAAATACCTACTGCAACTTCGTCGAGCAAAACACCATAAACTTTTACGACTAGGAAAAAGAAACTGTTGGAAATAGCAAAATCTGTTAAAAATGATATTTCTACGTCCACACCAAAAACGAGCATAAAATTAGTTTCATTGTCAGTAGCTGATACACAAGGGCAAAGTAATATAACTGACCAAATAAAATATACTGAAACATTTGGTATTAATTTTATTATGAATAAGTACCTACTAATAATTTCTCTACAAAAAGTAATGATATCTCATCAAAAACATAAAATATGTGATGTGAGAGCCAACTTCAATATTAGGAAATATGCCTTGGTTGTTGACTTCAACCACAGAATAATATTTGTAGCAGAAGGCTCACTTCCGAAACACAAACAATGAATTATCAATATTTTCCACGCGACAATTAGGTCTAAAATAATTTGCACCCGCACGCCTGCCTAACAAATTTACCGTTATTTACATTTTCACTTTTAAGCATTCACAATGCAATTTTTATCATAGAAAAATGGAAAATAAAGTATTTAGAAAAAATTGGTTGTGAGACGGGTCGATTTTTTCTAAATACTTTATTTTCCATTTTTCTAAATTTACCGTTCATTACAAGCGAAATTGAACCGTAGCTGTACGTAATACGGTTCTATTACTCGGAAACGCTTAAGCCAAATTGGTTTTGGGTGGTCTTGGTTGCCGCACTAGGGTCGACTCGACTGCAATGTTACGACGAAGTAAGTAAAAGGAATCACAAATAGCGCAAATGATTTTTAAATACAGAAAGCTTAGAATTTTTATTTTTACTTCTTTGCATTCACAGTTCAATTTTTGTTACTTAGGTACTTGAAAAAATTGAAAATGAAGTAGGTAGGTATTAGAAAAAGTCGACCGTCTCACAACTAGCTCTGATGGGACTCGAACCCACGACCTTTCACTGTCCGGGCAAATCCTCCAACCACTGAGCTACGGAGTCGCTAAAAAGTCGACCCGTCTCACTACTAGCCCCGATGGGACTCGAACCCACGACCTTTCACTGTCCGGGCGAATACTCTAACGGCCTGGCAACGAACGAATTGCGCATCCATCGGTGCGTCTCATTGACTTATTTCATTAGGCGTCTGTTGCGAGCGCGCAATGATTGCGTAATTCGCTCGCGTCGCCGTGTCGCAGCCGCGCATTTTCGTGGCCAGGCCAGGCTGTAACGTCTCTCCGTAGCTCTGTGGTTATTAGAGCATTCACAATTCACAATTATTATATTATTCTAAGACAGAAAGTAGCTATATTTTGTAATTTGGTAGGAGGGACCTACCTTAGTTTAGTGTACATACATATTGTTGATGTTAGCGTAGTTATTCGATAACGTCTATCGTGAAGTGAGAAAAAGCTAAGGTAAGTACCTAAGTAGGTAGTAACAGCGCGGGCGCAGCGCGCGTCCGCGTAGTTCCTATGTGCGCCACGGCACGGTTGCCACGGCGATGAGCGCTAGCGTCACGCTGCAAAGCGAGAATCACTTTGTCGTTTTTTATTTTCGTCGTAATTACCTAGGCTAAGGTAAAATCAAATAAAATTAAATCAAATATTCGGATCATTAAGTATTATAGATACCTACTTAGAGAATAAGACAGTATAGTCACACAAAAAAACTTCTTTCAGGTTTTATAAGATTATGAAATTTTAAATCCGGTCTCTTTCTGTCGTTGTTAAGACAACCGAAGGCCGCACAAAAAATATGTTTAATATTACGCATTTTGCTATGGGTAAAACCACAAGGTAACACACTTGTGTTTTGGCGCGAAAGTGTGCCGAAAGTAAACTACTTAGGTGACTTCTTTCTCGCGTGGCGTCGCATGCACAACTGAGCGTGCGTGACACCCGTGATTTCTCTACCTCGCGGTAGACAGCGCGTAGTCGATTGAATTGCGGAGTGAGCCCCCCCTGCTTCAACGACAAAAGATGTGAGATCTAAATGGGTGCCAAGTTTAACGGTCAGTCCTGAAAATTTAGTACTTACATAAAATGTTTTATAACAACTTAAAATATAATTTCTTCCTATAACTTAGGATAATATATTGAAGCCTAAGGTCTGACTTGGCTAGTTTTCATATACGAATTATATATATATTACAGCCTTCGCAAGCTCTAAAGCCGAAGTTCTTATTGTATTCTTCCGAAAATTTGGCTTGCTGGTAAACTAGAAACTAGAGATGAACATAGGGCTCTTCCATGACTGTTTCAGTAAGTACCTAATAATAATTCGTATACAAGAACTAGCCAAGTCAGACCTTAGGCTTCAATATATTATCCTAAGTGTTATAGGAAGAAATTATATTTTAAGTTGTTATAAAACATTTTATGTAAGTACTAAATTTTCAGGACTGACCGTTAAACTTGGCACCCATTTAGATCTCACATCTTTTGTCGTTGAAGTCAACAACCAAGGCATATTTCCTAATATTGAAGTTGGCTCTCACTTCACATATTTTATGTTTTTGATGAGATAACATTAATACTATACTTATAACCGCGTGTTTTAAATATGTACCTACCTACCTACTTTGTTCCTCAATACAAGTTAAATACCTTTTGGTTTTAAACTTTTGATGAGCCTCCGTGCTCCGAACGAAAAGATAATTCATAAAGTCTAGTTATATTAATGTTAAATACAAAGAAGAAAATCAAATTACCTGTGTGATATCCGAAATTAAACTGGCGTTAAATTATTAATTTTGCCTTGAGAACATTATGCCATATACTTAAATGGTTTCCCTTTTGTGTGGAATATTATATTCTATTCTGCATTATAATTTTCATTAACTTAGTTTGCGACTGTCAGTTACTGTTACTGCATAATCTGTGTTTCTTACTGACCCGGTAAACGTTGTTTTGCCATATAAATTTTATTATAGTTTTATACACCAAAAGTTGCCTACACCAGACAACAGATAGCGCTAGTTATACACTAACAATAAAGGGGCCCAAGATTGGGTCTCTATTTCCTACATATAAAAAATAACTCTGTGTAGTAGAGTGCGTGTCAGATAACTCTGCGCGCATGCGCGACTGGGGCATTTTTGGCGCTACTTACAGTACATTTTTTTATTCTAAGCTTATGGAAAAAAATATTATTCGAATTTGACCGCGCGCAGACGTCAGTGATTACATACTCTTTGGAAGCGGCCCTGGAAGAAATGACAGTTTTGTATCGAAGGTATGACAGTTAAACGATTTTTCATTTAAAATTACCACTTTTACTTAATTTTCCGTAATAATAAGTATCCTATGTTATTCTCCAGCTCCCACACTATTCCTGTACCAAATATCACGTCGATCCGTTGCTCCGTTTTGACGTGAAAGAAGGACAAACAAACAAACACACTTTCACATTTATAATATAAGTTTAGATACTCGTTACATATAAGGGTACCTACTAAAATAAATAATTGTTGCTTTTTATATAGGTACGTTTTGAGTAAAAATTTCAAAAGCATTACGTTCCTTGTTTTAATTAAATCTTTATTGAACTATGTTGTTCCATTACAACTTTTTCGTTGATTTGTTTTGACACTACTTTATTGAAATTGGCAGCATTTGAGTGCGATATTGCTTCTAGTCACTTGATAAATCAACTAATTAGTGGTTGAAGCAAAGTTTTGTAGTAAATTAATACGTGAAACATCAGTATTGTATCAGTGAATCACAATAATTCTTTAATCGCCCGTCTATTTCTATAAAAGTTGATAAAAGTGAATCAACCACAAAGCATGACGACGCGTCACTAGTAGTGAAAGTGTGACGCTATATGTGTGAAGCAAAGCAAGTGACTGTTTCGTCTAGATGTCCATTTTCATTATGATTTTCTTTTTAGCATAGACATTGGTATTTTGCAAGAAAAAATATAAGAAGTAGAGAAAAATTGTAGACTAACACACTGCCAGCAGACACCAGTGTCTCGCCATTCACGCAGAGACTCTTTTACTTATGTGTTACTTTTAGTTATGTTTTAGACTAGGATGTACTATCCTAGTCTAAAACATAACTAAAAGTAACACATAAGTAAAACAAATGCATAAGCAATTAGGGATAGAAACTGCAAGTGAACGGTGAAGCGCCAGCCTACGAAAAGAAGTAAGAGGTGGGTCACCGAGTTTGTCCCTGGTTATACGTAAAATACATAAAGTTTCATTATGAAAATATATTGATTGATTTTTAGGGAGAATAGAAGCAAGTCGCAGCTGTAAGGCTTTGTTTTAAATTAAAATCATGAATCGGTTCTTGAGTGCATACATCTCATACTCATACCATTCCTAATACCAACTGCCGATTGCTAAGATGGCATGTCATTAATTGACCATTTTTTCATCGTTACGGAGGGAGTGATTCAGGTGAGATATGAGCACGGTTCGCGTGCACGGTTCTATTTTGCCAGTGCACGGTGCCTTTGTAGCGTGTTGCCCCTGCGTTGCGATTGTTACCGATACCCTCGCCGACTCGCTGAGACGCCCGCCCACCGAAACGATGTACCTACATTTTCTTATTCAACCCCCTTTATACCCTGCAGTAGGTACTTTATGTACCAGGACAATAAATTGATTTGTTTAGTACGCCTCTAAAATAACTTATTAAACTTAAAACGATACCAATTTTACAATCAAACTTATCGAGGTTAAATTTTATCCGATTCCCTCCCACAAATCTTTTAAAATCATTTCAGCGAATCGCTAAACTTTTTCTATTTAAATTTATTCCATTTTACTTTAACGACATTTTCATGACAAAAAGTTTGGCCGCAAATAATTTAATAATTCATTATTTCCTTAAAGCGCTTGTCGACTTTGATGGGATAATAAAAGCAGGGCCCGCGGGCCTATTCCGAGCACAATTCCATGTTAGAGGCGAATGTAATAAAACAAGTGGCTGTTACAGAGATATCCTCGGGTAGCCAAAATGTCAGCTAGGAGCTCCGCGGTCAACTCGCATAATTTTACGGCGCACGTCCTCCCGAGTACCTGCGGAAACTACCAAAAGCCAGAAGACGTAGGCCGGATAAAGTAACTAAGGCTCTGTGCCTTTATTAATGCTCCTTGTTTGTTTTTACGGGTCTTCACAACACGAGGTACCTATCCTTCGAAGTAACGTAACATTTTTATAATGGTTTTAGGATTTTTAAAGGAAAAGTTTTAAAATGTAAAAGACTTTACGTGGCAATTATTTCCTAAGCTTATTTGAAACATTACAATTTTCATTGCACAATCTTCTTCTTCTTTCACATTGCACAATTCTATTGAAATATTAGAAAAAATCGCCCTACCTCCCAACTATACCTCCCGGAGGGAATCGAACCCGCGACGACGACATTGCAAATGCAAAATGTAATACATTTTATTTGAATTTTTAGTTTTTTGCATTCACAATGCAATTCCTTTTATTGAAAAATGGAAAATGAAGTATTTAGAAATTTTCATTATAAAGATATATTGAGGGTCGGGTTGTGAGACGGGTCGATTTTTTCTTCATACTTACTTCATTTTCCATTTTTCATGTAAGTAATACATTCTTGGAACGTATTTTTCAATCATGAATTTTCGCTTGAAATTGGGGCTATAAGATAAACCTTAATTTCTGTACAATTAGTGCCATCCGAATAGATAGTAAAATCGGCAATCGTAAGCGAACATTAACTCCTGATTCAAATTGAGAAATATTAAAGAGTGCTGAAAAGTGAAGGTGAAAGCGATAAAAACAGACGAGCAATTCGGACTGATTACAGCCAGTTCCAAATTGATTGAAGAAAAAGGTGTGGAACCTGAGAGGACGGGGACGAATGGCGCCGCTCCGGTGATCGATCTCGCTCACAATAATATCAGGTTGCCGTACCGACTACCCACCGCCTTATACATTAATTAGCCACGGATTATCGTCAGTCACATTCATACGGGTGATCTGTCAGCTCAGCAAATCTATTGTACCATTTTAGCCTTTCCGAACTCATAAATTACTGAAATTACCTCTCTTATGCGCGCTGCTTATCTTTTCTTTACCTCGCATGAACCCAAGCTCATATTTTAATGCCCACCAAACATATTTCGCATTTTCCGGATCATTGCAATCTCCATATTTATAGCTATCAAGCAGAGTAGTGGAGCGGCACCAAAATCGTGCACATTTATCAATCGGAAATACAATTTACTGAGTGAAAATTGGCACTATCAAAGATATGCAATTAACATGCTGAATAACCACTAAAGTTAAAACCGTACAACATCTATGTAACCTTATTCATATGCAAATAAACATTATTTCTATTTCTATATTTCTAAAGAATGTTAAATTATTCTGATAACATATTTTATTACATTTTAAATATTCTTAACCTGTTATTTTATTCTCGTGTGGGCGTAATCAGTAGGTACTCACAGAAGCTCAGAACTAAGTCCTCAATCCCAAAATAGCAGAATACGCAATAAAACGGCCAGCCTACTCGATTTGTCAAACAAACGTGATTGTGCCATTAATAAAAAGGAACGAATTTACCGTGCAAGACAAAGAAGCCAGTATCAATATTTATTGGCGTGCTTAGTATTAATCGGGCCGGATCGAGCTGTATCGCGGCTACGGGGGAGCGCGGTATCGAATGGATGGACTGTCGCGGTTGAAGCGTGCCCAATTTTTCTCTACGAATAATTTTTCCTTCGCAGCGCGTAGTGGCGTAGCATTTTCGTAGCGCCTGCCTGGCTAACGTCACAAGCTTTGATATCGGCGCGCCTTCGGTATCAGTGATTCAGCCATTCAGACTGAAGAAGCTACTAGTATGCTCCCAGCCGCACCGAAGGACGGCCGTGTCGCGCGCTGCGCTCTCGCACTCTACTCGTGTACGAAATGTGTGACAATAAGTGTTGCTTCCTCTTTGTTATCTAAAATTTTTACGTGTTTATAGACTGTAGCTTGTTAGACAATATCCTAAATATAAGACATTTTAGAATAATAGTGTATATAATAAAATAAATATACCGATTCAAGTTTATTTCCCGCATGTACAGACGCTGTTATCTTCGATAGGAAAGGGTGAGATATTTACAATTAATAGTTTCATCCTATAAGTAGTTAATCTTAGACGCTACATTTCAAACAATGCCGTTGACTTTGAGTAAATTTGTAGCAAACGATTCATTTATTTTGATTTAGCGGGTCGATATAACCGTCACCACCATTACACACGCAATATTTTTAAATCACGCTCGACGTGTTTTCCAAATACTCGATGAGTCACAATCACAATATCACAAAAACATATAATAATAATTTGACATTGTTATTCTTCCAATGTTTTGGTAGAAACGGTTCCTTTTTTTCTTAACTTCTGTTTGGGAAAGTTGAGTGTTTTATTTTTTGTACGAATATTGAACCCATAAAACAGCCGCGAAAACGCGGTATTTTCTTTACGCTTACTAGAATGTTACGGCAGCGGCGGATTCAAAGGAGAAAAAATGTAAAAATAAAGAGGGTAGGGGTGGTGCTTGCTTGCCATTTAAAATGAGAAATGGGCAGCGATGCAGTGGCGAAGGCCTCGATGGCGGCGTTAAGATTGCAGCCGCAGCGCTTATGCACTGAATGCTCTTTGTCGGCGATCGCTCACAGACTTGAAACTCTTTTTAATCATCTCAGTTATCTTTAGGAACGTATTTTAAATAATAATGAATTTGTTGAACTAAGCAATCACGTACAATAAAAGGAAAAATTTGTAAAAGAAAAACCACACAACCCCATGTAGATCTTTGGACGAGATTTGAAACTGCAGCCCTGGAAATTCAATCCTATTGCTATTCATTCTTTCATTCTATTAGGTACTAGCGGCCGCCCGCAGCTTCGCCCGCGTGGACTACTCGACGTTATCCCGCGGGAATGTGATATTTTTCCGGGATAAAAAGTAGCCTAAGTTATTCCTTATAACATCAGCTATACCTGCCAGTGAACGTCCCGTCAAAATCGGTCCAGCCGTTTCAGAGATTAGCCGGAACAAACAGACAGACAGACAAAAATGGTAAAAAATGATATTTTGGTATATATAATCATATGCATATAGTAAAAAGCGGTTATTTTAATATTACAAACAGACACTCCAATTTTATTTATTTGTATAGATTTAAAATCATAATCACATAGGTACAATTTTTACCCATCTTACTTACTCAAATTGATTAGTCAATGTTGTTTTGACAACTGATAAATTTTATCATTACTTGGAAATACCAGTACATTTTTAAGACATCTAATGAGATAAAACAATATTCTAATCTAAGTTATAAATATAAAATAATTACAGATTACGGTACACAGGGAACTGTTGTGACGACTAATATTAATTATATGCTATTAGAAGCCAAGTGAAAGATCACAATAGCTTTTCATTCCTTATGAATGCTAGGTACTTACCTTTTCAAACCCGTTTGAATTTGTTTTGGCGATTTCCTTTGTAATTTCATACTTCTCAACAAAACTGGGTCAGATAGTTTACACGGGGTAGACACTTATTATTGTTATGCGATCACAATTTTAATAATAGGTTTGTTAGTTATTTAAATTTTTACTTTTTTGCGTTCACAATGCAATTTTTATTATTGAAAAATTTAAAATGAAGTATTTAGAAAAAATCGACCCGTCTCACAACCAGCTCCGATGGGACTCGAACCCACGATTGTCAGACGGGTCGATTTTTTTCTAAGTACTTCATTTTCAATTTTTCAATAGGTTTGTTACTTAAGTTATGAGTAGGTAGGAATCTCTAGGTTCATTTAAATAAGGATAGAATATTGATCGATTTGGCGCAGGGGTAGGATACCAGAGTTCTGTGCTAAAGGTCTCGGGTTCGATTCCTGAACAAGACAAATATTTGTGACATACATCCGTTAACTAGTTTCCATAACGCAGTTTCTCTATGAAAACTACTTATGAACTAGATAATTGGGATGATTGTGAGAAATTTATTTTTATTATTATTAATGGTTATGAAACGTCCTCAAAATCTAAGCTTTTGTATTATCGAGTTCATGTTAACGTTTACTGAAATCCTTTTTTTATGTTTAATATCATTACATTTGATTTTTATTTGCTAATTAAATCCTATTAATGCCGAGCATATTTAAACACATCTTAGATTTCTGCGCGAACTGTCCATATAAATAAAACACTCACGGATTTTTTCACGTAATTTATTTAACAACTTGGTTAAATTTTAGTTGTTTTTAGAGATATTTTGGTTTATCCGACGTTTCGGCACCTTTCCAGGGGCCGTAGTAACGGCCCCTGGAAACAGTTTTCCGTGACCACGGCCCCTGGAAACAGTTTTCCGTGACCACGGCCCCTGGAAACAGATTTCCGTGACCACGGCCCCTGGAAACAGATTTCCGTGACCACGGCCCCTGGAAACAGATTTCCGTGACCACGGCCCCTGGAAAGGTGCCGAAACGTCGGATAAACCAAAATATCTCTAAAAACAACAAACAATTAACCAAGTTGTTAAATAAATTGCGTGAAAAAAAATCCGTGAAAGTGTTTTATTTATACCGAGCATATTTGCTCAAATACATTCCAAACGTATGATAACATGTGACACTTGTTACATAATAATAATATTAAATAATAAATTTCTTACAATCACTAATTTATCTAGCTCAAGTAGTTTTATTTAAGAAACTGTGTAAAGGAAATTAGATAATATATAGGTAAGTATATACTTATAGACTTTTTTTTGTACATACATACTTAATATACTTACCTACGTTAATAACACCCAGACCAAGACAAATAGACATCTTCATGCACACAAATATTTGTCTTGTTCGGGTAAATTAGTAAGTTGGAACCCGAGACCTCTGGTGCAGAAGGCAGGTTTCCTACCCCTGCGCCAAATTGGCCGTCAAATTACATTACATTAATAATATATTTTCTGTAACATAGTTTCTCTTTTTGCAAATGGTAGTGCGGGTAGACGTTCTACATCTTTTGATTAGAGATCACGTTCTAGAAAGGTCATTCGACCCACGTCCCTCGTCCAAGAAAGGTCACTCCAGTGCCCTGCTGGAAAGTTCAAAATGCCTATACCTATATTACCTACTAGGTGCTCCCCGCGGTTTTACCCTTTTGGTACCCGTTCAGTGGGAATATCAGGATAAAATGTAGTCTGTCACTCTTTTTTTTAATCCACAACGGGGTAGCACTTAGTCTTCACCACACCTGATGCTAAGTGATGATAAGGCTGAAGGTGAAAGCGCATTATTCCCGGAATCCTCAATTACTGAGGAACTGGCTATCTTATCTCTAACTGCCGGAACACAAAAATGCTAAAAACATCGTTGTTATGGCGTCAAACTTAGATAAGAATGTGGTAGCTAGGGAGGCGGACTTTGAACAGGCTCTACCACCAACCAAACCGAATACAATATGTACCCCCACTGGGAATCGAACCCGGGACCTCTGGGTCTGATACCGGTAGTGTGCACCACTAGACCACAGAGGCGGTTTAAATCAACTACTCAAGAAAAATTGAATAATGTGGCCTTCTACTGGTAAAAATGCTTTAAAAACGATCCAGTACCTACCTACCTGTGTTTACCTATCCCTTACTATATCGATCAAAAAATCTAATCTTTCCTCTTCATATTATTAGTATAACTTAGCAGCTCCCCGCAGTTTTACCTCTTGATACCCGTTCCGCTGGAAGTATCAGGATAGAATATAGCCTATGTCACTCAATAATAATGTAGCTTTCTATTGGAGAACTATTTTTAAAAATTGATTCAGCCCGAAAATTACCTCTAACATCCAAACAAACTTTACCACTTTATAATATTAGTTTAGAATGGTGGGATGCGTGTATGTTAACGATATTACTTATTCTACAATCTGAACAATAAAGTTGCGTTTTGATTTTTATTTCATTTATTTTATAAACAGTACCTAAAAATAAAATGATTGGACGAAATATTTCGATAGACGTGAAAAAATATAGCTGGATATGTAATCAAAGTTAATGAATATCTCATGTAACATATCTCTTTTTTCACTCTTTTTATGTAACATCTTTGGTATTTGGTATAGTTAAAACAAATAACCAATGTCTGTATAGTAATTACAGAATGTGTTTATAGCGTAAATATATTTATATTTTCGAAACTGCTACCAATAAACTTTTCCGATTGACTGAAACAAACTGAGTGCCAGTAAAAGCCAATGGACACCCCGGATCGAAGAGCGAAATTACTCGAAAAATTGGTTCGGAAAAGGATCCCTGTGGTAGCGTTATTGAAAAAAGGTCGACTTGATTGATATTCGAACTTTACACGCTAAAAACGCTGAAAATGCAGAGCGTTTCGGTTTTTCGTCTCTGCTAAAAAAAAAGATTGACTCAATTTGTTCTTGTCCGTAGCGCAATAAACTCCGCGAAGGGTATTTTTAACTACGGATTTATCTTTTGGGAGTGTGTAATCGCCTTAATTCCGTTCACCAAATTAGGATTTAGGGTACTTAAATGGTAATTAATGGGTTATGTAAATGTTTTGATGAATAATGTTACTTTACTTCGTAATTTAAATAGTACTACCTACTGTCCCTTCAGGAAGGTAATTTTATCCCTTTGTTTTCTTTTGAATATAATGTGTTTGTATTATAAAATCTGGGTGTCCGCTATTCATGAAAATTGAAGTACTTACTTACAAGCTTTATATTAAAATATTTCATTTATTACTTGTCGAAGAAGAGCTTTTTATAATGTTATATAATAATAATGCAAATAAAATGGTTGATAAGTGCTATCGAATCGATCTCCTTATATTAAAAGAAGCTGTATATCGGACTAATAACATTCAGAAGTAGTTTTTCAGTAGCAATATAAGTTTTGTTGGTAATGAGAGATTTTCTGCCAGCAAAAAAAAAAAAGTTTATTTATTAGCTCGATAGATGGCGCTGACCTGACATGAATCCACTCACCTCTATTGTTTATTACCACACAGAGATGGGGGCCTATTTCTCGAAAGATACAAGTTTACAAGTTCACAAGCTTCGAAATGTAACATGGACTTGTAAATTCTGTTTCACGAAGTAAATAACAAGTGTTTTTTACGGTAACAAAAAAGAGTGTCATTGGAATACCTAATGACATATAAATGCATTGGCTGATAAATATTTTACATCTCTCATATTCGAAAAGTGATGTATATTTAAGGCCTAATCAGATGAAGGACTTTTGTCCCCGTGGGACAAAAATTCCCTGTACGTCCAAAATATTTCCTCCGGGTACTTGTCGCGGACTCAACGCATATAGTGTGCGGTCATTTGTTGCCCGAAGACGTACTTCACTATCGGGCGCCCAATGCAGGCTAACTAAATTTCGTTGTGTGCGTTGTTACGCCTATTTACGTTTGTTCTATTTTTTTCGGGGACTACCGCGAACTTTTGTCCAGTCCAGGCTCCGTACTCTAATTCAACGAAAAACGAAACTTCGTTATACCCATCCCTCTCACTCTCCGGGCATGACAGAATCGAGTGAAAGCGGCAGGGCTAACGAAGTTTCGTTTTTCGTGGAATGAGAGTAGGCCTACAGTCTCTCGGTGTCTGCCGTACTTTCGGGGACTTTTTGTCCGCGGTACTTTTAGTTGAATTTGGTTACAGTCAACCATAGAGTTATCTCATCGGCAATGAAAAAGTTTTCTACTGACTTTGTATGGGGTGGGAGGGCCGGAACTGTTTCAAAAAGGAATTTTATAAAAATGAGAATATCTCAAAAACGGTGCGTCGAAGCTAAAATCTAACAAAATTTTCAACCCCCTATGGTACCACGGAGATACATAGGAGGCATCCGATGGACATATAATTTTTTAATTTTTTGTTTAATTGAACTTCAAATTTTTTAAATATAATAGAAAAAATAGAGAAGGCGATGCCCCCGCCACCATTCTTTTATTTTTCTAGGTAGTTTTAGTTGTTTTTGTTGCTTTTCTTATATAGGAAATCCTTCACTTCGCTCTGGATTAAAAATAGCGCCCTCGCCGTAAATATGCTATTTTGCTCCCTTGTAATACAATCTACTATTATCTTAATGTCAATGTCACTGACATTACACTCGTAATTATAGTGAATGATTTCTTCTAAAATGGCCGCCAACTTGTGATTCTGATGTTCTACTAGAGTAAAAATACAAGTACTTCACTAGCTTTCTTACATAATTGTAGACTTGTAAAAATGGTTAAACAGGGCCCTTGCCAGCAAATTTAAAAAAAGCAAACCCATGTCTGATGAACGCCATCTATTGAGTTTTTTGGAACTAACTTTTTTCTTTTTTAATCATCTGTCAGAAAATCCCTCATTGATCCCTCACAGAAAAAATTGACGGCCAATATTTTACATTTCGCGAGTTTTTAACAGAAGGCATGATTATTTCGAACAAAAATTTAATTACCTTAACTGTGCCGCCCCGAAGAGCCATTGTGCTTTAAATAAAACGTCGTACGCACTGCCGACGACGGTCACGAGAGAGCTCACCGTGATAGATGATATTCGAGAACAATTAATCTTGGGCAAAATATGCGGACGATTTGCGAGCGAGTGGTCGGGCCTAATGGTCGGGAGGATTATCACGCGTCCACGTCCTACCCGCCCCACCCGCCGCCGCCGCCGTCATTAGCGGAAAAACCCGCGCTCCGACCTAATAAAACAACATATATTGACTATAAACCTAATGTAAAAACAGCAGTTTGCATACGAGACGTGTTCGGCCGCAATATCGTGCCGCCGCACACCCATATATCATACTGAGGGGTTTCATAAAGGAGGCGTGAGGCCTTCCCGCTCGGACACTGAAGGCGTTGTTATGCGACGCCGCTGTCCTCGGATAATGTCTTGCATAAATTTACCGTAATCGTGTAAAGCCAGTGTCACTTGCATAATTTAATGCAAACAAGCAATGCAGTTTATATTAAAAACGTCACAGCCAGACAGGACCTGCAAGATGATTTAATCCACTGTTCGTCTGGTTACCTACCTATCATTAATCCGAAAACTGGTTTACTAGAAGTACATTAGAATGAAATGATTTTATTCGTAATATAATAATAGTCTTTGAATATTTTGTAAAACATATCTAACCTAACCTATCCTAGAGTAGGTAATTTGCTTACTTACTTTTGGCTAAATGAAACAATCTGGCAAATAAGTTTTCGGACTGGTGATATGACACCCGTCCGTCTGTTGTGTTTGCACGTGAATGGGTAGGCACAAGCTGGGATTTGATAGCTCCCCATAATGTTCCGTTAATTGGAGATACCTGTTTGTTGCATGCAACTCGGTCGGTCGAGAACCAGCTATTGTAGCTACTCCTATATCGAAGCTTAATTGAAATAGAAGCTTTGATTGCATTTAATTTATTCAATTTAATACCCTGCCCATGGTAGTGTCATTTGTTAGGTTGATGCATTAGATTTGGTTTGATCTAATATTATACCAGAAAAGAAAAACAACTAGACTGCAATGAATTATATAAGTAATGAAAAAAAAAGGGAGATAAAAACGTTAAGTCAAACCACAATTATACTATTTATCTCACAATTATACTGATTATCAGTAGAAATAGGCACAGTTTAGATATTACTTTTGTGTGTGGCAGGTATTACGTGAACAGCTAATCTGTTTTTTGTCCATGTGTTCACAGGTGCCACTGCCATGGCCATAATTTAAAACAGATTTCATCCACGCCCGGAAACAAGGTAGTTAGGACGGCATACTGGGGTAAACGGGGTAAGCGAGTCGCCTGTAGTAAGGGCAAGGTGCGAGCCAATGCAAATTAGTGGAATGACAATTAGTGCTCGATTGTTGTTCGCCCTGCAGCTTGCATTTAGCAAATGAAACATCCAGGTAAGAGATTCAGCTAATAAATTATGAAGCGGCATACTCAGTTTCCATTTCGAAGCGTGCCTTTTATTGTTATTGCGAGGACTAGTGCTAAAGTTGGGTGTTCGTTTCGCAAAACTATTTACACTTTTTTCCTTTGTGTTTACAGTTGAGAGCTGTAAGAGCTTCTTCAATTAGTTGGGAAATTTCAATTTGAAAGTATGATTCTGAATGAAAATTGTTTTTCTTTCAAATTTATCAATTGTGCTGCAACAAGTTTAAAACGTTTCGCTATTCAACCTTTATTCGTTTATTGAAGATCTATTCTTCTGAAACAGATTTGTATTGTGCTATGCACTACGTTTAATTAATGGTGTATTACAAGACGAATATGTTTCGCCATTTGTACCGCAAACAAAATGTCCACGGAATGCCAGAGTTGACAGATGATGTTAGGGCAATTAATCTTGACCAAATATGCGGGCGCGTTGCGGCCTCCCCTCCTAATGACGTTCCACTATGCTCCGCTTCCTTGCGGTTCACTTCACCACGCCTCTTATCTCAGCTTCGCGAAATATGCTGCTACATTAAGCTCTGACGTTTGATATAAATCTAAGCAGTCCATTTTCTTTCATATTTTTCTAAATGCAACGTTTTATTTGTTGGGTATATTGTGATATTATTTCGAGCTTTAGTCAGGGACCGGAAAACCCCTGTTTTTGATTAAGCTTATTATTAGGGAAACCTTGTTAAAGGGTAACCGTATTATAGGGTTACCCTATCGATGGTGTAAGACTCAAGAAAGGGTAACCCTTTCGAATTAACTTAACTTCTTTCCAATGGGCTTACCGTATCGAAAGGGTTTTGAATTAAGCACTTACCACATAATTGGGTTACCCTATTGTCTCCTGCATCGCATCAATGGTCTCCTGTCTCTTTTCCGCGCATTCTGCATACCGTATCTCGGGGTGGTGGGCGTCCGTCTCGGCATAGTAAAATAATATACTATGGTCTCGGTTATAATTATGTTGTGTTGTGTGTTGTGGATACTAATAATTTTTAAAGCGCATTTGGTTTTTTTTTTGTGGTATATCTATCTATACTAATATCACAGTTTAAGCAATCTTTCTATACAGTTGGACGACGCCCTTGAAGTTGGGCGATGCCGACGCCTGTATAGGTATTTACGTAAGTACGCAAGGGTTGTCACTTTAAAATGTGACGGTGGACCTTATACGACCCCGGGTGGGTACATTGGTATTGCGATATTAAATTAATAAAATAATTTAATAATGCAAATGCAATGTCAAAAATATTTAAAAAATCAAGATGGCGGCCGACTTTTTTGTTTGTAGGCTGATTTCGATGAAACTCGGTTTTTGTTACTATTTTGACAAGAAAACAGCAACGCAATGTCAAAAAAAATAAAATCCAAGATGGCGGTCAACTTTTTAGTTTGTGGGCCGATTTCAATAAACAGCAACGCAATGTTAAAAATACAAAGAAATCCAAGATGGCGGCCAACTTTTTTGTTTGTAAGCCGATTTGTTTCTGGTACTATTTTGACAAGAAAACAGCAACGCAGTGTTAAAACTATTAAAAAATCGAAGATGGCAACTTTTTTATTTGCAGGCAGATTTCGATGAAACTCAGTTTCTGGTTCTATTTTGACAAGAAAACAGCAACGCAATGTTAAAATTAAAAAGAAATCCAAGATGGTGGCCAACTTTTTTGTTTGTGAGCCGATTTTGATGAAACTTAGTTTCTGGTACCTATTTTGACAAGAAAACAGCAACGCAATGTTAAAAGTATTAAAAAATCCAAGATGGCGGCCAACTTTTTTGTTAGTAGGCCGATTTCAATGAAACTCAGTTTCTGGTTCTATTTTGACAAGAAAACAGTAACGCAATGTTAAAGATATTTAAAATTCAAGATGGCAGCCAAATTTTTTGTTTGCTTGCCGATTTCGATGAAATTCAGTTTCTGGTACTATTTTGACAAGAAAACAGCAACGAAATGTTAAACATATTAAAAATCCAAGATGGCGGCCGACTTTTTTGTTTGTGGGCCGATTTTGATAAAACTCAGTTTCTGGTACTATTTTGACAAGAAAACAACAACGCAATGTTAAAAGTATAAAAAATCCGAGATGGCGGCCAACTTTTTTTTGCAGGCTGATTTCGATGAAACTCAGTTTCTAGTACTATTTTGCCAAGAAAACAACAACGCAATGTTAAAAATATTAAAAATCTAAAATGGCGGCCAACTTTTTTGTTTGTGAGCCAATTTTGATAAAACTTGGTTTTTAGTACAATTTTGACAAGAAAACAACAACACAATGTCAAAACTAAGAAGAACCAAGATGGCGGCCAACTTTTTTGTTTGTGAGCCGATTTTGATGAAACTTGGTTTTGAGTACAATTTTGACAAGAAAACAACAACACAATGTCAAAAATAAAATAAACCAAGATGTCGGCCAATTTTTTTGTTTGTTGGCCGATTTCGATGAAACTCGATTTCTAGTACTATTTTGACAAGAAAACAGCAACGCAATGTTAAAAATATAAAAATTCAAGATGGCGGCCAATTTTTTTGTTTGTGAGCCGATTTCGATGAAATTCAGTTTCTGGTACTATTTTGACAAGAAAACAGCAACGAAATGTTAAACATATTAAAAATCCAAGATGGCGGCCGACTTTTTTGTTTGTTGGCCGATTTTGATAAAACTCGGTTTTTTGTACTTTTTTGACAAGAAAACCGTTCTTAACACAATGTAAAAAAATACAAATGGTCAAGATGGTGGCCGTTTTTTTGTTTTTGTTTCTCTCTTTTTGCTTATTAAAATGTAACAGGTTTTTATTTGAAAGCTTGAGACAGAGTCAAGTATCATCATCATCATCATGTCAAGTAAAAGATTTAATTAATTATTAATTTGCTTTAACACAAGCACAATAAATTACGACGTAACATCCTTCGTAATTTACTGTGTTTTTGACAGCTGTAAACCCTATTTAAAAAAATAAAAAATAAGTTAATAAAATAATGATTGATATTAAGTTCCAGATATAAGATTTTAAACTTTCGCGTTTCATTATAATTATAAACAAGAGTAACGGGACTCAACGCGACATTTATTATATAGTACATATGTACTTACAGCTTGACGTTTCGACTGGTATTGCTACAGCCGTGGTCACAAGCAAACTGGCGGTGCGCGGCGTCGTCTGTTCGGGCGGGCTTGGAGATCTTCGGCCACCCTCAAATTGTCACTTTTTTGTTTTGATTATCGCTAGTGATGTCATTATGCACACATTAAGTTACAGAGTTTGAAAATAATGATTGTGACATGGGATGATTTTGATATATAGACGAAGGCGCTTTAAAGGTTAAGAAATATGAATCGGCTTTTTTCCAATCTGAATATTTTTCTTTAACAAAACTTCAACCCATTCAAACGACAGGAGTAGGTCAAATTTACCTTGCAAAATTTCATGGCAGACAGACAGACAGATACAATTATAGGTGAAACTAAATAAAACATGTAATATATTTTATTTTGATACTTCTAAAATGCTAACCGTAATTATTTATTTTATTTTATTTCGCAATACTCCAAAATGTACCTGCCACATTTTAATTTTGTAACAACCCTTCCGTAGCTACGGAAATACCTTTACAGACGTCGGTATCGCATAACTTCAAGGGCTTTGGCCTACTATATAAAAAATTGGTTATACTGTGGTAATTGTAACATTTATGTATATATAATTTAGCGTTGCTGTTGCCTTGTCAAAATAGTACCAAAAATCGAGTTTTATCCAAATCGCCTCACAAATTAAAAAAATTGCAGCCACTTTTTTTTTTTGAATTTTTTTATTTTTTTGACATAGCGTTGCTGTTTTCTTGTCAAAATAGAACCAGAAACTGAGTTTCATTGAAATCGGCCTGCAAATAAAAAAGTTGGCCGCCATCTTGAATTTTTAATACTTTTAAGATTGTGTTGTTGTTTTCTTGTCAAAATTGTACTAAAAACCAAGTTTCATCAAAATCAGCCTGCAAACAAAAAAGTTGGTCGCCATCTTAGATTTTTTATACTTTTATAATTGCGTTGTTGTTTTATTGTCAAAATAGTACCAGAAACTAAGTTTCATCAAAATCGGATTACAAAAAAAAAGTTGGCCGCCATCTTGTTTTTTTATTTATTTTTGACATTGTGTTGTTGTTTTCTTGTCAAATTTGTACTAAAGCCAAGTTTCATCAAAATCGGCTCACAAACAAAAAAGTTGGCCGCCATCTTGGATTTTTAATATTTTTAACATTGCGTTGCTGTTTTCTTGTCAAAATAGTACTAGAAACTGAGTTTCATCGAAATCAGGCTGCAAACAAAAAAGTTGGCCGCCATCTTGGATTTTTTTATACTTTTAACATTGTGTTGTTGTTTTCTTGTCAAAATTGTACTAAAGCCAAGTTTCATCAAAATCGGCTCACAAACAAAAAAGTTGGCCGCCATCTTGGATTTTTAATATTTTTAACATTGCGTTGCTGTTTTCTTGTCAAAATAGTACTAGAAACTGAGTTTCATCGAAATCAGGCTGCAAACAAAAAAGTTGGCCGCCATCTTGGATTTTTTTGTACTTTTAACATTGTGTTGTTGTTTTCTTGTCAAAATTGTACTAAAAACCAAGTTTCATCAAAATCGGCTCACAAACAAAAATGTTGGGCGCCTTTTTGGATTTTTAATATTTTTAACATTGCGTTGCTGTTTTCTTGTCAAAATAGAACCAGAAACTGAGTTTCATTGAAATCGGCCTGCAAACAAAAAAGTTGGCCGCCATCTTGGATTTTTTATATTTTTTACATTGCGTTGTTGTTTTCTTGTCAAAATAGTACCAGAAACTAAGTTTCATCAAAATCGGCTTACAAAAAAAAGTTGGCCGCCATCTTGGTTTATTTTAATTTTTGACATTGCGTTGTTGTTTTCTTGTCAAAATTGTACTAAAAACCAAGTTTTATCAAAATCGGCTCACAAACGAAAAATTTGGCCGCCATCTTGGATTTTTTTTATTTTTAACAGTGCGTTGTTGTTTTCTTGTCAAAATTGTACTAGAAATGGAGTTTCATCAAAATCGGCTCACAAACAAAAAAGTTGGCCGCCATCTTGGATTTTTTTTATTTTTAACAGTGCGTTGTTGTTTTCTTGTCAAAATTGTACTAGAAATTGAGTTTTATCAAAATCGGCCCACAAACAAAAAAGTTGGCCGCCATCTTGGATTTTTTAATATTTTTAACATTGCGTTGCTGTTTTCTTGTCAAAATAGTACTAGGAATCGAGTTTCATTGAAATCGGCCAACAAACAAAAAATTTGGCCGCCATCTTGGTTTTTTATCATTTTTGACATTGCGTTGCTATTTTCCTGTCAAAATAGTACCAAAATCCGAGTTTCATCAAAATCGGCCCACAAACAAAAAAGTTGGCCGCCATCTTGGATTTTTTTTATTTTTAACAGTGCGTTGTTGTTTTCTTGTCAAAATTGTACTAGAAATCGAGTTTCATCAAAATCGGCCTACAAACAAAGAAGTTGGCCGCCATCTTGGATTTTTTATTTTTTTAACATTGCGTTACTCTTTTCTTGACGAAATAGTACCAAAAACCGACTTTCATCGAAATCAGCCCACAAACAAAAAAGTTGACCGCCATCTTTGTTTTATATTTTTTTTTAACATTGTGTTACATTTTTCTTGTAAAAATAGTTAAAAAAATCGAGTTTCATCAAAATCTGCCTACAAACAAAAAAGTTGGCCGCCATCTTGGATTTTTTTTTTTTTACTTTGACGACATTTGACGACTTCCTCGGCCGAGTGGTGTACGCAACGGTTTTCAAGGTGCCGCTATCTCTAGAGGTCCCGGGTTCGATCCTCGGTCGGCTAAATATTGAAAACGAACTTTTCAAATAATCAAATTTCTAGCGCGTACCTTTTTAATAACAAATAAGTTTCGATTTACCGGTGTTAAAAAATGCCCATTTTCAAAAATTTATTACTCGGTAACCAAGTAGAATTGAAACACGGGAGTTCTACTCTTGCATTTGTAAAGCTTAACTCTTTCCAATTATTGAAAAAAAGGGGGATGTCCGATTTTAAGGGTTTTGGAAACACCGTGCATGGCCACCAAAGTCCACCAAAATCGCTGTATCGAACTGTTTTTTTTTCATGACAGATAATGAATTTCCTAACAATTTTTATATGAAAAAACTGACAAATGCGCAGTTATTGAGAAAAAAACTAGTTTTTTTGTATGAAAAAATATTAGTTTGCGTCGAGATTGCATCACATGTTAAAGAAGGCTAAATAAAAATAGGCGAATCCAAAAAATTAAGTGATTTTTTATATCTTTTTGATAATTTTTGTTTCAAATGACTAATAACGTTGCAGGCCTCAGAAGCCATAGCCAGTTAAATTTATATGAAAAACGTTTCTACAAAGTAGCATTATATCAAATATTACTTTTTTTATAAAGCTATTTTATAAAGCTTACTATTTCTCACGCTAGAGTTTTTGTACAATATTTAAATTTATAAGTTTTTATAGGTACCTACTTCGAGTCTTGTATTGTAACTATACATTATTAACTTAAAATGTAGCCATATTGTTGAGTTTACAATAACTTATTATAATTTGTTAAAATTTTGTAATTTACTAGACCTAAGCAAATTGTAAACTTGTTCATGGTTCTGTAATAAATAAAAAAAAAAGCTACTAGCTGCTCGATCGGCGAAATTTGTATCGCCTTATCGACAGCACGCCACCTACCGGGTCCAATTGTAAATCTAAATCATTCTGGAATCCGCCTGAAGACACAAAAAAAATCATTGAAATCGAAACTGTTTAGGAGGACTTCAGTTACATACACACGCACAGAAGAGTTATATATATAAAGAAAGAATTCACTTCTTACAAATAATTAAAAACGATCGTCAGTAACAAAAACAACAAACACGTGTAATGTAGCGGTCATATTAAACAAGTTCCTTCCTTCCGTTTTTAAATGCCGGCGCCGCGGCCACTCGGATAAACAATAGCGAGCGGCGGCGACCGACGGATCACGCGAAAATGAACTTTAGCGTGAACGACGCATGATTCGTTATTATCTGACGTAGCGAAGATTTTGTCGATGCCGCGATCACACTTGAAATTGTTATACAATAATAAGTCTAATGTAGTGCGCGCAGAAGTTTAAATTGCTTTGACGCTTCAAAACCCTGTCGCAGGGTAAGACTTAAAAGGGTTTTTCGTTTATGGTAAGCGCTTACCCGAATTAACTTGATTCATTTGGTTACCCTGTCAATACGGTAAGTCGATGATATGCTTATCAATTTGAAAGGGTTTGTAGAAACAAGTCTTTAAAATACCCTATAAAAACCCGGGTTAGGGTAAGCGGTTCCGGTCCCTGGCTTTAGTACGAAATATTTCGATCAGTTTGTCAATGTGTTCGCCTCAAATGTGATGTATTTGCCTTAAAAGGTTTTGTATATCTTTGCTAGTAGTTTTCCGATCTTTTATAATCTGGAATCAAATCACATAAATGTAACCCCAGTTGTCAATGCAATTCGGCCAGTGGAGCGGACATAAACCGCGAGGCCTCTTTCGGATCGTTTAATGACATTCGACAGACCCTTGTCATCGTCAGAGGTGCCCAATATAAGCGATCGAATATTTCAGTATAGATATTGGAACGTTATGGGAGTTGCTCGTATTATAATGCGGATATTCGACCGAACGGGTCCGTGACGATGAGGTGTAGCCAACGAGCAAAGTTATAATAAGTTGGCCATCCCTTCATCTTTGCTGCCTTCGGAGCATTGTCTTGTGATTCGATGTAATCTAACGCGGCTATTGTAATAAATAAATAGGTATCTGAGGTATCGAACCTTTATTATTTTGGGATACCTTCTCATATTTATTCAGTTGGAAGTAATGGAAGTTGTATCGGATATTCTCAATCTTGTTACAAAATCTGCAGAATACCCCAAGAGCTATCCGATATTTTTGTAAAAAATTCAATAACAGGCCAAATTTTTGTAAACGGCCCTTAAATATAATTTTAAGAGACTATATTTTGGAATCCAACATAATATCGCATTGGAAGGTATAAAAAAAAGTTATACCCCGAAAATGGTGCAATTCTTTCAGCAAATATGCTATCACCAATTTTATCGTTAACATGTGTTTATGTTCACCATATCTAAGCACCAAAGTCAAAATCCATAAAGATATAAAACGGGAAACTAATACTTTAGGAAGAAGTCGGTTGTTTCTGATAGCATTTTTAACATAGGTGTAATGCCAATTTGAGTTTACGTAGGGAGTGTTTTTTTAAAGTTTATTTGTTTTTCATTTACAAATATAGGGGGATTATTTACTTTTACGAAAGATACTAATAAATGTATTCAAATGTAAAGTGAATAACACTTATACCATTTTTGCCTATTTTTTATAGATTTTTTAAAGCTTTGTATTTGTTATTTTTAATGTCGCTGTCATAAATATTGGTGGATTACTAATGAATTATTTATTAAACTAGATAATCTAATTTTCAATGTTAAGAAATTACTGATATAGAATTATTGTTGAGTCTCCATAGAGCGAATTAGTTTGGCTCTCGGGCTAGAAAGTGATGCCTCTTTGCAGCACTTTATTTTTTGCGTGCATCTTCTGTACCATCATCCTGTTTGTAAGCCTTAACAAACTTTATAAAACATACCACACCAATCAATTCGTTATTTTACGAAATGTAAGCAATACAAGTACAAAAATCATTAAAATTATTTTTTATTAGGTACATAAACATAACGTTTCTATATGTGCATATCCTGGATTATTCATGAAATTCCCAAGATTTCATTGTGCTAGTACATCTGTGCTTTGAGCGATATCTTCGTACTACATCTCTATAAGCTTATTTTCTAATAAGGGACCACATAATTTCCTGGTTGAATCGTAAGGTATACTATAAAAGTAGAGCACCGAGAAGATGCAGTTAGTCTTTACTGCTGGATTGAGTCATATCAATTCCAAATTAAAACACTATCAAGCCTGTAATACCTATTGGTAATTAAGTTAGCACCGCTTTTGTGTCGCAGAATCAACTTGGAGACTTCTAAAGCCTTTTACGTTTCGCTTCCAGTTTTATCTCCAACGCAATAACTACGGTCCAAATGAACATCTTTAGTCTTTTTTCAGTCCTTTTAATTAACAGCTTCAGTGTTTCTTCATCTCGCTCTCGCTACAGTAATCGTTGTATTTATATAGAAATTTTATTTTTAAGGGTGGCCAACGGTTTTGTTTTGTTATTAAGACAGATGCATAGTAATTCATTACAATGTAAAAATACTATTCTTTTTAAATGTAACGTTTTCAATAATACTGTATAATTCGCAGTTTGTTTATTGAAATTCTTTTTTAGTTAGCATTACTTGAGCTTGAGTTACACTTGTAAATTGTTAAGAACATATCAACGAAACTTATCACTTAATATTCACGTAGATCAAACGTGATTCCAAACAGAGATCCATTTCCAGTTTTTCATTAGCCTCATGGTAAGATGTAAGTTAAAGATAATATTTTTTCCATACAAAAGCAACTTCTATAATTGAGAGACTAGCAAGTCTGGCATAGACAATTTGAATTAACCTTTCGAGTAGTTTGCCGTTCCGTAGCTGGGTTACGTACGACCGGGTCATCTGCTAGTTAATATTCAAAGGGTCGCACGATCACGAATTCCGTGCGCGTCTCGCCTCCGTCGAGCCTCAGAGTAAGCTTTCGGAACCACGCTTTTAGTCACAAAATACTCCATTGTTTTTCTTCTCTAGTGTATCTATCATTACATTCATGCATGCATTACATTCAACACTGCGAATTCAACCCGGAATCCAATTCCTGAAAATATGCAAGCAAATTAAATTTCATTACGCGTTATTTTGTACAAACCTACTAGTATGAAGAAAACGCAGACTCCAGATAACACTCATATAATTATTGATCCAACTTACAGGTACAGGCATAGTACAGGTATAACAATATAGATACAGTCGACGTCTTAGTGAACTTATCCCCTCGAGGCTAGTTTGAAGAATGACCTCTCTTTGCTCGTTAATCGGGCTCAAGCCTAGCTACCCCACCAATTTTACCACAGATTAGCCTATTAAATTTAACAAAATGGCGGCAAGAGACTGCATTACCAGTGTTGCTATTAAAAAATAAGAAAAACCTTCTAAAATCATGACATTCGGCCATCTGATAACGTGCTGTCTCCCGACGCACATATAAAAATTATTTAGAATCAATTAATTAGGTAAGTACCTATACAGCTAATATACTGATACACAACTATTCTCAATAGTAAAGTCTTACAACTATGTACCTATTTAGGTTAATCTTATAGTGATAAAAACCTTAAGTTAAAACTTAAAACATAATTGAAACAAATACATTATATTACACAATGCTCAATAATAAACTTTTAAGGAAGCCGATGACTTGTTTAGAATATAGATATCGTGAAAATATTGTTTTAGTAAATCGTTAAGTAATACATAATCAAATAAAATAAATTATCAATAACAAACTAATCTAAAACTATTTGAATCAATGTATAAATTAACATAATCATGACATTCGTTAACAAGCGACTATTATTACTTAGAAAACTTATTTTGAAACTATACTTGTTATATAATCATGTGTAAGTAAGTAAATGGAATGATTAAAGTAAAGTCTGGTTATAATCTATAAGCATTAGTTATGGGTCATAAAAGAAAAATGGATTAGCTTGGTACTAGTTTACATCAATGCATTGTCAGAAGCTACATTCAAGAATATTAGATGGTGTCAGAAGCAAAATCCCTAAGAATGTTACATTAGGAATAGGTAGGTTCAGAATTTAACTTTAACCTGATAACTACACACCCTTATCACTTCACTCAAATAGTGGAAAAAGCAACTACGAGTCATGAAAGGATTAAAGACCTAATATTAGATGAATTTAACTATCGCTAAGTTTGACCTAGTTTAGTCCTTACAAAAACAACTGTAGGCCTCTGCACAGTTACCAATTTTTACCCAGATATGAGTAACAAACCAAGTTATAGATACGTATTTACCATAGTGCACAATTTGTATTAAATCAAGATATGAATTAGGACAACTAAAGGAATTATTTAAAGGCATGTTCGTAATAGGCATTATTACCGATTAATTTAAATATTCTTACAAGGAAGTTACACTAATAATGAAGATGCCGCAGGTACAATTTGAACCGTCACAGCAACAATTTGCTTTTTTAACTTGTCAACCAGTTGTCCAAGGTTTCCAGAGCATTCTTCTCCAGCACCAAATCTTAAATGCATCTATTCTCTGCCTCTGTTAGAATAGTACAATACATGGTTCCACTCCGTACATGAAAATCAAAAGATCATATTATTATCATTTCTAATGAATAAGTTAATGATTTTAAACAAGTTCGCAATTTAATATCAAAACTTAAAGATGTCTACAAGGTATCCTCATACGAGCATGACCCGCATTCTTATCAACAAATATTCATATTACTATGAATAATATTAGTTTAAATAGATTTAATAATTATAATTGGGATATGAAGAAGTATATTACCATGGATAGAAATAGGACAAGTAAAATCATGAACAGCTTTTCGCCCAAATGAATTAACTACACGATGACTTCCCGGGGTCAAAAGAAGCCGATATGCTATTATTCCACAGACAAAAGATTTCAAAGATCCGTCCAGCCGATAGCCGTGATTGGGGAACAAACATACAAGCTTTTGCAATCATAATATTAGTAAAATGAGATAAGATACATGACATGATAATATATACTTCAATATAAGTCAACTTCAGTATCAGCGATCCACTCGTCTCGATATCCGACTTACAACCACGGCCACGATGATCATCATCACAACAACGATCACTCTGTCATCTGCACCTTCAGTATCATATTATCTCCTCGCATTACCACAGCACGTACACTCTGCTGCCTCCAGCAGTTTGTATGCTGTGTTGGTTCGTACGTTCAAGGGTAGCGGGATCCTCATTATTATATTAACTCGATGCTAGCTCATGATAAGTACCTACTGGATGCTACAATTGGCATCTGAAAGCAGTAAACTCACAACACACATAGTAACCAAATCAATTTTATTAATCATTCAAAAGAAATAGATGTATCTGATAATGAATTCAATAGAAATAAATGTAAGTATATGAATTCTCATATTCTTTTATAAACATTAGTAGGTAAGGTACTTAGTACCTTCAACCATAGTAGAAACAAATGTTCAACTGACCAGATCTAAAAAAATATGGAAATGATTACTACAGAATATGTGAAGGAACTTCAAAGGTCCGTGAGAATGGTAAACTGCTAAGAATTTTAGTATCACGAGCCTACCAAATGAGACGGTAAATTTGACAGATCTACTTGATTTTTGGTTTAATAAAGATATTAATGCTCATTAAGATAACAATAAATTAGATTCACATAATTTGAAATCATATTTTGTCAATACGTACACTAGGACGGTAGTATTAAAATCCTCAAAAACTAATTTTAAATCATACCGCCAATAACAACAAAAACACGGCAAAACTAACTTGGTATGCTACAGCAGTGGTTACTTGTGGCTTTATTTGTTAGAACAAGTTTAAAACATGAATTAAAATGTTTGCATGAAGCTGTATAGAACATTTTAATAAATTGAGAGGTGTGATTGAGCAATAATCGTTTTACTTTATTTTGCTTAATTAGGAAAACATCAGTTACAACTTGACAGTGTAATAAACACGATCTACTTAAATGCACTATGGACTGTTTACATGTTTTTGCATTAGAAACATCATTTCATCACTATGTTAATGAAAACAACTAGAATAGATATCAGTGAATGCTTCTTGCAGTGCTGTCTAAGCAACTAAGTATCTCTGCTTTTGACTTGCATCTAAATCATTAAGAGAGATCTAGAACACTACGCAGTACGCACAAATAGCAAAATAGCTTCTAGTGATTTTGGCTGTAAAATTTTCCATCTGTCTAAACCAAAACTGAGTTGCCCGGAAGAAACTACAGTAAGACGATAAGGCCACCATTTGGTTTACAATTTGTTATCTTTGTATTATTATTATTATTTCGTGTGTGATTGTTCATTTCGTAATATTGTGTACAAATAAAGAATTAATCTATGTATCTATCAAACTAGGTACTTAGATAAAGAATCTTCGACGTTCCCGGAAAAATGTAAAGAATGATGATTTCTAATCAGTCTTATGGCATTATTGTCTAATTATGTAGAAGACTCAGAAAAGTATGTTCCTGATAAACTTTCTCTAGCACTCATCCACAATTTAGTTTGAATTTAAACTAAATTTGAGATTTAAGTTTGCCACTAAACTCAAATTTAAAAAGTCAAGCATAGTGAATTCTTTTAAATTAAGCTACATATAACAAAAATAATAGACGAAATGTCCACTTGAACAAAGCTACAAAAAATAAAATTAGTAATAGGAAATAGTAAATTTTGGATATCTTTGCATACCTACATTGCTTCCATCCCGAACTAAGTAACTCAAGCACTTGTGTTATGGCATTTGGGAACAACGACGGGGATTACCACATACAATCGGGCAGAATGTTGAAAAGTCCGCTTTAAACATTCACCCGACAGGGAATCGAACCCGGTGGGTACCTCAGAGACAGCGGCACCCCGAAAACCTATGCGTACGTACACCGTATCTACAACACTGCTATGGAGGTTGTTAAGCTTATACCAGAAACTAATATTGTTTCCATAGTTAAAAGGTCTATAACAATCTAAGTGACACAGATCACAGTTTATAAAAGTATTACCCAATCGCAATCTTGGAATACTAAATTCGCGACTTTAATAGTGTGCTCTTATTCAAAAGTGAATCGTCATCATGTCCAATCTTATCAAGATCAGAAATACATCCAGTTCTGCGTAAAGGTCACCTGGGCATAGACCTAGGCATAGAAAAACAAACCTAGCTCATGGATATTGACCACTCATGAGAATCAAGATATGGTATGGATTTCGTATAAATGGAAACTAAGGTAATTATAAAAATCTTAACTAGGTAAGACAAAAACCCCTACTCAAATTGTGGAGCATGTGGATACTTATTATGCAAGGAAAAAGAAATGATGCAAACATAATTTAGTATATAAATATCCTTATAAGTAAGTAGGTACTATGTTGCGATAATTAGAGCGCATATTGACAATAATACTTTAAAGGTATCTACTGCTACAGCTGTGGTACCTACTAGATACTCAATGTCAAGCACGTAGGCAACTGTAGATTTAAAAGGCTTTTCATTCTTCCCTAAGGGTATTTTGATAACATCTAAATGATTCTATGAAAAGATAAGTTTTTAAAGTTTTGTTTTGTTTTAGGTAGACCTTTACAAACTTTATTTAAGGGGGTGTTACAATCAATTTAGTCGGTTATGCGAGATGAAAATTAAATCTTAAATAGATTTATTCGATATGCAAATAAATAAACATGAAACATTTTAATCAAAACAACTTCAATACTTTCCCATAAACAAAACGCTCTGCATCATCTCAAATCCTCTGACCAGATTCAGCTACGAAGAAAGGGTATTCCTCCTTCGCTCAAGACTCCCCTGGGTCGGCCACGTCACCCTGGAGGCCTACCAAGCGGCGCACCAGGTGGCGCGGGCCGTATTCGTCCTCAGATGCTATTTACCTTGGAATGTATACATTATTCATCGGCAAAAGATCGTTCCGTGTCATTCTATAATAAAATCATTAGGTTATCAACACAATATGCCCTTCAGGAAAATTCATGATTTATACTGCTCACTAGCTACAGTAGCTACCTACATCCTTTATTATTTACAAAAACCATTTCTTTTAGAGCTACTTATCTAGTGCAAAAATGTAAAATGAGTATTGTAAAAACAAGAATAAAACGTTTGAAATTATCTTTGTTCTGTTGTAGTTTCATTTAAATCTAATAATCTTAAAAGTGGCCATACGGGTAGTAAACCAGTATGAAATATAAGTAGATACTCATTTAACCAGCCTGTGAGAAACGTACTCACTTAACATTTAAACATATTCAGACGAATGTATGCCACCAACATACATCGTTCGTACTCTAAAATCCGGCGAGTGTATGCCACAAACATATACCGCCCCCTTAATTCCGACGAGTGCATGCCACAAACATACATCGTCCCCTAATATCCGACGAGTGTATGCAACATACATACATCGCCCTCTAATATCCGACGAGTGTATGCAACATACATACATCGCCCCCTAATATCAAATTCAATTTTAATGCATTTCAACAAACAAATTCAATGTATCTTTTGTAACCAGTGAGCATGCATAGCTTGCTCACTCAACCCAGTGAACACCTTATATTTGTTCGCTCATCATTAAAAATTAAAAATATTTACATTAGAGATATCCCAATTCACATAAAGACTTTCATATTTAAATATTTAAAGATACCATATTAAAATATTCGTATTTAAACTCATATTCATAGTTCAAGCAATTTATATTGCTATTCACGGTGTTCATATTAATTGAATCCACAAAATTTGTACCTATTAATTAATATATCAATAAATAGAAAGCCAGAATTCAATTGTAAGTAAGTAATACGTACCTATTAAACCAATCTTACCAGGTAACGTAGGTAACCAGTAAGCATACACGACTCACTCAACCCAGAGAACAACACGTTCGGTCAATACATTAAAAACAAAGGAAAATTGGTAATAATTAATTTTAATAATATTAAGATAAATGAAATGTAAGCAACCAATCATAAATTATTCTTACTCTTTACTACTTCTTACTAGCTAACTTACAGTTTTCTTTTATTCACTGTTGGTATGGTATGGTATTAGATACCACGTTAAAACATGGATTGTATGCAAGATTTAGTAGCCATAAGTGATTTTACTCTGTGTAACAGTAAAGGCTATCAAAACTAGCTCCAATTAGTGCTAGCACTAATTACTTAAAACATTACATGTAGGTACACAGCCAAAACTGCCAGTCCTAGCTCCATGTGTAAGATTATAAACAATATAAACAGCAAGTACTCTAATAATATAATAATGCCAATCTCCATTAATTCTGTACAATCCACATTTAATACATCATGTAAATTAAACAACAACAATCAAGATATTATGCCAGATTCATGGTACGCTATGATCGTGCCATACGAAAATATCTACTACATACCCGCGTTTAAAATTATGTAAGTATAATCGGAGGGTAGCCCCGACCGTACACGAACACAATTAATCAATTCAAATAAAAGTGTGATCTAGTTTATGTCCGTTCCGTCGGAGAGTAGCCCCGACCATGTACGGAACACAATCCGCCACACAAATATTCCAATTTTAACGCTTTAGATTTAACTAACACGATCGGAGAGTAGCCCCGAACACGAATTAGTAAAATCTTAGTACTAAGCTACGCATATAGACTTTTTAAATTATGTTAGTATAGTCGGAGGGTAGCCCCGACCGTATACGAACACAATCAATTAAAACACAAATGCGATTTAGTTTATGTCCGTTCCGTCGGAGAGTAGCCCCGACCATGTACAAAACACAATCCACCGCAAAGGTATTTAAAATGTCATTTAGATAAAAAAAAATACGCATTAACATGGAATCTGGAATATTTATCCTTTCTCTGCGTGAAGAGAATAAAATAACTCGTTTGGCATTACTATAGCACAGAATAAGCAAATTATTCTTATTATCAGGTTTAGAAATAAACTTGTGTGGGTACTATCCCACTTCTGAAATATGAAGAAAACGCAGACTCCAGATAACACTCATATAATTATTGATCCAACTTACAGGTACAGGCATAGTACAGGTATAACAATATAGATACAGTCGACGTCTTAGTGAACTTATCCCCTCGAGGCTAGTTTGAAGAATGACCTCTCTTTGCTCGTTAATCGGGCTCAAGCCTAGCTACCCCACCAATTTTACCACAGATTAGCCTATTAAATTTAACAAAATGGCGGCAAGAGACTGCATTACCAGTGTTGCTATTAAAAAATAAGAAAAACCTTCTAAAATCATGACACTAGAAATCTCTCTTTCTCTCTTTAACATTTTCGAATATTTCACATCGGATTTTGAAGCTCGAGTCGGCACGTAAACGATTGGAATTTCAGTTCAAAGTGGTGTTACTGATTGCATGTAGGATTAAGTTGCAAATATTTCATTTAAAAATCCGAACACTTGAAATAGTATGTATTTAAAAAGAGTAGTAACTGATGTACATCTACCAAAGATTTCCGTGAATCATTGGTCGAAACGATTTAATTGGTTATTACATTCCAGTTATTTTACTTGCGCAGTTTAAGTATATCTTTTAGCAAACGGAATTTGTATTAATTACTTAACTTTACGATTGAATTGAATCTGGAAATTTTGGGCATAGCTCACCCAATTTTACGGTCGAAAGAGTTTGTTTTGGGAGTCGCAAAGAAGTGTTTCAGTGTAAGCCTTCATTGAAATAACGCAAAGGTCGGATTTGTAGGAGCGGTCGACCAAAGTATTCTCGTTTCAGTGAACACAAACGTTTCCGGGATTGAATTGGTGCATTACTTTATGATAAGGCTAACATACAATTTACATGTTATACCTACCTGCTCGTGATTTAGGATTTAAATAATTTTACCTTCATTTATTTTCTGAAATAGAGGTAGTAGAATGATTAAAGAAATAAAAGCTAATTAGTAAGATCTTGCACGAAAAACATGCAAACTGATAAAATTGGTTTAATATCGCGGCGTGACAATACAACGAGCAGATTTACTTTTGCATTTTTATTTATTTTATGTCAATATTTATTATAATATATTTATTGGATTTTCTTTTGTTCCAGATTGCACTGATGTTCTCGAAGCAAGAAGGCACAACCACCTTCTTTAGACAGATGTCGTGAGCTCTGGCCCCGGGAGCACACGACGTCGCCGTGATGAGCAAAACCCGCCATAATGCGTCGGCGGCCATTTTAAACCGTGAACGGCGCTCGTCGGCTCAAGATGGCCGTCACCCGCGGCGCCCGCGCTCTTACCCATCCTGCGCAGTGGCGCGTCCCTACTCAGCACTATGAAATGTGGAAACACGGAAAGTGGCGACAGAAAACGTCACGACCAAGGACAAACGCAGCCGTTAGAGTGCCCAGATAGAGACATTGTACAGTGATATTCGTAGAGGCCTAAGTGTTACTTGTGTGTAAATATAGTGGTGATTAGATGTTAAGGATGGCCAGCGAGGGTCGAGGGAGTCGCACGCCGCTGCTGGAGTGCGGCGAGTATGCGCACGCCCACAAGGCGGTCGCTCCGCGTTGCTGCTACTGGCTGGCCAGTCACGTCAATGTGAGGAAGTGCGTCGCTGGCATCATGTTGCTTTCCGTCCTCACGATATTCTTCTATACGTATTACGTCACCGTACCCCTCACGAGGTTTGTATTTTTTGTTTAATTTTAAAATGTTCGCGATTTCGTCTGCGTTGATTTAGATTATATGCACGTTATCGGTTCTAGTTCTATCTCACTCCTCATGAATAATTAGTTACCACACACCACAAGACTATTATTAGTAACTTGCAAAAAAGGTACAATACCACGCACAGTAGAGAAGTTTTTTTATCCCAATTTTTTTTTTTTTTGGTCTACTTATCACACTCAACTCGTAGGGACTACAACACCGATTAACTGCTAACGATTTGAATTAGTGGTAGAGGATGTGACTGGTTAAATGTTGATATTCCATGCTTTTTCCTTAAATCAGATAAATAAGTTACAGTTATAGGGTTCCTTTGCCCTGAAAGACTATAATGCGCAAATGGCTTAGCCTTTTTTCACTGCCCTAAAAATTATGGATAGCATTTTTCTCAATGTCACTTTACACGTATTTTCTGCATCAACAACATAATCCCCAATCAATAATACCTTGATAGTTATTATGGGCTTAGCAGAGTATGGTTGTTGCCGCCTTTCATGAATGTATGATATAATGTTTACCAATTTTCGCCCGCACACGATTATTTTCGATATCTCTTTAATAACAGTCCATTTAACATCATGATCACGTTAATAATTAAATTCGGTAATAATTAATATCGAATATTGCGGCTTCACTTTGAATAATTAAATATTCAAATCAAAGCCCTGCTGTGTTATTAAACGAGTAGGTATTCTGATTCTGGAAATTCTTAAATTACATTGTTATCCTAATGAAATATTAGACATTATCATTAGGTCATATTAGATGTACGGCTTAACACACAGTGTAAAATCATTGTTTTTGTAACTATAATATACATTATATTGTTACTCGTATTAATTCACCGAAACCAAAGTAGTCGTAATCAAGAACAGTTGGCGTCACTAATTTGGTTTTAATACATTATTATAGCCATATCCAAAGCCATCTTCTATCTCACTCGTTGCACTTGTAACAAGCCATGCTCCTTGGAAAAGCGGCAACGTTGCAGTTGATTACGTCAACGTGTTCTGTTCCGGTGGCCAAAACTGGAACTAGCGTGTTTTGTTCATAATGTCATTTTACTGTCAAGTTGCACTGTCCAACCAGCGCTGCTGTAACCGGAACAGAAAAGATTGTTGATCTATACACTTTACTCTTTGTTCTATATAAATAAACAATCGTGTAGTGTTGCCAGGTTAGGCGATAACTCTCAAATTATGTGGAAGTAAAAATCAACGAACACTCGAAAAATGCTTGGAACACAATTTTTGACTTTGTAACTTTGTTTGGGCTAATAAGGAGGTAAACATAGCACAACAATCACGTGTTCTACAGGACTTCCGAGGCAAACTCGCTCTCTGAAATGTCAACGCGATGAACTAGATAAAACTAGTTTGACCTGAAATCGGGTTTGGCCGGTAAAATTGTCTAAAAAAATGAGCTGTCACCCAATGGACCCATGCTTCATTGAATAAAGTGAACGAAAAAAAACTTTACTTTTTCCCGAGTTAAAAAACCGTATGAAATTTTCCCGGCCAGAGTTCAATTATCCCGATCGCTTTAGCCGTTTAAGTAGTTGTGGTTGAGCCATAAACATCCAAACTCCGTATCTTTAATACCCCACACACCCTATATAAACTAACCCCCCCCTTCTACCCTATTAGGTGTTTTTTAATTTTGCCTACGCAGATAATGTTTAATGATGACCTAAGTATCCTTCATACCAATTTCCATACTCCTAAGTCCAGAAATGAGGAAGTTTTCATATAAGCCTTAATCCCCCCTGTCTACCCTATTAAGGATTTTTTTATAACTTCGCATACGCAGATCATTTTCAATCGTGATCAGTATTCAACATACCAATTTTCATACTTCTAAGTTCAGAAATGAAGAAGTTCCATATAAACTTTATCTCTCCATTTTACCCTATTAAGGGGGAGTTTTTTTACTTTGCTTACTCAGATCATTTTTAGTCTTAACCAGTATCCAACGTACCAATTTTCATGCTTCTAAATCCATTAATGAGGAAGTTCCATATAACCTTAACCCCCCCATTTTACCCCTTGAGGGGGGAGTTTCCTAAAATCCGTTCTTAGCGGACGTCTCCTAGGCATAATCTACCTTCCTGCCAAATTACATCTTCTTTGGTCCTGTAGTTTTCGAGATTTCGTGATGAGTGAGTTATGTCCCCTCGATTTTATATATATAGATTATACAAAACTTTTAGCCCAAACAAAGTTCCAAAGCCAAAAATTGTGTTCCAAACATTTCCCTCTATATCTCTTTGTTGACTAGGCTAAACTTGATATAATATAATTTAAAAAAAAACTTTCGCCGTAATTCAATTCACATCTTAGATTTCTGCGCGAACTGTTCATTTAAATAAAACACTTTCTCGGATTTTGCACGCATTTATTTAACAACTTGGTTAAATTTGCTTGTTACAAAATAAAAAGAAAAATCTATTATTTTTGCACATTTTGGATAATTTTTTTATCTGGATGTGGCAAGTCGGAATACTCTTTGGTCATGTCAAGAAACGTTGCTGTATAATTTTCTTGTTTTCTTTGTGGGTGTTTTATTGTATAATTAGTGCATATAAATACGTGATCATTGTTGGAAATTACTTATGAAACCTTGGATCTCGAAAGATTTGGATTTCCGAAGGAGGAACACTGCGTCAGCGATGGATTCGTGCGATACCTCGAGCCGACTAGGAGCTTACAACATCAGTAGGAGTGTTTAATAAACATTTTCGTGACTGTGATATATTTAAAATAAAACAACCCTTAGTTATGTACGCGTATTATTTGATTTTAAGGCGCTATAATCAGGAATTCATCTCATCTCATGCATACAAGAAATTAGGAGCAGTGGTGCGACATTGACATTTATGACGTTGCCAATCCGAGCAGCATGGCCTGTGGAGCGCAAGCAGCCGAGAAATAATTGCGGGCCATGCCATATCCCAAAGATTTCATTTAGTTCCCCAAAAGGCAGAAAATTACTTAAATCTTCCTTTATCGCGAAGGTACGCGATGGTCTTCCATAGTTTCCCAGCAAGTCAAAAATAAAAATGACAGGCTTCCTGCTTCTATATAGGTGCAATGTAGCTCATGCACCCGGTACTTCGTTAATGAGACACTAGACGGAAACTGAAGATATTATATGCCTATCCTATTATAGGCTATCACTTCACACCTAAGCCTGATAATTTATTTCCCTGGTAGATTTATCGGAATTCTATAAAACTGTGTTTTATTTCTAGACCAGATTTATCTATCTATGGCTTACTTACAATGACAATAAACATTAAACTATCCTACCCCAAGTAGTTGCAATCAAGACTTGTGAAGTCACTAATTTGGCTCCTAAAAGCTTCCTTTATTACCTTCGCGATGGTCGTTCATAGCCTATTCCGTTTCCCAGCTACTCAAAGATAAACTCAGTGTCCCAGCTTGATGGTGCAATGTGGTGTGGCCCATGCAGCCGGTGCTTCGTTAATGATGCAGGGGCTCGGCGGCACTCGACAGAGGCCGAAGATAGGCCGTATCTATTATCTGCCTATCTAATTAGACTATCACTTCTCACCGTACACTGATTAATCTATTTCCCTGGAAAACTAAGGAGTTTTTATAAACTTAAACTTTCTTGTACTCTTTATACTTATGATTGTTTTAGTTCTTGTTGAGGTGGATTTTTTTTTAGTTTAGTTTAGTCTGATTTTTTGCTGTTTCTACTTACATTACGTGTTATTCACTAAATTACCTGTTTTTCTTCTATTGGTCACTTTATGCTAAAAGCGTGCTACAAACTGTCAGTTTTGACTGAACAGTTAAGCTGACAGTAAAAAAAATTTTTGGCTATAGGTACTGTGTCAGGTTTGCCTACACACGTTACGTTTTAACTGAACAGTCCGACTAATCAGTGAAAACTGTCAGAACAGAACGTCTACGCGTCTGTGGCCCCCATTAAAGTTTAAACGTCACTGTGTAATAAAAATACTTATTCTCATACACATTTCAAAACAGTTTTAGGTATAATTCACCTGACTAAGAACTTCGAAAAATTCAAAGAGGAAAGTTTCTAGCAATTTCTTAGAGTCTAGACTTTAGCGTTGGAACTTGAAACAAATAGTCAGACGTTAAAATGTCAACTTAATAACAGCTTTTGTCACAGATGGCATAACTGTCGTAATTCTATTCCAGCACCCACGCAGTAATGGGACCGAACTATTATATTATTTTGGCAACTTTAGTATTGATCTGTCAAACAGCCATCGCACTGTGTACCCTGCGAGTTTCCCACTCCCATCAAACATTGACTTAACATTTCACACAGATATTATTGAACTAAGTAAATTACCGCACTAAACCCTTAAGTCAATTTAATCACGCCAAGTAGCAGTATACCAAGTACGTATTTATGACTTTACTAAAATTACTAGCAAACAAATGACAAACAACATGTAAAAAGTTATTCCTGTATCTGATAGAAGTCTCGTAAAATGTTTGCATAAACTTGTTGTTATCTCCCTTTGTGTGTTACTCGGAACGATCGTATGGGAACTTCTATTTTCAAGACTTTCGCTCGTTTAGCAGGAAATACGTGTGACTTGACAATGATGACGGAAAAACTTTTAAGTGTCGAGTTCAAAGTACTTTTGTTCCACATTATAATAAAAGATTAATTTATGCATGAAATTGACAGTTAATTATTAAAATTGCTTAACAGAAGAATTAAAAGCGTTTAACTTCGTAATGGCGTTCGTGTAGCTCTTTGTTTGGCGGCTTTTCACGTCTAAATTAGAACGGGAGAGGGCGAATATTTCACTGTAATTTATAACGCGTTTTGGTGTATTAAGGCTGGATGTCGCAGAACTAGAACGATAATATTTTATTTTATCGGCTTAAAATTACATCGGAAGGATGAGCGGCAAGGGGCGGCAAGTTTCGCCGACTCAGTTGAATTTATAGCAAAACTTAACGCTAATTAATGGAAGCTACTTCTCGACGCGCGCTTTGCTCGTTGATATAGACGCATAATATTGTTTATGTCCACCTCCAGATAATCGACGCCGCAAAGGCAGCCAATTGGTGTTTAATTACCAATAGCCATAGAATTATGTGAAAACTTGTTGTTTACTGTCTGCCTGTCAAGTCCTTAAAGGGATTCCTAGCAAATACTTCTGATAAGGAGTGTGAAGTGTCCTTTTCATTGAAGTTTTCAATCTGTCGGCGGAGGCGGGGCTTTCATTAAAGCAAAGAGGCCGCAAGCCGGAGCCCGGCTCCAGCTGCCTACGGATAAATATTTCCACAAATTCCACCTTTATTTATTTTACGCTATAGAGATAACGCTAATGGCGCTTTGATGTGGCTCTAACTTGGTACGCAACCTTAACTTTGGCAGGCTTTGATTGATTTTCTTCTGAATCTGCTTTAGGTAGATAAGTTGGTAGTTCATTTGCATGCCTGAAGTAGAATTTAATAAAATTACCATCCATTATTGTATTAAATTCCACTTCGAAGAATGTGGAGGGAGCTAATCTAAGTTCTGGTTGTTGTCGATACGTATTATTTTAAATCGAAACATAGACACAAGGCTACGGCGACGAGGCGTAATCTTTTCTTCTTGTATTTTATTTGAAAAAATATCATCATTACCATCAGTAGGCATCAGCCGTACGAAAAAAAAATCGAACGTTGTTTTTGTTTCGCCATACAAATTAATAGCTTTCCGCCCGCGGCTTCGCCCGCGTGGACTACACGACGTTATCCCGCGGGAATATGATATTTTTTCGGGATAAAAAGTAGCCTATGTTCCTCTCCAGGCTACAAAGTATCTATATGTCCCAAATTTCATCCAAATCCGTTAAGCCGTTTTTGCGTGATTGAGTAACAAACATCCAAACATCTAAACTTTCACATTTAAATAATATTATAGGATAGTAGGATAGTGGACCCGGTGAACTTCGTATCGCGAAGAAGTTTTATACATACCCTGCTTGTCACAAATTTAATTTATTAAAAGTATAACGGTACGACATTTAAACGATTTTCCACACAAAATTACCACTTTTGTTTTATAATTTTCTGGAATAAAAGTAGCCTAATGTCACTTTCCAGCTCCAGCTCCCAAACTATTCCCTTACTTACCAAAAACCACGTCGATCCGTTGCTCCGTTTTGACGTGCAAGACGGACATACATACAAAATAACACACTTTCACGTTTATAATATTAGTATGGATTAACTCTTAATAAATGCTTAAAAAACAATTCAGGATTCTCAAAAAATATTATTTTATAATTAAAAAAATAGGATTAAGTACCTATGCAAAATTGTAACAACTATTGAATTTTCGAATTGCTCTGTTTTATTACCTGGTAATACTTAGTGGCAATAAATTATCGTTTTGATTCCAATGTAAAGATAGATGGGAGCAAAGCCAACGAAATACTAATAGGTCTTTACATATGAAATTGCCGTTTTTTTCTTTTGTACATATAACTTAACAACTTTTATAATATTAGAAATATATAATTTCTTTAATATTGCGTTACATTAAGACCGTATCGAGCAACTTTTGATAATTTAATAACCACGATATTTGATTATTTACATAGAAAAAACTTATTCCGAAAGTTACGACTATTTTTGTTTCCAGAATTTCGTACTTTATTAGTTGTAACTTAGTGAAAAAAAATTTTTTTCTCTTAACGAATGTGTCATTTAGTAGTTAAAATGTCCATAAATACGTGTGTAAAATTTTGTAAATTTACATAATATTAGTCGTTAAATAATAACAAAAACGTTAGTATGGAAAAAAAATAATTACAGAAATCTCCATACAAAACGGCAATTTCATAGGTAAAGACCTATTATTATAAATACAGCAGCCACCCTGAGCATAAAGGCATGTATATAAATAATAATAAGTCATAAATAATTTAAGTGTAAATTGGGCAAAGAGGATAATAAAATGTAAAAAATCGACCCGTCTCACAACTAGAATGCGCGCCAGATATGTCTGCGCGTGGTCGAAATCGAATACTAATCTATTACCTTAATTTTAGAAACAACATAATGTACTGTAACTAGCGCCAAAAACGTCCTAGTCGCGCGCAGAGTTATCTGACAGTTTTGACACGGAGTCTAGTCTAGCTCCGATGGGACTCGAACCCACGAGCTTTCACTGTCCGGGCGAATGCTGTTCGTTAAGGTCGCTATAACTCAAGAACGGCTGAACCGATTTGGCTTATTTTGGTCTTGAAATGTTCGTGGAAGTCCAGGGAAGGTTTAAAAGAAAATAGGGGAAGGAGGGGTAAGGTAGGGGTAGGGTAAGGGCAGGGTAGGGGTAGGATAGGGTAGGGGTAGGGTAAATTGTATTGTGAATGCAAAGAATAACAATAATTTGGCCAAAGAGGCTTAAGTTTTTAACTGTCATGTTTGTTGCAGCTTGGTATGGCGCGACCGGGTGCCACGTCCCTTATCCCAGTGCTCGCTGCTCGCGTCGCAGCAGCAAACTGCACGCGACCACAGATCAGACGCGCGCCTGCGCATCGACGCCAAAGTCCTCGTCATCGTCGAGTCGGCGTACTCGCGGCTCGGACGCGATATTGCTGAGCTACTTGTTGCCAACAGGATCAGGTGAGATAGTTGACAGTCATCTTGTGCCACATCCCCTATTCTAGTGCTGGCTGCTCGCGTGGCAGGAGCGAACCGCGCGCGACCAAAGATCAGACGCGCGCCTGCGCATCGACGCCAAAGTCATCGTCGAGTCGGCGGCGTACTGGCGGCTCGGACACACTGTGGCTGCTACTTGTTGCCAACAGGATCAGGTAAGATATTTGACAAAACATAGTTCATAACTGAAACGCTCACATTGAATTCGCTGCGTTTATGGAAGCTGCAGTGTTTACTGGGCGAGTTACTTAAAGGCTCATAAACTGCTAAAATTGAGCAGCTTTTTAAAGTGAAAACTTCTTGAGCAGCGTTGTGCACTTTTTGTGATGGGTAAAAAATGCTAAACTCGCGTCAGGACATCGCGTCAGGACACGTGACCTTAGATCGAAAATTTCGCCACCGTTTCGCCACCGTTTCACCAAAACGGGCGGCATTGAAGCCAGAAGACCTCGGTTCAAATCCAGTATTTCTTTCTGTTTTTTGTCTTTTTTCTTTTTTTTTTGTGAAAAATTCTAGGGAGCCCTTTTCACTTCTGTCGGCACTCCCGGAGTGCATGCAACCCGTTGTTTTTAGGATTCCGAACCAAACTGGTAAAAAGGAACCCTTATGGTGCGACTAAGTCTGTCTGTCTATCACAGCTGGGATATCTCGAGAACTACTAATGCTATCAACTTGAAATTTGGAATAGTTTTAGACGACATTTGCACAACTATTTTGCAAATAAGAGAGAAATAAAAATATTTATATATTTTTTTGCAATAGGGGCTGTGTTAAGCCGTTGTATTTAAATATTAGTTGTAATTATTGTACATAGATGGCGTTGTGCCAAACGTACGTAATGCTGAACGGCGGTGTTAAGATTTTTTGGTGATTGATATAGTCTTGTCGATGCACCCAATAAATTATCCTCGACCTACACACTAGTTTTATTTACGTTGTGAATAACAGTATTTTGGACCTCTATGGGATTGTACATGGTCCTAACCGAGTCGGAAGTTTCGGTTGGTTGACCTGGAACCAGCTCAGTACGAGTGACAGGAGCAGGGACTACGGAGGATCGGAGGTTTGAGTTTGCAGCAGCAGCTGCAGCAGTGACGTCAGCGGATCCGGTGCGACCACGAAGCGAGCGATTGCGTAAGCGGAAGCGTTTAGTGAGTTGTGCTGTGATGAAACTGTGAGTACATTTGTGTCATTCATTAACTTAGAATAATTTCAAGAAAGTTAGAACTTGGAAATTTTAGAAGTGTTTTCATAGACTTAGAATAATTTCTCCAAAAGTGAAATACGGGGAATCCACGCTAGTTTGCGGAGCCAAGTGCGAAAACACTTAGAAAATTTCGTAAATTTTACGATTGACTTAGAAAATAATTTTGAATTTTCTCATACGGTGAATAGTTAGAATAACTATCAAGATGGATGCCTACGGTAAAATACAAGATGATACTAAGTCAAAGATTCAGAAGGGAAGGTCTAACTTTAGAAAATCTCCGAAGGATAGGATCTCTTTGTCATACATAGAAACACGTCTAGAAGCCTTAGAAAAACAGTGGTCTTCATTTGATGAAACACATAAGAAGATTATAATGGAAGTTTCTGGAGACATACTTGAAAAATCTACTTATTTTAAAAATGAGATGTATGATGAGACCGAAGAACTGTACATAAATTACAAGTCGGAGTTAAAGGAAGCCATCCTTAGGTTAAAGAAAGATATTAATGTTAATGAATTTTATGATGCAAATGCAACTAGCAGCACCCAATCCTTTACTGTTAAATTACCGAAAATAGAAATACCTAATTTCAGTGGCAAATACACAGAATGGAGTAGTTTTCGTGATTTATTTTTGTCTTTAATTCACAACAATAAGGGATTGGATGACGTTCAAAAGCTGCACTATTTGAAAAGTCACTTGTCTGGCGAAGCCGAGCAAATGTTAAGACACATTCCTATCACGGCATGTAATTATAAAACTTGTTGGGATCAGTTAGAGCATCGTTACAACAACAAAAGGTTTTTAGCCAATTCTGTACTAAAACGTTTTATGAACCAAAAAAATGTATTGTCGGAATCTTCAAGTGCGATAAAGGAATTACTGGACACAACTAATGAGTGTTTAAATGCTCTTACTAATTTAGATGTAAATGTAGATTCCTGGGATCTTATTGTAATTTATATAGTTTCGTTGAAACTTGATACAGAATCTCGAAAGTTGTGGGAAGTGGAAGTCAGTAAATGTAATGATGAATTGCCTAAACTTATTAACTTCAAAAACTTTTTGGATCATCGTTTCAGATCTTTAGAATTTCTAGACAATAAATCCACTAAACAGAGTAATGTTCGTTATAATGTTCCTAAAACAATGCATGCAATTCCTGCTGTATCATGTATATTTTGTTCCGATGCTCACAAACTGTGTAATTGTAAAAAATTCGCAAAGGAAGATGTAAATGTACGTCGTACTTTTGCCCAAACCAACAAGTTATGTTTTAATTGTCTTGCTCCGAATCATTCGATATACAATTGCCGTCAATCAACCAGCTGTCGCATTTGTAAAAGGCGACATCACTCTTTACTGCACCCAAAGTTAGGTCCTAAAGATGATCAGGTAAACACTTCCGTAGTGGAAGGGGGCGCTCAGTCGTCCAATGTAGAATCATCTCAAGGCGAGGCATCAAATATAGTATCATGCTTTTCTAATGCAGATAGTCAAGTATTATTGGCCACTGCTTTGGTCAATGTAGATACGAAAAATGGAACTTTTTGTATCAGAGCTCTTCTGGACCAAGGTTCACAAGCTTCATTTATAGCAGAGTCTGTTGTACAAATGCTTGGTCTTAGAAGAGTTTCAAACATGAGCTACATTTCAGGGTTAGGTAGTGATCAAGGTTCATCCTTGCAGTCTAAATGGACCGTTATGGTCAAAATTCAGTCACGCCATGACCCCAACTTTATAGTTGAAGTTAAAGCTCATGTTCTTAATAAGCTCACTTCTCTTTTACCTGAGAGGAAAATGTCTGTTCCGATGTTTTCTCCTCAGATTCCTGCTATAGAGTTAGCAGACCCGAAGTTTGATACTCCGAGTAAAATTGATATTTTACTGGGGGCGGAAGTGTATGGTCAAATTTTAATGGATGGAGTTGTCAAAGGTCCACCAGGTTCTCCAATTGCGCAAAATACCAAACTTGGCTGGATCCTTTCAGGCCATATATTTTCCCCTCCAAGTTACGAACTTTCACAGACACGTAATGAAATAATTGGTATGCTCACTCAATTGAGTATGAACGATCTCCTGAAAGGTTTTTGGGAGCAAGAAGAACTGTCTTCAGCTGTGAAGAAATGTCTGTCTGAAGAAGAACAGCAATGCGAAGAGCTGTTCGCCAAAACTACTTCTAGAGATGATGAGGGTCGCTATATCGTGAAATTGCCATTCAAAAAGGTGGACCCAAGTTGTCAATACGGTAATTCTTATGATATTGCGCAAAAACGATTCTTTATGCTCGAAAAACGATTACTGAAGAATCAATCACTGAAGATTCAATATTCCGAGGTTTTGGAGGAATATTTAAAATTAAATCACATGGAAGTAGTGCCGGAAGTGGAGAAAGCTAATCCCAAGGCTGTGTATCTTCCCCATCACGCTGTCGTTCGCAATGAGAGAAGCACCACTAAGGTTCGGGTCGTGTTTGATGCGTCGTGTTCGCTTAATAATGGAACTTCGTTGAATGATGATCTCATGGTAGGTCCAACGCTTCAACCCACACTTCGACACCTTATTTTACGTTGGCGCTGCTATCCTATAAGCCTGGTAGCAGATATTGTGAAGATGTACCGTCAAGTCAAGATAGCTGCTGAGGATGTTGATTTTCAACGTCTATTATGGCGTAGCGATGTTAATTCAGAACTTCAGCATCTCCGACAATTGCGTGTAACATTTGGTACATCAGCGGCACCTTACTTGGCGGTCAGATCCTTACAACAGCTTGCACATGATGAGGGAGATAAATATCCTTTGGCAGCTAGCAGAGTCCTTAGGGAATATTATATGGATGATCTTATGACAGGCTGCGAAAATATAAACGAGGGAGCACAGATTTATCAACAAATGAACGAGTTACTTAAACTTGGTGGTTTCCAGCTTCAGAAATGGAGTAGTAGCAATAGTGAGTTGTTGTCAAAGTGGGATAGAGAAAGTAAGAATTCAAAGGAAACTTTAGAGCTAAAATTAGATACAGTTATCAAAATTTTAGGTCTCACTTGGAATAGACACCAAGATGAATTTCAATACACTGTCCAACTTACAGCACTGGAAACACCCATAACTAAGAGGAAAATGATTTCGGAAATAGCAAAACTGTTTGATGCCCTCGGTTGGCTAGCTCCTGTGGTCACCACTGCTAAAATATTTATTCAAACAGTCTGGCTGTCAGGGATACAATGGGATGAAGAATTGCCATGTGATATTTTGAAGGCATGGCTTGAGTTTCGAGATGAACTTACACATCTCGCTCAATTTAAGATTCCAAGATGGATTGGCACTAGCACCAACGATGTTAGCAGAGAACTTCAAGGATTCTGCGATGCTTCAAATGCAGCATACGCAGCTGTAGTCTATATGAGAATCGTTGATTTTAAAGGTGATGTGCATGTACGATTACTTGCCGCAAAGACGAAGGTTGCTCCGGTGAAGCAAGTCTCGATTCCTCGGTTGGAGTTGTGCGGAGCGGTATTGTTAGCCAACCTGCTTCACGAAATTGCAGAAGTTTTAGAGATTCCGAAGGAGTGCGTTTACGCCTGGACGGACTCAAGTGTAGTCCTTTCATGGTTGAGTAGTCATCCCAGCAAATGGAAAACCTATGTCGCGAATCGGGTCTCTGAAATATTAACGCTTATGAATAATACTCAGTGGTCACATGTCAAGTCCGAATCTAACCCTGCAGATTGTGCGTCGCGAGGTATAAATCCGAGCAAACTATCGGATTTGAAGATCTGGAGAGAGGGTCCACAATGGCTGCAAGAAAAGGTTATTAATTATTCAAAGGGACAATTTAAATTAACGGATTTAGAAAAGAAAAAAGAGCAAATTTCGTGCCACACTATTCAGTCAGAGTCAGAATCTATATTATGTCGTTATTCTTCATTGAATAAATTATTAAGAGTTGTTGCATACATACGTAGATTCCTTAAGTTAAAGAAAGAAAAATTTACGCCTTACATATCTAGATTAGAAATAAAAGAGTCTTTACTTACCTGTATCCGATTGTGTCAAAGGCAAAGTTTCCTGGAAGAAATAAAATGTTTACAAACTTTGGGAAAGATAAGGAAAAGCAGTAAACTTACATCACTGTGTCCGTTTCTTGATGCTGATGGTATACTCAGGGTGGGCGGTCGCTTACAAAATGCTGAAATAGATGAAAATATGAAACATCCAATATTGCTGCCTTACAGTCGCATTTCACAGATTTGATTGTGGATGATGCCCATAATCGCACTCTTCACGGCGGTCCACAATTAATGACAAACTTTTTAAGAACGCAGTATTGGATAGTTAATGCGAAAAATCTTGTTCGCAAGGTCGTTCGGAAGTGTGTTGTATGTCGTCGCCATTCTGCACAAACAAGTCAGCAAATGATGGGACAGCTACCTACGGAACGTGTCACAGTCTGTCGACCTTTCTATCAGAGTGGGGTTGACTACGCAGGACCCATAGCTATAAGACCGTATAAAGGGCGTGGTTATCGAGCCGTTAAAGGATATATAGCCTTGTTCGTATGTATGACCACTCGTGCAATACACCTCGAAGTCGTTAGTGACATGACATCCGAGGCATTTTTAGCAGCTTTTAAGCGTTTTGTTGCACGGCGAGGTCACTGCGCAGATTTATGGAGTGACAACGGCACGACCTTCGTGGGGGCCAATAGGGAGTTAAAGCATTTATTCCAAACGGAAAAGTCTGAAGCCGCTAATGATATTGCTGAGTGGTTGGCAACAAATGGTACCAACTGGCACTTCATTCCACCTCACTCGCCGAACTTTGGAGGGTTGTGGGAGGCTGGAGTGAAGTCCACAAAGCACCATCTAAAAAGGGTTATTGGTAACAGTACCTTGACATTCGAAGAGATGTCCACGCTTCTGTATCAAATAGAAGCTTGCCTTAACTCGCGTCCACTTTCTCAAATTAGCAATAATCCAGATGATCCGTATCCATTAACTCCCGGCCATTTTCTAGTCGGTGAGCCGTTGCTGCTTATATCCGATGCAAACTTTGAGCAGAGTAACGTGAGTACTCTTAAAAGATGGCAGTTTGTACAGAGACTACTGCAAGACTTTTGGAGACGATGGTCTCATGAGTACTTGACTCAATTACAGCATAGATATAAATGGTCCTATATTGCTCCTGAACCTTCTGTAGGGGATGTCGTGTTAGTAAAGGAGGATGACCTCCCACCGTCCAGATGGTTGTATGGCGTAATTAAGGAAAAACATGTTGGTGCGGACAATCTTACGAGAGTCGTAACCTTGCGATGCAAGGGGTCTCTAGTAAAAAGACCTGTATCCAAACTTATAATTTTACCTGTCACTTAATAAATGTAAATAACTACTATGTTTTTTTGTATTTTAACTTAGGCAAGTATGTGTATGTGTTAGTTATGTATTATTGATGTATTGCATACCTACAACTTTGTTGTTTTTGTTATGTTTCTTATTTGATTGTGTTCTTTCTGATGGACGTTCCGTTCATGGTGGGCGGAATGTTAAGCCGTTGTATTTAAATATTAGTTGTAATTATTGTACATAGATGGCGTTGTGCCAAACGTACGTAATGCTGAACGGCGGTGTTAAGATTTTTTGGTGATTGATATAGTCTTGTCGATGCACCCAATAAATTATCCTCGACCTACACACTAGTTTTATTTACGTTGTGAATAACAGTATTTTGGACCTCTATGGGATTGTACAGGCTGAAATGGGGTCTTAAAAATTTGAAGTTGGGCTACTAGGGCATATGGGGTATCATATAAAGTCCGTTCGGTTAGATAGTGTCGGTACACCCGCACGGCATTGTGGCTCTTGCTATAAAATGCAGATATAAAATAATACACTCAAGTTGGGTAAGTCAATTTTAATGAAAATTTGGATATTTTTATATAAAAGGAAGTTAAATAAGCGATTTACAAATAATAATAATTACTTATTGTTAATTTTTTATATGATTATTATGATTACTCATCATCGCTCGAACTGTCACTAGTCACAACCGTCGTTACCACCTGTATTTATAAGAAACATAGATTATTTAAGAAAATATAATTAAATAAATGCCGAATCCTAAAATCCAATTCCATTTGCGGGTGTACGCCGCACGCGGCTTCTTTTGTTTATGTGGCGGCATCGTTTGACAAGAAGCGGCACGTGCCAAGGCGGCGCGATAAAAGGGCGAAACTATCTAAGCGAATGGACTTTAAAAGAGCGCTGCTTGCACGCTCAAACAATTTTTCTTTTTGTTTTAGGCCGCATAGTTTTCGACTTATGATGAAAAAAAAAATACTGTTCCCCCCTTATCTCCGAAGTTTGCAAAGAGAAAAATCTGAAATTATTTTAGGTGATACAAGTTTATGTAAAGACTAGCTTTCCGCCCGCGGCTTCGCCCGCGTGGACTACACGACGTTATTTTCCGGGATAAAAAGTAGCCTATGTTCCTCCCCAGGATACAAAGTATCAATGTCCCAAATTTCAGCCAAATCCGTTCAGCCGTTTTCGCGTGATTGAGTAACAAACATCCAAACATCCAAACATCTAAACATCCAAACATCTAAACTTCACATTTATAATATTAGTAGGACTAGTAGGATTACAGGAAAAATAAAACGATGTCTCTAAATAAGTAAACCTTTTCAGAAATCATCAATAAAAATTACATTAGTCACTATCGGTCAAGAGATGGCGCTGATCAAAAACTGCAAAATTCTACGTCGCAAATCCTCGTACGATTATGCCTCGCCGATGAAAACATTTTAACGTTTTATTTACAACCAAAATGTCCTCCCTCCTACCTACCCGCAGGTTGCTTTGGGTGAAGCACAGTTGTAGTTTTTTCTACTATATGATGGTACGGAACTCTCGGTGCGCGAGTCCGACTTGCTCTTGACCGGTACCGGACCGGTTTTTATCAGGTGTTTTCCTATTAAGACATAATATTTTTTTTTAATAACATCTGTAGCTGCTGTAAGTGAAATTGGTAATCAGTTTGATAGAACGCACATAAAACGAACGCGTCTACAGTCTAACGTTTGTGTACTTACTGGTGATGTGTAAAAAGCCGTAAGAGTCATTGCTCTGAGTCACTGTTCTCGTATGATAAACATCTTACTACTACTTTATAACCACTTACTGTGCATACACTAAATGTTTTATGTTCTAGCAAAGAGCAGTTAAAAGTGTGATAATGGGCCACGGACTCATTAACGAAATTCCGTTATGTTATTTAACCTTTACAATCAATAAACCTCATATCATAGAATTCTGACCTAAATTATCGAACAACCATTATCGTAATGAGGCCAAACCTCAGATCGTAGAGGTGGAATGGAAATGTAACTAAAATTTGCGATCGACGATGATGATCGTACAATTAAGATCGCAAATTTTGCCTAAATTATCGACGAAAACCATACACGCAGTCAGCCCATTGTCTGTAATTCTCAGCAGCACGTTCTCAGTGCGAGTCTGACCTCGGCCGGGTCGGTCTCGACCACCACTCGATGCTAATGGAATCAAGTGGATCCGGGAATCAGTAACATCGTTATATCCTGATTCACGAACTAAATTGCAGTTGCTCTAACAGCCGCTTTACTGTACTAGGTTAGGTAGCCCAAAATTAAGAGCCAGCGATGATGGGTTTTAAAATCCGTTATTGATCCAGGAGTATAAGTATGTTTTTTTTTTCCGCTCGCCTTTGTGGTTCTATTTATCTATACTGTCTATACTAATATTAGAAAGAGGAAAGATTTGATTGTTTGTATCGAAAAGGCTCGGAAACTACTGGACCGATTTAGAATAATATTCTTTGTCCATTAGAAAGTTCATTTTTTCCGAGTGTCATAGGTAGGCTATATATATTTTATCCCGATATTCCCATGGGATCGGGTACCACGCGGGTAAAGCCGCTAAGATCCGCTAGTGATAAATATTTTGCCTGGGAAAAAGTACGCACTGACTCTAACTCTAAGTAGGGAATCGAGAACCGATCCTATTTTGAGGAACCGGGATTTTCGGGACTGTACCTCTAAGGAAACGGGAAATCCCGGGATTTCGGGAATTTCGGTACTACATTGTTTTTTTTTGTTTTTTTAACATTACTTACATATATTTTAATGCTGACTATATTATAATATATAGACTGTGATATTATTATGTAGTAGTACCTAGCATAAAAATGAAAAAAATTAAATAACTTTATGGCAGAGTATTTATTCTAGTAAATATCACAACAAAATACTTATAACTTTACAATCAGTCCTTTTTTTAGGGTTCCGAACCAAAATGGTAAAAAGGAACCCTTATGGTGCGACTAAGTCTGTCTGCCTGTCACAGCTGGATATCTCGAGAACTACTAATGCTATAAACGTGAAATTTGGAATAGTTTTAGTTAGATGACGTTAGCCCAACTGTTTTGCAAATAAGAGAGACATAAAAATATTTATATTTTTTTTCAACATGGACTGAAAGGGGGTCTTCAAAATTCGAAGTGGGGCTACTAGGACATATGGAGTACCTATCATATGAAAGAACGGTGCTTGCACACTCTTAAACATTCCCCCTATCTCCGAAGTTTGCAGCTCGGATGGGCAGCGTTTGGAAAGCTCCGGCATATATTCGCGTTCAAAATTCCTCAATGTCTCAAGACTAAGGTCTTTGACCAGTGTGTGTTGCCAGACTTATGGAAGCGAGACGTGGTCTTTTACTATGGGTCTCATAAGAAGGCTCAAGGTCACCCAACGAGCAATGGAGAGGGCGATGCTTGGTATTTCCCTGCTCGATCGAATCAGAAATGATGAGATCCGCAGGAGAACTAAAACGACCGACATCGCTCGAAGGATCTCAGTTGAAGTGGCAGTGGGCGGGACACATAGCGCGGAGAACCGATGGCCGTTGGGGCGGAAAGGTTCTCGAATGGCGACCCCGAACCGGACGACGTTCCGTGGGAAGGCCGCCTACAAGGTGGACTGACGATCTGGTCAAGGTCGCGGGAAGCCGCTGGATGCGGGCAGCGCAAGACCGATCGTTGTGGAGATCCTTGGGGGAGGCCTATGCCCAGCAGTGGGCGTCGTACGGCTGAAATGATGATAATGATGAATATCTTAACTTAAATAAAATCTTCAGCAATCAACTTAACAATCTTTGGGTGCCACTACCAAGTGACCAACCAACTTGAGTTAAACAATCTCGATTGACTTCAGAAACATACAAGAAGTCATGTGGTAACAAGATCTTTTAAGATCAGTTTTATTATATGTGAAGAAAATCACTATCAGCTAGGTACCGAGGTACTGTAACTTAAGTAAATAAAGTTTTATCTATTTATAGGTAGTTTTGTTGTACAATTAGCGTCATATAGTGGGTAGCAGTCAAGTCACCAAATACTTGGAAACATCCAAAATGGTATTAACAATGACTCGGCAAAGCGATCAAATTGTTCAGGCCATCCAACGTGTTCAAATATGCCGGACCGGAGCACGCAAAACGCCGAATACTATTGGTGATTGTCAAAATTCAAAATTCGAAAAGATGAGTAGCATAAATGAAAAAAAAAAGTTAGCCCTAATTGAATTTTATGTCATGTTAATTTATTTCTCACGCCATGTAAAGTATCATATTTTATGACCCTAGATTAAAATATCTAATACTTTAGCTGAGTCGTATTAATGACCATTTTGGATGTTTCCAAGTATTTGGTGATCTTGACTGCTACCTACTATATGACGCTGACTGTACACATGTATTATGAATTAAAAAATTAACCAAATATAATTTAACAGTAAATAGCTTAAAATCCTTGGAATCAAACAGTACACAAACTATTTACTTTTAAGACCTATTTGTTCTTTGTAAAAGGTTCTCAGGAATAAGTCGGTCTAAACTTAGGCTACAAACTTGATCTAATTTTATTATCATCAATCCAGTCAGGAAAGATCCTCTTTGGATCGACACTGGTAGGCGGAATCGATAAAAGATGGTCGTAGACTTGACTAGATGCAACAAAAATTTAATTGGTTGTATAAAACAGGCTTGAGTAAGATATGGTACCAATCGAACGTCCGCTTACAGTTTGCGGTCATGTTATTTTCTGTTTTTACAAGTTTAAACGTATGATTTAAAAAAAATTTTTTGAATCCCGAAAATCCCGAAATACCCGCATCGCGTTTTGGATTCCCGGTTCTTTCAGTAATGGAAAAGGACCGGGAAATCCCGGGATTTTCGGGACCGGGATTTCCCGGTTCTATACCCTAACTCTAAGGGTGCAATTCCTCAGAAACGGAGCTGACCTGTGTTTTAATCATTTGACACGAGAGGGGGTGTCACCTCAATTGTTACATTTACGGAAACACATCTCATCTCCGCGTTCTTCCCAAAACAAAGACATGAATATTTTTCATACTTGTCACACCAGACGTCACTTAACAAGACGCTGTCTCATAAATAAGATGAAGCTGAAGACAATATCAGTCCAGAAAATATTCGTCAACTCATCGCCTACAGCACATATTGCTCGACAAGAGCTCGCTCCTTCCCTAAAAGCGGTTGCCACTTCACATCTTGCTGAACTTTCTGCCGCGGTGCATTATTAAAGTTCTTACGCTCGAAAAATGTTAAGGTGCTTCGGAAAGTGTGAAATCCACTATTAGATATGTAACTTTATTGTAAATGCAATATTTGGTGAATAATCCTACTAATATTATAAATGTGAAAGTTTAGATGTTTGTATGTTTGTTACTCAATCACGCTAAAACGGCTGAACCGGTTTGGCTGTAATTTGGGACACAGATACTTTGGAGCCTGGAGAGGAACATAGGATACGTTTTACCCCGGAAAAATGTCACATTCCCGCGGGATAACGTCCGTCGTGTAGTCCACGCAGGCGAAGCCGCGGGCGGAAAGCTAGTGATTTATGTAAATACATGGAAACGTTCAAAATGTGTTGTGGTTGGAAACTAGCTATGTGCATTACCTTATTACTTAAAAGTGATTTTATACCCAACATTCCCAATTGTGGCGACGCCCAGTGGTTTGAACCCTTCAAAGTAATTGGTGAATCAGCTCATAGCTAATTTGGCAGAATAAAGAGTTAGCGCAACCAGCCGTTACCGAATTGAGTGCCCTCCAGTCGAGTGGCCCGTTTCGAAATACTTGCGCATTGTGTCCAACCCCCAGTGTACGACACAAACCCGCCTCGGTACGCTAAGTAATTAACTACTAATATATAATGACTCCCAACAAACATTGCTTTGGGATTGGGTTGTTTTATAATTAAACAATCGATCATAAGGATGATTTTATAAATAGATAAGGTTTTATTCACAAAAAATATCCTAATACATAAACTGAAAATCTAAAACGGAAGTTTTTTTTATAAAATAGTTCTTCTCGGAAGGGCTTTCCAATACTACTTAGCATTTCTGAGAAACGTTAATAATACCACAGAATATAATTATAATAGTTAATACTTTAAAACTCGGGCTTCTATGTATGTAATAAAATGAAAGTACGTAAGTAATTTGAAAACCCGTAACTAGATTTAATTTCAAAATAAACATGCAACTCAAAATTAAATATTTCCCGGGTTTTTTAAATAATTATGTCAAAATTGTTCCGCTAGAGACGACCAAATAAAAGTTTCCTTTAAATATTTACCGGGCACTTAGTTTGTTATTACTGAGTTGTGTTTGTTTTGTTTTTACTGGGGAGCGGTGGCAGGGCGGCCGATCGGTCGCGCCGTTGACAGCTAATATGCGGACGAATTGATGTACCACCTACCGCCTACCCGCAAGATCGAGGGGTGGGGATTACACATGGTGTCTCGTGCTCGGAAAACTCCGCAATAATAATCGCTTGTGTCAACAGCTGCCGTGAATGTTTTCTCGTTTGTGATGTGCGATCGAAATTGCGCGTCCGCCATCGCCAGTGTGACGGCTGAAATTAGGGCGTTGGTAAAAGATAACGCGCGAATTGAATTTCACTCAATGAATTGACGCTTTCTTTTCGGTTGGTTGTTTGTCTATCTTTCGGTATTTTATTGTTCCTTCGGTGTTCTTTTCAGTGATAAAAAAGAACGATGATTCTTTCAGCATGACATTGGAGTATTCTCGTATTTCTTGTAAGTATAGTGTATTTATTGAATTGAATTGAATTGAAAAGTGAATAGATAGTTAAAAGGGATGACTCACATTAAATGGACACTTTCTTTTATCGTTTTATTCAAGTTTATTTTGAATAGATATCTAGTTTGTAAAGTATCCTTTCCAGGAAAAGTTATTCTTGAATATCCGTCTAGCAGTGCACTCGTTTATTTGGGTAAATAAAGGGAAAAACTTTTGCTCGAACGCGATCCATTTTTTGCTAAGAACCGCTTTGCCCTGTCCACTATCTTCATAAACGGCACCGCCTGTATATCAAGCCCGGCGTGATCGTGTCAAGAGACTTTTTGCTCGGATCCCGTCGTCTGGTTAAAAATCGGTTTCCTCTCGAGCCGTCCGGAACTACGTTCGCCGACGCTTGTTCATGAAATGTTTGACGAGTCACGGAATTAGTTTTCTCCGTAACGGTTTTTGCTCCATCGCTTCGATCTGTCTTGCACCCTTCTCATATTGTCAGTTTATAAAGAGTTAACGAGTTGTACTAAGTCTAGGCGACGCGTTATTTCAATACATCGATGATTCGATATCTGTAACTCTCAAAGAGATTCCCAAAAACGCTATTTGTATGATTTGGGATATGAACTGTACTAATAAATAGTCTGTGGCCCGTATCTGCATTATAAACATTCAGATTACCTCGCTTTTCATCTAACGTAATTGAAATACGAGAGTTGTTGATAATTTGAATAATAAATTCAAAACACGCCGCTTGAGTTCTGATTGTCTTGGTGTTCAACCAACCCTAATAAAGCACACACAAAGTACTGTTAACACGGTAATTGCATTTAATTTGCGAAACAAGTCTGGGCAAGCCGATCTCATAAGTGGCGGCGTTAGACAAGCGAACGAGGAAATGCCATTTTATGATTCGCTTAGAAGTGCTATGTATACGCATACTTCCCCACTTTGGATGAGGAAGCTACTGAAGACAGATAAGAATGTGTGATGTAGCTTTTATCGTTCATTGAGCTCATTTGCAATTTAAGCCGTGCACAGAAACGTCGTAAAACATAAAAGACGTAGCGTTAACCAAATAAGATTACACTTTACACCTCACGAAGGTACAGTTTTTATAGAAGGCGGACGAAATGTTATACCTTTCAAGTTTACTTCTTATGTTTTCCTGCTAATGGCATCGTAACCATTGCAAGTTAGTGTGACTGCATCCGTCGTCGTCTACTTAGCGGCGTGCTTAGTAAACAACTTGGTTCTATTACTTTTTGCTCTCCACTAAAGATAATGCCGCGGACTAACTTCCCCGCCGCCGCTCCGCCGCCGTTTTAAGGTCTGAGAAGAGAATAACTTCGAGCTTAAAAAATATAAGCAATAAGCCAAAGAGCTTTTTCTTTCTAGGAGGAAAAAATATAATTAAGTTTTTTTATCTACTCAATGGTTTGTCATTATGTACCTACATATTTTTATGAAACAAAAGTTAGCGTTTTCCATTTAATACGGATTTTTTTTTAAATAAGTACTATAATTGACACTCTGTTTATTTAAACAGTAGTTCAGTTTATTTTTAATTTAATAATCAATAACACCAAATGAAAATCGATTGATGCTTTTATTGTTTCACAGATATAGGTACTAACTCGTAATATTGCTACCGTATAAACTAAGCCTTAGTATTTTACTTGCAAATGGAATGTTGTTTCAAGTCGTGGTGCTCACAAAATTGACTTTAATATCAAATGAGATCCCTTTTTGCTTAAACAAATGCAATTTAGAATTTCACAAAGGGAAGCTACTTGCAAGCATAAGCGCTCTTGTAGTCATTTCTATTAATGCCGATAGTTGAACCGCCACTTACTTCCTTAATAACACTTACTCTGAATGCACTATGGCTTAATTAGTAGATAATTTAATAATAGTCAACACCTCTTAGAGCTAAAGCAGTAATGAAAACTTAATCACTACATAGTATAAAACAAAGTCGCTTTCTCTGTCCCTATGTCCCTTTGTATGCTTAAATCTTTGAAACTACGCAACGGATTTTGATGCATTTTTTTTATTAGATAGAGTGATTCAAGAGGAAGGTTTATATGTACTTTTTATCCCGATATTCCCACGGGAACGGGAACCACGCGGGTGAAACCGCGGGCGGCCGCTAGTTAAATATAAAACAAGCGCAGGGTGCAAGGTGCAGGCAGACAAAATGTGCATCTAGGGGCCGCTCGTATCTCAAACATAGTGCTTCCACGCCTTTGAAATTTTCAAGACTGAGAACTTCAAATAACATTAGCACAGATTTTGACAAATATTATTATAACAAACACCTTTTAATTTAATAAGAAGCTTATTTCAAGCTGGTTTTCAAGGTGTGCTTAAATATTCTCTAAAATTTTCATTTTCTACACAAAATATTAAAACGATTAGTTACAAATTCTAGGTTTGGCTATTAGCATAACATAAATAGAACGCGTTCTACAGAATTGATTTAGGTCCTATTGTGTATAAATGAAGTGTCCTATCCTATCCTTAGCAAAGTTGTATAAAACAAAACTTCTTGTAGAGGATCTCAAGAAAATTCAGCCACCTGGCGTCTCTAGTCGGAAGCGTCGCGTCTCGCAAGTCGTTGTGGCAACAGTTAGTTAGTTAGTAGTGCCATTAGACGGCACTTCGCCCCCTATCTCACCGCCTAGTTCTCCATTAATGCTCGTTTGTGTCAAAACGACTTAATTACTTTATATTAACTCGTTTTGACACAGTTTCCTTTAATCCGCTCAAAAGCACGCCCGGTAAGAGCATGCCAAGTTTCATACTGCAAATGATGTATCTGGGAAGTCGGAGGTGGGCTTGCCGTAAATGTGTTTTCGTAGTTACCACCTTAATTTGTGTGCAACTTCTCAACTGACTCGGCTTCCTGTTCTTAATGGTGAAATGTGTTTATTAAGGGTTGTGCTTCACGCGGACTGTGAGAATGATAGCGCTGTCCGATCTAATAAATGCACTGCAGAGATTTTCCTAATCTACATTCGCGCACGCTTGTTTGTTGTTTTATTACCGCTGCAAGGAAAAATATACTGAGACTAAAAGAAAATAAAAATATACGTAAAGGAATACTAAAGATAGTGTTGTAGCTAAAGATATTCCAGACTTCGATCATCATTACCACTAGATAACCGGCTGGAGTAACAAAAACGGCCGAGCGAATAAGAGTGGACGTCAAATGTACGATCTTATTTCATATCAATTCCTCTTATTTTTGACGTATGATCGTAACATTCGTAATCTTTTTCTACGTTTAAAAAAAATCGGTTGTCTGTAAATTGGTTTACGGACGATAATTTCACGTGATAACAATGTGCCGCTCTGTCTCTCTTCGGACGGACTCGGACGCATCGGCCGAAATATTCACTTTTTGTATTTAAAAATCGCGCTGATTATCTAGAAAATTGCATAGTTATTAGTGACACGGTTGTTATTCCTTTTAACTCTATCGACTATCTATATCTATATCAGTTAGGTAGGCGTGCGGATGCAAATTATTTTAGACCTAATTGTCGCGTGGAAAACATTGATATAATTTATTGTAACTGTTTCAGAAGTGAGCTTTCTGTAACTTTATATTATTATGTGCTCAGTTGGAACGTGACAATGAGTCATGCTTTTTCAAGCGTGCAGCCGGCGTTCATCGTTGTATGTCATTCGGTGCCATATCATATTTGCGTTGTGTTTTAGTTCGTGAGGCGTCATCTTGTGGTATTGTTGATTGAAGATCCCGTAGCATAAAAGTTTCCGCAAGTAAATGTTTCCCATAACAAACTGTCATAAAACGCGCCCAACCTAAAATGTCACGTCAAACTTGTTACAAACTCGCGCCGGAAAAGCATCGCAGGCAACAACGACGTTTCCTCATACGTGTTCCAGTTTGTTTTGAGTTTGATTGTTACGTCCACTTGACCCTTTGTGATGTAAACGCGGCGCCGTTTATTGCGCTTGGCCCGTCGTAAAACTCCGCTATAGTGGCACGAGAGAGCAAATCGCTTTTTTAATAGAGCTCTAATGGATATTCCGTAACCCGATGCCCCGGGCTGCCCTGATAGACCCTTCATCCGACGTCAATGCTGTTCGTTACGGTCGATAGGCACTGTGTACATCCATCCCTCGCCCTTTATTCTACCTTTTCACGACCTACTCAAATTAGAAAGCAATGTAAATTCGCAGACTGACTTTCTATTATTTTTTCCTCTTTAACCTTAAAGCTTTTCTCTCTTGGTGATTCTATTTTCACGAATTCTATTTGAATAAGTAGATTAGGTCATTACCGCGTTGTACAGCGGTCATTATGATTTCTCTAAAAATAGTATTGAATACACATAAACGTTTGTCAACTTTGAAAAATGAAAAATGAAGTATTTAGAAAAAATCGACCCGTCTCACAACCAGCTCCGATGGGACTCCGATTTTTTTCTAAATACTTCATTTTCCATTTTTCAGTAATAAAAATTGCATTGTAAATGCAAAAAACTAAAAATTCAAAATTGTTTGTCAACTTTTACAAGGTAAGGAATTTTAATTGATTGAATTTATAATAACAGAAAGACTTTTACGGATTAAAACGGGTAAGTTCTTTTATTGACACATTAGAATATATTGCATGTTATAAGTTGGTTGGTTTTTATTGTTTTAATTAATGAAATACCAAGGACACTCAAGAAATATTTAGTTTTCTTTAGTCATAGTCAACAAACATTTTGTTCAATGAATAAGTACGATAATTTCCTCAAGTACCTAAATACTTGGATAGAAATAAACATAATGAGATACCTTTGCGCATTCACAAATTTTGCCTTACCTCTGCACCAAGCCATATTAAAATTTGGCACGTACGTACAATGCCAGAATATTCTTTTTTTCTGAAACAAAAGGGTCCCTGATGTTAACAAGGTCAAGCGTGGTGTCATAGTGAAAGGGTCCACGTAAGGTTTACACATTTACATTTTATGTACCTATTTAATTCAAAGTTAAGAGTAAACTGAAAAGGGTATTTTTATTTAATAACGTATAGTGTAATACGAAGCTTTAATGTAGAACAAATTTCTAATTTATGCGTCACTAGCTAAGTGAGCAACATTCAGTCTCAGTCAGTCAGCTTACCAAAGTATTTAAAGAGGTTTCAGCTTACTATTTTGTATATTGTCAGCTTTTCATAATGTTAGTAACATGCCATCACAAAACAGTTAGGTAACATGCTCTGATTAGGGTATAAACGTTCCTTTGAGAGTTTCTCGAAGTCTTGGACGTGAAACCAGACAGCCTCTGTCGTGCGTCGCTGTTTGAAAGTTTCCTGAAGTCAGAGCCTTTCGCTATCGACCTAATCGAAGTACTTCCTCTCTAGTTTCATTAATAAGTCTTAACAAGCATGTTAGAGGACCATGTTCCCTCACTTAAGTTCAGTAAGTCAGTGCCCCGGCCCATTACGGACTCCTATGCTCTGAACTTTTGCTACTAATGGTAAGACTACTACTTACGACTTCTTTTTGAAAGACACTAAGGATTTATTATAAGTATATGGAATTCAGCCGGATCAATAGTGAAATGCTGGGCGGGTTGTGACTTGTGACGTTACTCGGCAATATTCTGATTAGATGTTCTTTGCTTTCAAAATTTCTGTTTTTGACTCTTAAATTTGTGTAGTAAGTTATTAAAAAAATAATATTTGGAATAGTATTTCTAATTTTTGGTAGGTTGAATACTTTATATATGGTACAAAACTTACTGAAAATAAAGCTACTAGAGAGCTTTCTAATATGTCTACGAAAAATCAGAATAGAGATTTCTTCAAGCCCTTCAAGCCGAGGGTGTCGGCTAAAGCAGTATCCGCGATAAACGTTATCTAAAAGGCGATGGGTGGTTGTGACGTCGCCCTCTTTATTGAACTCACTCTCGCTCCCTTATCACGAATTAGCCTCGTCGCATTCGGTTCACGGTTAAAGTAGGCGGTTCCGGCTGCTCTAATTTAAACCGAGCTCTCCCACTTAATGATAGGACACTAATTAAAGTAATCTAGAAACATGTTAGCGCAAGCTAAACAGTCACTGATACTCACGTCCCCGATGTATGAGTGCCAGCACAAACAAAACAAATAACAAGTGGCCCACCACGGCACAGTTGGAGACGTTATCAATGTACGACCAATTGCGATATCTTAGTTACCAACGAGTGTGCCATATATTTAAGAGAAATACGGGGCGGCCTTACGTAAACGCTATTTGCAAGTTGCGTTTCGCTCTAGCTCAGGTATGAAGCGGTGTTCTCCTTCCAAATTGAAACGTGCCCAATTGAAGCGAAATGAAGCTGCCTCGTATGGTTCTATCTCCTGCACTTCCACGGCCCTTCTAGCTCAGATTGGAGATCTTTACAATCTGTTAATATTAGTAAACGGATTGGAAATTGGAAAGTATCCTGAAAGGGGAAATGTTAGGACAGTTCAATTTTCAATATTGCCAATCAACTTCGGCCTCTTGTTCTGTTTGTAAAGGGGAGGCCGGGCTTCTATTTAAATTGTTCAGTTTTATGACAAGGGTCGACCATCATTGCCTTGATTACTATTTGGTTGAGGTTATTGCTTTGAGTTTCGACCTCGGCGCTTGTGTAACTTTTGAAGGTCCCAACAAATTCAAAGTCATAGTGCGGCACTATTCATAATGTGTGACTGTTATAATTTGGCGAAAGGTCCAGACACTATTCGCTATCTCTCTCGTTTAGTTGTGGTATTAAACGTATAAAATAAAATTCAGATTTCTAAATTGATTTATGATAGGTATTCATGAATTCCACGTTCAGTGCTATCTTATCAAATTAATGAAGAGAAAACGTTTACGAGTAGTATAGTAATATACATTATCGCGGTCGCTATTCACATCATGTTTATTCACAGAGATAAGAGCGCTTGATATGGCACGCATAATAATATCTTCGTATGACGACTGTCCTATTTCCCTCTATTTATAATTTATAACCAGTAGTAAAATATGCGGAAGCACACGCTCAGCTAAGGCAATAAATACCTGGCTAACTTCTCCGGGAATATTATTAATATCACGGGAAATATATAATGGTAAACAATATTTACATAGCACTTTCAATTAAAATTGTTTATCATCAAAATTAAATAGTGTTGAAAGTTTTTAGGAAAAATAATGTGACAAATAAGTCTCATAACTGGAATAACGTTATACCTACCAATAAATGATAAAATTTGTTGTTCGGTATGTAATAATAAAATTCTAGCCGATGAACGTTCTCTCCCTTTTTCGTTATAGATCGAAATGTAGTCGAACAATTCAGACTGGGCAACTGCCGGAATTGTTAATAGAAATATACCCTGGTGGAATTTGTGAAGTTCCTAATGGCAGCTCTATTACTGTATTGCAGTTATTATATTTGATTGTGGATGATTGATTCTAAGTAGTTAAGTTTATAGTGCTCGTCAAATATATAGCAGCTAGCATTATGTAACAGATGTTGAAGTAAGCATAAGTGAAGAAGTAAAGTAACTACTTACAAGACAACAAAATTTCTGAATTACAGATTTTCAAACTGTCCACAATGCTGCAATTTTTTAAGTTATCATTGTGTCATTACTTGTTTAACTTAGTAGCCTAGCAATTTTCAGCACCTACATACAATTATACTTAACTAAAATACAGCTTTTTGTCCTCAGATACAAAGTGGAGGTCGCAGGCAAGAGTCTACCAGTCTTGACCACCTTAGACAAGGGTCGTTACGGCGTCATCGTTTTCGAGTCTCTGTCCAAATACGCCAATATGGACAAGTGGAACCGCGAGCTGTTGGACAAATACTGTCGAGAATACTCAGTTGGAGTCGTCGCGTTCGCCACACCTGGTGAAGAGACTCTAGTCGGAGCACAGCTGAAAGGATTCCCCTTATTCATGCACACCAACCTCAGACTTAAGGTGAGTTTAACAAAGATCATTATTTATTATTGGCTCCTTCCTGAAGGTTATTTAATTCGCATCTTCTCTGTAACATGAATATTAAGAATATCTTTGATAGTACTGTATCCTAAAAACTGATAAGGTAAGTATTTTTTCTGTAAATATTACAAAAGCGGAATTTTTACTATGTAATATTTACAGTGTTAATAACCAAGTTATTAATTATTTTTGTTCCCAACTAAGTGATCATAATATTTTAGTTTTATAATGTGTCCACGAGGAAAAAACCCTGACATGCCTAATAATGTTAAGTTCAATCTCTTACTGGAATCGTTTCGGAAAGAAACGATATCTTATCATAAGGTCACAAAAGTTATTTAATTATGTTATTTTCGCTTCTCAATTCAGTTAAATGAGTGTATTGGGTGGTACCGTAATTATTGCTTAATGGACACAGTTAAGAAAACTTAATGATTCGGAATATTTGCTGCTTGTGTACCGAGTGGCCATTATCTGCGTTGGGTCCGTGCCACGCGCGTCTATTTTTCCAGAACAGAGTAATGAACCGTTTATGTTGGGGTGCCTTGAAAATACATCACTCGCCATATATTAAATACTCCTTGTTTTTTCTACTAGATTTATGCGGTGATGGGTAAATAACAGTAATTACCTATTTCTTTTAACGAGGCTACTCGAGTATCTTGTAAGAATATATTCTAGTTAGCTACAGTTGGTTTATTTAAAAAATGAATATTGTTTGATCTTATGTCGTAAACATTTAAAGTCATTTATTTGTGGTCTACTATAATGAAGAATATAAAGCATTACAGTTGAATTTCAAGTTATTTTAATTTAGCTTTTAAGAAATATATAGAGCAACCATCCTTCTGATCTTACAAGTGATGTATGTTTCTAATACTACAAGCAAACGCCTTCATAGTTTATTATTGTCTCAGGACGCAACACTGAATCCAGCTTCACCTGTGCTGCGGTTGGCGCGAGCCGGAGAGACGGCTTGGGGTGCACTGCCCGGCGACCACTGGACGGTGTTCCGGGCGAACAGCTCCACGTATGAGCCGGTCGCGTGGGCCCTGAGGCAGAACGAGTACGGGTCCAATGGTAAGTCGTCAAAAACATATGGGTCTACGCAGTGCGTAACACTGAACCCAGCGTCCCCTGTGCTGCGGCTGGCTCGAGCACTACGACTTAGGGGGCGCTGGGGCGCTGCCCGGCGACCACTGGACGGTGTATTAGAAGTATTATGGGATTTATGGGACATTGTAGTAAGACCCCGAAAAATGAATACGGAATCCTCGTTACGAGTCTGTTCAAAATCAAAAAATCAAATCAAAATCATTTTATTCACACAAAACAGAGTGCATACAGTTGATTTTGATTACAATTCCAGTTCTCTGCCTTGCCAAACAATGGGCATGTGAAATGTCAGTTTTTGTTAAAGTACCTAGTAAATAGTTATAATTAAACTAGCTGTTGCCCGCGACTTCGTACGCGCGGTGTAGTGACTTTTGTGTTCGTTTAGTTTATGTGTGTTTGTTGCCTAGATTTCATAACGGTCTTCTTGAAGTCCTATTCTCTACTAAAAGGGTCTAAAGCAGGCTAGGATATGAACATGGTATGTTGTTATCATAATGATATGCTGCATGAACATAGTTGAGCCCTCATTCATAGATTTGTCCGTCTGTCAAGAAACTTTTTCTCAAGTATGCGTGGGAAATCAAGCTGAAATTTATGTCAAATTACTTAAATACTGAAGTCTGAAATCTCTTAGAGGCGAGAAAAAAAACAAACTTCTCTTCTGTTCTTCATAAATCAAAAGGGCCACTTGCATTTCGATTTTATTTTAAATCCCATTTAGCTACTTGTTGTTACCGATCTCGATTTAAATTTAAACCGCTATCTAGATCGGTTCAGGCTGTTAAATCTCGATTTACAGTAAGTTGTGATAACTTATCTTAACACAAAAGTCACTACACCGCGCGTACGAAGTCGCGGGCAACAGCTAGTATTTTTATATTGTTTTTATACGCAAAAATGCATGTATCACACATAACAGTGTATAATGATAATGATTATTTTGAACAGTCGTCCTTCGTTCTTCGACGTTGCTTGCTAGCGGGCAATACCTAGATCTATTCTACGCGAGGTTCATAAGACTGAACCACACCAAACGATCCATCTTGGATTGGCCAACCACGATCTAAGATTGGGGATCATGGATCGTGAATCTTATTTGTTCTCTTGGATCGCACGAGGCACGTCCACTCCGACCACTACTATGGAGCTCCAGTGGAGCGCACTCTTACCGCGCGCGATTAGAGCGCGTATTATCGTTTAATGTGGGTCCGGCTCAGCAGCATGCGCGCTTTCACGATTCAAACAGAAGTTCTTACTTAGTAATGTATAATATCAGGTCAATCATATTTTTACTATAAAATGAAAAAGAGATTGTGTGTATCCATAATAAATAAATGTGAAAATGGGTTTGTTTGTTCGTCCGTCTTTCACGTCAAAATGGGTGCAACGGATCGACGTGACTTTTGGCATGAGAACAGTTTGGCAGCTGAAAATGACATACTTAGGCAGCCATTACACAGTCGATCTGGATCGCGATCCAGATTGACTGTGTACGAAGTTGATTGACGGATCGCGATCTTGATCGCAGAATATCTACATAGTAAATCGTGATCGCGATCTGGATGGACCGTGTAATGGCTGCCTTAGGCTACTTTTTATCCCTGAAAAATATAACATTTTCGCGGGATAACGTCGTCGTTTAGTCCGAGCGGGCGAAGTCGCGGGAGGAAGGCTAGTATTTTGACATTTCCTATTTGTCCCTCTATTTGTGAGAGCTTGTAATTAACTTTCTTTAAGTAACAGGTATAAAATGTAAAGATATAAGTACCATTTAATTATTTAATTTTTAATCAAATACATTTATGTAAGATTTCCTAGTAAATAAATGAATAAGTAAATAAGTTAGAATGAAAACTATTTTTAATATTCCATTATTTTAATGGGTAAGTGGAAGGTACCTACGGCTGAAGGCCTAAGGAGCCAGAGCCGGTTAAATGGCATAAAAAATAGTAGGTAGGTGTAGGTATATCTACGTACTGGCCACATATCGTTTATGAGCAAATTTTTTAAAATGACATTGGTGTCATTTTATCTACATTGCGACAAACTTATTTCACACAGTGGTTATTTTTTGGTACTAAATATACTGTTGACTGCCGGCAGTCCATTTTGACAGTTAATTTTGTATTGCTAGTGGCTCCTCCACCACCACTGTCACCGGGTCAGATATGTTTGTGTCACTATACTTACTGTATCGACATCTAGCGTCGAGTGGAAATGCGAAATAGAAATATTACATCAATAGGGCGAAAACTTCAGTCTTGGCCACTGCCCCGAGTGCTTACTTAGCTTAAAACATTTCGTAAATAACTTTTGCTTTTTAATATATACTTTTTATCAATGACTTTTAAGTCATAATAACAATAGTAAGAATTCCTTATGACTTAGGAATATTATTCAATAAACGTTTTTCAGTTAACATCAAATTAGATGTTTCTTTTAATTTATCTAAGTTAGTTAAGTATTGATTTCTCGATGTATCTTTTAAAATTTGATTAACAAAAAACACATCAATCGGCACCCTTTTAAAAAATAGGTTATACGTATAGTTATATGTTTTTTACTATGTTTGTCCACGAATTTCTCGAAATCTAAAGGCATATCGAGATGATTCTATTTGATTTAAATTAGGTGTATTCTTACTTTGAGAACAGTCTAAGATTCATCAAAATCGGTTTAGTAGTTTTCGATATGTGGGTATATTATGGTACAATATACACTAAAACTTAAGAAATAAAAAGTAATTTAAAAAATAAACTGACTGGCACCGACCTCAAAAAGGTACCTTAATGAAAGGTATTATATTTTCCTTTTCAGGTGAAAAATACTTTTTGAAGTCGGTATTTTTTTTTTGTTTTATTTTGATTGTAAAAATTCAAAAATTTTAAGAAAAGTATAAGTGTATATGCATTCTTGACAATTTTAGATATAAATTTTATATTTTATAGATACCTACTTAAGACCATAGGCGAAAGAAGAGAAAAACATCTTAAAGTGGCAACAGAGGGGGCTTTCACCCTACTTAACATAATCATTTGAATGTACCTTTGTGAGAGGTATATCGTAATCTTACTGACTTCCTGCGCCATCTATTGCTTAGTAGTTATAATGACGTAAATAACATGAAATTATTTTTATAATTTTATATGGGCCTGGATGGGTTTCAATTTATATTATGTTTTGAAGCAGGTACAAAAAAATAACATGATTCAATATTAATTGAGACAGCGATTAAATATAACGTTTTTTCATAATCATGTGGCGCCATCTATTTTAGTAAGAAACAGTTTTTGTATTTTCCCGTAGGAATAAGGGGTTTTTACGCGACAAAAGGTATCCTATACTTTTTTAAGAGTAACCAGTTGGCTTCGTACAGAATTTCATTAAGATCCGTTCAGTGGTTTTTGCGTGAACCCGGCACAAACAAACAGACAAACAGGACAACAGACAAACCGACAAACAGACAAAAATATAAAAAAAGATATTTATACGCTCTATTGCTTATTTCTAACATGTTCTGGTATTTTTTTTGCAAATATCTTCAATGTACAGACACGGAAAGTCTACGATTTTATTATATGTATAGATAATTACATCAAAATTACATAAATGTGATTACATCAAAATTACATAAATGTGATTATAAATAATTTATTTTATGTCAATATTTGAATTAAGAAATTCTTCAATTGAGTAGAAACATTTATTTTTTAACCATGCTTGTAATTTTTTTTTAAATATAGGTAAACGAAGCTCCTTTACGGACTTTGGTAGCTTATTATAAATTTCTATGCAGTTTGGATAACAGTTCCTTTTATAATACTGCGTATGCATTTTGGGTTTTGTGTTTCACATATGACCGGTTTTATTTAAAAACAAGTTCTTTGTCGATGATTCATACAAGTAAACAAAGGAATAAGTAATAATTTTAAATTGTAATAGCAATTTCTAGTCGATGATTCATCGAAGTGAACAATAATAATTTTACTATTATAAAAAATTTTAATAGAAGCTATAAACCGAACCATTTTCCTAACGACGTTTATGTCAAAGTGTAGATAGGTGTATCTAATAGGTCTATAATTTTGTTTAATGTTATGATGTTGAATGTTAACTAATGGATATAGTCGGGTTAATGGTTGTTGCCAGTAGTGTTAATTAATGTTGTAAATCAGAAGGCGAGCCATTCTCACAACTGAATCGATTCAAGGAATTCAGTTTAATAGAACTTGTAATTGTAAAATAGCTTTGCAGCTTTCATTAACTGCACGGAAAACTTATTATTTAATTAAACTAAATATGAATCTGAATTTTATTTCGTTATTGTTTTAATTAAAAGTTCAGCATGATGCTCAATGTGTTCGACAGTAACGCGCATCACCGCGCAAAATGCCGTACAAACAGGGATAAATTCGGTTAACCACCTTTTACTTCGTTTCGTGTGGCTGGCGTCACACCGTTCACTTGCAGTCCCTATCCCTAAATTGTTGATGCATTGTAAACTCGACCAAGAAATTGTTTTATCACCTTTAGTTTTAAAATTATTTGAATTCTGTAGTTCGATAAGGTCTGATTTCCTTAGCAATTTCAAAGTGACAATAGGCATGACGAGTATATTTTTATTTCATGTTATATCATATAATAACGTCTCACAAAAAGAAACAGTAGTAAAATAATTATTTCTCTAGCATGAAAACTACCCGAGATATAACAGTTTGAAATGCACACAAATGGGTCTCGCCCAAAAACGTTTCGTCCATACTACTAGTTGTGACGTCACGCCTAGGTAGTTTGTATGGAACGCGTAACAAATTTGCTCGGCAGATTGTTGTGTTGTGTTAGACAAATTTGCTTTAAGTACACTTTACGGACTAATTAAAGGTGTTATTTATTTTAATAAATTTTATACTTTTTTAATGGACTTGCTCACCCAACTTTGAAGGGTCATAAAACTAATAAAACGCAATATATAAAACTAAGAGTTATACAAGCGACTCTAAAAGTTTAATATGTTTACGTTTTTTATTAGTATTTCGTTATTTTATTCATCAGTCGTCATCCCTATTTCTATTGATGTTTTTGTCACATAGTGCATGACGTTGATTTGATGATAAAGCACTTTCCCGTATCGTAGGCCTACTCTTATTCAATTAAAAACTAAACTTTGTTAGCCCCGCCGCTTTCAGTTTATTCTGTCATGCCTGGAGAGTGAGAGGGACGGGTATAACGTATTTTTCGTTCAATTAGAGTAGGTCTACTGGTCGACTATACTACCCTAGTTTAATACATAACACGAAAAGAAGTTAGAAGTGGTTTACCGAACTTGTCCCCGAGTGTACATGTTATTTTACTCAAATAAAAAGTTGAACAACATAATTATTTAAGTAAGTACATGCTATTTTTGCAAGCTTTTTATTAACTTGCCATGTTAGTTAGTTTGTTAGTGAGGGACAAATCTTGCAAGCTTAATTTGACCCACTTCTCAGTGTCCGATGGAGCTTGTATACAGGTTTGGTTTAGATGACAATACAATATTTTAGTACACTCAGCAAAAAAAGCTTGTCATGAAAACGAAATTTTTACTAAAAACGTATTTTATTAATTGTTATTCGTTGAATACCTACCTTTAGTAAATTATTGAATAGTTGGTTCATAGTTCATCATACGCTTCGTTATAATAAAACTATGTACTTAAGTACTTACAGATTAATAAGCTAAATGGATCGACAGAGTGACAAAAGACTGAACTTAGTTTTGTTTTAATTCCTGTCCTCCGTCGCCGCACCGCATGATAACGACAAATTAAAAAGGAAATAAGTATATTGGAATTTTATTACTTCTCTATTTTCGTATTACGTGTACTCTTGTATTGGCTAACTTTACATAAGACCATAATTTTTTTTTTTTTACCATACTACCATAATACCATAATAATAATAATAATAAGACAAAACAATTACTACTTGCATCATCCTAAACATAAATTATGTTATCCCAACCAAAGCGAGATTGCTCCAACTTAATTGATTGCATTATTTACATTCTCATGCAATAACCATCAAAATTCATAGAGCTAATAGCCACTAGTTTATTTGCATTGAACACATACTTCTGCATAATTTAGTCTAGACTGTGTCTCTCTTAATTCTAAGAATATTATTATAGTACTAGCGGCCGCCCGCGGTTTTACCCGCGTGGTTCCCGTTGTCGTGGGAATATCGGGATAAAAAGTATCCTATGTGTTATTCCCGCCCATAATCTCTCCCATAGTCTCTGTTGCAAATTTAATTCAGACCCTTTCAGAAGTTTTAAAGCGTGAAAGAGTAACAAACATACATCCATGCTCACAAAGTTTCGCATTTATAATATTAGTAGGATTCAGACTTTTTATTTAACGATTCTGTAGATTTTCAGTTCATACCTATGCGGCGATCTTAAAATGGCAGATTTACATGAATCCAGAAGAAGCTGGCGCCAGTCGCTGCCATTCGAACGCTTGCTTTTTGTAAACGTTTTTTTCGTGCCAATCCAGGAGGTTATTAGTTTGCCCTGTATATGTATGTGATTTGAGTATAGTATAGTAAACTAAATTTCGTAAGTGTAAGTTTGTATGTTTGTCCACGAATTTCTCGGAAAGGAAACGTCTTATTGAGATAATTATTTTTTATTTAAAACGGGTGTGTTCCACCTTAGAGAACAGTCCAAGTTTAATTAAAATCGGTTCAGTAGTTTTTGAGATATGGTATCTATTATCTTAGGTACAATCTACTAACACTAAAAATAATTAAGAATTAAAAAATTCAACCGACCTCAAAAAGTACCTGTTAACTGAAAAGGCAAAAAATAATATCTTTAAAGTACCTACCTTTTTGAGGTTGGTGCCAGCCAGGAGCAAGAAAAAGCCAGAAAAAGCCACCGACCACAAAAAGGTAGATAAGTACTTTTAAGATATTATTTTCTCCTTTTCAGTTGACTGGGTACTGTTTGAAGCCGTTTTAATTTATTTAAATTTCTTTTTAGGCGCCTAAAAACGGCGCATGCTACTGGATTAATGTAAACCTGCCATTAGAGACAACAATGTCGTTCTATAAAGAGCATACCACCTGTTTTATAGACACAAGCTGCATAAAACGTGACTCATTAAGAGATCTCGGCATGCAATTTTCTGTCCAGAAGAGCGCATGCCATCGGCGACGGTGATCCAAGACCACGGGCGCTGGGACGGCGTCCAGCGCGTGCTGTTCGGCTCCGGGCTGCAGTTCTGGCTGCACCGGCTGCTGTTCCTGGACGCGCTCAGCTACCTCAGCCACGGCCAGCTCAGCCTCAGCCTCGACCGGTGGATCTTGGTGGACATCGACGACATCTTCGTTGGTGAAAGAGGTTCGTTGTAACATGGTCATGTATCGAGTTATGTGGGTGTACACATGCCAATGCAAATGAACGTCAATAAGAACCCTGCTGAATATATTAAATGCTCGTTTTTTATAAGTTATCAGTCTTCATATCACTTAACTTCAGTAATTTAGCCTTATAGTTTCACGACGAAAGCGAAGAGTTTTGATAAGTTGAAGATTATAAAACAACCTGCGACTGCGACTTGCTGCGTCACACAACACACTAGCTCTAAATCAGATATACTTACTATTGTTTAGGGACGAGACTACACGAAGAGGACGTAGCAGCACTCCTAGCTTCCCAGTCGGCGCTTCAGCGGCTGGTACCGGGGTTCAGATTCAACCTCGGCTTCAGCGCTAAGTACTACCACCACGGGACTGCCTTGGAGAACAGGGGGGATGACGCATTGCTCAAGAATCGGGAGAATTTCAACTGGTGAGTAATGTCTCAATACATTATTTGTGGAAGCATTGTTTAGGATCTAGACTACACGAACGGGACGTAGCAGCACTCCTAGCTTCTCAGTCGGCTTTCAGCGGCTAGTACCGGGGTTCAGATTCAACCTCGGCTTCAGCGCTAAGTACTACCACCACGGGACTGCGTTGGAGAACAGGGGGATGACGCATTGCTCAAGAATCGGGAGAATTTCAACTGGTGAGTAACGTCTCAATACATTATTTGTGGAAGCATTGTTTAGAATCTAGACTACACGAACGGGACGTAGCAGCACTCCTAGCTTCTCAGTCGGCTCTTCAGCGGCTAGTACCAGGGTTCAGATATAACCTCGGCTTTAGCGCTAAGTACTACCACCACGGGACTGCCTTGGAGAACAGGGGGGGATGACGCATAGCTCAAGAATCGGGAGCATTTCAACTGGTGAGTTACATATCTTATTAGTTGTGGATGCATTGTTCAGGGATGAGACTCCACGAGACGACGTAGCAGCATTAGTAATGTTGCTACGTCGTCTCGTGGAGTCTCCGCTGTAGCGCAGACTGAAAAGCTAGTAATGCTGCATTACTAGCTTTTCAGTCTGCGCTACAACGGCTGGTACCTGACCTGGGTTAAAACTTGTGAACAGGTTCGTAAGAAACTCTATAGGTACTTACATTATTATCAAATAACATTATGAATTTGGGCTCCGGTCTTTCAGAATCGAAATTATTTCGGTTCTAATCAAAGATCATCACAAATCGGTTTCTGCTCCTCGAAATACAAATTTTAAAGCAATTATCTTTATTAAAATAATATTCCAACAGGCGACAGCAAGCAGCACTTAAAACCTATTTTTGATAGCCGATTTAAACAAACAACGCTAGCTTTTATCCCCTAAAAGCCGCGATTTCAAATTTCTCTAACGAATATGTTTTGAACATTTCCATTCATTGCGCATGGACATGAAATGGCTGTTCAAAAAGAGCAACTAGGGATCGAACCCTTTCACGGCAATGGTTTGTTGATAAAGTTTAATATGTACAGTAATTTATTATAGCGCGTCGAGTCCCGTGCAGTTACGGATTTAACACCCCTACTCCCTTCATTTCACCCTTATACGTTTCCGTATGTCATGCGCGTAAAACAAGACACTAAAGGGACACAAATTTTCACAGTGTCTGAGTAAGTTCTGATTAGCTGTTACTTGACAGATAGTCTATACAAAACTGTCAATTAAACTGGAAAGTATCTCTTAATCGGAAATTGAAACAAGCACTAAATATTTTAGCGTTATTGTAACACATAACCCAAACGAAACACTATCTGTAAAAACTCAAACAAAAACGAAACATCCATCACATTTCACAACAATACAGAACAGCGATAAAACTAGTAACAAAAAGCTGAAGCATCGACCGGGATTTATACGGAAAAAACTAACAGTTGGCCGGACTTCCTAATTCGGAACTGGCTAAATGAGAAACTGACCGAGTTTTAGTAGTTCCACTACGCCGTGCAGTGATCCCCGCTATAAGTAAATAAGGGTCAGTTGTGAACTTTCCTTTTCTATCTGCACGTTCCTCTGAACAGATTGTTCGAAATGCTCAACGCTAGTTCAGAATGTTTGATCAAATCTGAACGTTGTTTATTATTACGCTCCAGATTATTGGAAACGGTATGTCTGGTGCTGCAAACAAATTTACACTTTACGTTAACGGTTCACGTGCACGGATTTGCACACGATATTGCATTACTTACCTGTTTGTATTTATTGCTGAATATTTTACGATAAATATTCTTATTCGAAAACTTGTAAGTGCTAATATCTGTTTGTTGCTTTGTAATATTTAAATACTAACGGCCTGTTTGACAATGTCTAACATAGTTCTCATTAGCTGTTTCTTGACAGATAGTCCATACAAAACTGTCAATTAAATTGGAAAGTATCTCCTAAGCAGACATTGTGAAACAAGCACTAAGTATTAAATAGACATATGTATTGAAAAGAAATCTATATCTATTAATAATTAAATCAATTATGGATCTGATAATTGCTCTAAATTCCATTCCAATACATACCTATGTAAGATGTATATTGAGGAAAGAATGAAACTGAACAAATTCATTTTTGAATTGCTGCATTCTTTTATGTACTTACTTACATTTTGTCTTTGTCGTAGGTTCTGTCACATGTGGAACCATCAGCAACCACACTTATACAACAACGTATCGCAACTGATAGCAGAGATGATGCTCAACAAACAGTTCGCCGTGGAGCATGGCATCCCCACCAACTCATGTTACTCTGTGTCCCCTCACCACTCCGGGGTTTACCCGGTTCATGAACCCTTGTACGAAGCCTGGAGAAAGGTCTGGGACGTGAAAGTCACCAGCACTGAGGAGTACCCGCATTTGAGACCTGCAAGGTAAGTTTGAAAATACTGGAAATGATTGATTTATTTTATCTTCTTTTTTGTTTGGTTTTGTACTTGACATTTATTTTTGTTGGCTATGAATTAAAAACCTGCCCTTGAAGTATTATAAACAGAATACTTAGTATTATAATAGTTTAGCGTTCATGTGTACGATGAGTATGAATGAAATACACCATAGCATACAATTTTACGGTGTTATTATTTAAAATAACCTCGTTACATGGACACGACAATAAAATACCGTTACGCAAGCTGCTGCTACACATTGAAAAAAAAAAATCATTTTTGTTCCCAAAGCTCTTGATACTGAAATAAAATGGTTAAAACTGAAATGTCTGAAAGTTTCCTAACATTAAAAATTGATTTAAACATATAGCCCTCAGTATTGTTTAACTCTTATCGCGCCATTATCATATGCAATACTCATTAAAACATTTTTCAACAAGTCCGTGATATAATTAACTTGTTACTATCCCAGTCATTATCATGATGTGGTCCACGGACGTAAAACTGATGAAATTTGCGTCAAACCTAGATAACATCAAACGGATAACAGGTCACGGCTCCTGCTAAGGAGTCGAAACAAAAACCCATTTAATTAAATAGCACAAAATGAAGAGAAACATAATTTTGTGATAAGAGATAATAGCCAAAGAAATGATTTGATTGCGAAAATCTTAGAAAGGATAATAAATCTTGGATGATTACACAATCCGACGACATCCGTAGACGAGTGGTGTACGCACCGGTTTTCAAGGTGCCGCTATCTCTGGAGGTCCCGGGTTCGATCCTCGGTCGAGTAAATATTGAAAACGAACTTTTGAACATATATGATATCCCAAAATATGTGAATCAAATTGTCATAGGAGATATGTTGGAAAATGACCTTATTAAAAAAACGGTGCAGAAAAAAAAATACAGTGCTGAGATTTCAAAATGACGCCAAAATTTCAAAAAAAATTAACATGTTTCATATTTATCATTCACAAATAATAATAGCAAAAAAAAAAAAATATTTACCCTAAAATGAGGGCGCTATCGTAGAAAGACTGAAAAACTTACTGTACTTTTTGAAAAATTCTGAGCTTTTGTTTTACTTAATTTTATAGTTTATATTTAGCGCACTTGAGAGGTCACTATCTATGTTATTAACCGACTTCAAAAAAGGAGGAGGTTATCAATTCGACTGTATATTTTTTTTAATTTTTTTTTATATTTTATGTGTGTTACCTCAGAACTTTTTAGTTAATGAACCGATTTGGATAATTCTTTTTTTATTTAAAAGGTGATGCTTCTCGTGTGGTCCCATTCAAATTTTATCAAGAACTGGCCAGAAGTTCAGGAGTTATCCTGAATAATGTGTATTCAGACTTTATTTGGGTAGGTATATGGACGATTTCATAGTTTCATCAAATTGGGGATCATTTTCAAAATATTTTTTTTTTCGAAAGTTGGTAAGTACTTCTGACCTGATCTTACTTTCACGAAGTCAGGACCAGGGGATCAAATTCCAGGAAAATTGAGAGAAATTCTCAAATATAGGCAAGTCTTATGCGTTCCAATTATTTTTGAAGTTAGTCAAGTATTTGCATCTGGTAGTCATCATCTCATAGTGATGAGCTGGTGATGGAAGCTACAACTCCTTAACGGTTAGGAGCTGAAGAATATTTCTTTAAGTATTATTCGTACGTATGGGCCAATAGTTATATTCTTTCAGGTTATTAGGGTGAGCTGCTGATGAGAGGTGAAACTCCTCAACAGTTAGGAGTTATATTATGATGTTTTATAAATACCATATGCACGAATGGACCTTCAGTTGTGTTCCTTCAAGTTATCTAAGTAGCTAAAGATGGAAAGCTGAATTCCGTAACGGATAGGATATTTACAACAATTTATCATAATCACCATGTAGTTTCTTAAACTACTTCACTAAAAATCGAAAAAAAGGAGGAGGTTATCAATTCGACTGTATATTTTTTTTCATTTTTTTTTTATATTTTATGTGTGTTACCTCAGAACTTTTTAGTTAATGAACCGATTTGGATAATTCTTTTTTTATTTAAAAGGTGATGCTTCTCGTGTGGTCCCATTCAAATTTTATCAAGAACTGGCCAGAGGTTCAGGAGTTATCCTGAATAATGTGTATTCAGACTTTATTTAGGTATATGGACGATTTCATAGTTTCATCAAGTTGGGGATCATTTTCAAATTTTTTTTTTTTCGAAAGTTGGTAAGTGCTTCTGACCTGATCTTACTTTCACGAAGTCAGGACCAGGGGATCAAATTCCAGGAAAATTGAGAGAAATTCTCAAATATAGGCAAGTCTTATGCGTTCCAATTATTTTTGAAGTTAGTCAAGTATTTGCATCTGGTAGTCATCATCTCATAGTGATGAGCTGGTGATGGAAGCTACAACTCCTTAACGGTTAGGAGCTGGAGAATATTTCTTTAAGTATAAACAAGAGTAACGGGACTCAACGCGACATTTATTATGATGTACATATTATTATGTACTTACAGCTTGACGTTTCGGCTGTGTTGCAACAACCGTGGTCACAAGGACGATGATACGTGACTTTTTCTAATTTATCTTGGTACTTACTGGACTGTTTGAAGTCGGTGCCAAGCCAAAAAGAATAAGAACGAAATATACTGAGTGAAATAACTAACATATAAAAAAAAACCCGGTCCCAAGCGTGAGGTGTAGGACGTAATTACCTCAATACGTATAAGATGGCACCGACTTCAAACAGTCCAGTAAGAACCAAGATAAATTAGAAAAAGTCACGTATCATCGTCCTTTAAATTAAAAAATCTTATTATTTTTTTCGTTTTTTAGTGTTTGTTAATTTTTGTTTGAAGATCCGTTTTGAAGGCGGTTACATTTTTTTTCAAAAACGTTTTTTCCCATAACAATTTGATTTACATATTCTGAGACACTCTGTATATCCTCGAGTCTGGGTGTATGGGGTAATAACCTTCGTTGTTTCCAATTTCCATAACAGTACTACCGCTGCTACAGTTTGGGAATGCAACAATGTATGTGATAGTGCCCAATGTTTATTTCTTTATTATTATTTATTTTACAATAGAGACAAAAGCGCACATCAGCATGAAAAAGTAGCATCCACGTCGTCGGTACCTATCTCTAAACATTTTCGTGACATTGTTCTAAAACACAATGGTGCTCATTTGTCGAATGCAAGCACCATCAGCGGCGAAACGCTAACAATCGCAATAAGAGTCGCAGTTAGCGCGAACTGTTTGCGGACTGCGGCCCAAACTCCCGGCGACCGCACGGACGACATTGAAATTCCAATAATTGTATATCTAGAATAGGCAGGCTAAATTAACATTTGTGGACCAGTGTTCTATTATCTTGTGGATATTAGCTGAGTGCGATAAAATTTTGCATACCGCCGCCCCGCATGGAATTGCAATCTATGCATTGAAAAGGCGAGCATTTCAATGAGTTTTTGAATTAATTATTTTGTTGTTCATTAGTTTTATTAAAATTGTTTTCAAATATGAAGTGAAGTATAATAGACTTAAATTAAACGTTTCGAGTATCTAAACGAGACGTTCAATATTTGCGTAATAAATCTATACACTCTTGCGTTACTCACTGACTTACAGACAACGTACAGCCGAAACTACTTGGCTCAAGAAGCTGAAATTTGGCATGTACGTTCCTTGGGTAGTGTCGGGGAGCACTAAGAAAGAATTTTTGTAAATTCGCCCTCTAAGGGGGTAAAAAAGGGGGTCCACGCAGACGAAGTCGCGAGCGGAATGCTAGTACCTACTTAAAAAAAATTACACCGTCACATACATTGCTTCTCTTCCAAATTCCAAACAACGTACATTCAGCACTTGTGTTATATAAAGAAAAGAAATATAATTTAGAATAGTTAGTTTTCTTCATTTAGCAGACCGGGAAACAAACCTGGGTCCTTAGAGATAGTGGTACCTTGCCACCGGTACACATTGAAAACCGGTGCGTACAGCACTCGACTATGGAGGCCATCAAAGAATACTTGCTATGCTTAAATAAGTTTTCCTCCGCCTTACATTAATGAGTACCTATGATGGTACAAATTGAATCGCATAATTTACTGGCTGTAAACGGTACAGCGTAATGTGCCGATCGCAATCACGAAGCCCTACAAAGCACTTTTGTGTCAGCAAAAAACGTAACTTAGAGGTTGGCGCCGTCCCTTTAAGCTTTCTCGAGATAACACTGTATACGAGAATTCCCCTTTAGGGGACGCGCGAACACATTAACTTTTGTAAGGTTAACTTAATATAAATTGGATTTTGAACCATATCGCTACATTATTTGAGAATTATGTGTCGGTGCGGGAGAGATAAGTTCGCAAGAAAGCTTTGTACGAAAAACCTCGTTCTTATTAAGTTGCACGATTATTCTACTCTACACTACATTGTTTGTTAAGGTGTTCCAAACTCATTCTTTACCCCAACGTTATGATAAGAATACACTATAAAAATCACTTCCACATGTTTATTAAAAATATTAAAAGTGTATGCATAGAGAATCAGACTGACTGTTAATTGAACCCCATAATGTAATGGCTGATGCTAAGTTTTTATCCTAATTACAATTCATCATCATCATCATCATGGATCTCCACAACGATCGGTCGTGCGCTGCCCGCATTCAGCGGCTTCCCGCGAACTTGACCATATCGTCGGTCCACCTTGTAGGGGGCCTGCCCACGGAACGTCGTCTGGTACGCGGTCGCCATTCGAAAACCTTTCTGCCCCAACGGCCATCGGTTCTCCGCGCTATGTGTCCCGCCCACTGCCACTTCAATAATGCAATTCTTCGAGCGATGTCGATTGTTTTAGTTCTCCTGCGGATCTCATCATCATTACAATTAATTACTTACAATTAAGTAAGGAATATTCGAAGCAGCTAATTTATCCCATACCTAGTTAATTTACTTAAATGTTTAGTAATTAAAAAACGTTTAATTTCCTCCGAGAGTAATTTAGAACTTACTATGATTTCATAAAGTACCGTCAATTTATTCTCACGAAATTTCATTTATTTCTATCCATATAGCTTTTTCACAGACGCCATTATCGATCCACAAGCCAAGGAATAATATTTACAGTAAGCAAAATGTCTAGCTAGGCACAAAATTAAAAAGGAGGCAATTATTTTAAAATTTAAAGCAACAGAGAAATAGCTCGTGTTATATAGCTATTTCTCTGTTGCTCCAGTAAAATAAATTGTAACTAAGAGACGCCTTGCCGGTAGACGTGGCTAATACTATATTATGAATGAATGGGTGATTACCATTGACCGATGCAATCCCAACAGGTTACGTCGTGGCTTCCGTCACAGAGGTGTGATGGTGCTGCCGCGCCAGACTTGCGGCCTGTTCACGCACACTTTGTTGCTGGAACGGTACCCCGGCGGGCGGCACCGCCTCGACCGCTCCATACAGGGCGGCGAGCTGTTCCAGACCGTCATCAACAATCCGGTGAGTGTATCGATGGACTCGATGGAGGCTTGTGTCACAGAGGTGTTGTGTGCTGCCGCGCCAGACTTGCGGCCTTTTCACGCACATCTTGCTGCTGGAGCGGTATAGCGCCTCGACCGCTCCATACAGGGCGCGAGCTTTTCCAGACCGTCATCAAAAATCCGGTGAGTGTGTCGACGGACTCGATGGAGGCTTGTGTCACAGAGGTGTGATGTGCTGCCGCGCCAGACTTGCGGCCTTTTCACGCACACCTCGCTGTAACCGTCTTAATCGGTCAATACAGGGCAGCGGGCTCTTTTAAAGTTTAATTTATTCTTAAAGTGGCTCTATACTGTAACATTGTTGAGAACTATTCAAAATATTATTGTAATACAAGTTATTGTTGTAAAGTCTGCTTTATTTAATTATTAATAAAATATCACTGCACATAAAGATATACTTTATGAACGCATCGCAGTTCTTATGACTACTTCACGTTTTATGAGATATATCCGCTACATTGTAAATTTTATTTAGCCGACATAAAAGGAATCGAACCAAATTTACTGTTCATAAAGCTTAACTTTAAACAAGATGCTGACCCAAATTTTGCAATCATGTGATGATAAAATAATTCTGCTTGTAAAATGAATGATGCCGAGTAAGTGCGGTCCTAGTACGTTTCATTTCACTTAGTCATGCTTCACACGGTCCACTTAACAAAGCGCGAATCCGCTTTTATTAATCGTTTGCAGGCTCACCGTAATGTTATCGTGTGTGATGATACTTTGCGAAATGCTACATCATTTTCTCTTGTTCTGTGGTCATAGTTAAATGTTGGCTATTCACTATCATTATTTATATTTCTTCTGTACGTGTGTATCTAACTGAACTCCTCCTAAACGGCTGGACCGATTTTAATGAATTTTTTGTGTGTCTTCAGGTAGATTCGAGAATGGTTTAGATTTATAATTGGACCTGGTAGGTGGCGTGCTGTCGATAAGGCGGTAAGAAGTTCGCCGGATCAACTAGTTTTATATAAAAATGGCTAAAACATTTTTTTTGCCAGCTCATTTCAAATAAGTACCACACTCAGCTTTGCTATATTCGAGTCATAAGTTTTTACACATGCAATGTAAGTTTTCATATACCGCTGAAACCAATAGTGACTACCTATTTCTTCTTCTACCAAAATCAATTGTGATTATATCCTTCACAAATTCACAACTGATTTTGGGTCTCACAGTCACGACTTTACAATTGAGTGTTTATCTATCTAATCATACTCATTTTCCAACAGATAAACGTGTTTATGACGCACATGTCCAATTATGGCAATGACCGGCTCGCCCTATACACCTTCGAGTCCGTGGTAAAGTTCCTTCGCTGTTGGACCAACGTGCGGCTGGCCTCCGCACCGCCACTGGCCCTCGCCGAGAAATACTTCCAGCTAAGGCCCGATGAACTTAATCCGCTGTGGGGGGTAAGTGTGGTGAACTTTGTCTTCTTATGTAGCGAGTGATTTTCCTTCGCTGCTAGGCCAATGTGTAGTTGGCCTCCGCACCGCCACTAGCCCTCGCCGAGAAATACTTCCAGCTTAGGCCCGATGAATATAATCCGCTGTGGGGTGGTGTGTGAACTTAGTCTTCTTATATTTCTACTCATTTCAACGAATGTTGTTCCTGAGCTGTTGGACCAATGTGTAGTTGGCCTCTGGCTGGCCTCCGCAGCGCTACTGGCCCTCGCCGAGAAATACTAAGAGCTAAGGCTCGATGAACTAATCCGCTGTAGGGGGTAAGTGTGAACCGTGTTTTTTATACAGGTGTCCAGTGTGTGACGAAAGTCGTTTTTGGCATCTACTATGTGACGTGTCAATTTCAACGGCATTTCTTAGCACAAATGTGTATCCGTAAACAATAATTTAGGAGTCGTGATATTCTGCTTTCTTACATTCCGATTTAGAAATGTTTAAACTTTGCTACTCTATTCAGACTAATACAAATACAGATTAGTTAAACAAAATGGGACTGGACGGACGTTCTGAACATTTCCGACGAACGTGATCTTGGAATGTCCGCCAGTAACGATGGCTGGAAGTCGTAAATAATCCAGTTTCTGCGTGAAGCTAACTACCAATTTGCGTGCTCCTTGAAAGGTGGTGGGAGGTGAAGCGTCATACCCTCGTCATCTTAGCATTCGAGAAAGACTGACTGACCCAGTATGTACACAAGGACTCAAGGTCTCACGCCCTCGGTACATATTTGAGCTAAGGTTCGAGATGTGCTTTGAAATACATATAGTTCGAGCTCAATCCATTTTGGGTGTGTTTGTTGATTTACTCGCGTATGTTTACACAACAAGTCGTTCTTTGTTACAATGGTGTTCGGTTATTATGTGAACAATATTATCATTTCATTTCTACTCGTACTTACTGTTGTAATCCTTACAGTGTGTAACATGAACGCAACATTTACAATACATTTAATATGTTAAGAATTTTGTTGCTATAGGTAGTTAAACAACACGACCTAAACCCTTCGATCAACAATAGTACTAGATGAAGGCTCACGAACTAAATGAAAACTTTACATGGCACCATTGCATGGCACAGACTTTTTTTAAACGGAGAAAAAAGGTTACGAATGTTACGATCTTACATTATAAATGACAGGAACCGTTCCAAGTTTGAAATACCTTAGTATTATTGACACTGTCAAAATAATCTACTTATAATTATACTCTCAAGTGGGAGTATACGCTCGGCCATCTCTGTCGCTCCAACTATGTATCTAGAACTAGGTGTTATTGTTGATCGAAGCCTTAACCACATAGGTATCTAAAGTGTTCATTTCTCGAAGTTAACAAAAAGTCTTGTCAAGATTCGAACCACAAAACCTTACGGAATGAAATTGCATTGACATATAAGTACGTTTTATAATTCGGTGCAAAAAAAAAGAAAACAGTAAGTATTACCATATTAAAACTCTATATTCACATTCTGTAGATTTCTTTATTTGTGAACGACATTGCTGTTAATTCAAAACATGCTTTGACTGGATAGATATTTGTTTAACATTATTAATAAAAGTAAAAAATGGAAATTACTCTTACGTAAACAACAAAATAATTTTTCGAAGGGATGTTAGGGGTGACAAACCTACTTTAACATGTGTGTGATTATTTGATTGATTTTGATTTGTATTTTGTTTACTTTACGTGGGCTCCTATCTGCTTCGCGTACAGTGATTCTTTTACATTATTTCGTAGATTTCTTGTTGTTTCTGTTGTTTTTGTTTATTGTTAAGTTTGAACCGTTGTTACTTGTTACTATTGTGACTCTACTATTACTATCTAACCCATTTTGCATTATCTTATGCGCTTTAACCCATGATTTAGGTAGTTCTTATAAGTAGATTTTAACAAAATCTGTAAAACCAAAACCTCACAATAAATTTGGTTTAAAAGAGACACAAAGAAAATGGTTTACGACACTCTGTTGTCAAACTCAAATGTGAAAGTGACATATTTTTTTTGCACCGATTTATAAAACGTACTTTAGAAATGTCAAACGTCAAAAATAAGGACTTTATTTCAAGGCGGTAAGGTTGACTGATTCAATGATTGCCATTAATTTCATATTATATACATTTGTTGCTATTCTACAATGTATAAAAGATCTTAATAATAGTACAGTTCGTAAGGGCACAGCAAAATAGAAGAATGTAGGTAATAATTGGCTGTTGGAATTTGTTTCAAGAGTAAGGGGGCAGAGTTTGAAATCGACATTTTTGTTGTATCGTATCACTTACGAATCATACAAAATTAGTTTTGGTATTTCTTTCTTGCGACCTTTCTTCAATGTAGCATGGTTTCTATGACAGCTCATTCGTGCAAAGCAAAAAGTTCTTTGTGCTATTGGAATAAGACTCAGGAAAATTGCATTAGACATTTTTTATGCAGCTTATACTAGCTAGAAAATTTGATCCTATTCCTTGTTCAGAAACAACAGTTTGCTTTGCACTAAAATAAGCTGTCATAGGACCCATGCTACATTGAACAAAGTTTAGCGTACGTTTTATAGGTTTTATAATCTACCGTTCAATACATTTTGGTCCTTCAATATCTTTTGATGTTTGAAAGGCGTGGTAATGGCGATGAAAATACAGCCAAACAGGCAATATATCAAGTTACAAAATACAGCGATAACTAAACTCTGTCATAATATAAAATGATCCATAAACATGACGAAGCGCAAATGTTATTCTAACTTCTCTATACTTTCGTTATTATGTTAGGAATAGTGTTGAAATAGAGTTGCGATCGTTCAATATCGCATAAATGAGATGCTTTTGCAAACATTATCACAACCAACATCCTGCGTATGGTTCGAAAAGTTAAGCGTGGAAAACATTTACTCTGTCCTCTGTATTGCATAATAATCGACCTCGTTCTATTTGTAGGAGAAATAGTTAAGTAATAAAAGCAGTGGTTTAAAAACCAGTAAGTATCCAATTATCGAAATAGTTACTATGAAGCTATTAGTTTAATGAAGAAGACTATTAACTATAAATGTGACACGTTATTAAAACTACTCCTATTTATTATAGTGGTAGGCAACTATTTTTCAATAGTGAAATGTGAACTTACAGCAAATATTAGCAGCATTATTAGGTCGCATGTTCCCGTTTTATATAGAACGTTTTAAAGTAGTGCTGTTTTTATAGAAACGAAATGTTCAAATATATTGGAATTCGTACATGAAATCCTTCGCATAGCCAATATATTCTGTGGCATAGCGTAACCATACTAGCCAATCAATACGAGCGCATTCATTGTCTAACTAGCTACCTACCTATATGAAATATCTTACGAAAAAGAATTGGAATTCACCCCGATACAGCGAAATGCAAGCATTGTTTCCTGTCTGAATTAAACAATATTTTATCTGGAAATTGTTACCAAGCAAATACCAATTTCAGACGAGTATCAATGTGAAAATATTGCCATCACTTCTGATTGTATTGCAATTTTAACATTTATTACGTTGAAAAATGCACGGGTTTTAATAAATATTTAAAATAACAGTATTTTCGTCTACAGGATGTGCAATATTTTAATAGGTACTTAAGCATATTTTATTACACGTACTTCATTACGTCACATAATAATTAACAGATATCGTGAGATACCGATGTAAGTACATTAAGAATCTAAATCATTTGCATTTCGTCTAATTGCAGACTAAATGTCCATTACATGACTTTTGGTCCAGGGTAAGAACCAAGAGTCAGTCACATTTTCACAACTTCTTGAAGAGACAATAATGACAGTAATATTGTGATGGCGTAATTCTAAATAACCAAAACCTTCCAGAACCCCTGCGACGACATGCGCCACCACCGCATCTGGTCCAAGAGCAAGTGGTGTGGTACTCCACTCTCCCTTGGGAACACCCTATGTCATGTCTGGCCTTGGCCTTGGAAGATAGGCAGCACGGCGCTATACACGTTTAGTCAATAATAATAATAAACTGAATTTTATATTTTAGTAGGTTTTTGTCTTTATTTTTTTATTTTTTTGCACTTTGCATCTCCTACTTTCATTCTCTCACACGTCCTGTGTTGGCTGGAAGAGATCTCTTTTAGAGATAAGCTCTCCCTTGCATACTCCATTTCTAATATTGTATTTTTACTGTGTTTATTGAGTGCAATAAAGAGTATAATAATAAATATGAACATAAGACAACTTAGTTTTGCTATATTAAATAAAATCTATGTGAAAGACCGGTGTCTGTACTAGGAAGACCTCTCTCCACAACCGAATCAGTCAAAAAACAAAACTTGATTATGGGAGTAATTTGATCGAGTCAAATGAAAGACTTTAACATAAACAAAAGTGTGTGACATAAAAAAATCTTATAGTGTGTGTGCGTGTGTGTGTGTGTGTGTGTGTGTGTCCGTGTCCGTGTGTGTTAGTGAAAACCAGTAGTATTAATAGGCGACACGTCAGCGTCATTGTAAAGAAACCAAACTTTCCAGAACCCCTGCGACGACATCCGCCACCGCCGCATCTGGTCCAAGAGCAAATGGTGTGGTACTCTCCCTCGGGTGCTAGTCATCGGGCCTCAGAAGACGGGAAGCACGGCGCTATACACGTTCCTAGGGATGCACCCCGCGCTTGCCGCCAACTTGCCCAGTCCGACCACCTACGAGGAACTGCAGTTCTTCAATAATAACAATTATCTGAAGGGACTGGATTGGTAAGTAATCCACATTTAGAGGTAATATTAGTACGTTCGATGTAACGGATAACTGATTTCGAAAATTCTGTCACCAGTAGAAATCTACGTTTTTCCTGAGTGTCATATCACGATTATCACGGGAACGGGAGCAGCTAGGAAACTACTAAATGTTATTTGATTGTGCAACCCAGGGTTATGTTATGTTTTGTTTACTATGTATATTAAGTAAGTATGTATTTACAAACAAAAAGTATTTAAATATATATTTATCCGTTATCAAGTTTGCCATGATACAGTTTCTTAATGAAATTAAAATGGGCTTAGATAAATGATTGGTGTGAATGTGAGAAGTTATTTATTTATTAGTCTTGTTTGAATGCAAACTAAAATAAGATGAACTTATCCCGTCAACTGCGGATTTTTTTTCAATATGGCGATCCTATTCTGAGCATACATAATATTATCGCTCCGCAGTTGGGGAGGCTATATATAATTATCGAAAAGTGAACTACCGAAACCCATAAGTAGTACATTTCGATATTATTGTGTCTACATCGCGTTAAACCACAAACCTTAATAAAGAATTCCTATCAACCCGCAAGATTCAACAACAGAGGTTCTTCAAAACTGTGTTCTGCGTGGTTGAAGAGGTCGAGTTAATGAAAGGATATCAAGTGTTCTGTTGTTTCGAAATCGGGAATACAGTTTAGCGTTTCATGTAGTCGGCGACTCAATTCTAACTAACGACCGAATTCGAGACTACCAATTATTATTTTTATATATAGATAGGTTTCCGTGTGTGATTATGTGGTTTATCGTCAAAGCACTAAACGTTTCGCGATTAGATATTGTGGCCTTTTTGCGTGAATACATCGTTCACATTGTGGTCGCGTGTCTTCACAGCGGCATAGCGTCCCACTTTATTCGTTGTTCTTACATAAAACTGTTTTGGAAAACATGCACAGCGGCCTAATAAAGTTTGCTCCATAACTCGTGGTGATCGGCCGCCCGCCGCGTTGTAGCCCAGTAATTGAGGTTCGCCACGGAAATCAATTCGGTAACGTATTGGCGGATTTTATTAACCAGTTTACGGCTCGTATTCGAAACTAAAAGCAACTTTGTTAACTTGCAAATGCTAAGGGAGTTTTGTAGTTTATAACCTTCTCCTACTATTGATTCGGACTGCGAAGGCAGTAAATCGTCAGCCGACGTTCAAGTGCAAATGTACATTCTGGATCCAATCACTTGTCTTGCGCTCGCTCCAATTTTACGGTTTTTGATCCCTTTGAGCTGTTTAATAGAAAAAGTACGTTCAGATTGAACATGGACTGGAATTTGATCTCAGTATGCTCTCTGTCGCTGTATTTTCGGTTCCATTTAAAATCAGTGCTAGCTTTGCAATTTTTGCATTCTGTTTTTTCTGCATGTCAGCACATACAAACGGGATCGGTTAAATCAACCAAATGTGTTCCTGGCAGGTACTTAAACTTCTTCCCGCCAAGCTTGACGAACTCGTCGCAAATCACATTTGAGAAATCAGCGACGTACTTCGACGGAGATCTGGTCCCGAGGCGTGCGCACGCGCTCCTGCCAAATGCGAAGATCATCGCCATACTCATATCACCGTCCAAGAGGTAAGTGCTTAGGTATATGTTTCACCTTTAAACATCAAATAATAGTATTAGAAACTAGATACTTAGGGGTCGTACATAATCACGTGATGTTTTTAACAACTTTACGGACACCGATAGAGGGGTTTCTATCTAAAATCATGTGTATTTTTTGGACTACAAGGCATGCACAAATGACAGAATATTTTCTTAGCATAGCGTTTAGTACGTAATCGTATTTAATTCTAAGAAATTAATTGGCATAAATATGGCATTTTGTTATCGGGTAAAAATCTCGCAATCAACAAATAAAAATTAGGTACACGTGATATCCGACTATGTTTTTCCGAAACGAAAAAAGATATGTTAGGTGATCTCACATACCGTCACTGATTTCATGTTTCAGCAAGTAGTCTAAATACCGTCAAATATAGAAACTTACAATCATCAAATTACTCTACATCATACATCTAATAAGTTTAACGGAACGGATCTAATTGCGTGATAGAAGACGAGTAGAGATAGCAGCTGAAAGCGTATGCTTGTAAGTTTTCATATCAAAACGAAAATTGATGAAGAGAAATATACGCTCAAATGATTGATGAATGATACTGATAAATGAAGGTTGATATGTTCATGTTCAGACCAAAATAAATAGAATAGGAAGTCAAATACACGAACTAGCTTTACAAATCTTTAGAAATCAAGTTCGGTTGCGTCAAATTTATTTATACAGAAATATAAGGAACGGGGAATGCTTTAGGTGCTATCTATCTTTTGTCGCGGAGATAAATCTTCAAGGGGGTGAAAGTTTGTCTGGGGAATCTGCAAAATGTTCACGGCAACAAAATCGCAGACAATCCCTAATATTGTATGAAAATCAATAAGGAATGGGCATTATTTGACTCTTTGAATAATTAAATCCTTTCCTCTTAAACTGGTTCGTATTTTTTGAAACCTTGTAAGATATTTCGAAGCAATGAATGCCTTAGTAAGATTAGATTTCTCTGTTTAAATTTTAGATAGGCTCTTTGTAACTGGAGTACCTACTATGATTAAATTTGGATTAAAACGTGAAATCGTAATGTGATACAGGCTAAATTTAACTTTCCATTGTCGAAATGGGCAATAAAATTTGACCTTATTCGTGAGGATAATTCGTGTTTGTGGCAACTTACAATACCTTAATGTTCAAACAATATCAAATCAAACATTACTTTCACGTGTTATATTGGTAGAGGGAATTTGGCATTGAAAACGTTTTTGTCATGTTACATTAAGTTAAATGTAAACCCATTACTGAATCATATTTAAATGGTTTTATTCTGTAACCGAACAATAGAACCGTATTTAATTTACGAAATCGTACAGATCACCAATAAAGCGACATGTTTTTTCCTTCACCTAGGTAGGTATTATTTTTGGATCGTGATCTCTTTTTTTTAACGTTATTAAGCTTTTGATCCGGTTGGTCGTTAATTACTGCCTCTCATTGTCCATCGAATAAAACCGTGAAAAGATCACTTTGTAGAAACCGGTCAAATAATTACACATTTTTTGTCGAGATAAAGCCGTTTCCTCAGCATTCATTTAGATTTATTAAAAGGAGTGTTCATCAGCTCGAGTTAATTAAATCTGTACTTACTTTTTTTGTTCAATACCTTTGCTAAGTAAAGGTATATATAAAATGATATGGACTGGGAAACGAAAAAGGATGAGAAAGTATAATGTGAACTTACAATCGAACGCAATGCAGATAAAATGAACGTTGCAAAGAGTGCAACACGTTAGTTGATTCTGTTCACGCGAATATATCTATTACTAAAAAACAATCGTTAATAGTACTTATGTAGGTATATCCAATTGGAAAGCTTATATTATAACAGTTATTACTTAACTATTTTTATTCTCAAATAATATGAACTAATCAAATCTAAACATATTTCTAAATTAATTATTGTTCACAGGGCGTACTCTTGGTATCAACATATCAGGTCGCACGGAGACCCAGTAGCCAACAACTACTCATTTCACGCAGTCATCACGGCCAACGACTCTGCGCCGAAACCATTGCGGGATTTGCGGTGAGTTTGCAACTTCGTGTAGCACATAGGCAGAAATGTATATAGGTCAATTTAGTAATTTCACTTCTAGGGTGGACATATTTAAATGAGACCTAGATACAGCAATTAACTATTCCTAATGACTCTTACTCGGTGACACATTGAAACGCATACAGTTGATTGTCATAATTTCATACATCATAAAGCATAATATTGAAAAGCATTTTATTCCTTGGCATAAATTTCATAACGCATAATGATAATAACGCATAATAGTTGAAAGGCATAATATTAAAAAGCATAATCTTCGAAATTCATATTTTCGTTTGTCATAATTTCGTAAAACATCCTTTAAAACGCATAACTTTATAAAGCATAATTAATTTTTAAAAACATTATTTTATAAAAATGTCAATATCTCGGAAACGGTGCGTCGTAGCCAAAATCTGACGAAATTTTTGATACCCTTTTAAACTGTAGAGCATCGGCGGGATCTCTAGAGATCCCGCACGACTACCCTCATTATTTTATTTTGTAACTATTTCAATTTTTATGTGTTTTGAACGCGGTTTTCGGTGTTTATAAGAGAAATAAACTCTATTTACTATAAAAAATACAATATAATATGTGATCCGGAACAAAAAAAAAATAAAAAATTCTTGCAAGTTTGCAAACTTGCAAATCTAAAAAAAAAAGATTTCAAAATTTTTCGAAAAATAAAATATATTTGGTTTTCCATATATTATAATTTGATCCGATGGGTTTTTTTATGTACATTCTAAATATATATACTTTTTATATGTTATTTCATCGATAACTATGTGAAAAAAAAATATTTCGAAGGGACCGCACTATTGTCTTTTGTTTACACAAAAGTTGAGGTTGAACGTCGATTATAAAAACAAAACATCTAGTAAAAGTGTCGGATAAGTTTTATGCGCTGCTATGACTCATATGCTGCTCATAAATGTAACTTCCGTCGTCGCGCGCACAAAGAGATGTCTGGGAGAGCAGAAACGCGCGCTTTATTGCATTGTTTACGTAAAAAATGAGCCTGTAATTTGATACCCCTGAGTCTTGAAAGGTAATAACCCCGGAGGTATTTCAGAGACACCCAATGGTTAAAAAAATCTTTTTTTGAGATCTGTTGGCTCAAAAAAAAGTTTTTTACTTTACAAGTTCTGAATTTAGTTCAAATGGAAGAAAACAGAGGAGCAGGGGGACGGGGAGCGCAGCCCTCCACCAAGGGGGCTCGGAGGGCGAAGCCCCCCGCCACCCAAGAGTTAGGTTAGAACAGTGACCAAAACCAGAAAATACTTTTTTATTTTTACAGACGAGCTTCAAAATAAATAATACAAGATAATACCCCGTTAAATTTATGCATTTTGAATATTATGCCTTTTAAGTACTATGACATTTAAAAGTTATGCCTTTAGAGAATTATGCTATTTGAAATTATGCCTTTCAAAATTCGGGCAAAAAAAGTAAGTATGCGTTATGAATTATGCATTTCGATGATTATGCCTTTCAACACGATGCGTTTCATGTTTATGGCGAAAAATGTTATGCGTTTCATTAGGTAACCCTCTTACACCCGTTTGCACTAAACTTAAAAATCGCCTAAGTCTTTTCCTAGCTAACTTAAGACATTCTTAACAAAAAATTGCTTTGCACTAACCTTAGGACATTCTTAAATGCACTTTTGGCTATTCTTAACTTACGGGCCCAATATCGAGCGCCTAAGGCTTAAGAAATACCTATATCAGTGATTATTGTCTGTGGCATTGTGAGCAAAGAGTAGTGCGACAAGCTTTTCTGTTCCGGTGATTATCTTTGGAACTAAAACAGTTTTCATACGACAGTCCATTTTGACAGCTAATTTCGTATTGCAAGTGACTCCTGTGTCACGGCTGTCACCGGAACAGAAAAGCTTGTGGCTTTTGTATTCTTGTTTGCTAGATAGAGACACAACACATGTGACATACGTCATTCATCATTTAATTAAAAAAACACATTACAGATCGACAATCTTTTCTGTTCCCATGACAGCGGCGCTTATGTTTAGCAGCAAAACATGAAAGTATTAGCAAAATGACATTAAAAACAAAACTCGTTAGTTCTAGTTTTGGCCACCGGAACAGAAAAGGTTGCGCACTGTATTTATGTTTTTCCTGACAGTTGAGCTCAGTTGACTTTTTCTTTTCTCGGTGAATTACTCCTACCAAATAAAATAGACAACGCCTCAGCTTTTGTCTCCTTTTAACTTACGAAGGAATCAATGAGAAGTTTCAACCAAAAAAATATCCAGTGACCTACTTTACCTCGCCAGGTTTAAAATCCATAAACAATTAATATTTGAATTCATTCATTCATTCTTTTAGCAAGGTGATGACTAATTTACGACGTAGTCTGTCAGTGCAAACAAAAATTTTAGCTCGGCTGTTTTAGGCTGTTTCTAAGCTAAGATGTATCTTATCTATGACAAGCTCAACCCGAGTTTAGTGCAAACGGGCATTACACCCACTTGGAGGAAGCTCCATTAAAGTTAATGCTTCATTAAGTCTATTGCTGTCACTTTTCGTTGTCAAGAAATAAAAAGTGACAGCAATAGATTTAATGAAGCATTAACTTTAATGGAGCTTCCTGCAATTGGGTGTTAATCATTTAGTCGATTTAATTTTTAATGGCTTCTTAGCAGTGGCCATGGGTCCATACAAGCCGATTCCAATCGTCTTTCCTTTTAAAATCTCAAAAACCCCACCCCACCGATTCACTGTGCAGATCGTCACGTGGTAAAAGTGTTTTTTGGCCCCGGTTTACCTTCACTATATTTTGACTCTTCGCCGCTGCTAAGGTATTGCATTCAGTCAGCTCCTAGTTAAAAAGTAAATAAATATTCAGACTTGTTCCACCCTCAGTCATAAAAGTAACCAGCACCGAAAATCAATTCAAGTTTGTTACTCAATATGAAAATTTCGTTAAAAATTCGCACCATATTGAAAGGTAAATTAAACATTAAAAAGGTAATTTTCAACGACGCTTTGATTATGTTAATATTATTTTGAACAAACATCGTACGCTTTCACAAGCGGGCGTCTAAAAAAAGAAATTGATTCCGCTCTTGACGGGCACCATGAATTTATTATTAGACGGGTATCACGCGCGTCGTTCCAGAAGCTTTGTGTTATCGGATTATGTAAGCTCGCATTTAATCATTTTTTCCGTTACGTTGAACGTACCCATCCTTGGGCTACTTAATGGCAGAACAGCCGGCCCGTTTCTGCCTAAAAGGTTTATTGGTCTCATTATGTTAGTCCCTAAATGTTTTCAAAACACCGAACATTTACATTCATTTACAAATGAGGTATTTACTTGCACTTACATAATTTATGTACGCTCTGTAAAGGCTACTCTAGCGTAAAGGCTGAATTACACGAGGCAAGTTATTGCATACAATTTTTTGTACATTGCTATGTGACTTTGAACATTGCTATGTTAGGTACTTTAAACTCACATAGCAAATATTGTACTGCAAATTGTATATGTAATAAATTGCTTCGTGTAATTCAGCCTTAATTTTTGTAACAAACTCGTACTCAACTTTTATAATATACTTAGTGAGAATTTTTAAGTATTTTTGTTTTGTCGGCCACATATAAATTAAGTGTTTGTAAGTGTGCGCTAATGAAGCTTTTACTTACAAATTCCTTCGAAAACTTTAACTTATTTTGAAAATATTTAAGAAACCCTTCGACTGAACACTGACTTTGTAATCCGCTAACCATGTTGTCTCATGCACTTCATGTGTTTCGTCTAAAGTTTAGACTCTAAACGGTAAAATTTACTGTGCGTATGTTCTGTTAAAAGTTATAAGTTTATAATTTGAGATCTAGCTTTCATTTAATGTTTTTTGAGTAATCTATATTTTTTAAGGTTCTTAAAGAAATAAATATAAATGTCGGATATAGGGTTTCCGGCTATTGAAGCGGGCAAAGTCGCGGGTAACAGCTAGCACCGCATATCCCAACGCCTCAGTACTTACCTGAAAACTTCTGATACATCACGAAGTATTTCTCCAACACACGGAAACATTCCAACTGGATAAATATTACCTTTCGTAGATAATTCTGCGTATAGTTTAAACCGAAACATTTGGCGTTGTCTGTAAATGAAAAGCAAATTTGCGTTCCATTTACCATTAGTCAGTATCGATTACGGCGACCGCGTGTTTTGAATATTGAAAGTGAATAACTATGAAATAGTGCGGTTATTATACTAATAGGCATTTATTAAAGCAATGCGTATTCATTACAGAACAAATAATATTAATCTATTATCCTTTGAAATTAAACACTTCTACGAATGCAAATTCAATTTTATGTGGTTGTAGGTATGGTATTTGAACAGTTTATTGACGAATTGAGAAGACGAAGGTGCCACCAGTCTATGTTTACTATCTTGAATTTGGTTTTTATTGAAGAGTAATAAGAGGTAACGTTGTCATACAGAAACCGCTGCCTTAACCCGGGCAAGTACAGCCACTACCTGGAGCGGTGGCTGGCAGAGTTCAGCGGACACCAGCTGCATGTGATCGACGGCTCGCTGCTGCGCACCGACCCCGCCGCCGTCATGAACACGCTGCAGAAGTTCCTCAAGCTCTCCCCCCATCTGGACTACAACAAGCTGCTCAAGTGAGGACCTTAATACCTTGTAATAAGTGTCAACTTAGCAAGCCACTACCTGGAGCGGTGGCTGGGGACTGATCGACAGCTCGCTCCGACCCCGCTGCCGCTATAAATAGGGAAGAGCTTAATTTAATAAATTTCAATTTAATTCATTTTTTGGCTGACTTTAGCTAAAGTCGCTTAACCGCTGCAATTACTATTGTCGTTTAAATTCCGTAGCAAATTATAATTCATGACATGGACATCGTTTTTGCCCATCTCCTGAATCATTATTTGCTGGATCGCTTCTACCTTTCGGGATATTCTTGCAGTAACATTTCTCATTCTGTCAACAGGTACGATCCGAAAAAAGGTTTCTACTGCCAAGCGGTGAGTAACGAAAGAACTAAATGTCTAGGCAAATCCAAGGGGCGAGTATATCCCCAAATGGAGGAGCAATCTGCAAAGTTCCTGCGGCGCTACTACACGCCTCACAACACCGCATTGTCCAAGCTACTGGTGCGCTTGGGGCGGCCCGTGCCGCAGTGGCTGAAGGACGAGTTGTCCGCCAACGGATAGCACCCACCACTCGCGATACTCACGCACAGACTCGCCAAGGTCTGCGTACTCAACATACCTTGACCGAGGAGTCCAACCCACAAACATTACGTTGTTTCCCGAAGTGTTTCGATGTGAGAGTTATCTTTGTTGAAATTGTCTTTGTCTATCGAATTCTTGTAATATAATATTTTTAAAAGTGATATTGTATGACTCGATGTTCTTGATTGTTTGTTCGAAATGGAGAAATATAATTATAATATTATTGTAATGATTTTCTGCCGTTTAGAGTAGTGACTTGTTCTCGGAGGCGATAGTTTCATTGCTTGCCTGAATCGTGTTGTTAATTATTTGGATGATGAGGATATCCGACAGCTTTTATTATTTTACTGTCGGCTTAGGTGCTATATGTTAATAATAGAAATGCAACGTGAATTTTCTCAAACATAGTACGTATTATCGTATTTTATTTTATTTCTGACGATGAAGCTTTATGTTAATGCCATACTTGCATTTTACGTGTCTAAGTTTTTTTTAAATGTTTTATTCTCATTCCACGCTTAGTCAGACGAACAATCTTAATTTAGTATCGTTTTTATAACAAGTACGTACCTGATGGGAAATGTAGTTAATTTTGTATTATATCGAATAAATAGTACCTACTAATATTATGATAACATTTCTGTGTCTGTGCCATATGAATCTTGTAATACTAACGGCACTAACATTTAAATTTTCAGTGTTTACGAACAATCGACAGAGAGCTAGTCTTTACCTTAGGATCATGAAGTTATTATTTCCCCACGCTTAACAATTTTATAATTTTAGTTCAGTTACCGTTTAGCCGTAAGAATTTTTAAATATACATATTAAATATATGGCGTTATATATTTTAAATAAATGATATCAATGACACAATGAATCAAATGTATTGGGTATATATTTTGATATGGATGAATTTATCGGCGAGGTAACTTGGTAAGAGAAAAGATTTGTAAACAAGATCTAAATATTAAGACATTTTCTTATCCTTCTATAATAATATGCCAATAACAGTAATACTAATGAAAAAAAAACGTATCTTGTATATTTTCGTATGTTGTCAGAAGAGTACATCGTTAATTTGTAATGTTAATCAGTTTTCTATGACAGTATATTAGGATAAGGAAATGTAGAAGTCAGTACTTAACTTTTAAATCAGTTTTAATCTCGAAATAGAAAGGTACATTTTGCGTATTACGATAAATGACCTTTATATAATGTTAATGTCTTGTAGCGAACAAGTCTCTGTTAGATTATTTTAAATTAATATTTGGTTAATGCTTTATTAACATTTACTCTGAAATGTTTCAAACATAAATAGTGAACGGTGTGTTACATGAGGGATGATTATTTATAGAGATTTACGAAAAGCCTGTGTTACAGAGAATATTTTGAGCTGTTACGACTGAGAGAATGTTATATCAACGATCTGTTGAGCTTCGGACAGATATATGTTCCTGAGGAACGGTTGTGTTTCTGTGGCAATAACAATTATATTAATTAGCGCCAGTCCAACAACGGTGTTGGTCTGACGTACTCGTTAATTTCGATCCGAAACGTAATCAAATTGTTTTTACTAGTTGCGTATGTATAAATCATTTTTTTACAATACTTACAGCCAATGACTGCTCTTAAAATGTGTTCTTTATAAGAAATTAATACATCACTTATTTTATTAAATGATTTAAAACTATCATGTCTTGTTTGTAACAAATGATCCTACCCTGTTCTAACTCAACCTGACATATTTGGGTCTTGTGTGAATTATAGAGTGGGGGTGAGCGGCACACCGTTATCGTGTCAGTCTCCGCACGGAATTAGGAGAGCTATGTCCAATAACAGCCCAAAGAGCGATACAAAGACACGCCGGTATTCCTGCAGCAACCGGGGCCGAATGCAGCCAGAAATATAATGTAACAGTCTCTGCAATCCAACATCTTGAAAAATATATAACCCCATTCCGGGGCGTATTGTTCGATACGCTGCGCTCCGAAATGCTTTACATGCGGCAATAATTTTCGACGTGAATGGCCGCATCCGTAAACAAAGTTCGCTGAAAGCCGTGCACGAAATACGGGCGAATAGGTAAGTAAAGTTCGCAATAAGGCCAACTAAATTTTATTTCTTATTTCACTATCCTCCAACTAACTTCCTCTCACTGCAAATTTATCTAAAAGAAACGCGAGCGTTTTGCAGATAATGATTAAAAAATATGATGCTCGCATGGATAACTTTAATGCGGAAAGTCTTCTAGCACAGCGAGTTTTAAACTGTAACTTTTTGTATTAAATAATGTAATGTATTAAGTTAAACTGTTATTCTTGTTCAGTAACTGCGATTAATGGACATTTATTTAAACGTAGCTGCGTAGCTAATTAGAGCATGGGATTATAAAATATAATAAAGTGTCGCAGCTAAACTCCAGTTTAGTAATAAATTTGCATTGAATGAATATAATTGAATCGGCGACGTCAATATCGGCGCGCCCCACGGTTCATTTATTGCCAGACGGAATCTCGCGAAGTAATTATTTTCGTTACGTACTTCTACTAATTTGATTCAATGGAAATTCGGGAAGGTAAGGTAATGACATTGATTAATTGCTTATCTAGAGTGGTACAAAGACGTTACTGATAATAAAATCATTATTACTTGAATTCCATAGCTTCATTTTAAAACGACAAAAGCAAGTTCTCAACGCAATTCTAGAAAAGATTTTTTAATATCTTTAGTGCGCATCGACTTAATACCTTAGCTATTACATGCTATTACTCCATTATTGGTATGATTGCTCCTAGCTTTGCGAATCAGCTAGTGATAAAAAAATAAGCCGATTGAACTGCCATTCGAATATTCATTTGCAAAGTGGAGTTAAGAGAAGCCCGGGCCGCGACCGGCCCGATCGCTTGAATAATCATTTGAATAACGTTTTTCGACTGATCATAAATCAATTGATAGGCCACTTTGCGACCCACTCGGTCCATTGTGCCCACTGAACACAATCTTCATTTATATTTATTGTACTACTGTACCGCGCCGATACGCTTCATTTTCCAAAGCCCGTACGCAGTAAATTAAAGTTAAAAGTTAAGCTTCCAATGACTACCCTACGTGATTGCTTTGGAGTACAGTCAGCGACAAATTGATATGATCTAGAGTACATAGTCAAAATGATCTGAAAAAGATAAAAGCAATGAGCTAATACACTATTTGAGCGGACGTGCGATATTGTTGTAAGCACATAAGGTGTTCAAAATATCTTACTAGGTACTTGCTCATTGTTTCATATTTATATGAGCAGTCAGGGTGTTCAAAATGATCTTAGCAAACAAAGCTCTCACAGTTATCTGTGCATGATGTTGTCCATTAAGCACAGATAACGTTGAGAGAAACTTTGAATTTGATGATTCGAACTGCGTACTTATATCAAATTGCTTTTATGTTTTTAGATCATTTTGACTACTCTAGACGCTCATATCAATTTGACGATGACTGTACTTACAACACTATCTACCTACAGCTAACAATGCTATACTAATATGCCTACCCTACTACCAGTAATTTCACACTCGCTAACGAATGTGTTAAGTATAAAAAGAAATTAGGTTATGTAAAATGGTAAACTCTTAACTGTCTTTTTAGATAGAGTTTATGGTCTCATTTCGCGTGGAGTGCGAAACAGTGACCTAATTCATAGGTACTTATCTAAAAACTGACCTCGGAAAATACTGGAATACATACCTACACATGGGTGCATAGTTGAATAAATCTAACGGTACCTAAGTACTTATATTGATTTATTTACTAGTTTTCATATTATTTCTAAAGTCAGTTTTTACCTTTACAGCTACGGCAATCAATCACAAACTAAGTAAGTATAGTACAGTCAGCGTCAAATAGATATAAGCGTCTAGAGTTGTAAAAAGATCTGAAAAACAAAAATGCAATTTAATGTAAGCAGTTCGAATCATCATATTGTTGTAAGCATGTAAGGTGTTCAAAATATCTAGGCACTCAATGTTTCATATTTATTTAAGCAGTCAGAGTGTTCAAAATTATCTAAGCAAACAAAGCTCTCAAAGTTATCTGTGCAATATGGTGTTGTACATTATGCACAGATATTTTGAGAGCTTTGTATGCTTATATAATTTTGAACACTGACTGCTAATATAAAATATGAAACAATGAGTGCCTACATATTTTGAACACCTTGCGTGCTTATACAACAATATGATTAGTTGTGTTGTGTGAACTGTTTAGATCAAATTGCGTTTATGTTTTTCAGATCTTTTTGACTACTCTAGACGCTAATATCAATTTGATGCTGACTGTACCTAGGTAGGTTGGCGAAGAACGAAACCATTTATTTTCAGTGCCGACTTTTAAACGTATGAAAATTGCTCATACACTAATTGTAATGTAGATTCTCTACTACCCACATCCAAGCATCACAGACGAATAATGGCGCGAAAAGTATCCACCTATAAATCTCTCTGAATTTATGAACAGGAAAATTTTATTAAACTGAAACGAGGTATCCATGGAATGAAATTAAAGGTGCTTTACTACGACTGGCGAAGGACTATATTAAGTCTACCTGTCGCTTTAAAATGGATACGAATGCAAGGTGCACCGCCCGCCACATTATGGGAGGCTGGGATACGGGAGGAGTACAGGGATACGGTACAGGATGGAAAAATTTATGGTTCCTGTAGGAAAACTGCCTTAAATCCTTTAGTTAGCCCATTTTATTGAAAGGAAACATTCTTTTATTTTAAAAAATAACATCCTGTAGTTTTATCACATCAATCGATGAGGTCAATCGTAAAGATGAAATTTCTATAACAAACATTAAAAATTAAATGAAAGGTAGTGAACAAATAAAGATAATGAATCCGATGTGGAGTCAAGTCGATATTGTAAGGTAGTTTTTTTTGGGTTTTAATTGATTGATCACCAAACTAACCTAACCTAACCCACAAAAATACTAACTTAGCACCTAAACCACCACTTTGCGTCCATTTCAGTATTTTAGAGGCTTACTTATAATTTTTTTGTAGCTCAATTACTTACTTAATTATTTTTCGTTTTTATATAAAAATTTGTTTATCTATTATAGCACTAGGTACCAACAAGACATACCTACACCATTACATGGAACGAATACATGATATGACGCAGTTATGTTTCTTTTAAAAATAAAATAATGTTTCCTTTCAGTAAAATGAGCTTAGTTTTTAAATTTTTACTTTTTTTCATTCACAATGCAATTTTTATTACCTACCTACTTACTTATGGAAAAATAAAAAATAAATAAAAATAAAGCGACAGGTCGTTGGTTCGAGTCCCATCAGAGCTGATTGTGAGACGGGTCGCTTTTTTCTTAATAGGTAGGTACTTAATTTTCAGTTTTTTTTAACTTAAGGATTTGAGGCAGTTTTCATCCAGGGCCCATAACTTTTTCCCACCCTGTATCTACGACCATCGGTGGTGCCGATGCCGCATACCAGACCTGAAATGTTGCCGTTTTATGGCGTGAGCCACAGCCTTCTCTATTGTTCTTCTAAGAAGGCTGTGCGTGAGCGTTTGAAGACTTATAATTGTTCCTTTAGAGAAGGTAGGTAGAGTATCCATGGAACGAAATTAAAGGTACTTTACTACGAGTGGCGAAGGACTATATTAAGTCTACCTGTCGCTAAATATAAATTTTAAAAACCCCCGACACAAAAAAAACTCAAAAAAGTCAGAAAATTAACTTTTTCTCTCTGTCAGGGGACCCCCAATACGTATAATATACCCTTTTAGTACTGCTCATTTTGTGGTCCACTGAAACGCTCCTGGCTGGAGGAGCCGGAGAGCATGAGTCAGAAATAAAAGAGGGTATATGAAATTAAGTGTATAATTCGGTTTTCCACAATTAGACCGTTTAAAATAAAATGTAGGGGAGGGGTCGCTGACTTGGTGATCGGTACAAGGTAGTAAAAAGTTAGACTTAGCTTTAGGACTTCCTAAAGTGAGGGGAAGCCGCTGTAGCCTAGAGGCAGCGGGGTCTGGTCCGGGGTAGACCGGAGCAGAGCAGGTTCCTGGCGGTTAGGCGCGCAGGAGCAGGTGGAGAGCGGCACGAAGTAGGCAGGTACTCGGCGTGTAGGTAGCCCGGAGAAGGTAGGTACAGGTGAGTGAGACTCGGGGAAATGTTGGCCGGAGATACGACCCCATGATGTTGGGGCGAAGAAACAGAAAGCAGCAGTTATTCAAGTTTGAAAATGACATTTTTTTCTTCATTTTCAAACTTGAATAAAGCTTGGCCACTTATCGTACACTGTTAACGTCATAATAACAAAAAACGATCGTTACACTGTTTACAATAGTAATGTACAATTTATTTTTGTTGGCCACACTTTGGCCAAGCTGTAGGTATACAAGTTTGAAAATGAAGAGAAAAATAGTAGATTGTATTACAAGGGAGCAAAATAACATATTTACGGCGAGGGCGCTATTTTGAATCCAGAGCGCAGTGAAGGATTCTAGAGTAGAATCCTGAACGCAGCGAGGGATTCAATATACGTTGCCCGAGATGAAAATAATTTTGCGGCCGAGTAATACACTCTACTTTTCATTTCGAATATAAGGAAAGTAAATACACTCTGCTTTTCATCTCCCTCTATAAGAAAAGCAATAAAGACAACTAAAACTATCTAGAAAATTAAAAGAAAGGTGGCGGGGGGCTTCGCTTTCTCTGTTTTTTTCTATAATAGGTATATAAAAAAATTTAAGTTTTGAAATAACAAAAACAAATTTTAGAACAAAAAAAAATTTATATGAATAAAAAAAAATTTTTGAATAAAAAAAAAATTTTGTAAAAAAAAGTTTTTGTACAAAAAAAAAAATTTTTTATATGTCTATTGGATGCCTCCTAACTATCTCCGGAGTACCATAGGGGGCTGAAAATTTTGTTAGATTTTAGCTACGCTACGAGACGGACCGTTTTTGAGACTTTCTCGATTTTATAAAAAAAAAAAAAAAATTTTGCTAAATCCGTGAGTCCCGTCCCCATACAAAATTAGTTGAAAACTTTTTCATTGCCGATGAGGTAACTCTATGGTTGACTGTAACCAAATTCAGTTCTATTCTTAAAATTCATTTCCACCCTAGGGTGAAACGGATAGTTTTGGACCCGCTGCTCAGTTTAAATATACATCACTTTCCGAATCTGAGAGATGAAAAAGACATTTTCATCCCATCGATTCGAAAAGCGATGATTGTTTATCTAATAACAGGGTCCAAAACGATTCATTGTTATGACAAGAGGGTATAATAGTAGATTGTATTAAAAGGGAGCAAAATAATATATTTACGGCGAGGGCGCTATTTTGAATCCAGAGCGCAGTGAAGGATTCTAGAGTAGAATCTCGAGCGCAGCGAGGGATTCTAAAGTAGAATCCTGAACGCAGCGAGGGATTCAATATACGCTGCCCGAGGTGAAAATTATTTTGCGGCCGAGTAATACACTCTGCTTTTCATCCCCCTCTATAAGAAAAGCAGTAAAGGCAACTCAAACTACCTACCTTTCTTTGTCGTTCGGATACATCATTAGGCTCATAGCGCTAGTCGAGCAAGAAAACAAATTTGAGTTTAAAAAAAAATGTCCATCAGATTCCTTATAAGTATCTCCGGGGTTGCCGTAGGGGGGTTGAAAATTTTGTTAGATTTTAGCTACGACTCACCGTTTACGAGATATTCTCAATTTTATAAAATTCCGTTTTTTAAAATTTCTCGGTCCCGAAAAAAGTCCCGGCTCCATACAAAATCAGTTGATTTTTTTTTAAAGTACTGCACACCCTTTGCTACACTCCAACCAATGCTTCTTTAATTATGTTCTAAATTCAAATCTCATCGTCTTGGACCCTGTTATGAAGCTGTTCAAAATTCAAATCTCATCGTTTTGGACCCTGTTATGAAGCTGTTCAAAATTCAAATCTCATTTATACCCTCTTGTCATAACAGGTAAACAATGAATCGTTTTGGGCCCTGTTATTAGATAAACAATCATCGCTTTTCGAATCGATGGGATGAAAATGAGATTTGAATTTTGAACAGCTTCATAACAGGGTCCAAAACGATGATATTTGAATTTAGAACATAATTAAAGAAGCATTGGTTGGAGTGTAGCAAAGGGTGTACTGTGCAGTACTTAAAAAAAAATTCAACTGATTTTGTATGGAGCCGGGACTTTTTTCGGGACCGAGAAATTTAAAAAAACCGAATTTTATAAAATTGAGATTATCTCGTAAACGGTGAGTCGTAGCTAAAATCTAACAAAATTTTCAACCCCTCTACGGCATCTCCGGAGATACGTATAGAGAATCTGATGGACATATATTTTTTTTATTTATTTTTTTTATTTCAAAACTCAATTTTTTTTTCTTGCCCGACTAGCGCTATGATGTATCCGAACGACAAACAAAGGTAGGTAGTTTGAGTTGTCTTTACTGCTTTTCTTATAGAGGGGGATGAAAAGCAGAGTGTATTACTCGGCCGCAAAATTATTTTCACCTCGGGCGGCGTATATTGAATCCCTCGCTGCGTTCAGGATTCTACTTTAGAATCCCTCGCTTGCGCTCGAGATTCTACTCTAGAATCCTTCACTGCGCTCTGGATTCAATTTTCACCTCGGGCGGCGTATATTGAATCTCTCGCTGCGTTCAGGATTCTACTTTAGAATCCCTCGCTTGCGCTCGAGATTCTACTCTAGAATCCTTCACTGCGCTCTGGATTCAAAATAGCGCCCTCGCCGTAAATATATTATTTTGCTCCCTTGTAATACAATCTACTTTTCATTTCGAATATAAGGAAAGTAAATACACTCTGCTTTTCATCTCCCTCTATAAGAAAAGCAATAAAGACAACTAAAACTATCTAGAAAAATTATCGTTACACTATGTACAATAGTAATCTGCAATTTATTTTCGTTGGCCACACTTTGGCCAAGCTTTATTCAAGTTTGAAAATGAAGAGAAAATGACATTTTTAAACTTGAATAACTGCTTGGCCACTAATCGTACATTTTGACGTCATAACAAATAATAATCTCCAGTGGAATGCACAATGTCACTATGACAACTTGATAAATTGTCATAGTGACAAGGTTTTATATTTTGATATTAATAATTTTATTAATAATTTTATTTTGACATCGGATACTATGTATCTTGCAAATAGGTTTAGGACAAAAATAGCTAAATTGTTAGCTTTTAATTTACAAGACACCTTTCAAGGTGGCAAGCCAAAGTCTTTTGACTCTGATTTTAGTAGCTTACCTACTAATAATAATTTAATTAATTTAAATAATATAAACACTTCTTTACAAAGTGAAAACGTCTCTAAATCGGCTTTAAACTAAAACATAAGACAACAGCCAAGCCCTCTTGCCTTAACGTATTATGTCAAAACATTCAGGGCCTGTCTGGCAAAGTTTTAGAGCTAGAATTATTTGCAGAATGTAATGACATTCATGTCATTTGTATAACTGAGCACTGGCTGAATCATTGTGATTTGTCATGTAGTGTGAATAATTTAAACATTTGAATCGGTGATGGAGGATGTGTTGAATAAGTTAAAGTTAAAAAATAAACCAATAGCAGTATGTGGCGATTTTAATGTTGATATTCTCGAAAGCTGTGCATTGACTACACGAATATTAACTTTGTTCAATTCTTTTAATTTAATTAATCAGTTCTTGGAGCCCACAAGGGTAACATCTCATTCAGCCACTTGCATAGATAATGTTTTTTCGGAGTCTGATCCGACTAACAAACTAGTCGTTAAAAATATTACATCCGACCATTACGGATTAAGGGTATCCTATGAATTAGATATTGTTGATGCGCCTAAAAGTGTACAATGCAGGCCCGTTACAAAAACGCGACTACGTAATTTTGAAAATAATGTAGCTGATAAAGTTTCTATGATGCCATATGTGCATGATGATCCTAATGCGCTTTATGGAACCCTTTTTGAATTAGTAACGAATGAGTTCAATAATATCTTTAAGTCTAAAACGATTAAATGCACCCAGAAGTTAAAGTTTTGCGAATGGGCTACGACAGGTATTTATAAAAGTAGAAACAGGCTGTATGAATTATATAAATTAAGAGAAACTAATCACAGCCCTCGTTTCGTAGAACATGTAAAACAATATTCTAAGATTTTCAAAAAAGCATGTTCTAAAGCAAAGTCTATATTTTTAAAGGATAAAATTAAAAAGTCAAATAATAAAATCAAAACAACTTGGGATATTATTAAGCGTGAAACCGGAAAAGGTAAACAACATGACAACAGTCTAGCGCTTAACATTAATAACGCAAGAATAAACTCTGAAACAGAAATTGCTAATATTTTTGATAACTTTTTTGTAAATATACCATTAGTAACCACCTCTAATTTGAATTCTTCACCAGCTTCTGCTGTCTCGGTTCTTGAAAAACATGTGTCTGAGTGTAGTTCATTATTTAATTTTAAAGAAATTAATTCGAGCGATATAATCAAAACATTTAATTTACTTAAAATGAAAACTACCACTGATTTATGGGGCATATCTGTTACTGTACTTAAAAACATTATTCATGCTATTGCCCCTTATCTTGCTATTATATTTAATCAGTGTATCGCTCAAGGAATTTTTCCTGATTTAATGAAATTTAGCAAAGTGATACCTTTATTTAAATCAGGAAACAAAGAAGACCCAAGTAATTATAGACCAATATCAATATTACCCGCCTTAAGCAAAATATTTGAAAAAATAATACTAGAGCAATTATTGTCTCATTTCTCATTAAACAATCTCATGCAATGCATAGCAAACAATTCGGATTTATGAAGGGTCAGTCAACCACGGATGCTGGGGTTGCACTTTTAAAGCATGTGTTTGATGCCTGGGAAAAGTCGCAAAATACTCTTGGAATATTTTGCGACTTATCGAAGGCTTTTGATTGTGTTGATCACCGGACGCTGCTGTTGAAGCTAAATCATTACGGTGTAAAAAATAATGCACAGAAACTAATACTGTCGTATCTCAGTTCCAGAACTCAGACAGTTGACATTAATGGAGTGAAATCAAACGGCTCTCAGATTAAACTAGGCGTACCTCAAGGCTCTATTTTAGGCCCTTTTCTATTTTTGGTTTATATTAATGATTTGCCTTTCTTTGCCAAAAACTTCTGTGATATTGTGTTGTTTGCAGATGATACTTCTTTAATATTTAACATAGACAGAAACAAAACTAATTTTGACGATGTAAACAAAGCACTGTCACAAGTACTCGGTTGGTTTAATTCTAACAATTTGCAGCTTAATGCAAAGAAAACAAAGTGCGTACTTTTTTCTCTGCAAAATGTACAGACGGTACCTGTAGAAATTGTAATCAACAACGAAAAACTGGATTTAGTACAATCAACGATCTTTCTGGGTGTAACTTTAGACTCGAAACTTCAATGGCATGCGCATATCGCAACATTAGCTGGTAAGCTTAGTTCTGCTTCCTACGCTATTAGAAAAGTACGACAGCTAACAGATGTTGATACTGCTAGAACTGTATACTTTAGTTATTTCCATAGCATCATGTCATATGGCATTCTTTTGTGGGGATTAGCGGCTGGCATTAATGCTATATTCATCTTGCAAAAACGAGCAATCAGAGCCATCTATAAACTAGGCTCCAAAACTTCGCTTAGAGACAAGTTCAAGGAAATAGGTATACTGACAGCTGCATCTCAATTTATATTAAATTGCATTATTTTTGTACGTCGCAATATTAACTTGTATACCAAACATAGTGATTTACACAATCGTAATACTAGAAATAGAAACAAGCTCGTAATGCCTCGGTACCGTTTAGAAAAGGTGCACGGATCTTTCGTTGGTCAAGGTATACACATATATAACAAAATCCCAAGTGATATCTTGGATTTACCATATCTAGAGTTTAAGAATCATATAAAGAGTGGCCTCCTCAAAAAAGGCTATTACACTGTAAATGATTATTTGAACGACAAAACACCTTGGTCGTAACACTCGTAACAAATGTTCCTAGTATGATATTGTGAGTGGTGTCCTATATTTTATATTATTAGCGTTTATATTAGTTAAGCTTTTAATTCGGTCATTTAAGGTAGGCAGTTTGAGTATGTCATGCTCACTAAAACATTTCTACGGTGGTGGCGTGTGAGGCGGGTCGTTACGTTCCCTAAAATATGGTTGAGCGAAGCGATGGCTGGTTCATGCGTCATGCTCGTGAACGGGTGCTGCCAGTGGGAATGGGTCTGCTCTTATCTGCTTGCCTTAAAATGTGTTTTCTTTTGTTTTTATTCATTTTATTAAGAATTACATTTGAAACATGTATGGCGCAACTTGCAGTATATAGTAGAATTGTCTTTTGTTTTAAACTAATATTAAAGCTTTAAGTAGAGTTCCTAAGTAACTGAAAATTGTTCACCGCTATGATCATTAGTTCGCCTATACTTAACTGTATTTATCATAACCCATTGTGTAATTGTGATGGAAACTGACCTTAGTCATACCATGTTAAGGTCATTTTTCAATTTGACGACTCTGTATGAAATAAGACAGGGAGAAAAAAACAACCCTTGGAGTTTCTTGCCGGTTCTTCTCCAAGGCCTCCCGCTGTAGGGTTTGCGAACCGATGGCGTAGCTTCTATGACGTTCACAAGTATTGTAAATAACAATCTAAATTGAATAAACAGATTTGAATCTTGAATCTTGAATCAATCTATAAGACCCAAGTTAGTCGGTTTTGGGGCATTACTAAGTCAGAAAAAAGTTCATGTGGCCATCATAAGCGAAACATGGTTGGAATCTGAGTCATCTATACACCTTAGTGAGTACAATTTCCACAGGAATGACAGACACGATGGATACGGAGGTGTCGCGATTATAACCCATAAATCGCTTAAAGTTCAGGTATGTACAACCAAATTAAATAATTCTCAGGTAGAAATAATTAAAATAAGATTACTAAATTGTAGGTGTTTAGAATACATAAGCTCAGTGTATTGTCCATCATCTGTGCGTACTTCTCAGGTTGACTGGGATGAATTGTTTGGGTTGTGTTGTGTCCAAAAAAGTCCTTAGTTGCTGGAGATTTTAATGCACACCATTCAAATTGGTCGTGTAAAACAGACAGCAAATAATGGATTCGGCTTTAGAAAATGGATTTGTACATTTGAATAATGGTCAAATTACTAGAATTAAATTAGTAAACGGAAATTTACAAGAAAGCTCACCAGACATTACGTTTTCCACATCTGATATTGCTATAAATTTTGAATGGCAAGTATCACAAGAAAGCTTAGGCAGTGATCACTTAGTAATAAAAATATCTATGAACTACGAAACTAATTTACAACATAATAACAGACGAAATTACAAAAAAGCTGACTGGATATTATATAGAAATTATTTGAAGGAAACACTCACAGAAGAAGTTATTGAACGCGATTCCATTCAATCTAGGTATGATCACTTTTTAAACCAACTTAAAAGGGCTGTAGATAAAAGCATTCCTACCATTAAAATAAATCCTAACCCTGAAACTAAATTTAAGCCCAAACTCTACTGGAGTCCTGCACTGTCTCACATTGTGGCTCAGCGCAGATTATGCCTTAAGTTTTTTAGACGCAATCCAACCCCAGATAATTTAAAACGGCTGGAGAATAAAATTAATGAATCGAATCGTCTAATTAGACAAGCAAAATCACAAAATTGGCAATATTTTTGTAACAGCTTTGATGAATGTACCTCAGTTCAGTGACCGAAGTGTGGCAGAGAATAGGTTGGGTGAAAGGAATTAGACGTTCTGTTTACAATGCACCTGATAAGAAAAGGATTGAACTTTTAAAATCTCTTGCTCCTGATTCCGCGTCGCCGTGTGCACCTAAATTCGAATACAGAAACGAATGTCTTGAATCTGTGTTTTCAATTCATGAATTAGAAAACTGTTTAAAAGGAACTGACACAGCCCCTGGCGAAGATGAGATTACCTATTCTATGCTACACAATCTACCCAATATAGGAAAAAGGTATCTTCTTAGTTTGTACAATGCAATTTTTTATTTTAACTGTATCCCTAGACAATGGAGAGATGTAAATATTGTTCCCATTCCAAAATTAGGAGGTGATCCTAATACCATACCAAAACTGAGACCGATATCACTTATGTCTTGCATATGTAAACTCTTCCATACCATGTTAGCCAGAAGAATAGAGTGGTTTGTGGAAAAAAATCAAATTATACCAACTTATTCAACTGGTTTTAGGAAGGATCAATCAACTTTAGATTGCTTAGTGCGTCTTATATCATCTATTCAAATTAACTTCGAGAAAGGAACTCCCACTGTGGCATGCTTTCTTGACATAGAGAATGCGTATAACAATGTGTCAGTCCTACAAGCTACGAACATCTTACATGACCTAAAAATAGGCAACAAAATCTGCGAATACATCTGGTCCTTTCTAAACGAAAGGTACCTTAAAATTAAAAATGAAAAGGAAAAAACATCGAAATTAGACGAACGGATAGAGGCCTAGCTCAAGGAGATCCTTTATCTCCACTAATTTTCAATATCGTTACACACAAACTAGCTCAACAAATTACGGATATACATTTATGCCAATATGCAGATGATTTTGTACTGTACATAAGTGATAAAAACCTTCGAATATGCGAAACAAAGTTACAAGTGACATTGAATATGATAGTCAACCAATTAGAAAATATAGGACTAGAATTGTCCGCGGAAAAATCTAAATTCTGCATTTTTGGGAGAGGAAGAAGAAAGAAAGAGGTCAGTCTCAAAATTAACGAAAATCAATTAACATTTTGCATATTGTATAAAATATTTAGGCATATGGCTTGATAGTTCTTTACGTTGGAATAAACATATTAAGGAAATAACCGAAAAAGTATCAAAGTTTTTGAATATACTCAAAATGTTAGCTGGTTCTGGTTGGGGTGTTCATCCCAGACACCTGAGAAGACTTTATATTGCACTACTTAGAAGTAGATTCGATTATGGTAGCTACCTCTACGACAGCAGCGCAAACACTCATTTGAGTAAGTTGGATAGGATCCAAAATCAAGCTTTGCGGATTATTGGAGGATTCATTAAAACTACCCCAATACATGTTATGGAGGCCGAACTTTGTGTTCCCCCACTGTCCATAAGACGAAAATATTTAGCCTTCAAATATTGTTTAAAATCAAGGACTTATGCAGCCACAACCGACTTACTTGAAAAATTATCAGCTGCCACTCCAAACAGATATTGGGAGGGAAAAAGGAAACCTTTGCTTAGCGTAGTTTATAACAAAACCAAAGATCAGGAAATATGTACGAACTTTCCTTTGGAAATGTTTTCTCTCGAAAACTGGGTCACTAATATTGACACATTTAATTTTATAAAACCATACCCAGAATGTACCAATGAAGGGAAGAAAATGTTACAACCTAATTTATTAAGACACGATGTTCTAAATGAAATAACAGAAAAATATTATGACGGTTGGTGTAAAATCTTTACTGATGGCTCTCATGATTCACGAGGTAAAGGTGCAGCTTATTATTGTGCAAGCATGAAAACCATAGGTACATTCAAAATCACCGCTGATGTTTCTATCATGACTGTAGAATTGGTTGCTATTTACAATGCACTCTTATTCGCTAAAAATAGGAATTTTACAAAAACTGTTGTTTTCACAGACAGTAGGAGTGCATTGCAGCACGTTGCTCGGTGTGCCTCTGGCGGCAGAGGTATACCGATAGCATATCAGGTGCTGCAACTCATTCATGATAGTAACAAAAAGGGCAATCAGCTAAGGCTGCAATGGGTTCCCTCACACATTGGCATTAGAGGTAACGAGGAGGCTGACCGATATGCTAAACTTGCAACAATTAATGGTGGGCTCCGAAATTTTGTACAAATATAAAAAAGAGCCCTTCAACGAAACTTCTTTAATAAAAGGTATTTGGTACAAAACAATGCAGAGTGAGCCTCCTCGTATACCTTGGTGTGCAAATGTCAGTGTGTGTAGGAAATATGTTGTACTTTTACATAGATTACGATCCGGACACATCCCGTGTAATAAGTTTGCACACTTAGGTCCGGTTGCTCGAAGCTTGGTTACGTTAACTATAGGGTTAAATTATGGTTAAAGTAAAATTAACCGGCGGTCAAATTTAAAGAGCGTTGTTGAAGCAGCGGTTACTTTAACGAGCAGTCAAATCACAGATTTAACGGCGGTCAAAATAACCGACAGGGTGGGGGTGGTTTAAATTTTGGCATTAGTAATTAAGGGAAGGTTAATAAAATAGTACAGACAATACTATTAACCCTAAAATAACCAACGTATTTTTCTTTTACCGATGTCAAAATTGACATCAGTTAAATTTTAACTTTTGTCAATTTTGACAAAAGTTAAATGTACGAGCAACCGGACCTCAATGAAGAAAACTGACTCGCCTAACTGTGACGCGTGTGGTAAAATAGACGATGTGCAACATATGTTGACGGAATGTGTCAAAAATGAAAGGGAGAGACAGCAATTAATTTGTTACTTAAATCTGACGGTATCTGATGTGGGAGTTTTCCAAACTATTTTGGCGGATCCCGCATCGGATGCAGCCAGGCTTGTGTGTGATTTGGTGCAAATACTTATTTAATGTGTTGTGAAACTAAGTTTAGGGTATAATGGGACTGACATACTCTGTGTAAAAGTCCCTAAATTAAATAAAGAAAAAAAAACAAATAATAATCGTTACACTGTTTACAATAGTAATGTGTAATTTATTTTTGTTGCCCGACACTTTTACTGTTTTGGTCCAAACATGTATGAAGCGTGACTGATCTCCTTTGCCCAGGGTGTACCTATACATTATTTTAGTCAAAGCACTACGTCTGTTTTTTTTTCGTTTCGGCAGGCAGTTGACCATTTCCATAAATAGCTGGATGGATTTTCATCAAACGTGGCTAAGAACCACCTCGTTTATAATATAGCTTTCAATAAAAAAAAAAACACAATAAAATCGCCTCATCCGTTTAGGCATCCGTTCTGTCTGTACGTATATTCGTACAGACATACATAGGCATCAAACCTATAACACCCCTCTTTGCGCTGCGTCGGGGATATTATTCTGTGGTCGGGGGTTAAAAATGGCTGCTATTGCACAGGCTGGGATACGGAAGGAGTGCATAGCAGCTACCTATTTCTACTTCCATCAAAGGTGCGGATACCTACCTAAGCACCTTTATCTACTTCCATCGAAAGTGCGGATCCGCATCCCTGATAATGTTGCCGTTTTATGGCGAGCATTTGAAGACGGATATAATATTCCTTTATTAGAAGATAGGTAGATAGGTATCCATGGAACGAAATTAAATGACTACTTATATCACAGAATAATATTTTGTACTATAATAGGTCTTTACATATGAAATTGCCGTTTTTTTCTTTTGTACATATAACTTAACGACTTTTATAATATTAGAAATATATAATTTCTTTAATATTGCGTTACATTAAGACCGTATCGAGCAACTTTTGATAATTTAATAACCACGATATTTGATTATTTACATAGAAAAAACTTATTCCGAAAGTTACGACTATTTTTGTTTCCAGAATTTCGTACTTTATTAGTTGTAACTTAGTGAAAAAAAAAAATTTTTCTCTTAACGAATGTGTCATTTAGTAGTTAAAATATCCATAAATACGTGTGTAAAATTTTGTAAATTTACATAATATTAGTCGTTAAATAATAACAAAAACGTTAGTATGGAAAAAAAATAATTACAGAAATCTCCATACAAAACGGCAATTTCATAGGTAAAGACCTATTATTACGTCTACATTTCGCTATAAAATTTGCTGCAAATGCATGGTGCACTGCATTTGCATCGTCCAATGAGTCACACCAACACATCAAAATATGACAATAAAAATTAAAAAATACTGCATTTAATGCGCGTACTCGTGCAAGTACTAATAGTTTTTGTTTCATCGAAATCTGGCCAGGATTTCCAAAGATATCTTTTGAAAATTTGCTTTCCTTGCGCGCTATTGCGATGACGTCATGTCGCACTGACATCTCCGTTTGCGGTTGTTGCGGGTGATTTCCGTCTAACTGTACCTACATAGAGTTCGTCTGTGCGCAATCTTCGCGCAACTCGTGCGTTTTTGACGCTAGTTACAGTACATTTTCTTCGTTCTAAGGTTATGGTAAATGATAAGTATTCAATTTCGACCGCGCGCAGGCGCACTCTAAAACTGTCACCTACTGTCGATAGGTACCGAAAGACATTTATCCCACAAACTTATCTGACCCAGTGGTGGAGGCGCCACTAGCAGTATAAAATTATCGAAATGGCTGTCAGTTTTTAGGGTGCATATTTAACTACCAAGTCAGTTAAGGTTGTAAGTATATTTTGTTTTGACGGTTGCTATTTATGTATTGACAGAATCCCGCCCGCCATTACGAAAGTTGATTTAATTTATTTTTCACGAAAATAAATCATTATTTGAAGGTGTTTTTTCACATGGGCTCAATACAAAATTCTTAAACATTTCATTGATCGACTATAAGAAAAATAAATAAATTTATTACGAAACCGTGAGAGCGCAACTATATAGCCAAAGGATTCTATGTAGGTATACGGAAGTGCGACGTGACGTCACACGTTAATGCCATTGGTTCACCCAAATTTTCCTCGGAGGCCGTACTTTAACGTTTAATATCTCAGTCATTTTTGAAGATAGGAAAAAAATAAAAACAGATTCTTTTTTCTCGAGTTACATATTTTTTAGATATGCTGTTAACAAAAATCATTGGTGTGACTCATTATTTATGGGAGGCTTGGATATGGGAAAAGCGTAGGTATCTAGGTACTTCCATCAGAGGTGCCGATGCCGCCTGCCCTGATATTGCCATTTTATAACGTGAGACATGAGTAAGTAGGTATATGAACACGGATATATTCCTATAAAGAAGCTTTTAATGTGCTTTTAATGTTTTCAGCTTTTATTTGTTGTGTTGCGGCAGTTACGAGTCAAGACAGCCAGTTCCTCAGTGGTTGAATATTCCGGAAGCGCAGCAAAGAGATTTTTGTATTTATGTATATTTATGTATAATCTGCTCTTTCGTTTTTCAAATTGATTTGATTGAAAAATAATCTAGGGCAGAAGCCCCGGTTTTGGCCACTGTACCGGTTTTGGCCACTTTTTGCTCTAAAAGTTTTCTCAACAACTTTTCACCATTTTTGCTAATAATTAAAATAAGGTATTTTAAGGTTATAATAACAACCGTCAGAATTCCATAAGTCTTACGATTTTTTTCAATAAATCCCATTTTCTGTTTTAAAAAATGTTTTGTATGAAAATTTTAAGGTTTTGGATGAAATACTTTGTTTTTTAGAATTAAATTGTTGTTTTGCAATTGATTGGTTTCTAGCGCATTAGAATATATTGATTTAACCTGGGTTTGGTTTTGATTTTTCGCTATACTTACAAAATTTTAACTACCAATAAGTGGCCAAAACCGGTACATTTCGCACCTCTCACACATTTTGTGGTATATACAAAAATACTTTTTTTTTAATTTGAAAAATGTACCTTTAAAGGTAGATAAATTATCTATAATTTAAGATATAATTTGTCTCTTAAATACTTTAGACCATTTAGTACTTAGTGCTTAAGAGTCAAAAAATCCTTAAAGTGGCCACAAAGGTTACCTCTGCCCTACCTAGAGTTTGTAAAAATGCCTTGACTTTTTATAAAATCATTCGGAATATTTTCAACTTATTTCATTTTTCACTGACCTTTTTAAATTTCTTAAACTTTTTCCAATTTAAACACGTAACGTATTCATCTCCTTTATTTACCATCACCTTTCTGCTTCTGCTATTTTCTATTCGCATCAACTTTGACAGAGAAGTTAGGTACTTACTCAAATAACAGTTTTAATTCCTACTTAATAAAAGTTTGTTTAATATAAAGTACCGTACCTAGAGTTTAGGTGCATACGCGAGTAACAATCTGTGGTGGAAGGACCGGCAAACAATATCTAAGTTCGTGTAGCTTTGTCGTAATATTTGCCAAGTCCCCAAAAGCCCGATGGAGTTGGGACTTCTCAAGCTTATTACTATTTGTGTTGCCAAGACTCGTCTCTGTTCCTTGACGGATAACTGCCGAAACTAGCTCGCTCTTCAGATTTTCTAATTTAAATTTATTGTCTCCGGAAAGGATACGGGAGATGTAGGTATTCGGAGTTGGGAAAGTAGGGATATGGGACCTTTTCTCAATTGTGTTTGCAAAAATCTGTATAAACTCATCGGTGTTAGTTTGGTAGGGAGATTCTTCTTTGTTTTATGTTAAGAAAAAAAAATAAGAAAATTGTTATCACTATCACAAAATACAATAATGACAACATATAGTTATAGGTACTTACTCAATCTAATCATCGACGAAATTAAATCAAACCTAAATATTAATGTTACATAGCAAGACGTATAGTTTTATGGCGAAACACACGGTGTCGGCATACTATTTTCTGTGGTCATCATAAAAAAAACCGGTTAAGAGCCAGTCGGACTCGTCACCGAGGGTTCCGTACCACCATAAATATAAATAAATAAAACTTGAAAATGTTTTCATCTGCGAGGCTATATTCGTCAGAGAATTTGCGGTGTAAAAATTTCAGTTTTAGGTCAGCGCCATCACTTGACCGATAGTGGAACAAATGTAATTTTTGTTGATGATTTAATTTTCTGAAAAAGTTTACTATTTCGAGGCATCGTTTTGTTTTTCCTATAACCTTTACATAAACTTTTATCACATAAAACAATTTCTGATTTTTCTCTTTTTAAACTTTAGGAGATAAGGGGGAGGAACGGTATTTTTCTTTTAATTTTTCATCAAAAGTCGAAAACTGCGGTCTAAAAAGAAGAGAAAAAATGTTTGAGAATGTGCAAGCAATGCTTTTTCTTATGATACCCCACATTCCCTAGAAGCCCCACTTCGAATTTTTAATACCCCCTTTTCAGTCCCAGTTGCAAAAACAAATATACTTACGTCTTACATACATACACCACTAAATTTTAATTAGTACTTACAAAGATTTTAGGGGATGATAGTGTCCATCAATACTGTCAATACGATCAATTTTTACTATGGTGGTTGGCCCCGTCGTAAAGATTGTTCGTATTGATGGACACTATCATCCCCTAATATCTTTTTACTAGAAAAATGGAAAATGAAGTATTTAGAAAAAATCGACCCGTCTCACAACTAGCTCCGATGGGACACGAACCCACGACCTTTCGCTTTCCGGGCGACTGCTCTAACTAGTTGTGAGACGGGTCGATTTTTTCTAAATACTTCATTTTCCATTTTTCTATTATAAAAATTGCATTGTGAATGCAAAAAACTAAAAATTAAAATAATCTTTTTACTAATTAAAATTTAGAGGTGTACATGTATATTTTTATTTCTCTCTTATTTGAAAAATTGTTGGGCAAACGTCATCTAAAACTATTCCAAATTTCAAGTTGATAGCATTAGTACCTAGTTCTCGAGATATCCAGCTGTAACAGACAGACAGACTGAGTCGCACCTAAAGGTTTCCACCATTTTGGTACGGAACCCTAAAAACTGGAAAGTGCAATACCTACCCTCTTGTCGCTGGTAATCCTGTACCTACACATACCTACTTCCTTCTAACATAAGGGACCGAAAAAGTTTGTTATTGGTTGGTAGTGTACTATTTTTAACAATATTTGTTTTCTCACGCTCCCGTTGTGAGTACGTGACCTGTCATGTTGCAAAAAAACGTAATGAAAACAGTAGCGTTTCTCATTTATTTGGTGAGAGCTGTATCTTCGGGGTGAGCGGCATGTGTTTACGTCGGCGTAAGTAAGAATAATGGCTGGCATAAATCAGTGGCATCTTCACGTCGTTTTGAATACTCGCGACGATGTCACCTCCTCACTGAGACACAATTCGGAGTAACCCCACTCGTAACGTCTCGTTTACCCCCCGCAAGTTGCCAAACAAAGGATTATATACCTCAGCGCTCACAGAGGTTTTCCCTAGTATTTTAAGCCTAGATTTATTTACCCATCTCCTAAAAAATAAACTGAATAAGTATTTAACTAAAACCACTGCTTTTTACAGAAAGAGGTTTTGATTTAAGATGGCAACCGTTTATATCTGTTTGAATTTAACCCTAAATAATTAGGTATTATATTTTGTCACAATTCTGAGTGACCCCACTCGTAACGTCTCGTTTAGCCTTGCAAAACAAAAGATATTATACACCTCGGTGCTCGAAGAGGATTCCGTAGCTTTGTTTTGTCCGCTAGAATATATTTATACCTGGATACCTATGTATCCATTGCAAGATTTCATTCCTTTGCCTATGTGATTAACAACCTTTCAACTAATAACTTATGCATGCTTTTTAACAATTTCATTTATTATCTGATTGACAGCTTAGTAAAGTTAAACCACGTTAAACGTTAAACTACGTATTACGCTTTAACATTTTAATAGTGCCCAACATTAATGAGGTTGTATGCATATGTAAAGGAGGCTGGCATTGGCGTCCAAACCGCGCGGTTAGCGGCCGGCAGGGCGGTGCACCGCGAAGTTTCGATCGCGCCAACAGCGACCGCCGAAATAACGTCCTTTTGGCTTCATAAAACGTGAGTGATTAAATAATCAATGCATGTTAAAGGTAATGTGTTTACATACCTACAGCGAGCATTGCTTTGTAAAAACTAAGGAATTAATCAAACGTGCTAATTTAATTCAGGCCGTGAGTTTTAGCAACGACGCTTTAGATGTCGTTTCAAGATCCAAAAAACAAAAAAAATGCTTTTTCATCTCTCAGATTCGGAAAGTGATGTATATTTAAACTGAGCAGCGGGTCCAAAACTATACGTTTCACCCCAGGGTGGAAATGAATTTTAAGAATAGAACTGAATTTGGTTACAGTAAACCATAGAGTTACCTCATCGGCAATGAAAAAGTTTTCAACTAATTTTATTTGGGGACGGGTTTTTTTTTTTTTTTTTTATAAAAACGAGAATATCTCAAAAACGGTGCGTCTCGTAGCGTAGCTAAAATCTAAAAAAAAATTCAACCCCCTATGGTACTCCGGATATAGCGCTTCTCGCTATATCGCGCATCCGATAGACATATAAAAAAAAAAATTCATCTCGGGCGACGTATATTGAATCCCTCGCTGCGTTCAGGATTCTACTTTTCACTGCGCTCTGGATTCAAAATAGCGCCCTCGCCGTAAATATGTTATTTTGCCCCCTTGTAATACAATCTACTATTACTATTTCATGGGAAAGTCAACAATTTGTAAGTACATTACTTATATAGGTATGTAACGTGTGGTCAATGCCGATAATAACATCTGAAGTTTCTATAAATCTTGATTATTCTTAGACGTTGTTTTTGCACTAGATGCTAGTAAACAAAGATAACTCTAAAACATTGGGTAAATATTGTTCCCTTTTTTACGCGACCATGGGTCCCATAAATCGATTTTGTGGAATAATTCCGCGTGTCAAACGTTGTTTAAGAAAAAGGAGCAATTTCTTGCGTCCCTTCAAAAGGGTGGGACTCTTATAAACATCGGGCCCAGCAAAACTGCTTCTGGTGCCGTAATCTCCCGAAAACATAAAAGCGTATGAAAACTTTAGTGTCCAATAAATTTTGCCAATACAGCCGAGGACGGTGCCGGGTACTTTACCAAATGGCGTGTTAGCCCAACTCGCTGCGACACAGATTGCGAGCTAAGCCTTTGTTACTGACCACATAACATCTATTATTATAAAACATAATAACGCTGCTGTCATAAATTGTAGAAAGCGCATACGCGAAACACTAGATTAAAGTCAAATTATTGTAAGTACCGATATCTACTTATATACTTAAATAAAAATTAATGTTGCTAAGCGCAAAACTCAAGAACGGCTGGACCAATTCGGTTATTTTTTTTCGTATTTTTCGTTTTTATGGAGAAAAAAAACATAAAAATGGCATGGAAAATAATAAAAACCACACTTTTCTTTTCCCATACAAACCAGCTAGTCCAGCTACACATATCTCTTTTTTTTTTATTCTGAAAATTTTGAAGTGGTTTTTATCCTGGAGGATATATCAACCCCATTGTACCTTTTACAGTGAAAATAATCAGCACAAATAAAAGAAAGAAATAAAATAAAAGATGAGATGGCTCAAAAGCTACTAAACCGATTTTAATAAAACTGTACTGTGTACTGTACTGTTCCCTAATTTGGAATAAGTAGGTACACATAATATAAATCAAAAAGAATCATCTCGATATGATATAGTTTTCGAGATATTCGTGAACAAACATATAAACATACATACATACACCTACGAAATTCAGCACACGTGGTTCTTGGAAGCCTATATGTAATGTAACGCTTTACTCAAATATTGTCCTATTCCAACAATATCACACATAATACTTACAGGCTAAACTGATAACCTCCTCCTTTTTTTAAGTCAGTTAAAAATAATCATAAAAGAGTACCTAAGGACTTCTACAGATAGTAAGTCAAATTTAAAAAAAGTTGTTGACATTGGTTATAGTTTTTGTTACCTGTAAACCTAAATCAAATCAATACTTACTTTCGATGCTGATGGTTCGGATACGTATTCAACGCGAGCAGTATTCGAAGTCTCTTCCATTCTGCCAATGCTGTTACAGAAGGTGTAACAGCAAGAACATACGAAGATTATAGGGAGTACCTACCTATTGTTGAGAGAGAGTGTGAAGTTCAAGGTTTCATGCTAAGAGAGTGATACAGTGATAGGTACAGAAACATCCCCAATATAGGTAGACCAGCCCCCTGATTCACAAACCGTCGGAAACGGATTCGGATTCGAATTCTGTGCTTTGTTTTTGTCTATTCTATAGCGAGTGACAGAGACAGGGCATGCTTTCCGCTGTCGGGAGCGTTTCCGACGGTTCCTGAATCAGGGGGCAGAAACTTGCCGACAATACCAAGAGAATAGAAGTTACGTTGGTGGTTTCGAACACTGAATAGTATAGTCCATGGAAATCGTACATTTTGCCTTGCGTTAAATGAGGTAGTTCTGATTTTTTTGTATGTTAGTAGTGATGAGATAGTAATGAAAAATCCAAGTTTTCCACCTCGAAAGCCCTTCGGATCATTGTTAAATTTTTAAAAATCCAATAAATTTGCAGTTTTTTTTTCAGTTTTTGTCAATTTTTACCACCAAGGCCTTGGTGGTAAAAAGTAACACACAAGCAAGATAACCGTACACATTAAGAAAACTTTACAGTTTAAAGATGAATATCGTTTGTATAAGAGCCTTAGAAATAGCTAAATGCTGAATTAAGTTGAGTTTGGGCTCTTTAAAAAGTTCTGTTAGTTCTGTATTTTTGTACTTTATTTCTTTAAACTTAATAAACAATATTTGTTAAGACTATTATACAAGCTTTATTAAGCATTACGCATTCTAGGTATCTTAACGCTGAAAAAAAGCCCCTATGGAAGCATTTATCTGAATAATCATAATCTGTATTGCTATTATTCAATAATTACTAAGCTAGTAGCGTTTGAATCAGCTGATTGCTGAATAAAGTATAACAATCTGAATAAGCTATTACATAATGCTCTTATACAGCTTGATACTGAATAAATGTAAAGTGAGATAATTATTTACTGCTTAAATTGGATAAGATGTCATTTTTTACCAGTTATTCAGCTGCTGAATAAAGAAGATTATTAAGACTTTTATTAAGTTTTCACCGGCATAAAAGTATGTAATAAACTAACTTATTCAAATTAAAGACCACAGGCACGGTCTATCAGCGCAAATAGCTTAATACCAGCTTTGTTTAAATCTCGTTGTAAGCTATATTTTTTATGAAGAGGATTCCGTACATCAAATATATCAAGCAGAATTGCAATTCTGATTCGCCCTTGCTACAACTACCCATAGATATGCAAATCGGCAAGAAAAGTTACTTAGGTATCTATTATTATTTTCTGCGCTAGGTACCTACCTAGTCTGTTACCGTGTGGCTGTTAGGAGTTAATAAAACATTATTTTTTATTGTTACAAAGTATATTTAATTCTTACTGTTCACAAGTTTAACTTAATCAAAATAATGATGTGTGATGACATTGATGAACCATTGATTGATAACCCACCATTAAAGGACGATTTTGACCTACCTGAGCAGTTCGATGAAGAAATTATACCTCAGCAAGCTGCCCCCAAAAAGTGTGCTGTGGATTCAGAGGACGTGCCTGGTCCATCAAAATTATACATACAATGTACATAATTGATCCCACCACCTCCCAGATCCTCCTTCCTTTAGGGCGTAGGTACTTCATTTTGCAAACCCTTCTATTAGATAATTGTTTACTTACCTCAATAAATTTGAACAGCTGTCTCAGGAACTATCAAGTGTAAGTTGATATCACTAATTGGTCTCATTTTGTTCGAAATTTAATGGACTTTAATAACTAATAATTTAACATTTGCCATAAACCCACTACTAGGGGGTCAAAGTTGTCGAAAACTAAAAAAACTGCAATACTTCCTTTTTTTGAATTTTTTCAAACTTTTAAATAGCCCTATCTTAAAAACTACTTGACTTACAAAAACCAAATTATTCTCTTTTTATTGCAAATTTAGTCTACTTTTAAGCGTGCATAGTAACATTTGCCGTAATACAGATCCTTGGTGCTAAAAATTGACAAAAACTGAAAAATATTCGAAAATTTTATGGATTTTTAAGTATTTAACAATGATCCAAAGAGCTTTCGAGGTGGAAAACTTGGATTTGTCATTACCATCTCATCACTACTAACATATAAAAAACAGAACTACCTCATTTAATGCAAGGCAACACCACTTATTTGGTACGATTTCCATGTACTAGTAGGTAGGTACCTAATTATGTAAGTTCAACATCTAAAATAATTGCTTTCAGTCTGACATATCAACATTGTAGGTACGCAAGCTATTACGGCGACAATACAAATTACTTCGGCGATTGTCTTAGTGCCGGATCTAGAGATTGTGTCATTGAAAGCTTGAAAGCTATTTACGCAATTGGCGTGGGGGTATCTCATACAAATATTAATGTTATACTTGTAATCAATTATCTCATTTTGTCATTATTTTTTCGTTACCTACCTAAAATAATTGCTAAACTTTAGCTCGATAATAGCCAGTCCCACTAATCAATCACAAGTAAGAGAGAGCTTATTATAATGTATTACCATTACCAGTCGTCAGAAAATAAAGGACCCGTTTAGACAAATGGGAATGACCTAGAATATAACTTATAACGAAACCGGTAAAATCAAAATAAAATATAATAAAATAGGTAAAAGGTTTTAAAATAATGACATATTTTTAGAGCATCAAAATGTGAAATGTATTGCGAGTAGGTAATATTCTTTTTGCATTTAGTTAGGTACCATAAAGTAACACGTAGATTCGAATACTTACGAAAAGTCTCAAAAACAGTACGTACCTACTTACTCAGTTTTTATTTTTTAAACCTTATTGATGTAACCCTCATGTAACCGTTTGAAAACTTCATTTCTCTGAAAACTCTGTTAATCGTATCGAATTAAATTTATAAATTGATCTTTATGTGTTAACTAACTTAGTGATTAGAATGTTGCTTATTTTAAATAAAGATTTCTATCATGAGATTTAATTGATGAATCTGATGATAGAAGTCTGTATGATGGTAATTTTATTTGTAACTAAATAAGATATACCTACTTACTTAGGTTCAATTTTTATGTTGTCTACCTAGCTTGTTTTTAATTGAAAAAAAAAAAACTAAATATTTGCTGAGAGGACAATCGCGCTAGTGTAGTGTAAGTAGGGCAGAGGCAAGCAGAGGTACCCTTTGTGGCCACTTTAAGGATTTTTTGACTTTTAAGCACTAAGTACTAAATGGTCTTAGGTATTTAAGACACAAATTATATCTTAAATTATAGATAATTTATCTACCTTTAAAGGTACATTTTTCAAATTTATAAAAGTAAGTAAAATAGTTTTTTTTATATTACACACAATGTGTGAGAGGTGCCAAATGTACCGGTTTTGGCCACTTACTGATAGTTAATCTTTTGTAAGTATAGCGAAAAATCAAAACCAAACCCAGGTAAAATCAATATATTCTAATGCGCTACAAACCAGTCAATTGCAAAACAACAATTTAATTGTAAAAAACAAAGGCTTATAAAGTATTTCATCCAAAACAAATTTCTTAAAATTTTCATACAAAACATTTTTTAAAACAGAAAATGGAATTTATTGAAAAAAAATCTTATGACATAAGGAATTCTAACGGTTGTTATTATTACCTTAAAATACCTTATATTAATTGCCTTTATCAAAAATGGCTAAAAGTTGTTTAGAAAACTTTTAGAGCAAAAAGTGGCCAAAACCGGTACAGTGTCCAAAACCGGTACAGTGGCCAAAACCGGTACGCCTGCCCTATATATTCTTTGCTAGTGGCGAGACGGCATTGGCAGTATCACTCACTCGAGGAAGGCAAATGTCACTGCCACGCCACACGACACGACGTCCCTTGCCATTTCGCACGTCACTTTCGTTGCGATTCGACGAGTCTCTAGCCTCACCATAGGGGTTTTGTGGGACTCATTTGAGTTGCCTATCCACACCTATAGAAAAAAAGAACTAAGTACATATTACTTAAGATGCGCTTTGTTCAAACGAACAACCTAAAAAATTTGCAAACTTTTACAACTCTACATACAACGTTTGGATAGAAATAGAAACTCGAATCTTAATATCGTGTGATCATTATGTCGATGATGTCGATCCGTCCTATGCAGTAGGTAATTTTTCTGTAAGTGTAGATGATACCACCACTTAAGGAAGAATCTATGACAATAAGTACCTACGTAAAGAAATTGCAATTAGTCGCCCTAAGTGAAGGCACGTGAAGGTAAGGTGTTCAATCACATACCCTCCAGTCGCCAAGCACTTAGGCCCTTTACACACTGCGACTCTTTGCAACTATTTAAGCACGCGTTAGGCGACCGCGTGACTGTATCGCGGTTATAACGCTGTTTTTAGTAGGTAGTTCTGCCCTCTGGTTCACAACAGTTCTACAACGGAATAGTATTCGAATGCTTTGTCGTTATGTGCCTTGTGTTTGTGTTCCGTACCCCTAGTGTAAGTTTTTGTGTCAAGCAAACGCAAACTAACGCGATTAATAGTTTTCATACGACATAAATACGGAATCGCGATAGTTTGCGTTTGCTTGACATAAAAACTTACACTAGGGGTACCGAATGTTGCGGTTGGACGGTTTCCGACTTTATCGATGCTGCAAAACGCTTCGTTTACATTCATCCGTCATTCACGATTCGTCATTAAAACTCAAATGTCAAAAATTTTGGAAAGACGTTGTTATGAGGTACCTGTCGTCAATGATGGATCCCGTGTGAACGAAGCGTCATCGTATGAAAAAAAAACACGATTCATGATCACGAATAGTCAATGACAGATCATTAGCACTGTATATGCTATCATTAGTGAACGAAGCCTAACATTTTTTGAATACTTAACGGAGTAGCACTGGGACTTCATCATCATCACACCAGAGGGCCTACTCTGAAACGCTAATCCGAAACTTCGGTTAGCCCTGTCCCTCTCACTCTCGAGTCATAACGGAATCGAGTGATAGGGGCGGGGCTAACCGAAGTTTCGGATTTGCGTTTCAGAGTACGGTCCCTGATGTTAAGTGTTGATAAGGCTGTCGGTGGAAGCACAGTAATCCCGGAATTCTCAATCACTGAGAAACTGGCTATCTAATATCTAACTGACGGAACACTATAGGTAATGCTGAAAACATCATTGTTTAGGCGTCAGACTTTGATAGGATGTTGGTAGTTAGCCAGGCGGACTGAGAACAAGCCCTACCACCAACCAAACCGAATACAATATGTACCCCCACTGGCAATCGAACCCGGGATCTCTGGGTCTGTAACCGGTGATGTGTACTTCTAGACCACAAAGGCGGCTACCGTCATTGGCTACCAACGTTTGCATCGCCAAAAAAAGTCACAGTGTGTAAAGAGTCCTAAGGCAGCGCTTCACCTGTGCATTATAGCGCGACAATTCAGTTACCTAGTCGAGGAGATGAAAGCGAACTAAATGAAGTGCTAATACAATAAACGGGCCCTTACGACCCGCGCTAATCGCCACTGATTCTTCAGAGCTTGCCCGCTATACCAATAATCTTGGATATTTAATTTATGCTCTTGATTATACACAGGCCTCGCTGAGACCGAAGCTAAATAAATAAAATCGCATTATTAATGACTAAAATTTACTGGATTACAAAATAAGTTGCATAAGCATTAATGATTATGATTAAGACCCATATTGGTATAACTAGGGATTTTCGTAATCTAGACGAAATGTTAAAAATTATATCACAAATTAATAATAAATACAAAACTCCCAACTAAGACTTCAATGTGTCGTTCATTTTAATAGTGGTGTATGTAACTCCTTATTTTTTTATACATACATTTTTTTTTGTCATATCATATCTTTCGTAGTAATAGTAAAGTAACTCCAATTTAATTACAAGGAGACACAGATCACCTGTATGTAAGTAGTGCAAGGAGATAATTCAAAGAACGACACAAATATGTTTTCGTTGTTTAAGCCCGTCACAGACCTAGGTGTCAAATTATAATAAATTATTTTATAGTTAGGTATGAGTAAATAAGTATTAAATACTTACCTAATATACAAATTTTCGAGTGACTGTGAAATCACAATCAACAACCTATATCGTAATTTATATTATTGCATAATTATTATCCTTTAATTAGGAATATTATCAAACACTAGGCTTAGGCTGACCATCAAAGAAATTAAGGTAAAATATATATTATAGTACCATCTTCGTGTGTGGTGGTTTGCTATATTATGTGTTACAGTACCTACGGTATTTTAATGTATATTATAATTGACAACATTTCAGTTTTTGCAAGGCAGTAAAATTCGAAAACCATTTCGAGATTCGAACTAATTTAACATGAAAAACATTATTTTAGATTTTTTGGTCGCTTATTTATAAAGATATTTAAAAAAAAATGAAAAATGATAAATTTCAGGCTCCCTAGCGTGTAAGCATTTGCCTTGAATCAATCCCTAAGAAGAAAAAAAAAACAAAGTAAACAAACAAATGTCAAAGTAACTGTCATTTTAATAGTGATGCCTGCTAGACTCAGTTATCGAATTATTATCGATTATTTTCAATAAAAAATGGGTAAGCTTAGTATCATTTAAATTGGTAGTAAGACTGAAATGTCTTCGTTTTATTATTACACGAACGAAGATTAAAAAAAAAAGTATTTACACAGTTACAACTTGTTTTAAAGTATTGAGCAAGTTGGTTAAATATAAGCTTACAAGTCCTTAAAAGTATAGCATTTTTAAAACTACATTTGTACTTATATCACATGTGAGACGAAATTAATCAAGAGTAATGTTGTTTTATTGCATCTGACTAAATTAAAATAAATAATCCCTATAAACAAAAATGCTAATACTATTATCGACACAACATACTAGCGTACTAGGTACATCTCTACGTGAAACATCATGTCATGGACAGTTTTTTAATATTTGAAAGTTAGAGAGAGGAAGGTTTGAAGCTAAGGAATCGCTTATATTGTACCTGATATTGTACTTACGTCCCTATAGAATACTAGCTGACCCGGCAAACGTTGTTTTGCCATATAAATATTGGACACGAACTTCGTATCAACTGCCTGACACAATGTCACTTATTAAAAAAAAAAGAAATCCTAAGCGGCAAAAATATCAGTGATTACTACTACAACAACATACAAATTTCTTGGTGATTACATACTCTTTGACATACCTTCTCTTTGGAAGCGGCTAAGAAATTACAGTTGTGTGAAGTATGACAAAATTACCATTTTAATTTTATGATTTTCCTGGATAAAAAGTAGCCTATGTTACTCTCCAGCTCTCAAATTATCTCCATACCGAAAATCTCGTCGATCCGTTGCTCCGTTTTGACGTGAAAGACGGACAAACAAACAAACAAACAAACAAACACACTTTCACATTTACAATATTAGTATGGATACCATTTTCAATTAATTATTATCTCAATAATTTAGAAAATAAAAAGAAAAGAAAAAATACGTGTTTCCTAAAAAACGATAACCTTTCATTGTATCCATAAAAACAAGTAAGTACCTTAAAATTTTGAAACGTTGTCAATTAGGGTGTGTAAAAGGGTGAAAGGCTAGATAAGACATTATACAACTTTTACACAGTATATTATAATTCGTGGCCATATCGTAGATTTGGTCACTTCATGAAATGATCGCATTTCATGAAATGACCAGTTTAAATTAACAATATCGTTGAATAGTCAACGTTTAATGATATTTTCAACAATATTTGACCATATCATGAAATATGACTATTTTATGAGATTACCAACCATGATATCAAAGTTTTTATTTTTCAATTTGTACTCTGGCCTATTCTATTTCTTCGAACTCTATATTATCGAAAGAGAGTTTATGCCTTGGAAGTCCTGTAAAAAACGTGATAGATTAGAAATGTAAGCTTAAATTTCGTGGTTATTTTTTTTCACACCACAGAAATACGTTTGCTGTTTAAACAGAAAAAAAATATTGATATTAAGGCACACATAAACAAAGCGCTTGCACCGCCTCTACCGGTAATAAATATAACTATTTTACGATATGATCAAATAATCTTGACCATTTCATGAAGTAGCCGCGCGTTCAGTTGCCCATATCGAGAACCGATTTCTTATTATTGACATAGTACTATTGTATATTCATTGTTATTGATCTGCCAAGCCATATCATAACGTGGCCAATAGACAATGAAACATTTCATGAAATGAGCAAATCGGCCACGACATATACATAATATATGCTTTTATCAACCCACATCTTCAGATGAAAATTGGTAAGTAATATTAATATAACGTAGATAATACTAAAGGTAGGTAGGCTATTTTTTTCCCACGATGCCACTCAACTGATAAAATAGGTCTTGTTTTAGTCTGCAATGCGTTTTGAAATACATAGTTTTTAGTCTTCTACAAGTCCCGTTTTAGCCGCATAATTCAAGATCTCTAATCTTGCTTTGGTTCTGCAAACGCTGTGGAAAATGCTAGTAAGTATATAACTCTTGATTTAATTATTAAAACGCATTTAGTCGCTACGGTCTTGACTAGAACGTATCCGAATCCAAGACTGATTTACGATTTATAAATTTATAATTGGCTGCTGCTTTCTTAAGAAAAAAGAATAAATGCTATTTGAGGAAGAGGTGTTACTGTATGACCAGTTATAAGTTTTTATCCGAAAAAAACGTTTAATACCGTATTCATATAAACTTTTTTCTGTTTACAGCTCTTGGTAAGGTCCCGGGTAGAAAAAAATCCGAGTAGTTACGAGTATGTCCTACTGGCAAAAATAATGACATCTAAATAGTAAAAATAACTGTATCTAACAGGTATGGGTAGATATACAAAATGTCTGAACTGAACGCGATGATTTCGGTTCTAGTCTATTAATTAGTGCGAAGCCTACTCTTGATAATCAATTTAACGCGGGTGTGCGCGTCTTTATACTCGCATAAAGTAATTTCAGATATAATCAGATTAGCGGCGCCTTTGAGCCGTGATTGCATTTGACACGTCCCAATTTCAAACGGGTAGCGTGCTAGCTAATGCAAAGTCTTTCACGTGAATTCTGGTGTACTGCTACCTTTATTCCTGCATTTCCTTATCATGAAATGATAAAACCATGGTTTTATTTACAAAACGAATTGCGAATAATTTGAGTACCTACATATTCTTCTAAAAAGGCAACATTAAGAGATACTTATACTTATTAAAGATTTTAACTTTAATTTTGGCATAGTCTTTTCTAAAATGTCGAAGTTATCCTCAAAAAGTAAGTTTTGGATAAGAAAGTCAAACAAATTATAATTCACTCAAAATTTTCACACAGAAGATTGAGGAACGGTAAATAAAATAATTGGAAAAAATACATAAAAAAGATTATTCTGGCGAAATGTGAACCTCCTCTTAATTTGCAGTTATAAAATATGATAAAATTAATAGTAGCAACACAAAAAATCCCTTAAAACCTCGTCTCGCCTGAAACGAGTTTGATGAGAAAATTTAAGTATAATTTTCCCTTGACAAGATGCAACATGGTTAAATATTAGTTGTAAAATTTACATGCGGTAGATCACGTTTTTATATTTTACTAGCCTTCCGCCCACGGCTTCGCCCGCGTGTTAGTACACGACGTTATCCCGCGGGAAGGTGATATTTTTCAGGAATAAAAAGTAGCCTATGTCCTTTCTCAGGCTCTAGACTATCTCTGTGCCAAAATTCATTCAAATCGGTTCAGTAGTTTAGGTGTGGTTGTGTAACACACAGACAGACAGAGACGCATTTATAATATAAGTAAGGATTTTTGTGTTGATTGATTTTGTAGTGGTGGATTTTGTTGTATTTTCTATCGGATACGTCCTCACCCGTTGTTCACAGAACTGACAAATATCCTCCGGTCCTTTTGGTTGGCTGCACGGTGTCCGTTGTTGACTGCTGACTGACGTGGACAGTTTCGGATGAGTTTAATATTATTATAATGATTTTAACTCAATTTTATGCAAATATGTAAGTATAGGTACTTGAATTGAAATTCAATATAATAAAATTAAATTTTGATACGAATGTAGACTATTGATTGAGTAGATATGAGATTTAGTTATCGCGTGACCACGGTGAGGGAAATGGGTGTGTAATATGTGATATAACAACATTTCGTATAATACTCACAAAATATAACAACACATTACATAAAACCATTTCATATAACGTTCATTTTGTATAATCAACGAATGATATAAATTCAAAATATATAATTTTAAACCGTATAATGAACATTTGATATATCAACGTTTCATATAATAAACATTTACTATAACACTTACATTGTATAATATTTAAAACACATAATAGTTATATAACATAACATCATTTCATATAACGTTCATTTAGTATAATCAAGGAATAACTATTTCTGCCGCTTCGCCGGCCGCTGCCGCGGAACGATCGCTTCGCTCGCTCGGCTCGCGCTTTGTTTTGTTCACAGTTCTAACCTAACCTAACCTATTATAAATTGTTTTGTCACGGTTGTGGCTTTTTATGGCGCTTTCGAGAGCACTGTACCCCCCGTGCCCCCTGCTCCTTTGCCTACACTATACATTTAATTGACTAAATTGATGATTATATAAAACAAAATTAAATTAAATGAAATTATTACATATGATGATTATATGAAATAAAATTATATCAAATAACCGTTATAGCAAATGAGTTTTATATAACATATTTTTATATAAAATGAGCGTTATGTTAAATGATATTATATATAATGATGATTATATGAAATAAACCTTATGTAAAATGAAATTAGTTAAAGTGTTGTTATGACAAACGTTTATTATGTCATATGAGCGTTATTGAAATGAAATTATACCAAATGAAATTATATCATTCATTACGCACCCGAGGGAAATATGTCAAAACGTCAGAAAAGTAAAGTAAAAACCACACCATAGTTACTCTAGTGATGGAAGTAATATGTGGATTAAAATAACATTAACAAATAAATACTAGCAAACTTTCGTAAGTATTTTCTACCTATACCTATCACCGTTTATTACCGATCTTTCGTGATACCAAAAGTCATCCAAATCCGACTGATAGATCCAGATAAAAATTGCGCATCCAAAAAATGCTTAACAGTTGAGCCAAACGAATCGTGACTGACCATAAAAAGCCATTTTTTTCTAGATATTAAAATTGAATAAAGTTAAAATTAAATTTTTATTAAACACAGTGTTAAAAGATATCGAAACTTTTTGAGGAAATTGAGCGGTTTCTTGTAAATTTTTAAAACTGTGATTTGCCAATTGGGCGTTTGGCCTCGCTTTATTTTAGTTCTATGAAACGCGCGCGCGTGCGTGAAATCTACGGTGTGGCAGATACTTAGGTACTATAGAGTAATATGTTAACACAAAACTTTCACGGTTGAACCATTAAACCAAAGTCGTCGTTAATATAAAACAATTTCCGTTTTTAGGATTCCGTAGTTAACCACAAGGAACCGCTTTAATTTCGTAATTCACCCACGACTTATATAAGAGACTTCTGGTATAAATATGAAATTACTTTAACCAACTTATCTGAATTTTATTCTGGCTAAAAGGACCACAATAGATGTGTGATATGAAAGAACTAGGAATGTAAAGAAAAGATCGGAAGTGTGCCAAGATCGTTGCAACTTGCAAGAGGATTTCCTCGTTCCTTAGTTTCTTTCGCTCTGTTGTTTTCAAAAATATCATAAAAAGCACGCACATTAACTTTTTTTAAGAGTACAAAAATTATCCCGTTTGATTCGTATTGGCATTGTCACATAACTGTTTCTATACCTACACCTGAATGTCAGAACTAGTTTTTATGATTTTTTAAAGATTTATTGTGTAGACCATGAAGAACAAAATTGCCCACGTCAATGAAATAACAGTTAACATAACGAAAAAAAAATATTGATTATTTTCTATACTGTAAGAATTGTCCCAGTCCTTGGTTAAGTAAGGAGAAAATTAAGTTAGGCACTGTAAGAGCATCTCAAGTTACACCCCTTTTCAATGAAAACACAAAACACCTTCTATTGCGCCACCCTCTATTTTAAGGAACAACCGGAACTGAAACATTATACTCGATAACTGTGGAAAAAGCAATACTTTTGCCCTTTGTTTCACAACATTAAATTTCAGTTTCGGCATTAATAATTTCCGTTCGCGTCTCACCTAAAAGATTAAGAAAATAAACGCTTATACCTTCTCCTAATTGGAGTTAGAGAAAATGTTGCCCAAGAGTTTATTAAAATATTACAGGCAATTAGGTACAACATGACGAAGTTCGGAGTCTCAACATCAGCAGTGGAAAACGCCCGAGGTGTCGAAAACGAGAACAAAAATCGTAACAAAAACGTCGTGTTTACTTTTCCCGTCATACCTGAGTATTATTTATTATTTCGCCATTCAAAACCGACTAAGAGTTTCTCAGAATTGATTTAGAAAAATGCAAAAAGGACGCTTCTGTCCCAAACGCCGATGAAATTTCTTTTGCTCCGTTTAATGAGATTCAGATTGTTGTATTGAAGTTATTCTCTGGGGCTCTTGACTGGCCCATTTAATTTACTCTTTCAAATTGACTGCGATATTTCTTCGCGATTGTCAATTATTGTTTTTATTAAAACGTTTACGTAGTACACCGACTCTGTTATTTATAAAAACTTATACATACGCTTAATATACCTTTTTCAGTAATAGAGCGTTTGGCGCCGCCCTTTGGACTCTATACAATTTACAAAACATTTTTTAACCAATAGGTCTACAAATATATTAAATTTCTACATTAGGGTATTTCAACAGGTAGATCGTTAAACACGAGCGGCTTCACATGAGGTCTAATGTGAAACCAGCCTTAAGATAAGATAAGACAAGACATACCGAGTTTGTGTCGTAAAACGATACCAATCAAAGTTAATAATTTATATTAAAGGCTAACATAGACTAAATTAGATGATATGTGTTCCAAATAAGAAATAGCGAATCAAAAGAAAGCTAAACTAATTTTAATTAAATTCATATAAAAAGTAAGCTAAAGGCATGTACAATTGTACAGTAGAGCCCTTACGTTGAGCCAAATGAATCGTGACCCGCCGTAAGGCCATTTTCTAATCTATCTTCTATATAAATGAAAATGAATCACAGTAATTATGTATGCGCATAACTTCCGATCGAATCGACTGCACCAAATTGTGTTTTTTTAATTGTCAGGACAAGGTTAAAGCTTGTATAGAAGATAAAATAAAAAAAGATCTTTTTACTAATATCGGATTTTTTTAAATCTCATTACTTACCTATATGAAAAGAAAGCTAGTGAGTGAATGTGACAGAATGACGTTCAGTTGTTTAGCCAGCACTTGACATCACCAAACAGACAATACGTCTTAAAAGTGCGACAAGCTTTTCTGTTCCGGTGATAATCTTTGGAACTAAAACAGTTTTCATACGACAGTCCATTTTGACTGCAAGACTGCAATTTCGTATTGCAAGTGGCTCCTCTGTCACGGCTGTCACCGGAACAGACAGGAATGTGGGACTATAAATCAAAGATGTACTCAAGGAATTTATAAGTACTAGTTGTGTACTACATCTTTGCTATAAATCATAATGACAATCAAATATAGATCGACAATCTTTTGTTACGGTGACAGCGGCGCTGGTTGGATAGTGCAACTCATGGAGCTTGACTACATACTGAGGTAACTGGAGATGCATGCATGGAGTGCAGTACTAACACTTTTTTGTGACCACAAATTACACAGTGGCTGTCTTCCGTCTCACCTACACTTTAAAAAAATACGTATGGTCATATGAGACAACTGACAGCCAATACATACTGAATGTCAAATTTGCTGGGTACACTTTTTTATTCAGGGTAAGAACTCCAGTTACCTCAGTATCAAGTCTAGCTCCATGGTGCAACTTGACAGTAAAATTACATTATTAACAAAATACTTTAGTTCCAGTTTTGGCCACCGGAATAGAAAACGTTGTCGCACTGTACGTAACTTGGCACGTGTCCGTTTCTGGAACTAAATTATGACATGGGAATTAGGCTCATTTTTGACGATCAGCGCCCTCTGACAAATGCCAAGTTATATGGCGTGGACTGTACCGCTTCTATTCTGCCGTCAATAGCATAGTTACAGTAACTCGAATTTTTGTCAAAACTGAGTTAGGTATACAGCCGTGATCACGATAGCGAGATCTACATTTTCATCTTACCCATTTTTTTTAATCGTTTTTTAATCCAAATTTAACAATCAAAAATTTGCAGTAAGTCGAGCAATTTTTTTATATCACCAAGCATGATTACAGTAGGTACACTTACCTACTGCAAAAGTTCTTGTTCAGAGTCACTCGGCCAGACCACAGTATGACATCTATGCCACTGATATGTTAAGTCATTTCCAGTATAAAAATTGGATATGAGCCAAGCAAATAAACAGTAAGAAGATATACCGTTTTAATCCTAAGCAGTTTCCCAATATTTAATAAATGAGTGGTCTAGTCTTAAAAACAGTATGCTGCGATACTGCAATTATGTTTAGTACATGTCATAAACATCACATTCAGGTTACGTATAAAAATACAGACAGTAAGATGCGATGCTGCATGTATGCTTAGTAATTGATATACTAATACTGATTGATTCATTTAATATTGAAATTTTGTTACATGGATAAAGAAGATTTTTTTTTTCCTAAAATAGTTAAGTATAACTTTTGTTTTACGGCTTACGTATCTATAAGATCTACAAGTGTTGTTTGATAGATCAATAAGTGTTTATTTGATCCCAAAGAAAGGTTAGCTATTATTACACCGATATTCCAGTTGCAATAATTGCAACTGGAATATCGGTGTTTCGTATGTTTGGAGGTGTTTACATGTTTTTCGGAAGTAAAATTAGTAGTATTTTTTTTACCCTGTGGTAAAATATTCAAGAAAAAAAATATGGCGGTACGAAGTTCGCCGGGTCAGCTAGTAGATATTAAAATTTCAATAAGGTAAAAATTCAAACTTTTACACTGGCCTTTATAGTATTGACGCTTTTAAACAAATTATTAGGGGGTCAATGGGTACCCAAATGGGTCATGATTTAATTGGTTTGAGTATACATACATTCAATGGTCTTTGTAACAATTAATCATGTTTGTGACACATGTTATTGTGTCAACAGTAGGCACTGCCTATCAATACGAACATTTGTAGTATCTCTAATAGTATTGCGCGTTAGACGAGATATTGTATCGCGATAATTGGCATTGTGGATCGCTTATTATTTGGTTCCTAGTACAATGAGGTAGCATTACATTATTGTATACGGCTTCAGCTTTCAAAAATATTGGCTAAAAATGATTAGAGAAACGTATTTATTATTTTTAAAGATCTATCTATAGGCTTTACAAGAATAGATTTAATGAAAAAGAAAAAAAATTGTTTCAGTTTCATGTATGGGGAAACCCCCTTAATTTCTTATTTTTATTTTTATTTTTGTGTGAAAATTGTAAAGCAGTTTACAGAATACATACTAGTCTTAATAGTTTTGGAACAGCTGTGACATACGGACGTTTTACAGACAGACAGACAGACATGACGAATCTATAAGGGTTCCGTTTTTTGCCATTCGGCTTTGGAATCCTAAAAACAACCTTATTAATTTCTCATTGCAGTCAGGGGACCGTTTGGTGAAACACTTTACAATTTAAAAGGTCCCCTGACTGAAATGAAAAATTAAAGAGCTTTTTTTTATTTTTTATCGTATTTTTTTGCAGTCGGGTTTATGATTTTTAATAATTATGTAGGTACGTTTTTATTTTCGATTTTTTAGTTCATTACTTTTCCTTTTGATAACCCTTCATTTTGATACCCCACTCGATGGGATAAAAAAAATGTTTTTTTTACAATGCAAAAAAAGCCGCCATTTTTTGTATTGTTAGTGTCACTCGCGCCATTAAGACGAACCTCGACGTATCATTTTTCAAATCGGTTCATCCGTTTATTAGTTACGAGGGAACACAGAAACAATCACACACACATACATTCAGGTCAAATACATAACCCTCCTTTAAGTCTTCGTTGCAGTCGGGTAATAAAAAACATCCATTTCGAGATATAACAGACTTCTTTTGATAGAACGAAATTATTGTTATGGGTTATTTCTCTCGCAGCTTCGTAATCATCTAAATGTCCCGTCCGATTGTAAGGGTACGTCGCCGGGCACTATTGTTTGCGAACTCGAAATGTTTTATTTAGAAGTTATTAATCTGTAAAATGGTGAAACTCTCCCAAGCAATACGAACGTGAAAAAATGAAAATATCACACTTAATGCGAGTCGCGATTCGGTAATCTCAGCAAACGTCACATTTGGTAAAGCTATTTGAACAGTATAGGCGGCTCGTGTCGAAACCCTTTCTAATTTGCAACTTTATTGCTCTGGAAAAAAGGCACAGGTGTTGCCAAAATAGACCCAATCTCTGAGGTTGCGGTTTCGTATCTCTGGTACGCAATTATGGGACAATCGGCGAAATTATGAGCATTATAAATTTCGTGTTCTAAGTGGGCGAAAGATCCTTTTAATGCGTGCTTAAATCATTTTTATTAAGTTGAAAAGGTTGGATTTATGCGGTAGGCCTGCTGCTTGTAATTTGGGAATTTGGAAAATTAGAATCGTTATAATAAGGAATGTTCGAATGGCGAATTGGCGACGATAAACAGGCTGGTTGCCTTACCGCATTTATGTTATAGTTTTATGTGTTCTTAGACACATTCTTAGATTTGAAATTAAGGAAATATTACCTTCGGAGTGTTGCCATTAGCATTTATAGCGTGTTACACAATCTGTACGGTAGGATGTGAAAGTAGGACAGAGGTTTTATTAATAAGATCTTTCAAGCAAAGCTTGTCTATAGGCAAATAACTAAACTTACAAGTGGTTTTAACTCTGAAGAAATGTTCGCATTGAACTGTCTGTATACTATGTAGTTTTTATTCAACTATCTACAAGTAAATCTTCGAACTACGTTTATGTAATTGAAATCTCTTGTCACGTTCTTGTCGTAGAAAGAGTTCCTTTCTTCTCACTATTGACTTCATTAGGTATAAGGACATTGGTGACTAATGGTACAAACAAGCTTGTTTGAATCTTTTATATTTCAAGTTTAAACCGACCCATCTTCAAAAACCTGTACAAGAGTGGATGGGTGGCATCAGAAAATGAATCCAATAAAATCGAGCTGCTCTAATCTTCACTCGCAATATTTCAACTCCTTCAGTGGCCATATTTCCCATAATCATAATCCCAAACACTCGAATTGAAAAAGCCATTTGAATTTGTAAAAATGTTCGAATTTGAAAGGAATAGCAAAACGCCTGTTGTTAAAAAAACTAATATATTTGTGTGTTCTACAACAGTTAATCAAAACTTAAAATTTATAAAAGTCAGTTTGTTAGCTTTGGAAATTCAGCAGAAAGCAAGTCATGAAGGAATGAACTTCATATGTCCTACTTAACGTGCAGGAAAAAAGGTAACTTCTAAACTTTAAGTTTCCTTGAGGGTGTTTTATTCAGAAAGTAAGTTATGTTGTCGTTAACGGACGAACTTTTCTGGATAAAAAATATTCAGTTATATAATATGCCACAACAATAAATCTATGAGTCAAAAATACCTACCGCCCACAATGTAACGTATAAGATAAAGTTAGTTTCTTAATATAGACTCATCTTCCTTTTTATGATAATTGCTTTCCGGACTTTGCTCTGAGTATATATTATTATGAAGTTTCTCAGTTCCATTGTAATACCAGCAGTTTAAAAGTTGAAAAATCTGATAAAAACTATTTGCAAATCTATTTAAGTAAAGGTTACCATTGGTAGGTATATATACCTTATTGCCTCAAGTAATAACAATAATATTAGGATAGTATTCTTGCATTAAAACTGATTTTACTACACGTCTTATCTAATATTGTCAATGTGATGTTTTGTATAATTGTTATGTGTTTGTATGTTTATTGGTTTGTTTGTTTGTCCGTCTTTCACGTCAAAACAAAGCAACGGATCGGATCGGATTTTCGGTATGGGGATAATTTGGAAGCTGGAGAGTGACATAGGCAAACAAGTGACTTTTTATCCCGGAAAAATATCACATTCCCGCGGGATAATGTTGTGTAGTTCACGCGGGCGAAGCCGCGGGCGTAAGACTAGTTTAAATTAATATTTTATTTATGCACATCATGTGTTCTCTAGTGCTGTTGATGTAATTTATTTTACATAAATCTGATTTATTGTGAGATATGTATTATTTATTTTAATAAGTCATCTCTAAAATGTAATCCGAGGTCTAGCATTCAGAATCTTATCAGAGAGTATCGCGTCGGTTAGTCGCCCCTAGATTACGGATCAAAACAGTTTGTATGCGTAAGTAGTTGCGAAGTTGCCCTAATTTGTATTTACCTAGGCAAACTTCCTCCCGTATCTCATAACGGGTACACGTTACATAATCTAGATACAGAACAGATTTATGGTACGTTGCTGCCTGGATTTAGGGAGAGGTTGATTAAACAAAGGCCTGCACAAATATTTGCCGGTGCGAATAGTTTTCTTATGCAAATACACCACTGACTACTTTTTTCCTTATGTTTCACGGACAGTTGACTGTGTATAAATATTTATTTCCCAGAAAATTTCATGTGGAGCTTTGCTTTCTAGTTTATCACGAAACAGAGAGAGTTTTTCAGTGGTTGAAATCTAAAACTTCAGTCTATACGAGTAGCGCGTGGCATAAAAAAGGACTGGAAATCCTGCAATACGCGTAGGGATTATGCGGTAGTTGTTAGGACTCATCGAACCGTATATAGATTAGTAGTAAGTTCTTAAAATAGACAAAGGGTCTTCTTTGTTAAAGTTTTCCCTCTTTAACTCAAAATGCTTTGTTTTGCCAAATTATATTGAAGTTCTGACGATTACTTTTAAAATAGAGTTAAGTTAATGGCATCAATTTGATGCCACAATAATTGGTTTAAAAGGTCATTGCTACGTTTATAATACAAATGTTTTTTTTAGAAAAAAGACAAATAAAACTTGCATTTTCTAGATTCATCTGATCAACGAAATTGAAACTTAGAAGTGGCGACCATATGACTTTGTAGTTCCTGTACCATATTTACATTACTTGTGATATACTTTAACTACTATAATAATATACTTTGTACTTTGTATTCACTATAAATTTCGAATTCTTTCGTAAGAAAATTCTTTGAAACGTTCTAAGAAAGGGTGTCTTCCTAAGAATAATAAATAATTTTCTTCCCGAAACATTGTTGTGATTTATTAAGAATGGGTGTCTTATAAATCACTAAAATGTAAATCCTTTATAATTAAAATACGTTAGAGCAATAAATTTAGTAACCAGTGGCGGCGGGGAACAATAAAAATACACGGCAATTTCATAAAACTTCGCGCCGAAGCCGAGCTTAGTTCGCTTCCAACACAATATTCTTTTGGAGGGAAACTACGAGTATGGTACCAAATAGACAGCTTAACTAACTCAATTATTTTCATTGTGCTATTGGATTTTGAAATATAATGATAGTGGCATAAATCCGCATTACGCCCACATTGTGTGTCATGGCCCATTCTCTTTATCCATCCATAAGGATAGACTGCATCAGTAGTGATAACGCAAATGGCTGATGACTAGCTGATGATGATTAACGATAATGATTACTATATAACGATATGTAAGTACTTTCACACACATGGCCCACACGCTCATATATGCACATCCTCGTAATTAGTCGGACATGACTGTAATATAAACATATTATAAATGATAGAAAGTATTTCTTGGTTACTTATCAATCATTATAAGCACAAGTACTTCTTGGCCTTAAAAGTGACTCCAGACGTGCCCAGGCACTATATCCGATTATAATTTACTAAAGTTTAAAAAAACATTCAACACAAAATCATCTGGTCGTCTAAATATTTATCGTTATAGAATTACAGCAATCCCTGTAAAAGTGAAGTTGAAAACTCCTTTGCAGGGCCGCTCCGCCCCTGTGTGCGAAGTGTGCGGCGCACACAGGCGCCAAGGCAATAGGGGCGCCGCTATCGAAATTATTCATCGAAAAAATTATGCTGAAGCGAGATAGCAATGAGAAAACGACGCGCGCCGGAGCGGGATTTTGCAGATTAGGCAAAAACAACACAAAATCACTTCGTATTAAAAAACTACGATTTAAAAAAAAAACCTTCTTTAATCCTAAATATTATTGGTGTCCACTAATTAAACCAATTTCCAAAAGTGTAAGTAACCCCATTTATGAATAATCTTGAATTTTTGTATTTGTTAGTGGTCTTTTCGGAAAGAAAAAGTGTCGAGGCAAAATCAATAAATCGTGTTTTCGAAACTAATACGGATCTAGAAAAAGGTATGAAGAAATATATATCTTATTACCAGATTTGTAACAACTGTAACCGTCCTACAGTTTTAAATCAAAAAGTCCATACTTTTTCCGAGTAGCGCCTTAACGCCGATGATTTGTGTGAAGCAATTATGTCATGTCAATGTTTTTTCAAAAAATTTAATAATGATGTGGCGAAAAGTCAAATAAGACCAAAAAAATAAGAGTGAAGGTACATTAATTCGCAAAAAGCTGAAATTTGGTGAAATTGTTCAAAACATTATTATACTTAAATAAAATTTAAAAGTCCTCATCGATCCGGTACATGGAAAAAAAAACTCGAAGTCAAAGGTAAAAAATGGGTATTTCGCGATTTTTAGCAAAACGATAAGTTTTATCATAAAAAAGCTCAGACAAAAATTGTGGACCATGTAATTATCTACAAAAAGTATGTATATACTTTTTCCCTAAGAGCCACCGTTTCTGGAATATAACGATTCAAAAAGTTGGAAACGTTGTAATCAATCATATGCATCATATGCACATTTCCAGGGCACCTATGAGGTAGCGCGTTTTTTTAAGGGTTTTCCCCGGTAGGCCTATTCCACAGGTATGTTGTGATTATAAACGATTGCATTATAGCAGACTAGCTGTGCACCTGCGGCTTCGTTCGCGTGGACTACACGACGTTATCCCGCGAGAATGTGATATTTTTCCGGGATGAAAAGTAGCCTATGTTCCTCTCCAACATACAAAGTATCTGTGTCCCAAATTTCAGCCAAATCCGTTCCGCCGTTTTGGCGTGATTGAGTAAGACACATCCAAACATCTAAACTTTCACATTTACGTTATCCCGCGGGAATGTGATATTTTTCCGGGATAAAAAATAACCTATGTTCTTCTCCAGGCTTCAAAGTTTCTGTGTCCCAAATCCGTTCAGCCGTTTTGGCGTGATTAAGTACAAACGTTCAAACATCTAAGCTTTGCATATGATGACGATTACACCTTTCCAAATTTTTTTAATCGATATATCTCAGAAACGGTGGCTCTTAGAAAAAGTATTGAGCCATTTTTTATAGATAATTACATGATTTACAATTTTGTCTTTGCTAATTTTACGATAAAACTTACCGTTTTGCTGAAAAAACACGAATTTGACATTTGACCTCGAATATTTTTTTTCCAGGTACCAGATCGATGAGGGCTTTTTAAATTTCATTTATAATTATGTTTTGAACAATCTCACCAACTTTCAGCTTCTTGCGAATTAATGTATCTTCGGATGTCTAAATTGACCGGACAATATTTTATATTCTTACACATTTTAGACTCTTGTTGTTTTTTTAACATAGAATACGTCATAGTTAAATTAGTATTATTAGAAAAAAGTCAGTTATTTTGTTATTAATATATAAGTATACGATTAGATAGAACATCATAAATAAAGAATGTAAAAATTTAGGAAAAAAAGGGAAATTTTTAGGAAATACCTATTTAGGAAAATATTATCTAATTAAGTATATAAAACTAGAGAACATTTATTTCAGTCAAAATGAACAAAAAGAAATAAAAATAAATTAAAACATTAAGATAATTAAGATTCGTGAAAAAAAGAGGCGCTTCATAGGTTTCGCACACAGGCGCTGTGGGGGGTCGGAGCGGCCCTGCTCCTTTGGACTTCAATTTGTACCTACTGTTGTGTAGTTGGAACGAGTCGGAAAGACCGTTAAAGGCACAGAAAAAATAACAAAATATTAAGAGTAAAATGAAAACGGCGATTGTAATAATGGTTGCAGCCTCGCTACGAACGGGCGTAGTCGCGTCCCCGCGGGCCGTAGCACGTAGCCTCGTTGCCGATCGCTCTACGAGCTTGCAATGTGGCTGTCGGCAGTGAGATTTTTTAATTTTTATTTTAAGCAATCAGTGTTCTCGCTGTCATAACCAGATTTCCCTGACCTTTCTTTTTCGATTTTTTTTTTATTTTATCTTTGTTAAATATGTAGAGACCAATATATTTCAATTGTTTTTGTAACATATACCACAGTACTATAGATGGATAATAGTGATATTATAGAAATAGGTACTAAAAGCTTACCGTTATATACGTTCATTGTATATAAATAAAAAAAACGGTCAAGAGCGAGTCAGACTCGCGCACCGAGGGATCCGTGCCATTATAAATTTAAATAAATATAACGTGGAAAATATTTTCATCGGCGAGACTAGATTCGTCAGAGCATTTGCGGTGTAGAATATTGCGGTTTTAGGTCAACGCCAGCTTTTGACCGATAGTGGAACTAATATTATTTTTGTTGATGATTTCTGAAAAGTTTTTTTTTATCCACAACGGGGTAGCACTTGGCCTTCATCACACCTGATGTTAAGTGGTGATAAGGCTGAAGTTTACTATTTAGAGACATCGTTTTATTTTTCCTGTACTTTTTACATAAACTTCTATAATATAATTATATTCTATATCATAAAATAACTTCAAATTTTTCTCTTTGCACACTTCGGAGATAAGAGGGAGGGTATTTTTTTTAATTTTTCATCAAAAGTCGAAAACTAGGCGGTTTAAGAGAAAAAAATATTAAAAAATGTTGTATTTGAAATGAACTTTTAAAACCCCCTTTCAGTCTCATTGTAAAAAAAATATTTTTTTTTCTCTTAATTGCAAAATAGTTGGGCAAACGTCATCTAAAACTATTTCAAATTTCAAGTTGATAGCATTTAGTAGTTCTCGAGATGTCCAGTTGTGACAGACAGACAAAGTCTCACCATAAGGGTTCCTTTTTACCATTTTGGTTCGGAACCCTAAAAACGTAAACTTAGTTTGCGCGAATTCATATTAGGTGGCTGACTAAAAACAATTAAGATTTCTTTTTTTTGACGTGATAACGTCTTATTAATCTATGAACGCCGGCTGCACGCACGAAAAAGTGTCACATTCCGCGTGCAAACGAGAGCGCGGAACAAGCGATAGAGAGGCACGATCGGCCTAAGCACCGCCTTCTCTAAAGACAATAGAGAAGGGATCGACACCGTATCGCCTTTCGCTTCGCCGTCAACCAGGCGTCACTAACCTAACCTAACCTAAACAAGCAAGCACGTAACCAAACCGGATCAGCGTCGGTACGTCGCGTCGGCTCGGCTACGGCTAGGCGATGTCGCGCTTACGGCTAGACGACGCCGCGCTTACGGCTCGCCGCACAGTGGTTCCATATAAAAAAAACAGTGAGAGAAAAAAATTATAAAAAATATAAAAAAAAAATACCAAAAGTTGAAAAAAATATTACAAAAAATTTATAAAAAAATATATATAAAAAAGAATTATGTTCATTTTCGTTTTCAGACCACTGTGCGTAGAACCGTAAGCTCGAGTACGGAGAGACGTGAGCGCGTGGACGACTAGCGGTAAGCGCGAGGATAGCAAGTTGAGCGACCCGCAAAGCGGTTCGTGAGCTGGTCCCGAGGCGAGGCGATTACGTTACGATTCCGATTAGTGTGCTTTGCAGTAGGGGGTTTCATACAAAGAATACTGAACCGCTCGAGTTGATACGTTTACGATCCCTTTCGTATTGAGTTGATGTATGTGCTGTGACCTTAGCGTTCAGCTCTCTTCCACTCCATCGGCCGATGCGTCCGAGTAGAAGAGAGACAGCGGCATATTGTTATCACGTAAAATTATCATCCGTATACCGACTTTACAGACAACCAATATTTTTTGCAACGTAAATGCTTCTACAGACCAAAGCCGTTTTGCGACGACTATGTATGAAAACAAGCTTGGCGGTAGCCTGGCTTTGGTCTGTAGAGGCCTTAAGGTCATAGCCCACTTATGCATTACCGAGCAGCAGTCTGACAGTGGTAAGCTCGCGGACCGCGCGCTGTCCGCTATTTTATATTGTTACTGTAAAATGCATCTACACTGAAAGACATTAAGTCCATATTTGGCTGTTCATACTTTGGTTGGGTGGGAGCAGTGCGGTCTAAATGGGCTATGACCTTTAAATTACTATATGAGTTTATGACACTCATCTATATTTACATAAACCCTCCGAGTCAAGGTCACAATCACAAATAATGCATATGTAGGTACTCGTATAAGATAACTTTAGAAACAAAAATTATTTTTATAAAAAAATAAAACCGCCTTCTAAAAAACCACATCATAAAAGTAAGAAATAATTCCTCACCAAATAAATAACGTAAGTACTTTGAAGTCGGGCGTGAAACATGTACAATGTTTTGTTGTTTTTGTTAAAACCCGCCCGACTTCAAAGTACTTACGTTATTTATTTGGTGAGGAATTATTTCTTACTTTTTTATGTGGTTTTTTAGAAGGCGGTTTTATTTTTTTATAAAAATAATTTTTATTTCACTCTTTTTAGTGCACCGTGCAGGCAATTTACGTGTTTTCTGGTAAATAGGTATGTGATCAAACTCAAAACCTCCTTTTTCGAAGTCGGTTAAAATACCTTGAGGTATCCCCTTTCCAACAAAACAAGAATCATCTAAATCGGTTAATAAACAAAGGAGTTATGCCTAAAGATACGTATTAAATTCACATAAAGTGGTAACGAAAACGACAGTATTTTCAAGATTTCCTGAAAACTACTGAACCGATTTCAAAATTTCAAAAAATGGGACCAACTTGGAAACCAACCTGATGTAATAACGTTTGAACCATTTCAATCGGTTCAGCCGTCTTCGAGTAATCCGTGGACATACATAAAAAAAAATAAAAAAAAATAAAAACATACATACAGACGAATAGAGAACCTCCTCCTTTTTGATTTAGAAGTCGGTTAAAAATAACGATGATACCTATTTAATATGAAAAAAAGTCCTACAAGAAACGCTAGTACCAAACAAATACATACCGTTCCCCTCAAGGCCGCAACTAATGTACCTATATTTAATTGGCTTTTAAAACAAAAGTCATGCAGAACCTTCGTCACAATTGGCTTGTATTGGTGCCGTGTTTTCTCGGTATTTTTACCCAATACCCTCATGAATAAAGCGAGAGTCTCATTTTATTCATAATCATCATCAACCATTTGAATGTCTTCACTGCTGGGGCACTGGCTCTTCTTATGATGGATAAAGTAGATGTATCATGACTTACCACGTGGGTCTAACTAATGTGGGTTTTTGCCAAAGCCCGGAGGATATCGAAATAAGAAATATTTGATCACTCATCCGCCGTGTGACCGACCGTTGCAAAAGTTGCTTATAGACGAAAATCGCAGGCCAAGCGCTATCCATTGGGCGGCGGCGTGTATTCTGTGCATTTTTCCCATGAGCGTTCATTAATGTATAAAGAGTCTAAAGAATTTGATTGATTCAACAATTGCCAAAGCCTCTCAAACCCGCAATTTATGTTTATTTAATTGGAGATTCACACAAATAGGTATGCAGAAACCGTACAAACTTGGTGCAAACCGTCGACGTCGCAATGAGTGTGTGTGTTTTCCATGTATTTTTTCCCGATACCCTCATGAATGTAACAAGAGGCTCATGAATTTTATTGCGGCTCGAAATTGTCGCAAAGATTGCGCTCACTACTCATACCTAATTGAATTACAATTTCAACCCTAACCTTATAGTGAGAAGGACGATTGTTTTGTGATTTATGTACTCAGTGGTTTATTCAAACTTACTTGTTGGTATTTAAGTATGAAAATACAATATGAACTAGCAATGACGCACGGTTAGACCCACGTAATTCCGTTAAACTAATTGACTATTATTATATAGAACCTACTTAGATCCACATTTCTACTCATACTCGCGGCGAGACTGGCTGCCGGACAAAAATCAAGCTTTCACAAATTAGATAGAGATCTTAGAGATTCAAATTAGTAACTTTTTCCTAAACTTTTATTTTGCTATCGTAAATAATACTAGCGCTCCCCTAGCGACTTCGTCTCCGTGGACCCCCTTTTTCCCCCTCTAAGGGGGAATTCCCAAAAAATATCTCTTAGTGCTCCTTTACACTACCTAAGGAACATTCATGCCAAATTTCAGCGTCCAGTAGTTTTGGCTGTACGTGGTCTGTCAGTCAGTCAGTAACGCAAGAGTTTTATATTATGTTACCGGCCAAACCCGATTTAAGGACAAACTAGTTTTTCCTAAGCCAAATCAGTTCATCGCGTTGACATTTCAGAGAGCGAGTTTGCCTCGGAAGTCCTGTAGAACACGTGATAAGTTAGAAATTTAATTTCGTGGTTATTATTTTTTCTGTGACATGTTATCATATTTTGAGAGTCCCCCAACCTAAAGAGTAATTTAAATTTAATTTCTGATTTTATTTTTATCCAACCCTCTTTACTTATCATCTGCATTTGACACACTACAATGGTAGGTTAGAACTAGCCTAATGTACCAGGAAAGCGAACTAATGCCTAAATCAATCATCAGCAAGTATCAATCGAAGCGTCACGCGTCCGCCGCGCCGTGGAACCGGATCTAATTAGATTGTACGTAATTAACGTGTAATTTGACTGTACTTCGATGTAGGTATACGTACATTGGATTGGAGCAACTACTGTTTAACTGCCAGAAGAAAGTATTCAGTATAAGTGTCTGTACTTATATTGTCTGTCTGTATATTCTTCGGTTGACTAATGTTTGGCCGAATTTTAAATGCATTGATTTCGTTTGCCATAATTTCATTAGAAATAACGTTTCATTTGCCATAACTACTTATCAAGTAAAATAAAATTCTTTGCAATAATTTCATTTTCAGTACAGTTAATATCCATAACAATGATTTACAATAAAAGTCATAGCTTATACTGCAAGCAGGCATGCAGCACGCGAGGAGGCATGCAGCACTCCCTCGGTCCTATTATTGGCGAACCTAGAGATAAGCTCAAATGGCAAAACTAAGGGCCAAGTTTGTACAATATATAGGCATAATAATACTAACTATTTCACATTTAAACATACTTAACTTGAGTAATTCATTTTTTCCTTGTTTTCGAGCTAAATTTTAGGGTGTCAATAATAGGAGAGATACCAGCAATTAGGGTAGTTTACCCTATTTTTAAATGATACACCTTCATACTCTTGTCTCCTTTTTATTTAGAATACAACTTTTCCCTTTCTCTTCCTTTTGGTGCCCGTCATCTCAGGCCCTGCCTTCACATTTTATCAATAACTTATTACGACAGCTTTTGGCAACTTTTAGGGCCCCGTAGCCGAATGCCAAAAATGGAACCCTTATAAATTCGTCATGTCTGTCTGTCCGTCCGTACGTATGTAACAGCCACTTTATTCCAGAACTATTAAGACTTGAGAGTCAAAACTTGGTAGGTAAATGTATCTTGTGAACCGCTTTACGTTTTTAATACAGAAATAGAAAATAAAAAATTTAAGGAGGCTCCCCAATTCCCCATGCATGGAAGTAAAACTGAAAAATATTTTATCTACACTCATGTTATAATTTTAATATAATAAATTATGAACTCATGCCTGAACGTATACTGATACACTTTATGCCATAGTCAACTTTAAAAAATAAAGCTGCTGTATCCGGGTGTTTAATAATGACCATTATGCAACACCCGGATACAGCTGTCACTCATTATAAAACACATATATTTCTTAAATTTACAGTCTCCATGGCAACCGTAGGATTTACCGGCCCTGACTTCCAACTTTTTCAAGCTCTTCTTTAGCCGGCAACAATCAGAAACGTTTTTAAAATTAGAATTTTGAATTTAGAAGGAATAGACCGTATAGACTCCTATGAGTGGGGTTTGGCACCAATTCACATTTTATAATTAATATTGATTTGCTTTATTTTTGAAATATATAATAAATGTAATGAGTGTAGATAAAGTAGTGTATGAGACTGCACATAACTCGGTATTAAAACACTCGTGGAATACTATTAAAAAACTCGCCAAGGCTCGTTTTTTAAACTCCCACTCGTGTTTTAATACCCCTCCTTATGCGACAGTCACATAAACTACTATTTTTCACCTCTCCAGATCGAATAGGGCGCTTTTGGCGCCTAAAAACTCGCAGCAAAATCGATTTTTGCTCGATATCGATCGTTGCCCGTACCACTGTTTCCAACGAGCGTAGCAAACGAACGAGAAAGAGGGTAGACAGATTTGTCTGCTCCTAACATCCAACCCGCATTAACTTTATTCAGTTACTCCGTGATCATGGCGTGTGCAACTGCGCCGAAATATCGGGGACTCAACAACAAATCAAAACATGTTAAAAATCCCGTTTTTCGTAATATTTACAGTGTTAATGACCATGAAAGTTTATAGTAGTTTGTTACACAAGGAACGTAAGCGAGCTATTACAGAACAAGATCCAATTTGGCGCCCGTGCGAGCGCAGCTCGCAAAGGGCGCTAAAGGATCGAGTGCACCCGAGATATTTAGACGCCCGAGCGAGCGAAACGAGCGAGGGCGAATATAGTTCGAGGGTGTAATAGCTACTTGCAACCGAGGTAAACATTCTACTTTACATCATTCATGCGAGGTAAATAAAACATTTATATTGGTATGACAAAATGATTCTTTTATAAGAGAGAAAATATTTATTCAAATTTATTTGCAAAAACTTGTAAATGTACTTATTTTAAATTTTAATACAGTCGTCGCAAGTGAACAAACATTTAATTCGATGAAATGCCGCCATTTTCATTGTTCTCGACAGATAGTTTTCTTATCATTTTATGAAAAAAATATTGTTTGACCAAGGAGTTTTGCATAGCTTGAATTGCAAAGTAATTTGAAAATGGAACGTTCTATCTAAACAATATACTGTGTTGCACATGCCAACTTACACAGCCTCTTAACATACAAGTAAATCCTAGTTACCGAGCAGTATGATCGTATGATGTAAAAAAGTTTTATTCTTGTAGAGTTTCTATAGATATGTTTAAATATATAGATATGTATATGTATATACGTATAGTATGGTCTTACGAAATATCAAAATAAGCCTATGTAGGCTTACACGGTAGTTACGTAAAAGCAATATTAGCCTAACACAGCTTATATTAGTTTTGGTAATATTATTGTAAATGCAAACAGTAAATAATAAGACTGATATTAAAACAATATTAGACGATTATACGCTTATAATTGGTGCTCAAATCCAGACTTTTACGATGATATAGAATCAATTTTAGAGCTGAAAAAGTAGTCTTGAGATTGTTATAAGCCTGTGTTTTGCTAGTTGGGAGATCTTTAAAAATAACATAACCTAAGAGTTTCCCAAACCATATTTTCTCAAAAACAATATTAATAATTTTTTAAAGATAGAGCCTACCTAAGTGCTAAAATGAGTGCCCCCCCCCCCCCCTTCTAACTTTTGAAATAAAAGTCTGAACAATCTAAAAAAAATATACTGTAGATTTTAATAAAAACTTTTACCTAAAATTAGTTTGAACGAGATATAGTAAGCACTTTTTGAGATATAACACATTTTCAAAAGCCGCAAAAACTTGTCATTCATACAAACACTATGAAAAACAAAGTATATTTTGCTGGCAAAAAATTAAAAATTATAGTGGAATTTTGGCTAGGTATAGGCAATCGGTACGTTAAGTGGATACGGACGGAACCCTTCATGGGCGAGTCCAACTCGCACATGGCCGATTTTTATGATCGGCCGCCGCCACCTGACACTAACTTCAATGGGAATACAACCCTACAGGGATTTCTAATGTTACTAGTAATTAAATAAGTCTTTCAGTTACATTTACAAAACAATTACCAGTGGTAGTGGTAATTTACCACTGTAAAATTTATTATTTAAATTATGGGTAGGTACGTCGTATATTGGAACTTAAATTCATTAACGTTCATTAATAACGTAGTGAATAAATATATTTACAAATAAGCACTAAACAAAATTGACATTTATTTACATTTCTTTGAGGAAATCCTGGTAATCGTTATGAATAACAGATCGTTGGATTATTCAACAATAACGGCAGGTGCTCACGCACCGGCTGTCGAGGAGCAAGCAGCAGCCCTCCAAGCGGCATGAATGAGAAATCGCGAGTAGTACTTAATGGAAATATTACAATAAACGCGGTACATACGCGTATGTTACAACTTCGTGTAGGTACAGCAGCAGTAGGACGATTCTCTCTCTCTCTCTCTCAAAACTCGCATATCATCTCGCTGTTTACTTTGAATTGTTTGCTTTAATTTTCACATAAAGATTCGAGTTCCAATACGGAGTAGATGTGGGTCGGTTTAATATCCTTTCAGAATCTCATATCTACATAACGTAAAGATACAAAAAAAAAACGCTGTTGGAATGCGTAATGGAAGTGACCTGTATGGAAAGCCAGGTCTGATTGCGAATGTGGAGTATAAATTCATGTGAAGTAACTTGAAATATTAAAGTAAAAAGTTTTAAGATCACTGTGATTAGTGGTCTCATGAACATCTCATGCATAAAAATCTAATGACTATAACAAATAGTGATTGATACTTTATAAATAACAGGTAATATTTTGAACGACAATCCGGGTAATTGTGCTGGCATTAAATCAATTAGTTGAGCCCCAGGCCATTCTGAATTTATGCAACCAAAATAAATATTGTAATATTATGGTAGGTATGCAATTAAGTTCAGTAATTATTCATCATGAAACATCTGAACATTGAACAATACGAAACAAATTTAATAAACGGTATTTCAAACCAAACTAAAGTTACCTCAGATTTACACGAAATAGTGGATTTCAGCCGACGAGCGCCGGCGTAGTATTGTCCAGTACGCCTGGTTACTGCATAATATTCTGCAGAAAGTTTCCCAAGTATATTAATAATGAATATTTATTCACGGGAGGATTATAAAATGGGAGGAGCGATGAAACTAGCTCTAAATGAGAGCCATTAAATTGTTTAAGCACAGAAAATGTGAAAACCAAAGAAATTGTCCATTACCCATTGAACACAAAGTACCAATCGAATTTAACCTTTGTCATCTCAAAAGTTGAGCTTTGTTGTCATCTGACCGTTGACCTTTTCCTCTCAAAGTTGACCTTCGTCATATCAAAGTTGAACTTTTCTGATTCAAAGTTGACTTTTGACATCTCAAATTTGTCGACTTAAAAATGATCCTCATCCTTTCTAAAGTGACTTTTGCTCCACTTTTTCAATATTTATATAGAAACTAACTTCAGTTGTGTCTATGTAAGCACCTGCCTGTCGGGCTGGTCTAATCCCGAAAGTTTTCCGGCGAGTGCGACGTGACCGGCCGACGAACTACCAGCCTTCATACTTTTGCATCAAACCTACATCTAACTAGATTTATTCTTAGCTTTCTTTCACGAGTAAACACGTATAGTTACTGTTAGTATTGTATATTCTTGGGGAAGTGAAGGTTTTCTTTTCAAACGTTCTTAGAAGTTATGCTGCAGTTATTAGATTAGATACTTATATATTCGTTCACATGATGCTTGTTTATACCTACACGAAATCATCATAATGTTTATCCCAATGTAGTGCCTTGAAGGTCTTTTTAATTTATTTTATGAATCTGTTTTCAAGATGTCTTTCATATTATATCATTCCATATCCACCACATTCACAAAGCTCCATAATAATAAGCTAAAAAATCCATAATTTTAGTCTTTTGATGTAAAATGCTTTAGTAGAGACATCCACAAACTGCAACATCAACAGAGTTCTGTTTTGTTTGTATTATAATGAAGACAAACACCGCATTAAAATTATGTCGAACTGCAAACTAAGTAGTTGCGCAACTTCTGCTCAGAAAACAATACGCACAACACACCGATGTCGTTGTTGCCCGACCGACTCGAAACTGGCGCAAGTGTTTACAACTCTCCTACAAACTAATTATAAAATTTTACCCTCTTAGTACTGCAGAAAATCTACTCGAGGAGCTCTTATCAAACGAACTACAACTGAGACTAGTAGATGCTCATGACTTCATCCAGCGTTAATGATCGGCTGTATTTTGTCCGTACTCCTTTTTAAAACCGTAACCATTTTTAACCGCCTCTGTGGTCTAGTGGTACCTCAGATCATATAGTATAGTATTATATATGATCTGAGATTGGTACACACCACCGGTATCAGACCCAGAGGTCCTGGGTTCGATTCCCAGTGGAGGTACATATTGTATTTGGTTTGGTTGGTGGTAGGACTTGTTCTTAGTCCACCTGGCTAGCTACCACCATCTTATCTAAATCTTTTTTCTTTTTTTTTATCCAACGCCTTAAGATAGCCAGCTCCGCTGTGATTAAGGATTCCGGGAGAAGTGCGCTTCTACCTTAACCTTGGCCTTATCGTCATTTAGGTGTGATGAAGGCTAAGTGCTACCCCGTTGTGGATTATAAAATCTAGGTCTAACTCGCTTCTAAGCGTGCACAATTACTTAAATCGCTTTCACAAATAATAATACCTACTTATAGAGATTAACAACGTGTTATACCATCACAAAACTATAGCTCAAAGGATGTTAAGACTTATGTATTTCTACTAATGAAAATACGAAATTTAGCCACCATAACACCGCACCATAAAGTTTAAACTTCAGATCGTTTGGATTTTATGGTGTGGCTGTTCGGCATAAGTAACTTTTCGATTAATTCAAGTTGAGCTATAAATTAACTAGTCTGAGATTAGGTTATGTTAGACGACTTCAATTTTGATAATTTGTCTTTTGTTTCTAAGTAACTTCTTATTTAGGACAAGGCATCTGTGGGCCAATTGCAAAAATAAAACCATAACTTAATACTAAACGTTTTGTTACACAGAAAAAAAACAACTTGTTGCACTCCGGTAGTGCCGGCAGAAGTGAAAAGGGCTCCCTAGACTTTTTCACAAAAAAGGAATTTGACAAAAAAAGGAAAAAATACGGACTGGATTTGAACCGAGGTCTTCTGGCTTCAATGCCGCCCGTTTTCTAGTCTGAGCCTTATGACTTTGGAAACGGCTGCAAATTTAGCTTCGTATTCTAATGACATTGTAACAGTTTTTCGATGGTCACGTGTCCGTACGAATTTTCCATCTGACGGTTACGTGTCCTGACGCGAGTTTAACATTTTTTACCCATCACAAAAAGTACACAACGCCGCTAAAGCAGTTTTCACTTCAAAAAATGTTTACACTGTTGATTCAAAATACGAGGAAGATCCTACCAAATTGTCGCTAGGTCAGTGTGCCGGCGCATTCCGGCGCAATAATTGGTCACAGGCTCTGGAGGCGCGCCAGCTGCGCCAAGACCGCGCCAAATCTCCCTGATAGATGGCCCGTACTGCGCCTACGACCGAAATCTACAGTGAACCAGTGAAATCACCTTAGTTACATTACGATTGAAAACAAGCCCATTTTCCCTGCCGTACTCGGAGATTTGAATGAACTTTAAAAATAACTTCCTTGAAATCAAATAACTTTTATAATAATTTGACTAAAAGTATGAAAAGTTATTGAGTTCAGCTGTTAAAGATCTATCGACGGGATCATTGTTTAAATTAAGTGAATTGGTAATAAAACTCTGTAGTTTTTTTTTTCAAAAAGCTTTACTCGTTAACTCTAAAGTACTGAAAACACTAACTTAGGCAAAGCAGAGAGAAAATGGATGAAAAGTCAACCTACATTTTTTTCTCTACCTTTTCATTGTGGCTCTCGCGCTGGCTCACCTAGATAAAGTGTTAAATATGTTACTCAATTAAAGGTTCGTTTTGTTAAGTTGTTATTTTTAAGACTATTAATTTTTTTTAATAGAGCCATAAGCATGTTGAAAGGCCATCTAGCTGTAGATTTGGTTGCATCCGAAAACCAGCGTCACCACCTTGATGAATATCGCTGAGAGATGGAGCCGTTTCAACAAAATACGACATCCTCATAATTACTTACTTTTTTGTCTTTGTAAATTGAATGACACCCAGTAGTGGGCGTCATTCGGCTGACATGATGATGATGATGATGATTGTCTTTGTGAAATTTTGTATTTTGTTGAAAAAACTCTTTTCTTTCTTTAAAAAAAATCAGATGTGATTGATACATCTGAAAAAAAAAAAGTTGAATGGCCCCATGTCGTCCAAGTGTTTATTCGTCGGTGGCCCCAAGTGGCAGCACCCAGACACAGCGCGCGGGGCTGGACGCGCGCCAACGTCCGAGAGCCGCTGCGTCAATTTGATCGATGGCCTTAGATTTGCTCCCGAACTGGCATAAATGCAAGCGTTTTCATAACCCAATAACTTCGGTAATTTTAACTGTTGCGGTTTTGGCAAGATATAACATAGTTACTTACATATACACACGAGGATAAAGATTTGTATTTCAAAAGTGGAGCTCGTAAAACTGGTTGAGGATTTACTTAATGGCTGATTTGGAAAACTTCTTATCGACCAATTTTTTTCTGGCTATTCAGTTTAGCCGGTAACTCAGCAAGTTAATTTACTAGGTGAACGAAGGTTCCTGCAAAGCATAATTTAACATTAAATAGTGAATTTTTTAGTACCTACTGTGTCGCCTAAATGTTTATTTGTTGGTGGCAGCACCAAGTAACACAGCGAGCGAGACTGAACGCCCGCCAACGTACGAGACGCCAAAGTGTATCACCCAACAATTGTATTGTGACTCGCACATAACCCTATCGTATCCGACATATCATAGAATACAAATTACTCTTCTCCCTGACTGGTATACGATACCAGTTGTCTCTAAGGTTCGTCTTTACGAACCTTTCTTTAAAGGCAACTCAACCAACTGGCGCTGTACCGCCGAATCTAATTAGTCGCAGAAGTCGCGGAAGAAATCACGCACTAGCAACGCCGACACCATTGTTTGCCACCTCATTTCGAATGCTGCTTGCTCCTCGCCGCCACACGTACGATCATATTTCCAATATTTTTACACGTCAACTTATTTACGTCAACAATCCAATAACTCATAACTATATTTATGCATAGGAAAAAATGAGTATTAGTTAGCTGATAAAAATGTGATAAATTAAGAAAGTTCAAATCCCTAAAAGCCGTGAAGTCTACGTTGTAAATACAATGTATTTTTTTTATTTAAATATAGAAGTTCGTCCTATTACGATAAATTTTGATCAATCAACAATTTTCTTGCAGAAGCAAGCATCTTGACGTAATGTTGCCTAAAATATCTCAAAGAGAACTTTGAGATATTTTAGGCAACATTACGTCAAGATGTTACTGTGGTATTTGAGCGTAACACTTACAACATACGCTGTAAGATAAGGGCATAATTCTGCAGAAAGAGTGTTTTACGTAGCGCAACTACTGTACTCCTAGCACAAAAACTATCGTAAACGTTATCGTGATCGTATTATTTTGTATGAAAACCAAAGCAGCGCCTCTTTCGGTCATATAAGGAAGAAAAATTCAATAGATATTTGACAGCAGCACTTTGACAGCTTTTAACGTATACTATAGTTTAACAATTTTACGATTTCCATAACCACAGTTTTCATGCTAGGGCTAAGAGTTAGGTCAGAAGGCTGCGTAGTTAATATCATTCTGAAATTTACATCAATTTCGTAACTTATCGTCACTGATTTCAGAACATAATTTGCGATGGACGTGCCTTTCGACCCGCGTCAACCAATGCACATCACGTTGGTAACTGAAGTGACGTTGTGACGTTTATGGGCGACAAGTAAAACCTTGTCAAGTCACATTAATTAATAGTCAGTCACGCAGAAGTTAATTAAATATTTAACAATTACATCTGTTTAAAACATTGCCCATTTTAATCAATTTGCGTGAACATACGAGTGAGCTCAAATATTCATGCTCAAAAATAGATCAAAATATCATACACTGAACACGGAAAGATTTTTTTCTCTTGTAGAGTGTCATAATATTATTATTAGGGGTTAAAGTATCAAATTGCCGTTTTATATGGAAATTTTTGTAATTTCTTTTTCCATACTAACGTTTTTGTAATTTATTCAACGACTAATATTATGTAACTTTACAAAATTTTACACACGTATTTATGGGCATTTTAACTAATAAATGACACATTCGTTAAAAGAAAAAAAATTTTTTTTCGCTAAGTTACAACTATTAAAGTACGAAATTCTGGAAACAAAAATACGATACTTTCGGGATAAGTTTTTTCTATGTAAATAATCAAATATCGTGGTTATTAAATTATCAAAAGTTGTTCGATACGGTCTAAATGTATCGCAATATTAAAGAAATTATATATTTCTCATATCATAAAAGTTGTTAAGTTATGTACAAAAGAAATAAACGGCAATTTCATTCTTTAACCCCTATTATGATCAAACACACATACAACCAAAGTGCTAAAAGACTCATGCAAGTAACTATTTAGTAATCTGTGCTTATGCTGCTGTTGAATACGCATACATGATTAATGAATGGCACTGTTTATTGCAATGACTAGACTGTGACTTGAACACATGATTTGAGTAAATTGCACTTAAAACGAAAGTCTTGCCGCATTCGGGCCACTGACCACGACCACAAAAGGCCGCCAGCAACCTATTTCCTGTAGTTTTCATACATATATGAACTCGCACACGGTTGATGCCGATGGCGACGGTTCTCATTAATCAAATTTAGCTTAATAGTAGGTACTGTAAATATTTAGCAACATGTTAGTTAAAGATTTAACTTAACACTACTTTAAAGAACTATAAGGCACCCATTAAAATATTAATTTATTTAAGTTACGACTATTGCTCGCACAATGATTCATTAACATAGATTTTTTTCTTTTCTTTTCTATTGGAGCTACTTTAAGCTTAATTAGTCCTGAGTAAAAAACTAACGCTAAAAGAGCGTCTTAAGAGTAGGAGGAAGTCGGAGCAACTTAATTTAATTCACATCGCACTACGGAGGAATACATTGTATTAAAAATCTACTTGCACTGCTTTTTAGGTTTCCAACGGATATTCATTTCCAATGTTTAAAGTTTTTGTGCATCATTACAAAAACTCGACCATCCTACTACTAGCTCCGATGAAACTCGAACCCCTGAGCTCGTATCGGAGCTAGTAGTAAGACGGGTTAATTTTTTCTACTACTTCATTTTCAATAATAAAAATTATTATATAGGTATTATTATACATTTCATAGAAATTCACAATAACATTTTTTTTAACAGTTAGACCGCGGTTGCTTATATGTTACAAGAATCCCCATTTTGTAGATATCTCGTATCTGCAAAAATACCAGTTTTAACGGATAAAGATTGTAAGGACAACGGTGACTGACGTAAAGAAATCCATTTCATCCAGAGCGACGCTGCTTGTTTGAGATTGTCACACAAATCCTAACACGCCTCAATTGAGCCAGGTTTTGTAACAATAGCTAAATATTTCGTATCGTTCCGATACCGTCCATATTTTTGATGCCCATGGTACTGCGACTGACTGACAACATGTCTCTAACAATTAACGCAGTTTTTGCAAGCTTTGACTGCATCGAATATCAGAGCTACGAAAAACTTATCGATTTATTAAATTTTTCATCTATAACGTAAGGTAAGTTTTTTTTTAGTCTTTACACGTCGCATTATTTTGTGTGATGTAGGTACCTACATTAGTCTTTCATATCACCAATGAAAATTGCTATTGATATTATTGTCAGAACAGAAAGCTCGGATTGCTTATCGATAATTTAATTTTACAGTTAGTGAAAAGTACCTATGTAGGTACTTTTACTGGCTGTAAAATTTAATTATCGTGATATTTAATTTATCAAATCAAAATATCAAAATGTTAATATATTTTTCACTTCTCATGCTCGTAAAGTTCGTGTTTATGTTGGGTATAGGCTGCATAAAATCTCTTTTTATGCTCTAGTGCATAAAGTAAAATCTTCGTCTAAGTCTCAGACTCTAAGACAAAGGTCGTCAGGTAAACAGTCACACACGCAATTAAACTTCGATAAATAAACTTGCTATTTCATTCTGTTTCTTCAATTTTGTACATACTTAATCCATGTTAAATTACCAAATTAATAAAACTAGGCAAAATTAATGAGTTTTCTAAGAAATAAGTATTTCAAGAGCATTATGGACATCGATCTATGATAAAGTCACTGTGCTGCCACTGCCACGTAGAAAAAAAAGAAAAAGAAAGTCTTCCCGCCAATATGGCGAAGTCTTTATTTTTTCTTTTTTGCAATATTGGTATTTATTTTCCTCACACTCTAAGTGAAAAGCAGAGTGTATAACTTGTACATAAAACCCATTTTACCCTCGAATTGACTATCCACCCTCGCCTACGGCTCGGATGGATATATACATCTCGGGTAAAATAGTACGTTTTATGCACTTGTTGTACAATCTACTATTTGTGATAAAATGTTAATCTTTATTTGTGATAGATAAAATAAAGTTATAACAAATATAGATTTTAACATAAGCGCAAGTATAACGTCACGATTTGTATTGAAACCAAGCGTGCCGACTTTCTAACACCTACTGTGACATCACATTCACAGCCGTGTTGACGGGAAATCCAAACCGAAAACATTTTGCATGCAACGAGGCATTTTTTTTCGCAGCTGTCTTACTGCAACAATTGACGAGCGCGGACTGTAAGTTAGCGACGACCAACCTTGACGTTTGGTCGGGGTTCGGACACGCAAAGTACGCATTTGCCTTATGTTCACCCACTTGCAGGAAGCTCCATTAAAGTTAATGCTTCATTATGTCTATTGCTGTCACTTTTTGTTGTCAAGAAATAAAAAGTGACAGCAATAGATTTAATGAAGCATTAACTTTAATGGAGCTTCCTGCAACTGGGTGGTTATCTTGTAAATATTCATATTTGTGATAGTTACTAAGTTCAACACCTTTGCTTATTGTAAGGGAACCTCGATCTACCCAACAGCGTTCACGTCAGTCTTCACCAAACAATTTATTAATACAAAAAAAACTAGATACTTCGCGATTCCAGGAAATAGATGATGTAACAGTACCAATTTTCCTGGACCCTTTCAAAACAAAACATCGTTGAGTTGGAAGTTAGTAGGTGTAAATCAGGTCCAAATTGAATGCGGAATATTTGACGGTGAGTAAAGCACGCAGATTTGACCGATCAGGCAACAAATTAGTGTCATGCATGAGTCATGTCAAATTAGTCGATCATGAGTCGATCACGCTTTAAATTGCCGGCACTAACGAGCGAATTTTAGGTAATAAACGATTTATTTGTTGGTGTAAATCGAGCACTTTGACTAAACGGGGCAGTTGGTCTTTATTATGTGTTAGGTGAATATTTTAAGTGACTCCTATTAAGAGTATAATTATTATTATAGTTTGGATTTGAACCTGATAAAAGCAGCAACAAGTCCAAACGTGGAAGAACTACAGATTTCAAAAGCACTTAAATATAATTGCGATAATCTTTTAGAGTTGGTTTCGATTCCGACTCGACTGAATTTACGCGTACATTGTTTAAAATATTTAACTAGTCTTAGATTCTACGGAAGTTATTTGTAACCAAAATCAAGTTGGTAGCAACTTGTTTTCGTTACAACTCCTATTTCTGTAGCATTTCTCACATAATGAAAGTTAGTAAAGTGAAAAAGAAATATTTAGATAGAAAACAACTTCTGCCCAAAAATCCAAAAATGGCAAAATGCCGTAATTCAGCAGCTTTTGGAATAAGCCATCTCGAAGCGATGTATTTACAGTACACAGTACATGGAGATAAACAGTTTCACGATGAAAACAGCTCTTATTCATAAACGATAAGGGCGCCTTCCAGATCTTCATGTGAAGCTCTTTGTGCTTGACTGTAAACAAACGTACCTATACTTGTTTATGCCTCTTTTGGATGTGACAGTCAATTGATTATATTACAGACTAGCCTTCCACCCAAGGCTTTGCACACGTAGACTACATGGCGTTATTCCACGGGAGTCTAATATTTTTTCCGGGATAAAAAGTATTTTTGTCACTCTCCAGCTCCCAAACTATCCCCATACCAAAAATCACGTCGATCCTTTGCTGCGTTTTGGTGTGAAAGACGGATAAACGATTTACGTCAAATGTTTGATAGTTTGTATGGGAAAAGAAAAGTTTGGTTTTTACTATTTACCTTTATATGATCGAAGTAATTACCACACAATTTTTATTTTTTTTTCTCCATAAAAACCTTCCGTGGTCGTAGGAACATATGAAAAAAATGCCAAATTGGTCCAGCCGTTCTTGAGTTTTGCGCTTAGCAACATTCATTTCTATGGTTCTGTACCCAAAGCACAGTGTAAATATTCATGCTAAATTACAGCTTTCTAGTACTAAGAGTCTATGAGCTAGACTGGGGTCAGACGGACGGACTGACGGACAGACGGACAGACGGACAGACGGACAGACGGACAGACGGACATGGCGAAACTATAAGGGTTCCTTGTTGACCCCCTTGGAACCCTAAAAAAATACCTACCCAAAGGGTAAAAACGGGACCCTATTACTTCGCTTCGGACTTCGCTGTCCGTGCGTCTGTCTGTCTGTCACCAGGCTGTATCTCATGAACCGTTATAGCGAGACAGTCGAAATTTTCACAGATAATGTATTTCTAAACAGAATAAAATAAATATTGAAAAGCGGCTCCCACACAACAAACGTGACCGTTTTTTGCTCGATGTTAAATATAGTATATTATATAATGTTGTATAAATTAATGTTGTATTGTACGTTATAAATAGTGTCTAATGTTGTATAGATAATGGTACGTAACCCTTCGTGCGCGAGTCCGACTCACACTTGGCCGGTTTTTATTTATATAGAAGAGATACATTTAACTTAACCAACGTGTCATTAATGATAATAGATAAAAGATTTTTAGTTTTACTTTCTTTGGAGAAACATGAGGATATTATCATCTCGTATTAAAATTTGAATTTCTTACTAATTAATGAGAAGATTTAAATTTTGTAAATAGTCTGTTTTCTGAACGAGTACAGTTGTCAGTAAATCTAGTCGCAGTTTCGGTTGTCTGCAGAGCGATATTCAGTATCAAAGCGTTGTGCGGTGTTCTCTAACGGCCGCGGCCGGTATCAGCGCCGAGCATATTTTCCATTTGCCGAAACTACGTGTGATTTGCGACCTGCAACAGTTACGAATTAGAAATATATGTGCTAGTAAAGATCTCCATAATTTAAAAAGATTGTAGTTATGACCGCTTTTGTAAACGACTCTAGTCGTTAAATCCAGTACACAGTTTCGGTTGTCTGCTAAGCGATATCCTGTGTCGAATGGGCGTAGAGCAGGAAGCGTTGTGCGGTGTTCTCTAACGGCCGGTATCAGCGCGGAGCATATTTTCGATTTGCCGAAACTACGTGTGATTTACGACCTGCAACGTTTACGAACTACTTTTTGGAGCACACGTGCGAAGTATCGGTATCACTGGAAAGAAATTAAATTTTGAATATACCAGTATCGTTGGTGATGAGTATGCAATGGAAGAACGAACAGTGGCTATGTGATTAAAACTTTTGTTTATATTTGAGATAAGTGAGCGTGTCGGTTCCATTTTTTTGTGATGCTGGGGCTTTACCTGCGTGACGCCTAACGGCGTTAATAACGGTATGCGCGTCTTAGCGCGCTAATTGTCATGCACTAAGACCCGGCTACACCAGTGTATTATATCAAATAGCGCGCTAATTAATGGTATTAGACGCAGGTGAAGCTCGGGCATGAAGAGGCATCTACAACAATATTATGTATGCTTTTCAGCCGCGTGGTTCCCGTTCCCGTAGGCATATCAGGATAATAAGTACCTACTTATCATTTGTGTTATTCCAACCTATAATCTATCTCTGTTGCAAAATTCATCCAGATCCGTTCAGTAGTTTTTGCGTGAAAGAGTAACAAACATCCATACAGCCATACTCACCACTTTTATTTATAATATTAGTAGGATAGTGACGCTAATTTTTTAGCATTACTATAACGTATTTCGAACTGTCACTTTATCACTTTATATAATGTCTAAGGTGCCAGTCAACTTCATGAGGCTAATATTTCTAACCACTCAATCGCCCTGTGTACGTAAATCCCGTATACTCGTATTCTGGCTATTGCTAGGTATTTCCTCCTTCCGATGATTTACGCGCCGGCTATAATTTATTCCGCCGGTCTACACGTGCTCTACCACTCCTCGACCGAGGTCATTGGTTAAAAACTCTTTGTGGCCTCCCAAAGATATGCAGTTAAACTGTTGCGTTTTGAGTAAGTGGACAAGTTTAAAATATGCAGTTTTATGGATGGTTTTATTCATTGCGGTTTATATTTCGCGAACGGAAAAAGATTTGAGTTTATTGCTTTTTATTGGAGTCGAATCATGGATAGGTATATGTATTTTGGCAAATAGTTGTCACGATACTTAAGAATGGTCACATCAATTATTTTTTCTTTTATATTTTTTAAAGAGATGTCCATATTAATCAGATGGACACACTGATTCTGGGTAATATTTAAGATTGTTATAATTATAGTGAAGACGTAAGTTGGTTTACAGTTTCAGTAGAATTGTATTTATGTTCATACTTTTCGTGTTTTAGGCTCAGCTTATTCAGTATTTACAAACCTGCGGTTATTTACCGGAGAGTTGCTCTTTCAAAGGTGTCACCGGAGGCATTGTCGCGCCAGCCCTGGTAAAACAACTCCAAAAAATGTAACGTGAAAGGACGTTTGTCGTACAACGCTGATATACCATGACTCTCGTCAAAGCTTTGTGAAGTAAAGTCGCGTAGGAACTAGCGCAACGCTTTACTCCGTCTAGTCTCGAAATCTGTTGCAAGTCGTCGTCGTTTGTGTATGACAATACACGAAGGTAATCTGCGCGCGAGCAAATACCTACATCGCAGTAATTAGCCCTCGCGCGGCGACGAACGGGCCTACCTTTGAACAATGTTGCCGCTACGGCAGCCAAGCGTGCCACGTTCTGTTGCGGCGACTACGTGCTACGGCGTAGCTGTTACGACTTTTTTGCTGTAGTCGCGACATAAAACAGGCACTCGATCTTAACATTTTACTATTTTCTTTCTATCTTATTAATTTTATATTGGATTAAAATTATACAACCTCATTCGTGAAAACTAAACTCAATAAAGCATTACTTATGTGAATCTTTTTTTCGCAAGTTCAAACGTAAGTAGTGGTTCAGTTAATGGAATCCTCGCTTACGTGGATGATGAATTTTTATTTTTTTTATTTTATTGAACTTCAAATTTTACACAATAAAACTTAAATTAAACACACAATCGCCAAACTGCATGGCAGTTTGTTGGCGAAGAAAAACACTCTAATATTCAATATTATTGTGTTTACCTACACTAGTACGTCTACCTTGTATATCATTGTAGTAGCAACAAATGCATCACAATATTAATAACATTTATATGACCTGACATAATATTATATTATTACAATAAAAACAAATTAATTAAAGACCTGTTTAACATTCTGAGTCTAATTTCTCTAATAGGTAATTTTTTAACTTTATTTTAATAGCAGTCTTACACAATTTATCCTCCTCTCTTAATAAACTTATTTCGTTACATATGTCCGGAACCACATACCATGAACATCTTTTACCGTAATAGTTGTTTATAGATGGCTTTATGTATTTATTCTGTCTGACCCTTCTAGTATTATACTTATTTTTTACTTTAACTTTATATTTGTCGACATAATAGTGCTCTAACGCAATTACATATTTAATTTTATGTTCCAAAGGGAGTATTTTACATACAGAAAATAGTTTATTATAATTATGTTTACATTTTTGCTTGACTTTTTTTGTAACTAAGTGCTTAACCAATCTGGTTTGTATTTCTTTGATATCCTTAAGGTAAGAAGCAAAGGTACGACCATATGTACTCAACCCGTAATTTATAAGACTATCTGCCAATGCATAATAAACCATTTTCATAGTTTTCTTGTCTACTACATACTTTAGTTGGTAGAATTTACATAATAAAGATCTTAAACGAGCACATACGTCATTGACTTGCGATTTCCAATTGAAATGTTTATCTATATTAATTCCTAAATACTTATAGTTTTCTACTAATTCAATCTTAGTGCAATTACAATACAGTTTCTGTGAATGCAGACATTCATAACAATGACCTGTTATGGTAATTTCTGAGAAGTTAACACGCTTAGCAACTGCATTATAGGGTGAATAAATATGCATATATTTCGTTTTATTTAAGTTTATTATTATGCCATTGTCATGAGCCCATTTCGTTATATTTTCAAAATCACTCTGAATAAATTGATGTATTTCTTGGATATCGTTTGAGGCGTAAAACAGGCACATATCGTCAGCAAACAACAAAACATCGCACTTTTCGATCACATTGCAAACACTGTTTACAAGCATTAAATAGCCCAAGGGCCCAAAAACGGATCCGGTCGGAACACCCAAAGTGACATGGGCCTCATCTCCTGTAACACCGTTCACAGCGGTGCGCATTGTTCTATTACATAAATATTCACGGAAAAAGTCATTAGTAGGCCCCCTAATACCGCTTTCATTCATTGCCTGTAACAGTGTGTTGTGGTCCAAAGTTTCAAAAGCTTTTTTATAATCAATGAATAATGCTATGACCTGTTTACCACTGTTTAAGCTATCGTTTATTTTGTCAGAAAAATAAGTGAGTGCGGTACTAGTACTATGATTTCTTCTAAACCCATGTTGTGATCCGGATATTACGCAATGTTTCTCTAAGAAGTCCGTTATCTGACCAACTATCACCTTTTCCAGTATCTTATTAACAACCGAAAGAATGGCTATGGGTCTGTAATTGGTAAAATCCAAGTGACTTCCCTGCTTATAAATCGGACGTATGATAGATTTTTTAAGCATATCCGGGTATTTTCCTTCCGTTAAACACATATTAATCAAGTGTGCCAAAACAAGACTTATCTGTTTCTTTGAATAAATTAAATCTTTTGCTCTAATTTCATCTAAACCAGGAGCCTTATTCTGGCGTAAACCATCAATAATTTTTTCAATATCCCGTGGGCCTATTTTTCTATACCTAAAAGACAAATCAATTTCCTTAATATACTCCTTTCTGTCTAAAAACAGTGTATTACATTTATGTTTTATTTTTTCTACTTCACTGGTAAATGATTGAGAAAACTTTGTACATATATTATATAAACTATCCTGACTGCCCATATACTTCATTATAACATTATCCAAATTGCCCTTCTTTCTGCCTAACCATGTATTTACACAAGACCACACTTTTCTACTATCTCCGTTACAGTTATGTATTTCTTTTTGTTTATATTTATTTTTTGCTATATTTATCTGTTTATTTATTTTGTTCCTAAACTTTGTGTACTCTAAACGCTTATTCATATCTTTTGGTGCCGCTCGCCAAGCTCTAAACAAAGAATCTCTTTTTAATATCTGTTTACTTAACTTACTGTCAATCCATGGTTGGCTTACTCGTTTGTTCGTTGTAGTATAAGTAACTTTGCAGTGAATTGGATATAGCCGCGCCGAGGAGATCAGCGCCGCGCATTTGTATGCTGGCTTGCGTACCCTTTGTGCCATTCAAAACGCAGACGGAGATATTTTAAATCGGAGAGGTATTGGATAACGAAAATTATATTCACATTATCTAAAAGTTAATTTCGAAGTTACAATAATTTCAAATTATTTTTACCTTTTTCGTTCACAGTGCGATTTTTATTATTGAAAATGAAATATTACAAAAAACTACTCATCTCACTATCGAGCTCCAATAGGACTCTAACCAACGATCTTTTACTGTCCGGGCGAATCTCAGCTACAGAGTCGCTCATATCATATTTCAGTATAAAAAACTAAAAACCATATGTTTGTTTGCAAAAAAGTTAATAAAGTTTGTACTTTAAATGTTGATTTTTCTGGATCAAAAAACAAATTCATTTGATGTGTTTAATTACTCAAATAAGCTAAATTGATTAGTTATATGAGTACTACATTCACAAGCAAGGTAAAAAACCCAAACAGAAACTTCGGAGCCTGCAGCAAAAAAAAATAATACTCCAACAGCAAACAAATATTTTTATCCCGAATCATCTTTTTCAAATAAACATGGAACTTTCAGATCTCCACTTTGAAACCAAGAAATATTAAAGGGAAATGTTTTTAATTAAACTTGTGTGAGGTAGTGCATTGATAAAAGGGGGAACTTTGGCACGTTACGTCTCTCGGACTATCTTGTGGGTCCCTTTCAGGGGCCGCACTACTTACAGACAACTAATTGGGCAAACGCGAGGAATTTTCAAGGAGTTTGGGTCTGGTAACTTGCTATAGGCAATGGCATTCGTTGCTAATTACAATCGGATTCGTACTTCTCATTGGCACATATACAGGATAAAAAACATTTAAGGGCCCTGGAGGGATCTTAACCGCCTCTGTGGTTTAGTGGTTCATACCACCGATTTCAGACCCAGAGGTCCCGGGTTCGATTCCCCGTGGGGGGTACATATTGTATTCGGTTTGGTTGGTTTGGTGGTAGGAATTGTTCTTAGTCCGCCTGTTTAGCTACCACCATCTTATTTAAGTTACAGATAAGGTAGCCCATTCCTCAGCGATTGAGGATTCCGGGAGTAGTGCGCTTCCATCTTAGGCCTTATCACCACATAACATCAGGTGTGATGAAGGCTAAGGGCTACCCCATTGTAAATACAAAAAGGTTATCTGCCTTAACTGCCTAAGTTAGCTCATTTCTCTGAAAGAAAACATTATTTTGTTTTTAAAAAGAAACAAACTGCATTCATAGATGTTATTTTAAAATATCTGCTTTTTCATAGAAAAGTACAACATCGACTCGACTCGACATCGAATCCATAATTTTTTATAACTACTTATATTTAATCTATCATGTTGCCATGAATCCATGATATAGGTGCTATGATAACTATTGACTACATAAAATGCGAATCAAATGACATTGACAGACAATAGATATCGGTATTGTTTTTTGTTTTGTTTATTCTTTTTTTTTATTTGTTTAGATTATAATAGTTATATAGGGTCAATAAAGCTTCAGTATCACCGTAATTCAGTTCCTGTAAGTATATTTTTAGTTTTTTCTTTATTTTATATAATGGTCAATTTATTTATGCGTAAAGTTTTGTCAATCTTATTGTGTATCCGAGGGCTCAAAGATGTCATCTGTCTTTTTGCAAAAGAGGTCTTCGTTATTATGACACATATAACACAGCAAGGCGATCTTTGACGTCATCTTAACTCTAAGAACGGGTTCAGCGGCACACTTGGATGCAAACGTAGCGCAGAGCGGAGGATGTGGAGTTGAAATACCTTGTTGATGATGATATCTTTGGAAGCTACTTTGACTTAGCTATAGTATTAGTATTGTATCAATTAACAAAATTTATTGCATGTTAACTAAGTATTTTATTTTTAAAGATTTTAATTGCCTGAAAGTGATAGAGCTCCAGTAAAACCTGTTTGTCTGGAAGCGAATAAGTGAGATCCGACGCCACCGAGTCCACAGCCCGGTTATGAAAGTAAACAGAAGTGGCTACACTAATTAAAAACTTTCCCAGTAGTGTAACTTAGCCAGGAGCGCGTTTACTTGGGCAAATATTTTCACTAGCTCGACTTAATGCTAGTACTGAATATGTGTGTTACTTTTGGGATATTGACTGTTATTAATTTTTTTTAGTTATAGTAATTGGTATTTTACAATCCATGAGGTCAATGAGTCACTATGTTTTATGGCCAATTAGTTTTAATGTAAAAAAAAAACAAAACGTTAACGGTACGGTCACATTCTGAAAACCTTCTTCAGTTGACAAATTAATTATTGTATTAAGTCATATGCTGTTATTTTATTATCTTTCGAAACTAAAGCACAAAGCAAACAGCTGCGCATTTTTTGCAGTCAATAGTTTATTATTATTATTATTTATAGGGAGGACGCCAGCGAAGCCGGACGGGTGATCAGTCACCTAGGTCGGGACCATTTCACCCAGTTCCCCAAGTCCCCTGAAAGCTGAAAGCAGGGGGGAGGCGGGTTATCATTTACCCCACCGGCGTCGGACCCTCGAACCTACCTGTGCGCTTACAATACCTGCTGAGTTAACTTATCGTTAACTGCTTTAGATCCTCTTCTTTAAGCTTGTCCGTTCCAAAGAGCTCCCAGCGCAGTGATGCGTACATCAGGCACTCTGCCATGAAATGGTAACTTGTTTCAAAGTCAAAGTCAATAAATTTTAATGCTTATGAATCGTCCAACATTTTTTTACCTACCACCTGTTTCTTCTCTTTCTTTACATTGCGGACAGATGGGGTCTTCTGTCCGTTTCATCACTGATAGGTGTCTGTTTAGTGGGCAGTGCCCAGTAAGTAGGTACACCTACAATCTCCTACTTTGTTTCAGAAGTTCTCTAGTTTTCTTCTTGTCAACCGATTTGAAGAAGATCTTAGACTGTCTGCCTGCAGTCCTTTCTTCTCATCCATCTTTGGTTGGTTTCTTTGATTTTTCAAATCTCGATAATGTTCTTAGTAATTCTATATGTGATTGGTAGTCTTGGCCCTGAGGCCAATGAAGGGTTCATCAGCTCCTCCCCTGGCTAATTTATCGGTTTCCTCATTGCCTTCGTTACCTACGTGTCCGGGTACCCAGGCAATTTCTACCTCAAACAAGTTTGCAAGTTCCTGGATGCTTGGTTTGCATTCATTCACCAAGGCTGAGGTAGTCGCCGTTTTGTTAAGGGCTTTGATGGCAGCTTGACTGTCAGTCGATAGTTACCATAGCAATAGACAAACTGAAGGATTGACGCGTTGCGTAAAGGATGATGACTAATAATGAGATTGCGACGCTATACTTATGCCATGCGCATTGGGCAATCGGTAAAGTAGACCTATTGCTCTGTGCAAAGGAAAATATACCTTACGGTGACGAACCTTTTAATACTCCCAGTGTACATGATTGAGTGTATGAGTACCTTACTGTATGTAGAGTTGACAGAACATCGATTCTAACAATTAGGTAAGTATGTTTTATTAAAACCGCTCTTATTAAAAACTCGATAACGGCGCGCTTAAAGTCCATATGTAAAGCTTAATGTAGTTTCAACTGTAAAAAAACGAACAAAAGCCAGCCATTACAGGTGGGGACAGCAATGATAATAAAATTTAATAAAACGCCATGGGGAGCGAGCGTTCATCAGTTAAAAACGTAAAATTTCATTTTATGCCCAATAAAGTATGGATTACTCCGTAACGTGAAAAAAATATGGCCGATTTACTGTGTCCACGAGCATTACGCTTTTATGTAGTTTTTATTCCAGCGTAATTCTGGAACAACGTAGTAAGGTTATTTTGTTTGTTACTGACTTATACAATGGCTTTTTCATTGCTTCATGAAACTTGATAAAAGTTATCTTTACTAAAATATTTTATTAACGTAAGTTAATAAAATGTAGCTTGCTTTTGAATCGTCCGATATTATTTTTTCTCGACCATCAATCCGACATATTTTGTCCAACAAGAACGACGGGGAGCCTAAACCTCATTAGGTTTGGGTGGAAATATAAGTTATACTTTTAACTAAGTAAATTATTCCTTTAGGAAAAATTAGGACTGCCCTTCCCTTTATCTTTGAAATCATGAATTAAAGGTATTTCAGACATTACAGCGTGGCATACGACGGTTACACACGCTGACATATATCCGTAAAGTTGGCCCGACCGCCGACGTCTGTTAGAAACTTCTCTTGTGCCATCAAAAGTTGCACTGAATATTCGACTTTATTTCAAAAGCCATAAGTGCTCACAAAGCTAGTAAACGTACGTGCACAGAATGTGCAGAGTAGCGTTGGGAAGGCAGACTCATCGCAAATCAGTATATTTTCATATTGAGTGATTTATTCATGCAGCTTGCAGTAGGTCGTGGATCCTCTTTATAAATCCATCCAGTCCCAACGTTATTCATTTGAGGCTCTCCGAATTGGATGCCATTCGTATTATATGGGTTTTGTGATGGTGTAGGTTTTCGTGTTGTTAACCGAGCCGATATTGTATAACGACGTAGGTATTTGTGCGTGATTTGAAATCTAAGTAAAAGGTTTATGAAAGACCTTAGAAATCGTATACCTTTATATTTTTATACATATCCAAATATATTTTTTGTTTTTCTTTCCTATTAAATTAAATAGTAAAGCAATTTAAACTAACTGTAGTTCTATTTCATCGTTACTCATTTTCGGATAGTTTTAAAGAATAAAGCAAATAGATTGCATATCGTTTCTAACTCGATAAGTGTAGATTTTAAAAGCAGAACAATATGATATGCTATACTTCCTTACAAAATAATTTCGAAGCAACACATACATAACTCGTTGCTAATTTATTATTTCGTTTCCTCATAATCATGGGTCCGTAACTGAAATAGATTGCGTAGTTTGCTCGGCGCGTCACGTTCGTTTCGCATTCCTTCACGAAGCTCATGACAATTATATTAGCGGCGTCAGGTCCTATGAAACCGATGGAAGCCAAGGTGTGATTAGAATCATTTTTCCTAATCACCGTTCACAGTTTGGTTCGAGAAGGAAATTTAATTAGAAAACACTGAAAAGTGCCAACCTAAAAATTTGCCGTCACGTCAGAAAAATTTGGAGAATATTCGTTTTAACCTATTTTGCAGGTTATTGCAAATATATATAGTATAGTTTGAATTTATTTTAACTTTTTTGCATTCACAATGCAATTTTTGTTATTGAAATTGAATTTTTTGTTGTGAGACGGGTCGATTATATCTAATACTTCATTTGAAATATTTTGTATAGATTAGTTTGTTTTTTTTTTTGTCGACAACAGCGAAACACTTAACGTTCATCACACCCGATGTTAAATGTAGATAAGGCTGAAGGTGGAAGCGAACTACTCCCGGAAACCTTAACCACTGAGGAATGGCTATCAAACTAACTACCGGAACACAACAATGTTGAAATCATCGTTGTTATGGCGTCAGACTTCATATGATGGTGGTAGCTAGCCAGGCGGACTTTGAACAATTCTTACCACCAACCATACCGAATAACTATGTACCCCCGCTGGGAACCGAACCCGGGACCTCTGGGTCTGATATCACTGGCGTGTACCACTAAACCACAGAGGCGTTTGTTTGTCAATATGTTAATACAAAATTTCCGCTTAAACATTTTGCAGTTTGCGGGGACTGTAGGTAACACACTGTCAGTGCTACGAGTAGGCTAGAATAGAACTTCTTGCTCTCATCCCTTGAGTGTAGAGTAGATTAAACCGACACAGTTGTTAGAGCTATTTGATGACTAGCAACACCATATTTACTTAATTTTAACGTCTGGAAGCGGAGAAAACTAAATTTCTTTGAATTTTACCTAACGACTGAGATCGTCAAAGGAGTTGAAGATTTTATAAAACCCCGAGACTCATATCGGCGAAGAAAATATGTAGTAGCTTAATCGGTTACAATTTGAATAATTTGGTTAAATTGCGGAATACCACCAGTATGTGGACGATCGGAAGTTTTATACTACTTGATAAAACTCCAGAACAGCCCATACTTAAAGTAATAGTAAAAAACAGACCTTATTAACCAAATAGGTAGATTTGTACACACGGCCGCAGATTGTACAATTTGATCTTGACTTTACTCTTAAGACGCTCGTAATAACGGTGATTTTCATAGCACAAGTGTGAAGTCTACCTGCTATTTACTGTACGTAGGTACGTCTTGCATTCTCTATAAACCGACCTCTCCCACAACTTAACCCTTATTGAATTTTCTTTGTTGGCTTAACAATAGGTACTCAGCCTACTTTCAGCTTATGCAAATCATCCAAAGACGAATAACGGTGGGAATCCAGACCTAAAACGATTCTTCGAAAGTTTGGAATAGCGACGTAGGTACAATAGAAGGATGGACGATTTCATAGATAGATATCATAAATAACAGATAATAAACCATAGGATAAATAAAATTATAAGTTAGATAATAAGATGGACGGTTTCTCAGTGGGAAAACTGCGATTCTATCTTCAGCCTTATCATCACTTAACAGGACATTATGATGAAAGCAAATCGTTTGCCGTTTGTTATAATATAAGCAACAAAAACGAATCGTGCAAAGCTCCGTTAAATTAAATAATTTAAAGTTTGAAACGTTAAATGTCGGATTAACTAAACTTTCGCTAACACAAAACGTTAATTTGTTAATTATTTTGTAAACAAACAAAATTTATTCACAGAAAGAGCTCGTATTTCAGCACGTCATTAAAACCATTTTCATGCACAAACTTTTGTGGATACCTACGTAGAATTGTAACATAATAATTTAAATTCCACCGTTATTTTAGTCTTGAAATTTATCTGGATAGACCACCACTGTCAAAACAATGTTTTTCTGAGTATCATGGCATGGTCGTCAATAATACACGTAATATCAAAATGGCAATAATTCAGTTCATAACACTTTATCACATTTCTATGCATTTTTTATATGAGCTCGCAAGTTTCATAATTTAATTCTTATCTAAGTTGTGTATAATTAATTTCCTTCATGTGACGAGGCATTAGACTGGTGAGCTATTAAAGCAGCTGTAGATCTGCGAACTTATCTAATTACTGCACAGAAGGCACTAATTTAGGCGACTCGGCTGCGCTCAGACGGTGTTACTTGACACGTTGAGAATTGTTCTACTGGTGCTTTTTGTGAAATGTTTAGTTTAATACCAACCCCTGCAGTAGTTAATGCTATAATAGCACCTTCGCTTGAAGCGATTGTAACGGTTATGATTCAATGGAGCCTATGCACACCGCGACTTTTTGTAGCGCTGTCGACGCGCGTTTGTATCGAAATAGACGCGATACGTGCCTACACAAGTCACAGGCAGCCTGCAGACCTTTGCACATCTAAATTACTCAAACGTGCCGTAAAAAAACGCTCCGTCCGTGGAAGCGCGTGTGTATCGATATGTCGCAGGCGGATGGTTGAATCCGCCGGATGGTTAATTATGGCAGAACACGTGGTAGGTTAGAAATGTGGTTCTTTTTTTTTGTGTCTCCGTCAATTTATGGGAAGATAAAATAGCTTACGGAAGAAATGATCGGCCTATGCGTTTAATTGAATGGCGGATTTAACCATTTGGCTGCGACAGATACACACACACACGTGTGCCCCGCAAAGAATCGCGCCCTAAAAAAGCGCGCCGGCCGTGTCGACGCGCGTGTGTATATATCGATACAAACACCTCAATATTGTTATCTTTTATGAGTCAATATTAGCTTACTAAATGTGGTAGATTTTCAATAGCTTTTTGTTAATTATAATTGTTAATTTTATGTGAAAGGTGTTCGCTATCCCAAGAAATAAAAATAAATAAACGCAAACCTACTGCTCGGCAGGAAAAAAGCGCGCCGTCTCGTCGTCGTCGTCGACGCGCGATTTTTTGCATAGGCTCCAACACAGAACACGAAAAGATTTTTTTCTATGTTCTGACTTCTGTGGGCTCCAAGTTGAAAGATTGACGAGACTTCCTCGGACATAGGTAAACTTTGGTCTAGCTAGCTAGGCATTCAGTCTTTTATGTCAATATCTTGTTATTTCGCTAAGCAACACTTTTAATAGTAAGGTCCCATTCGATAACATTACGAACTCAGCTAGGTATTAATAATTTCAAATTCAATAGACGATAATATAGATAATTTGACGACCGATTTGGCGCAGGGGTAGTTACCTACCTTCTGCGCCAGTGGTCTCGGGTTCGATTCCCGAACAAGACAAATATTTGTGTGCATGAACATGTCTATTTGTCTTGGTCTGGGTGTTTACTATGTGTATTAAGTATGTATTTACAAACAAAAAGTATTTAAGTATATATTTATCCGTTATCAAGTTTTCCATGATACAGTTTCATAATGAAATTAAAATGGTCTTAGATAATTGGTGTGAATGTTAGAAGTTATTTATTTATTATTATTATTTATTTAATAGATCGCACAATCGAAACATTAAGAAAATGAAAATGTTTAAAATAACAATTCTTGGAACGCTTTTCCATATTCGAGTAAGCGTCACAGCAAAAGAAGTTGAAATAATTCTCAATGCACAACTCATTTATTTTAATTTTTAGTTTTTTGCATTCACAATGCAATTGTTATTATAGAAAAATGGAAAATAGGAAGTATTTAGAAAAATGAAGTATTTAGAAAAAATCGACCCGTCTGAGACGGGTCGACGAGTCCATCGGCACGGCAGAGACGGGTCGATTTTTTCTAAATACTTCACTTTCCATTTTTCCACAACTCATTTTCTTTTTCCAGTACCAACAATTTATAAATAAATAATAAATATCGGACACCATCACATACATTGTTTCAATACCAAGCTATAGACAGAGAATGCATATTAACAGATTGAGCACTAATTATGGAAATTAGGAACAACGACGGGTAACACCCAGACCCGACGAAATATTGAAAAGTTCGTTTTCAATATTTAACATACTGGGAATCGAATTCGGGACCTCCAGAGATAGCGGAACTGAAATGATTGCTACTTTTAAATAATCTTCATAGGATCACTATAATTCACCAAAATCATATGATTTTAATATCTTTGATTTATCAGTAGATATATATAAATTATTATTTATCATTAGTTTTAACAGCTATAAAGTAAAATCACTCACTCGAATAGTCATACATCCACACACACTCACACACACACACACACACTCTCTCTCTCACACACACAAACGCGCGCGCGCGCGCATTAATATACAGAAACTTTTTTTTTTCATATTTTATTTTTTAAATTATTTTTTATAGATTATATCCTCATAACTCTGTTTGAAATTTTAAGTAAATAAATGTTCAAATAATTTACTAAGTAGGTATCTAGGTTACACTTCAAATATCACATTTATGTTATGTGAAGAGCAGACGCTTCTGATACAAGGATTTTTATGTACTTAAAAGGGGTCTCTGGCCACTGGCTGTTGTAAAATGGTATTTGATTGTAAATAAATATTTTTGATTTTTTTTTTTATTATCGTATCATATCGTCGCATTTGCTATTGTTACTGGAAATTATTGTAATTTTCACAGGTGATGAATGATTTCGAATTTGAATATACAGATATACAGGATGACTTTGAAATCGTTAACATCCTTTAAAAATAAGAACATACTCATGATATATTAAAATATGTAAAATCCTTTTTTTAATCCCTGAAAAATCATTCAAAATACTCAGTAATTGATGATTATTAAAAATATAAATAACAATTTATCTAAAAATCAATGATAAATTAATATTCAAATATCATTTCCCGACAAAACTCAGGCGTGTATTTATTCAAGTTTGCGCTCGGGATTCACCGAAACAAACAATAATAATATCACCCATGCTTCAGGCCCGCTTTGCCCGCGACCCTGCGCCCCCGCTGGCGCCGGGCACCACCCCTTTTCACATAAAATCATTCATTAAAATGAGTACCTTAATGGGCCCAATGGATGCCAATGACTTCAAAATCACCCTGTATTCAAATAAATTAGAATAAATTCAAGCAAATTGGGGATGATTTCTGATGAGGGTTTTGTTTTGTTTTGTAGCAGACTATGTGAAAGAAAGTAGCAAGTGTGACCTATGATTGCATAAATCATATGAATAATCACAAGTGTCTCATGATTTGTTCCATGCCTAAGCGGCACCTTGAAAACCGGAGCGTACACCACTCGGCCACGGAGGTCGTCAAATGTTCAACTTTTCGATAAAAGTCCGTATTTTGTAATCTTCTTATAATTAAAAACGTTTTTGAGTCCATGAAATTTATTAATTTCAATTATGTTATTGTTAGAACTAAAGTGAACTGCCTCCATTAAAATCGTTCGCCGGATATCCAAAATGCTTAGTACTTGAACATAACAAAGCAAGATAGTTTTAATTAAAAAGAAAACGTTACACCGAACAGCCCGAAGCCGACGTTTTACAATCATGAGAATTATTCGAAAGAAAATATTAAAATTGCGAGACCCAGTAAATCTGTGTCATAGCCAGGGATTCCCAGGTTAGCGTGCAATGTTAACATTTTGCCACAAATTTTTCATAACTCCAACCGAAACAAAAGATGCGACGAAACCCGGAATATGAACGCCGTCACGGCGAGGACAATGCCATGTACTTAATACACGCGATTTTCCACCACGAAATATCACGAAGAAATGTATTCGAATACGCGACTATCGCTGCGGAAAAGAAGAGTTTGCTTTCAATCTGTTGAAAGCTAGCTTTGACCCGGTTACCTGCTACATCATATCATAACATTACACAACAGGATATTTTTTCTATTTCTCCGATTTCATCCCAGGGATATTTTTGCTATTCTTTTTTAATACTCGATTCGATACTGAACTCAAAACATGAATGCCTCAGCGTTGCGTAAACGGAAAATGTATTATTTTGTGAATATGTCTACTCTGGTGTATTTGAAAGAGACAAATGGAACGCCTCTTGAGAAATTATTTAAGTATACCTTCGGAGCTGTTTCATAAGATTGATATTCAAATAATTACTAAGAATTAGGTACGATGTACGTGTGTAATAATTTAATAAAGATAAATGGACGACAGACACATGCACAGAACAGAAGTATCAGGCACGGTGTTTTTATTCTTTTATGTATATGTATGGTTTGTTTTTGCATCGATAATTTAGAGGCATATACATTATTTATCCTTTCAGAAAAGTTCTCAGAGCAAAAAAGTGGTGCGGAGTATCTCTCAATAATCCCAACAGCGGCGCCTCAAATATGGAGCCGAGGAGTTCTGATAAATGACTCGATCGGAGAGTCGTCTCGCGACACGTGTAAGCTCGCCTTGCGAACTTGTTCAAAGGTTAAGTCGAATATTTAACGAACTTATTTACACAAAGTATTAAAAAAACTCATCTTTAAAGGATTAAAAGGTACTTTACTAGTTTCGTCCAGATATTATTGTCACAAATTGTTTCTTGATGATTTTAAGTTAAATTTAATAAGAACTTAACAGAAACGACCAAAACCTGTGATAATAAAATAAGCTGTTTCTGAAAATATCATAGTCATTTTAGTTTCGACTTTCAATCAACACTGTTTCAATTTTCAACACAAGGTATATTCAACTTCAATAATATATTGTACTTATACGATTTTTATCGTTGACACAATAATATATTCCAAATATACACGCTTACGTTACTCTGTATGAATGACAAAAATCAACGTAGTTGTGACACTTGTGACGTCGCGGGACAACGCGGCGACAAGTGGCGACAGTCTGATCCCTGCGTCAACTAGCTGATTTTATTCCTACGTTTACTACGACATTACGCGAAGGGCCTTCAATGAAACCGTCAATAAACTCTTTTCATGTGAACATATTACGAATGACTTTAATACAATGTTTTAGCATCCAATTTTTGATATGTAGATTGAGTCATCATTAGTAGGTAGGTGTCTGTTGATCGAAGCGAATAAGTCACATCTGTAAGTACTAAAATACATTAATATTTCATTTGAAATACCTATTTCCTTTTATTCTTGTCGTCTTTAAAAATATAACAGAATAAACTAGCATTTTTTTGCGAATTCTTTACCTTATCTCGTTGTCAAAATACCAGTGTCGTAAGCGAGAAGAGGGCAACGATTTAATTGAATATTTCAAAAATAATGGGATAACAGTGTTCTTGAAACGTCGTCGTCGTCGCGAACAATGGCAGTCGCGAACGGCAAAATGTCGCTTAGCCGACCTCTCAGTGTCGCCCTAGCGACTACTACAGATATCTGATGCGATTAGAGCTTTATTTCGTAGGCGTAAGATGAATTTCAGCATTCCTCTGGTTGATTGGAGGACAGATATATTGTTTGGCGGGTGTATTCCATTCACACGCACGCGGCGCACATTGTTCGGGACACGCGGGAAGGAGAATGATTTTTTGCCCGAAGCATTTCTCCACAATAATGAGTCACTTGACGTATTGTCCCGCGGGTGCCATCTCATCCAAATTACGAAGCTATTGTTACCGAGATATTGTTCGTCGCCTCGTGAATATGTGCGAAAGGAAATGAAACTGTTCCCCAGTGCCCGTTACCGTTTGCTGCGTTCCAGCGCCGACACACTCGCCCCTATTTCTGCGCCGCTCATGAGGTCCCACCGTGAATGAACAATGAAGTCCTACTTCGCACCTAGCGGACAGTTATTTACTTGGAGTTTTGCGTCACATCGCCGGGTAATGCTTCGTCACTGTACAACTAAGTACTAGTAAACGAAAATAATTAATTTGACTTAAGTATTGCAAATGTCTGTAACAATAAATTGTTTGAAATAAACTTTCTTCCTTTTTGTGTTAGCCATCAAAAAAGAAAGCTTGTGCTTACAGCTTGTCTAACTAGAAGAATACTGAACACTAGTGGCTCCCCGTGGCTTTACCCGCGCGGTACCCGTTCCCATGCGAATATTGGAATAAAATACAGCCTTTGTCACTCAGGAGGAATCTAGCTTTCAACTGGTGAACTAATATTTAAAACCGGTTCAGTAGTTTTTGAGTTTATCCATTACAAACATACAAACAAACAAACAAAAAATTAAATCTTTCTTCTATATAATACTAGCTTTCCGCCCGCGGCTTTGCCTGCGTGGACTTCACGACGTTATCCCGCGGGAATATGATATTTTTCCGGGATAACAAGTAGCTTATGTTCCTCTCCAGGCTACAAAGTATCTGTGTCCCAAATTTCAGCCAAATCCGTTCAGCCGTTTTGGCGTGATTGAGTAACAAACATCCAAACATCTAAACTTTCACATTTATAATAGGTATTAGTAGGAAGTAGGATAAGTATAAGTAGATGTACAGATAAATTGCGCTCTTATAACATAAGTTACGGCAATAATATCAAATCACCGCGCAATATGATACAGTTTTCGTGAACAGTGTAGACCGTCTGGCCGATATTCTATGTACGTCAAGTTAGCAGCCTCACAACAGAATTAGATGGTTTTGATTATGTCAAAAAATACTGTATAAATAGTGTTAAATAGTGATGTATATTAAATAAATAGTGTAACTTTGATTCAAAAGATATTTGAGTATCTTAGTGAGGCTGCTAACTTAACGTCAAGTTAGCAGTCACCTCAAGAAATACAGTTCGTATCAATGTGATTTATATGTCAAAAAATACTGTATAAATAGTGTATCGTAAACGCAAAATTTCAAAAGTAGTGCTTTAATACAAGCCGAGATATTAGGGTCTCTAAGTGGGCTGCTAACTTGACGTTTCTTGCGATGGAGATTCCAGGGAAACAGGTACAAGTTTTAAATAAATAAATACTTGAAAAATTACTGTGTGAAATAGTGAATCTTATGATATAAATAAAAAAAGAATTCTTCTTTGCTATTTTCAAAAAATCTAATGTTAACTTCTACCATACATTCGAATTTAGGTACAGTCGTGTACAGTTTTCTTTAGACGTACTGATATTGTCAAATTTTTTATTCCAGTCATTTTAAATGATACATAATCTATCGTATCATCATCATTTCAGCCGTACGACGCCCACTGCTGGGCATAGGCCTCCCCCAAGGATCTCCACAACGATCGGTCCTGCGCTGCCCGCATCCAGCGGCTTCCCGTGACCTTGACCAGTAGCCCGATTCTCGTAATATAAACCGTGACGATATCGTAGCGATTTAGTCGTTGAAACCATATTCGTATTCACAACTGTCGATAGAACTTGAGCGGCAGCGATTCTATCGAAGTGTCGTCGAAGTGTATTCTGGTACATTAATCGTCCTTCAATCGTTTCAAAACGATAACTCGAAGGTATTCTACTATTTAGATGACCTTCGTTTCGATCGGATTTCAACGACTAAACGTCAAAATAAGCGATCCAAGTGTCGTTGGACAAAAGTTCAATTAGCTGGAACTTTTGTATGTGAAAAATAAGCTTGGGGCTAGCATATTTGTTATTATTTCTTATTTATTTTATTTAATAAACTTTTGTACATAATACATAGGTAATGTAATATACAAGGCGGACTTAATACTAAAAGTATTTTTTGCCAGTCAACCGTTGGGAAACAGAAAACAATTAAAGCGGTACAAATTATATAATTATCTATAAGTAAGTACTAATATTATAAAGAGGTAAGATTTGATTGTTTGTTTGTTAAATTGTTTTCATCGAATAGGCTCCGAAACTACTGGACCGATTTAGAAAATTCTTTGATCATTAGAAAGCTACATTCGTTCAGGTACCACGCGGATGAAACCGCGAGAATCCGCTAGTATATTATAAACAAACAAAATATACAAGCTACATAATCGACGCAAACAGCGTAAACGGAGAAATAAATTGAGAGCTGCAAGATAGGACGCTTCTGAAATGCCAGAGAGACTTCAAAATTTTGGTACAAACACTCATTTATTATTTATTATTTATTATTTATTATTTATTATTTATTATTTATTATTTATTATTTATTATTTATTATTTATTATTTATTATTTATTATTTATTATTTATTATTTATTATTTATTATTTATTATTTATTATTTATTATTTATTATTTATTATTTATTTATTTATTATTTATTATTTATTATTTATTATTTATTATTTATTATTTATTATTTATTATTTATTATTTATTATTTATTATTTATTATTTATTATTTATTATTTATTATTTATTATTTATTATTTATTATTTATTATTTATTATTTATTATTTATTATTTATTATTTATTATTTATTATTTATTATTTATTATTTATTATTTATTATTTATTATTTATTATTTATTATTTATTATTTATTATTTATTATTTATTATTTATTATTTATTATTTATTATTTATTATTTATTATTTATTATTTATTATTTATTATTTATTATTTATTATTTATTATTTATTATTTATTATTTATTATTTATTATTTATTATTTATTATTTATTATTTATTATTTTTGAACGAACGATCTAATCTAAATAACCTGAAAGAATATAACTAAAAATCTTTACATATCAACGACATTTGAGGAGTTGTACCTTCCATCACCAGCTCATCAGCATGTGATGATGACTACCAGATGCAAATACTTAAAAAACTTTAGAAAATCTTTAAAATACGTAAATTACCATAAAATTTACGGGTTTTCCTCGATTTCCCCTGGATTCCACCATCAGATCCTAACTTGGTAACAATGTGACTACCTCAGGAGTTTACTCTTTCGAATAAAAAAATAATCATTGAAATTGGTCAATAGTTCGCGAAGATATTGACGTGTAAAGCAGGAACTACCAGTCAAAAACTATGTGTTTTTTCAGAATTGTGAAAAAACTACTGAACTGACTACTTTAACTTTTTCATGATACCACACATAAACTACCTACCTATTTTCTTTCAGATAAAAAAAGAATTATTAAAATCGGTTAACAACTGGCGAAGTTATGGTAAAACATACATAAAAAAATACTGTCGACTTGAGAACCTCCTCTTTTTTTGAAGTCGGTTAAAAAATGGGTAGAAATATATTTGTTTAAATACCGAATCAATAGCATTAAACCGATTATACGTATGTATTGACACAATCAAAAATATATATTTCACTTTTTTGCTCGATAGTACGCACTTCACGATTGAAATAAAGTTTGAACCTTATTACTAAGGAGCAAAGTTCAAAACTGATCGTCAGCATATATTCAGATTATTATGTAGAAGTTTACATTAGATTTTTTGAAAATAGCAAAGAAGAATTCTTTTTTTATTTATATCCTAAGATTCACTATTTCACACAGTATTTTTTCAAGTATTTATTTATTTAAAACTTGTACCTGTTTCCCTGGAATCTCCATCGCAAGAAACGTCAAGTTAGCAGCCCACTTAGAGACCCTAATATCTCGGCTTGTATTAAAGCACTACTTTTGAAATTTTGCGTTTACGATACACTATTTATACAGTATTTTTTGACATATAAATCACATTGATACGAACTGTATTTCTTGAGGTGACTGCTAACTTGACGTTAAGTTAGCAGCCTCACTAAGATACTCAAATATCTTTTGAATCAAAGTTACACTATTTATTTAATATACATCACTATTTAACACTATTTATACAGTATTTTTTGACATAATCAAAACCATCTAATTCTGTTGTGAGGCTGCTAACTTGACGCACATGATATTCTATTTCGTTCCTCGAACAACAAATGTAAAGACACCGCTCCATGCGATTCTATTTCCTCGAATGGTATTTAATAACCTCCCCAATACCGGAGTCCAGATGTACGAAACCATTTTATTCTTTAATAGTTCTGCTTTACAGTTGGGGCTTCTTAACTTTCTGAAGTTCTTTGAGACTTTCTTATTCGAAGTTAGCCGCGGGCCCTGTATTGGGGATAATAAAAATCAGAACGCTCGCCATGAAGTTCTGTCAAACTGCTGTGCTCTTGAAATATTTTATTGGCACATTAGTTTTATATCTATTTTAAGAGTCACGTTAAAAAACAGACGTTTTAATATATTTAACACTGGCAGATAATTTTGTGATACCTAAGACATGTAAAAATAATAAAGATACACATTTACAAACGTTTATAAGTGAGTGGTTTGTAAGTGCATGTATGTGTGTACATAGGATTTTTTTTACATTGTAAGAGAGAAAGCAGCCGAAATAAACTAAAAAGTCAATCACTACGATTCTTCTTCTTCTATTGTGTCGATGGTAGTGTTAAATCATGGTTAAATCTTCCCCGTCCGAACTAACACTCGAATTTAATAATGATAACGAGACGATGCCAAAGCGTTTTATCACAAAATATATAATAGTATTATCATAAATATGCTATTCTTTACACAAGTAAAAAAGTCGGAAACTTAGTAAACTCCGTTATGCCAAATTTAATTTCTTTGACTACTATAAGTAAGCAGTTTAAGCACTGTTCGAAAAAAAAATAAGGTCCAGGTAATTCGATATTACTTTCCAATGATAAATAAAAGAAATGAGAGGAGCATTTTCATAACTCTTGGGAATCGCAGTAAGTGAATTCTGTACAGTCGCGTTCCAACAAAGGAATCGGACCGCCTCTCTTATTGCTCGGATATTTAGTGTAGAAATTCTCACATTTATTTAGTATTGTAAACTTCCTCAGCATAAACGACAATTCTTTACAAATAATTTACTTAGTTAAAACTGCGTCTCTCGGCTTGTCAGTGAGTTTAACTTGCACGTTGCAAATGTTACGACAACTGGATAAAATCGGATTACTTACTACTTACTAACCACTTTCATACTGTGAACACTGCTGTGAATTACATTAACTTTCCGGAGGACAATTTCCTGAAACAACCGGTTTTAAACTGGGGTTTTGTTTTACAAAATATATTGCATAGAATAATATTTTAGTAATAAGAATGAAGATATTTATTATTATATCTTCGCTATTATAACCTTTTGCCCACTTTACTAAGTTATAAAATTAACTAATACGGCGTGTATTTTATAAAGTATTAATAAAAACTTGTAGTTTTATAGTTTCACAAAAGGAAAAAGTGGCTCTAATATACCTACCTAATCGTGGTCTGTCTGGACACTGCTGTATAAAATATCTTAACTACTCAATAAATCATATTACCATGTGTATTTTCCTTGAATCACAAAATATATCAGAAAAAACAAGATTGCTCAATACAATGAAAGGCAAAAATCAAAATGTATTTGTATCTATAGTTTATAATATAACACTTTGCTATAATAAGTAATAATTATATAAATAAAAAAATACACATCTCTGAAATCAGTAGTTGTTTACACTCCCATGTTAAAGGCATGTAGTTTCGTCTAATTCATAATACTTTCTATAGCTTCTACAAAAGCATACCATAGTAAATACCTTTCAATTCAAATAAAAAGGCACCACAATAGCCACGGCGAAAAAAAAACTAATATAAAAAAGGACGAAATGAAACGTGCTTGTAATCTCAAATTATTTTCCTTTGTGTAATAAATGTCAACGATATTCTAATGTAGGCTTTTGTAGAGGTGAATGTTCAAATGTTATCATCTTAATCATTTATTATAAAAATATTGACGCTTATATCAAGTGTTAACGTTACAAATATAGGAAAGCTTTGTTAAAACTATCCAATTCATAGTTTTCACCGCATATACATCAGAAAAAATCTGAGAAATTAGGAGCACCAAAAAATATACTTTTTTTGGTACTCGTACATCTGGAACCGTAACTCGAGTCAAACAAGCAATTGTTCTTTTTTTATTAACAAAATTTTATTCCGAACTGTAAAAGGTAAATTAATTTCCATTGCGAATGAAACTTCAAAAACAAATGAATGCTGAACGTGAAACTATTCTGGCGCTTCTGAATAAATGAGATAAAGTAAATGAACATTCTCAGGCGAACTCATAGAAAAATGTTGACGGCTATAAGAAAACTAGCGCTCCGTCGCGACTTCGTCCGCGTGGATCCCCTTGTTTACCCCATTAGAGGAAGAATTTCCGAAAATCCTCTATAAGTGCTCCCCTACAATCCCTAAGGAACATACATACCAAATTTTAGCTTCTTGCGCCCAGTAGTTTCGGCCCGAAACTACTGGGCGCCTTTCGGCGGTGCGTTGTCTGTCAGTAACGCAAGAGTTTTATATAAGTATACTAGCGGCCGCCCGCGTGGTTATCGTTCCCGTGGGAATATCGGGATAAAAAGTAGCCTAAGTTACTCCTTATTACATCAGCTACCTGCCAGTGAAAGTCCCGTCAAAATCGGTCCAGCCGTTTCAGAGATTAGCCGGAACAAACAGACAGACAGACAGATAGACAGACAGACAAAAATTGTAAAAAATGTTATTTTCGTGTTAGTTTGGTGTGCTCAAGCCTTAATATATAATCATATGCATGTAGTAAAAAGCGGGGTCCTTTCTAAAAGAAACAGTAACTTACCAAAAATATGGTTTTGAATTTTTGTCTGTATGTCTATCTGTTGTACGCGTTACACTACTCATAGGTATCATATTATATTGATATTTACCTCTTAATATCTTGGTAGTGTGACACTTTGGGCACAGTAAATAGATATGCTATGTGCTTTGGGTACAATGTTACTTGACATTTTTGAACTTGGCACCCATTTAAATCTCACTTCTTTAGTCGTTGAAGTCAACAACCAAGGCATATTTCATAATATTGAAGTTGGCTTTCGCTTCACATTTATGTTTTTGATGGGGTTATACTTTTTTGCATTCACAATGCAAATGACGTATTGAAAAAAAATCGATCTGTCTCACAACTAGCTCCGATAACTCGAACCGACGACCTTTCACTAACCACTTAGCTACGGAGTCGTTAGGAGTAGCCTCGATTTTACCCAAAACCCCACGCACTGCAAGGTGCTGGCTGATACGCGCGCTGCGAGTGTGAGGGTACCTAGTAATATCTTCACATTGATGAAATAAACATTGGCTTAACAGCGCGTAAGAGGAATTGGATAAATTCGAGACTTCTTCTAACGACTCCGTAACTCAGTGGTTAGAGCATTTACCTGGCCAGTGCACGGTCGTGGGTTTGATTCCCTACGGAGCTGTTCGGAGTTGTGTGACACGTCGATTGTTTCTAATGGTTTGTTTTCAATAACAAAATGATAATTTAGTGTAATTTTGCTTTGGAAATGTCAAACCTGGATTTTTGTTAAAAATTAACAAAATCTTAAATAGTTATTTAAATTTTTACTTTTTTGCATTCACAATGCAATTTTTATCATAGAAAAATGGAAAATAAAGTATTTAGAAAAAATCGACCCGTCTCACAACCAGCTCCGATGGGACTCGAACCCACGACCTTTCGCTATCCGGGCGACGAAGCTTCTCGGAACGACTCCGTAGCTCAGAGGTTAGAGCAGTCGCCCGAAAAGCGAAAGGTCGTGGGTTCGAGTCCCATCGGAGCTAGTTGTGAGGCGAATCGATTTTTTCAAAAATATTTCATTTTCCATTTTTCAATGTTTTTGAGCTATTTAAGATTTTGTTAATTTTTAACAAAAATCCAGGTTTGACATTTCCAAAGCAAAATTACACTAAATTATCATTTTGTTATTGAAAATAAACCATTAGAAACAATCGACGTGTCACACAACTCCGAACAGCTCCGTAGGGAATCAAACCCACGACCGTGCACTGGCCAGGTAAATGCTCTAACCACTGAGTTACGGAGTCGTTAGAAGAAGTCTCGAATTTATCCAATTCCTCTTACGCGCTGTTAAGCCAATGTTTATTTCATCAATGTGAAGATATTACTAGGTACCCTCACACTCGCAGCGCGCGTATCAGCCAGCACCTTGCAGTGCGTGGGGTTTTGGGTAAAATCGAGGCTACTCCTAACGACTCCGTAGCTAAGTGGTTAGTGAAAGGTCGTCGGTTCGAGTTATCGGAGCTAGTTGTGAGACAGATCGATTTTTTTTCAATACGTCATTTGCATTGTGAATGCAAAAAAGTATAACCCCATCAAAAACATAAATGTGAAGCGAAAGCCAACTTCAATATTATGAAATATGCCTTGGTTGTTGACTTCAACGACTAAAGAAGTGAGATTTAAATGGGAGCCAAGTTCAACGGTCAGTCCTGAAATTTATTTATAACATAAAATATTTTATAACCACTTAAAATATAATTTCTTCTTATAGCTTAGGATAATATAGGTATTGAATCCTAAGGTCTGACTTGGCTAGTTCTCATATACGACCCTAATTAACCCTAATACGATTCATAATAAAATGAATACCAAATGGTTTTTGTTAACCTATTGTATTTTCTACTGTACTTGTCTAACCCATCGACGTAAATTGGCTTGCTTTTATTGTTATATCACAGAAAAAAACTATTACAAACTTATATTTGTAGTTCATGTCATACAAAATAAGTGTATATGCCCGCAAATATAACAATGTCAAAGTTTTATAAGAAAAATTTACTAGTTTCTGATTTTTTCCTTTGTATTCACCCAACATGCATGGAGTATTCTCTCACCTCTGGAATGGTTCAGCTAAATACCAGTTAGTTGCACTTGACTCAGTGGAACGCAGAGTCAGAAAACTAATCGGGGATGATGAGCTGGTAAAAACTAAGCTCCATAGTCTAACCCATCGATGAAAAGTGGCTTGCTTTTATTGTTACATAACAGAAAAAAACTATTGTGAAAAACGAAATATATGTAGCTTACTTCCGCAAAAAACACAATATGCAAGATGCACCGCCCGCCCGCCCGCAAAAATTGCACATGCACACCACGAAAACACCAGTGCACAATACCTGCATCTAGCAAGACAGCAATACACCTTGCACCGTCACCGATTAGACTACTCTACACGTGTTTCGCCCCAACCCGGGGCATCCTCAGGAGATAGTTCGTGCTAGTTCGTGCGAAAAACCAACACCAAATGAGCTCCGGCACCTTCCAACACCGTATTTATCGCCTCTTACTCCCCACTTTGCGTCGAGTGACTGACATTGACAACCTTTGAAGAATGTTGCCAGCTTAAAATAAAAAAGATTGGAGAAAAAGAAAAAGAAAATAGGTAATGATTTTTATTTGATATGTACAAATAAATTAATATACATAAAATAATGTGTTTTATTAATCACTTATTTTTAAGAATTATTATGTCCATTTGAAAAAATACGCAACAATGGCGAGGAAGAGACGTTAATTTGATCGTTAAGAATGGCTCCATCAACATTGTGTTTGATAATTTCTAAGTTTTCCAACACGTTCAGCCGTAGGCCTTTACTACAAGTATGTAAAACCTCATAGGAATGCCTATCAGATAGTTGATGTCCGGTATTTAGTAAATGTTCCGCGAAATGAGATCGTTCCGGTCGGTCATTCCTATAGGCAGAAATGTGTTCTTTGTAACGTATATTGAAACTACGGCCAGTTTGACCAACGTATACTGAATTACATTGGCTACATGTTAACTTATATATCCCTGACTTCCCGCCAACCTCCGTTCTTTCCTTGCCGTTGCAAATAGCACGCCGGACGGTATTAGTAGTACGGAAAGCCACGTGAACGTCGTTGTTTTTTACAGAATTGACTCATAGATTACACAATATTGAATTCGATCTTTTAGACCAAAAGGCCAGAGATTTCGCATCACAGGCTGTTTATAACAAGTATATTAATCAATCTAACAAATTACGAAGGTTAAGGGAGATTCAACTTGGTGTTGGTACTACTAATGGGGGTAGTCGAGGAATAGTTAGTAACAATAATGGTGGTGGTGGACAAACATCTTTTTATCCCCGGGTAGAAAACTTAACTAACGTGCAGTTTTCCCAAAGCGAGACTTCGCTTTTGGAAAAAGGCCTTAAATATAACATACCCCCCAAAATAACGAAGTCTTTGGTGGAGGGTTTGGCGGTGGACTCGGAGGTGGCTATTGTTATGAATAAAAAAGATAATTTGGTGAAGGGCTTAGTAACTAATCAATTAAAGAAAATACAGCCTTCTAACCGTGGGGGGCCCGAACTGCGAACTGTAAAGTCGTTGCAACATAAAATCAATGATAATAATTTAGTTGTTACAAAAGCAGACAAAGGAAATAGTATAGTTATTTTAAACCGAACAGAGTATTTAAATAAAGTTCAGGAAGTAATTAACAGCGACGACTTTATTCCTTTGCGCTCGGACTCAACCACAAAGTACAACACAGAGGTCAAAACAAATATTAATAATTCAAAATTTATTTTTCCAAAAGAGTATTCATCTCGACATATCGCTCCAATGAATCCACAGGCCCCTGTGTTGTATGGTTTACCTAAAATACACAAGGACAATGTTCCCGTGCGTCCTGTTGTTTCATATATAGGCTGTCCAGCATATGAGTTGGCTAAAAGATTAAATAATATTGTAAAAGATAAATCATCTTTCTCACCAAAGTATAGTGTTCAAAATACATCAGATTTAATTGAGAAAATAAGGAATGTTGTTTTGCCTTCTAACTCATTCTTGCTTTCTCTGGATGTGGATAGCTTATTCACTAATGTTCCTTATCAAGAAAGTTTAGATATACTATCAAATATTTTAGAAAGGCGCGGTATTCATCCAGGGGAGGCAAATGAAATAATTAACTTAACACACATTTGTATGCAACAAAATTATTTTAAGTTTAATGGTGGGTTTTACAAACAAAAGGAGGGGCTAGCTATGGGTTCTCCGTTATCACCTTTGATGGCGGAGATCTTCATGGACAATTTTGAGAATAGGTACATTGTAGGCAATAATAACATTCTTTATTATTATCGTTATGTTGACGATATTATAATATGCTGGACAGGTACTAGACAAGAATTAGATTCATTTTTTCAATATTTAAATAGTTAACACCCAAAAATCAAATTCAAATTAGAAATTGAGGTCAATAATTCGTTGAATTTCTTGGATTTGACTATCACACGGGAACATGGTCGCCATAACTTTCAAATATATAGAAAACCCACACATACTGATGTCGTTATCCCTGCGACTTCTTGTCGCCCTTGGCAACATAAATTAGCTGCTTTTCATTCGTATATTAATCGTTTAATGACGGAACCTTTATCAGGGCAAGCCTATAGAAGAGAGTTAAACACAATTTATAATATTGCCGTTGCAAATGGTTATGATCGGCGGATGATAGATAACATGATTAGGAATAAAATTAACAAACAGGTGACTGGGCTTTTATATGCGGTGCCGCGTGAGCGCGTTATTCACAATTATCAGTCAAGTATGGCTTACGTAGGAAAAATATCAGACAAAATAGTAAAACTCTTAAAAAACAACGACGTTCACGTGGCTTTCCGTACTACTAATACCGTCCGGCGTGCTATTTGCAACGGCAAGGAAAGAACGGAGGTTGGCGGGAAGTCAGGGATATATAAGTTAACATGTAGCCAATGTAATTCAGTATACGTTGGTCAAACTGGCCGTAGTTTCAATATACGTTACAAAGAACACATTTCTGCCTATAGGAATGACCGACCGGAACGATCTCATTTCGCGGAACATTTACTAAATACCGGACATCAACTATCTGATAGGCATTCCTATGAGGTTTTACATACTTGTAGTAAAGGCCTACGGCTGAGCGTGTTGGAAAACTTAGAAATTATCAAACACAATGTTGATGGAGCCATTCTTAACGATCAAATTAACGTCTCTTCCTCGCCATTGTTGGGTATTTTTTCAAATGGACATAATAATTCTTAAAAATAAGTGATTAATAAAACACATTATTATGTATATTAATTTATTTGTACATATCAAATAAAATTCATTACCTATTTTCTTTTTCTTTTTCTCCAATCTTTTTTATTTTAAGCTGGCAACATTCTTCAAAGGTTGTCAATGTCAGTCACTCGACGCAAAGTGGGGAGTAAGAGGCGATAAATACGGTGTTGGAAGGTGCCGGAGCTCATTTGGTGTTGGTTTTTCGCACGAACTAGCACGAACTATCTCCTGAGGATGCCCCGGGTTGGGGCGAAACACGTGTAGAGTAGTCTAATCGGTGACGGTGCAAGGTGTATTGCTGTCTTGCTAGATGCAGGTATTGTGCACTGGTGTTTTCGTGGTGTGCATGTGCAATTTTTGCGGGCGGGCGGGCGGTGCATCTTGCATATTGTGTTTTTTGAAGTAAGCTACATATATTACGTTTTTCACAATGGTTAGGGACTTCCGCCAAGTGACGCCTGATTCTATCAGAAAAAAACTATTACAAACTTATATTTGTTGTTCATCTCATACAAAATAAGTGCATACGCCCGCAAATGTAAGTTTGTCAACAATTTATAAAAAAAAACTATTTTCTGATTTTTTCCTTTGTATTCACCCAGTTACCTATCTGGATGTCAAATTTGAGCTTTCTAGGTCATCTGGAAGTGGGTTAGAGTTTTGAAACATAGGCGAGTCAGTGATAAAAATTACGATTTTTAGACGTTAGTATCTAAATAACCGTTTGAGGTGTGTTTATAAATTTTAAGCACATATTTATCTCGCAAGTCTCACATAAGCCAATTTGACATGTTTATGTGTAATCGTTTTTGAGTTATGAGGGGGTCAAAAGTGGCTCCAAATGGTTCGTGTAAATATACACACGGTGCTGCTCGCCAGTTCTGTTTGCTTGAACTTGGCTTGACACGCTACCGCGTGTCTGTATGATAAGATATGTAATTTTATCGTTTTGGTTTCAGCTTTTTCGATGATATCCAAATATCCAATAGAAACAATCAGTATACTCAAAATAAACAAAATTCGACCAGATACTACTACAGCACAGATATATTCTAATTGTGGATTTTTGTAATGATTGCGTAAAAATACTACTAAGAAAATGTAGTTTCAAATTCTCGAACTTCTTATATACATATATCTCTACATATACTCGTATACTAAACTGTAAATTTTGTTCTAGTACTATGTTTTACTAAGTCTCCTGCGGTTTGCTAATTTATGTTGATTTTATCTAAATTTTAGAGAGATTTGCCTTCACCTAGGCACTGATCAAAGCGTCGCAGTCTTTGTGCAGTGCAGCGCTCCAGAGCCTTCTGAAACAGGAATGCTTCCTAGGCGCTTATAATTATATAGTAATAAAGCTTCCATGCCAAAACCTAGCTAACAATTTCTCTTCACCACAACGCATATAAGCAAAAGTATGATTTTATTTTAGGCTAGATTTACTTTTAAGTAAAACGTATAAAAAAAGATTTACTTGGCTGCAGCAAAAAGATGAGGTATAGCCTTCGATCAACAATAACACTGTTGATCGAAGGGTCTAGCACAAAAATGTACAATAAAATTCGGCTACAATGAAAAAAAAGTAACTTAGACACACTGCTCTATGAACCGCAGCTCGCAAAATATATATTTTAATATTATGAGAAGAATATTAACACTGAAAATTCCCCTTTATTTCATTTAACACTGCACCAACCAACAGCGTAAATTGTTAGGAAACAAACATAATGAGGTATAAAACACGGTGGCCAGTAGGCGTAAGGGTGGCACGCGGCGGCTGTAGCTACTACGTAGCACTGCAATGTGCCGTAGCAACCCAATGTGACACACACGCAAGAAGAAGGACAGCTTTTCAAGTGAATTTGTAATCTATGTAGCACGCTATTTTTTGGTAGTTTGATTAAATTTTGGGATTGGTCATTTCACAAAGAGACACTAATATGACTTTCTTCAAGTCAGTTACATCAACAATCCTTCTATTGTAGATTGTGTACTTATAGTGAGTATTTTAGGGAATTATTTCTCGAGCTGATCATAAAGGCTGAATTACAAGTTATTGCATACTTTACATTGCTAGTTGAGTTTGAAAATTGCTTTAAACTTTCATAGCAATGTACTGCAAATTGTGTGCAATAACTTGCCTCGTGTAATTCAGCTTTTAAGAGATAATCATAAGGTCCGTTTGTCATACAAACGTAGTTCCCTGTTTCCTTCCTGGATAATGCCAGTACAGCAATATATTTTTCACTTCTCATGCTCGTAAAGTTCGTGTTTATGTTGGGTATAGGCTGCATAAAATCGCTTTTTATGCTCTAGTGCATAAAGTAAAATCTTCGTCTAAAGTCTCCGACTCTAAGACAAAGGTCGTCAGGTAAACAGTCACACACGCAATTAAACTTCGTTAAATAAACTTGTTATTTCATTCTGTTTCTTCAATTTTCTACATAATCCATGTTAAATTACTAAATTAATAAAACTAGGCCAAATTAATGAGTTTTCTAAGAAATAAGTATTTCAAGAGTATTATGGACTACGATCTATGCTAAAGTCACTGTGCTGCCAAGGCCACGTATAAAAAAAAGAAAAAGAATGTCTTCCCGCCAATATTTCGAAGTCTTTATTTTTTCTTTTTTGCAATATTGCTATTTATTTTCCTCACATTCGAAGTGAAAAGCAGTGTGTATAACTCGTACATAAAACCCAACGTTTTATGCACTTGTTGTACAATCTACTATTTTCCAAAACATCTATGGCCACCATTGGCATGTCTCTTTATTTACCTTTTTTTCATTAATTAATTATTAAAAAGGGATATAAACTTTCGAAATCCTAAAAATGGCCAAATTTTCCGCTGTATTCAAACATCCAGAAAACAAAGACAGGAACATTGCCAAATCTCTTTCTTAAATTTTAAATGAAAAAAGAAATTAAATCGGTCTAGGTTTGGAAAGAAATCAGGGTTCTAAACTAAAAAACGTTGATTTTTTATAGGTATTTGCGGATCGAGCTGCAGTTGTCCCTTTTGCGCACTGTGGGGGGAGCGATAGATAGAGTAAAAGAGCAATAGATTTCACAAATACAAATACAAGAACCTAGCTTTTAATTTTTTTGGTGTACAATAATTTTGCTTCCATTTAGAAATTCATATAAAATTTAATCTCATACGTTTTTGATCCGTATGTTGTACAACATTATACATTTTATTTTATATGAATTCCTAAATGGAAGCAAAATTATTGAAAGGGTTATTCTTTTATTTATCATAAAAGAGAAATAATAATTTATCGAAAATACTTAATATATTTTTATGTTGCCAAACCTTACAAAGTTTCCCTTTGAGGGTTGTTTCCTGTATTTCGCTATCTGCACAAAGCTAATACTTTGTAACATGTGGTTGTGGAGTATCCTTCTTAGATATATTTTGTATTACGTCGTTGTGATGTCATAAATCTTCTGCCTTCTTTGCCATTATTAAAAGGGAGAATTTAGGGAAATATCCTGCTGTGTCCTTTTTTTGCAGTGTGTATGATGTAATGCACATTAGCACAAATCTGCATCCACGAAATGAAGCTTAGCCGCGGGCCGTGGGTGTTACAGAGCAAAACAGCCCTGCTGAAATTATTGCCCACATTGTTGTATTCGGTCGGATTTCCGCCTAATCTTACTCGTCGTTTTTAAGCGTATTCATTTCCTATTGCTTGTTCAGCTTACTTTCTGATTTAATGCAAATTGTTTCCTCCATTTTAATGTCCCACTGCTGGGACTAAGACTTTCCTTATGGCTGAACAAGAAGAAGGTCCGTGACCAATCACACGAGATAATAAATTTAGGTCACCCCTCTCGTGATCGTGACAGACTTTTTCGAAAGTCACTTACCCGCAGAACGTAAGCGGTACATTAGGTAACATTGAATTGCTTGCGAGCTAGCTACCTCACTTAAAACCTTGTTTAAGCACAAAACCAGAAAAGAACTCTACAGTTCCAAAATGGCATACATAAATCAAAATTCGTTCGAAATTGCATCGCTCATTGGACCAAAAACTTCCTTCAATAGTTCTATTCAGCTATGTTGCTCAAGTTCCATCGCGGAATTTGCCTGGGTGCGTAATATAGTAACACTAGCGGATCCTAGCGGTTTCACCCGCGTGGTACCCGTTCCCGTGGGAATATCTAGATAAAATATTACCTATGTCACTCGGGAAGAATGTAGCTTTCTAATGGCGAAAGAATTTTCGAAATCGGTCCAGTAATTTCGGAGCCTATTCGATGCAAACAAACAAACAATATAGATTTAAAACAAAATATTATTAGACAAAGCGTTTCTTTTGAAATGGAGAACGTTATTATTGCCGTGCGGTGCCGACTACAATACGATCCCATTTCTGTATTAAGGAATTTAAAACGAATTGCTGGAAAGTCTAAGTCACCTATACCATAAACGATATCTTATCCTGGATTCCACTCAAGTGCAATTTACTGGAACGAGGCACAATAAGAATTTTTAAATAAATAAAAGAAATACCTTGGACTGATTTAGAAATATTTCCGTTTTTATTGTTTCAAATATTTAGGAACGTGGACTCATTTATAGGCTCAAATCTTTACTGATGCGCAAGTGATTAGATGATGATTAGAGAAGTGATCTCCGAATACCATTTATCTTTTTTTTGTGTTTGTATTATTGTTTTACCCTACTGCTATTTTTTCTACTTTGTACTTTGTTAAATGACGTTTTTACCACTTAGGGTTCCGTACCAAAATGGTAAATAGGAACCCTTATGGTGCGACTCAATCTGTCTGCCTATCTGTCTATCACAGCTGGATGTTTGAAGTTTAGAACAGTTTTACATGACGTTTGCCCAACTATTTTTCAAATAAGAGAGAAATAAAAATATATAAAATTTTTCGCAACCGGGACTGAAAGGGGGTCTTAAAAATTTGAAGTGGGGCTACTAAAGCATTTGGGGCATCATATGAAAGAGCGCTGCTTGTACATTCTCAAATCTTTTTTCTTTTCTTTTTGACCACATGGTTTTCGACTTTTGATGAAAAATTAAAAAAATACAACAACAACACAACTCCTTGATCAGTCAAGGGCAGCTATACTGAGTATGCCCTTGATAATATACCTACTCACGAGCCCCTGAGGCACTACCATCAGCAATACTGAATTACTGTCGATTAAAAGAGAGAGAGATATACACTGCGTATAGCGCCATCTCTTTCACAATGTTACTTTGACGTCTCATAGTAAGGATCCTATTCAGCTCATCTCGAATTAATTAAAACCTAATTAGCTCACCTAGCGAGCACTCGTGTTACGTCGTACAAGTTAACGTGCCAGTCTTATCCTCGTTAGGTTTTAATACACAAGCTGTGTTATAATTAATTAAACTTAAGGATTTAGAGAATTCTGGAATGTTATATTTTATTATTTCGTCTATTTTAAGATTTTGAATTATTTTTATGCATTCACAATGCAATTTTGTAAGTATAGGAAAAATGTGATAGTAAAAAAACCACAAGCTCTTTCAGGCGTGATTCGAACCCGCGCTTCCGGGGATCCGGCCCGATGCTCTGACCTTTTTTTACTATCACATTTTCGTCTATTTTGTTTCGTAGTTTAACTACTATTCCTAAAACTAGCACCAAGTATCCCAAAATCTCTGACAGTGTTTTTATTGCACCATTATGATGTTTCACGTCATGGAATGTAACTCCCTTTCTTTACAGCTCTTCTCATTAGTTCAGTCGCACTGGTTTCCTAGTGCTTCTGGAATTAATACCTAATTAGCTCACTTAGCGAGCACTTGTTGTTGCGTCGTACGAGTTAAGGTCATAGCCCATTTATACCGCACCGCTCCCACCCAACCAATGTATGAGCAGTCAAATATGGACTTAATGTCGTGCTGTGTAGATGCACTTTAGCTTATGGCAGGCTCGCTTACCGCGCGCTGTCTGCTATAGTATATTTGTTACTGTAAAGTGCATCTACAGTGAACGATATTAAGTCCATATTTGGCTGCTCATACTTTGGTTGGGTCGGAGCGGTGCGGTATAAGTGGGCTATGACCTTTAACTTACCAGTCTCATCCTCGTTAGGTTTTAACACATAAACTAAAATACGTTAGAAATTACATTCATAATGGTATTCATCTTTCAGTTACACCAGGGGCTTTTGAGAATTTTCTAGTAGTAACAAAACGTCTGTACTTTAAAATTGTTGTAACTAGCGACCCGGCTTCGCTCTGGTGCAATGTGCATGAAAGTATTAAGTAGTAGTATAGTAAATTAAGACCTTGCTCTTGAATATTATAAACCAAGAAACTGGCAAAACAAAAAGCAAAATTAATTCATTTAACTTAAAAATTAGTGATCAGACTTTTGAATCAGATATTGAGGTGGCTAGTGCTTTTGAAGGTTTCTTTGCTCGAATACCGTTAGAAACTACTGGCAGACTTAATTCTTGCCCCAACACCGCTGTCTCTCTTATGGAATCTAGTGTGAACAAGTGCCAGGAAACATTTAGTTTTAGCTATGTCACTACCGAAGATATTATTAAAGCATTCAAAGCAATAAATATTAAGAAAACAGAAGATCTCTGGGGCATATCTACAAGTATCATTAAATCAATAATTGATGTGATAGCTCCATCATTAGCAATAATTTTTAACCAATGTATAAGTGAAGGGGTCTTTCCTAATTTAATGAAGAAAAGTAAAATTATTCCTCTGTTTAAAGCTGGTGACAAAAGTGACCCAGCAAATTTTAGACCTATATCCATACTACCAGCAATAAGTAAAATATTTGAGAAATTAATTTATGCTCAACTTTTAGAATATTTTAAATTAAATAGTATACTGCATGAGAAACAGTTTGGTTTTTCAAAAGGTAAAAGTACAACTGATGCTGGGGTTGCAGTTCTAAAACATGTACTTGATGCCTGGGAGGACAAGCAGGATGTAATCGCTATTTTTTGTGACCTTTCCAAGGCATTCGATTGTGTTGATCACCAAACACTATTAAGGAAGTTAAAACATTATGGTGTTTCTGAAATGTCAGTAAGCCTTATGCATTCATATCTGTATGAAAGAACTCAGAAGGTAGTTATTAATAAAACTGAGTCTACCGGAGCTCCCATTACTATGGGCGTACCCCAAGGATCAATATTGGGCCCGCTGTTGTTTTTAATATACATAAATGACCTTCCTTACTACGCGAAGAATTTATGTGAGACGGTGCTATTTGCCGATGATACATCTCTAGTCTTTAAAGTAGATAGAGGTGATGACTGTTCTGACGAAGTAAATAGTGCTCTTTCAAAAGTGTCACATTGGTTTAATAGTAATAATTTATCATTAAACTCAAAGAAAACTAAGTGTTTAAAATTTTCGTTACCTAATGTAAGACAAGTTGATTTTCATATTAGACTAGACGGCGATACGGTCGAATTCATTAACAATACAAAATTTCTAGGTATTATATTAGACTCGCGACTACAATGGGATCCTCATATCGAAGCCTTGGCGAGTAGACTCAGTTCGGCTGCATTCGCAGTTAAGAAAATAAGGCTCTTAACCGATATTGAAACGGCTAGAATAGTCTATTTTAGTTATTTTCATAGTGTTATGTCCTACGGCCTTTTGTTGTGGGCCTCAGCCGCTAACATCCAAAGTATATTCGTGCTCCAAAAAAGGGCTATTCGCGCCATTTACAACCTCCGATCGAGAGATTCTTTAAGAGATCTATTTAAAGAAATAAACATTTTAACTGTTGCAGGACATTACATCTATGAAAATATAATTTATGTGAAAAAGTATTATAATACATTTGTAAAGCAGAGCGATATTCATCGCTTTAACACAAGAAATAAAGATAAACTTGTCGTTCCCAAGTTTAGACTAGAAAAATCCAGAGCCTCATTTCTGGGGAAAAGCATAGCCTTTTTTAATAAAGTTCCACAGCATATAATTGAACTACCATTGCATAAATTTAAATGTTACATTAAAGAGTCGCTGATGAGCAAAGGATACTATAAAGTAGACGATTATTTGAATGACCGCAATGCATGGTCATGATGTAACACATAACATAATCACTGTTTAATATGATGTATTTTTATACTAAGCAATTGTTGTATTAGTAACGATATGGTTTTTTTTTGTAAATGTCGTTACCTAACTAAGAAACGCTGGCAAGTTTCTTGCGCCCATTCTTCTTGTCAGTTAAAAAAGTCTTGAATGGGTGGTAGGAAAATATTGACGATTCATAAGTACATATTTATTATGTCTAAGTGAATAAAGAATATTTTTATCTTTATCTTATCTTATCTGAATAATTCTATCTATTGGTGAAAATCCGTTGCGTAGTTTGACAGATAGAAGCGTGCAAACGGACGGTGAGAACTAGTGAGAAGCGACTTTGTTATATACTATTAAGTTGGTCATCAGTCATTATGTTTTGCAGCTTCATTCTTAGCGATTTTGGTATAACATAGTGTAGTGGCGTCATCTACTGTAGGCCTTGCACGATAAGTATAAAGTAGTTTTTTTTTTTTTTTTTTTTTAGTAATGGCAACCGCTCCCCCTCCATAGTCGTGGTATGGTCGGACATTCCATTTCTCAAGACCGTCATTCTGTGTTATCGCGCTGTAGCCTTCGCACGTATTCTGCAACCCGTATTAAACAATTTTCTTCGGAGCTCTGCAATGGGAAACAAAAGAAAACGAGAAGAGGAAGAAGCAAGGATAGCTAAGAAGATTAAAAAGTTGGAAAAGAAACTGCAACGACGAAGACGGATCTTATCTTCGGATGACGGTAGGTGCTGATATAGTTTTTGTTAATAACGAATTGTATCTTTTTTTGTCGTTGACAATAGATACAGTTAAAAATACGTTATTAAATCTAACTAGAAAAACAGCAACCGTCGTTGACTGGTTTCTGTTTTAACATACCCAATTTCCTTTTGTCGTTGACACTGTAATATAATATAATAACGAATCCTATCGTTTCAATTCGAGTTTCAAGAATTAAAATCGTCGTTGAAGAACATTTATATTATATTCTTTTTAACAACTACCGTCGTTGACGGCTGAAGTCGAGTTTCGACGTAAAAAATTAAATATACTTTCTGTTTGTCATGCAGATTCGGATATTGAGGAGCAAGTTTTGCCCTTGTTGACGCCAACAAATTCGCCGACGGACTCGCCAAGAGCTTCAATAGTTGATCACGGTGCGGTATGCTTAAACATGCCTAGTTTGATATCTCCGATACCTCAGACGTCGTCACGTGAAAATGATCCCGTCGAACCACCTATTAACGTGGAGGCATTGGAACCTGGACCGTCTCACACTCCAGATGTAGGAACAAATAACAACCTAGAGGAAGAAACGGAATTGGAAGAGGATATTCTACAGATCCTGGGTGATGCTCCACAACCGGACTTGGCGCTGGGTAGTAAAATCCACAAGGATGTTGCATCCCGTTGGCAGGATATTTTACTCAAGGGTTTGTCCAAAGAGGTTAAAGAACCAATTATGAAAAAATACCTCATACCAGCTAACTGTAACTTACTCGTTGCACCTATCCTAAACCCGGAAGCTAAAGCCGCCGTTCCAGACATATTAGCTAAGAGAGACACAACTTTGCTGCAAAAGCAGAATCAAATTGGAATCGCAATAGCCGCATTATCACAACTTTCCGAAATGATCCTTCATAATGAAACATCTAAACAAGCATTACTTCAACCATTGAGTGATGCATGTCGCATATTATGTGACAGCCACAATATTGAGACTAGAACACGGCGTAGCATTATTATGAGTTCTATTAATACAAGTTTACGTGACACACTTGCCACTGCTGAACGTGACAAATATCTATTTGGCACAGAATTTTCCGAAAAGTTAAAGGTTGCTAAAAGTGTCCAAAAAACAGGAGAATCTCTGGTTAAGATCAACCCAGTTGCATCTACATTCAAGAACAATAGCACCAAGAACATCCCAAAAAGGAATTTAAACTTCAGGGGCCCAATCCAAAGGAAACCACCAAACAGAGGCAGCGAGACGTCGAGTGGACGCCCTCCCGGACGTCAAACTCGCGCCCCAACCTTCTCGCGGCATCCGCCGCCTCCGCCGAAAGCAGCATCACCACCCAGGAGGAATTACCGCCGATAGAATCACAGGTACAATACGCTGGCCGCTTACAATATTATTTTACGCAGTGGTCTCAAGTAACCGATGATACAAATATACTATCATGGATTAGGGGATATAAAATTCCATTTATATCCATTCCCACTGGTTCTAAGAATACATGCACTGTTCCTAGAACAGAACAGGAACATTATGAGTTTACTAAAGCAATTAAAAAATTAATTAATGTGAATGCAATATCAAGGTGTTCTCATAAGGAAGGTGAATTCGTATCGAGCATATTTCTTGTGCCTAAACCAAATGGTGAAAAACGTTTTATTTTAAACTTAAAACAACTAAATAAATTCATAGCAACCAACCATTTCAAGATGGAGGATTATAGGACAGCTATTAAATTAATAAGTAAAGATTGCTTCATGGCCTCGGTTGATCTAAAAGACGCTTATCTTTTTATAAATATCGATAAATCTTACAGAAAATATTTACGTTTTAATTATAATGGTTCCTTATACGAATTTAACTGTTTACCATTTGGCTTAAGCACAGCTCCATATGTCTTCACAAAAATACTAAAACCTGTAATGGAGTACTTAAGATCTAGAAATATGATATCTGTCATATATTTAGACGATATTTTTTGTATCGGGATAGATAAAAATGATTGTCGTACGAATGTAACAAAAACTTGTTCATTATTGCAAAAACTAGGTTTCATAATAAATAAAGATAAAAGTAACTTGAATCCAAGCGCTCGATGCAAGTTGTTAGGCTTTATTTTCAACTCTAATAATATGATCCTAGAATTACCTCCAGATAAAAAAGAAACAATTATAAATTATCTTAGACATTTTCTAAAAGTTCAGGAATGTAAGTTACGTAGCTTTGCTAGATTAATCGGTCTTTTAGTATCAGCTTGCCCAGCAGTACAATTTTCATGGGTACATACAAAACTCTTTGAACAGTTTAAGTACAGGAGTCTATTGAAGAATAATAGTTATAACCAAACTGTCTCATTACCCTCCTTTATAAAGGTAGATCTTCACTGGTGGCTTAATAATATAAGCTCGAGTTATTCCCCAATTAAAACAAATAAGTATGTTAAAGAAATATATACTGATGCTTCATCCACCGGGTGGGGTGCTTATTGCAATGGCGAGGAATCATACGGTCATTGGAAAGTTTGTGAAACAGAATTACATATTAATCAACTAGAGTTGAAAGCAGCCTTTTTTGGATTAAAAGTGTTTGCTAGTGATTGTTGTAATTGTGAAATATTATTAAGAATTGATAATGTAACAGCAATTTCATACATCAATAGAATGGGTAGCGTTCAGTATCCTCACCTCAATAGTGAAGCACGAGATCTTTGGGAATGGTGTGAAGGGCGTCACATTACAGTTTTTGCATCGTATATCAATACAAAAGACAATAAAGAAGCCGATTCATTATCTAGAAAAACATTTAAGGATACGGAATGGGAATTATGTGATCATGCATATGAGGAAATAAAACACAAATTAGGTACACCTATTATTGATTTATTCGCCAGCCGTTGTAATTCTAAATGTGACAATTATGTAACCTGGAAAAATGAACCTGATGCGTGGGCGATTGACGCTTTCACCATCCCTTGGAAAAACTTAGATTTTTACGCCTTCCCACCATTCTCAATGGTCTTAAAAATGATTCAAAAAATCATATCTGACCAAGCGGAGGGTATAGTTGTTGTCCCATACTGGCCCACACAAGCTTGGTATCCGTTGTTCAAGCGAATATGCAAATCTGAAATTATATTCTTCACTCCAAGGCATAACTTGTTAAAATCTCCTTACAGATCGAGCCACAGCCTGCATCGCTCATTAACGCTAGCTGCCGCGAGATTGTCCGGGACACTCTATTGAAGAAACGTTTGTCCCCAAGATCTGTTGAGATAATGTTGGCATCTTTGTCAAACAATACATACAAACAATACGATGGCTGCATAAAAAATTGGATTAATTATTGTGCGAAACATAATTATGATTACACATGTGGATCTATCCCAATAATAATTCATTTCTTAACAGAAATATTTGACAAAGGTGCTAGGTATGGGACAATCAACTCATACAAATCCGCTTTGTCCCTATTACTAGGTAAAAGTTTAGATGATGATAGACTTAAACGTTTTATGAAAGGAGTTTTTAAGTTGAGACCAGCAAACCCAAGGTACAATATTACCTGGGATCCAAGCATTGTTTTAAATTACTTATCTCAAAAATGGCCCAACGAAGACCTCGACTTAAAAACTCTTTCCAGAAAAACTATAACCTTAATTGCACTAGTTACTGCACATCGTGTACAAACGTTATCTGTGATTAAAATTCATAACATATATACAAATCCTAATGAAATCATTATAAAAATACCTGATGTTATAAAAACAACAAAGTTAAATTCCTTACAACCCGTTCTAAGGCTTCCGTTTTTTAATTCACGTCCAGGAATCTGTCCCGCACGGTGCCTACAAAGTTATTTACAAAAGACAAAACAGTTACGAGAAAAAAGTAAAATTGATAATTTGTTCATAAGTCTCAAAAAGCCCCATTCAAAAATTAGCCCCCAAACTATTAGTAATTGGATTAAAGAAACATTACAAGAGAGTGGCATAGATACCACGATATTTACCTCCCATAGTACACGACATGCAAGTACATCTAAAGCAAATAAACTGGGCGTTAGTATAGAAATAATCAAAAGAACTGCCGGATGGTCCGAATCATCGTCAGCTTTTGCTCGTTATTATAATAAAGATATTATTAATAACAATGAGTTCGCTGAATCATTACTGGATTTATGTCAAATTGATTCATAATGTATGATTTTGAAAATGTATTCTACGTACCTCTACGTACCTATCTACAAAATGTTGTCATGATTAATAATGGTTGATTATGATTACTTATTGAATAAAATTGATTTAAAAATAATACTTACTTTTGTTTATTATTTTTACTTACCCACTACCATGCTAATTATTTATTTTATGAATCTTTACTTTCAACATCCTACACTATGTTATACCAAAATCGCTAAGAATGAAGCTGCAAAACATAATTGAAGATCAAACGAACTTAACAAGTGAAGTTCGATCGTAATTATGTGAGCAGCTTCATTCGACGCGATTTATAGACACCCACCCACAACATAAGAAAAAATCATTTTACCCTACCCTTTTTGGAATTCAAAATTAAACAATTAGCAGGAATTTATTATCTTTAAACAAAATGACGGTCTTGAGAAATGGAATGTCCGACCATACCACGACTATGGAGGGGGAGCGGTTGCCATTACTAAAAAAAAAAAAAAAAAAAAAACTACTTTATACTTATCGTGCAAGGCCTACAGTAGATGACGCCACTACACTATGTTATACCAAAATCGCGTCGAATGAAGCTGCTCACATAATTACGATCGAACTTCACTTGTTAAGTTCGTTTGATCTTCAATCATCATTGTCAGGCACGTTTTAATGTCCCAAATCAAAGTCAAAGTCAAAAACTCTTTATTCAAATAGATTTACAAAATGAATGATTTTTTTCCTACCACCCGTTAGGACATCTTTTCATCATCATCATCAGCCTTAAGTAGTCCACTGCAGGACATAGCCCTCCTCCTTAGAGCGCCACAAAGAGCGGCTGTCAGCGACTTGCAGCCAACGGCTGCCCGCAACCTTCACTAGGTCATCGGTCCACCTTCATTGTTTCACCTTCAATATTCTGGGGGTCTTCCCACGCTTCGTCGTCCAGTTCGCGCTACTCCAGAACTTTTCTTCCCCAAACGGCTATCAGTTCTGCGAACGATGTGGCCTGCCCATTGCCACTTCAAGACTCTGCGAGCTACGTCGATAACCTTGGTCCTTCTGCGGATATCCTCATTACCGATCTATCGCGCAAGGAAACGCCGAGCATAGCGCTCTCCATTGCTCGTTGTGTGACTTTGAGCATATTTAAAAGGCCAGCAGTGAGAGACCACGTTTCGGTGGCGTAAGTTATCACTGGCAATACACATTGCTCGAAAACCTTAGTTTTAATAATTTGAGGTCTTCTCGGAGCGTGCGTGTGTAATTTTTTTTTTAGTTTTATTTTTAGTACATTTTGTTGTTTAAGTATATGTCATGATTTTAGAAGGTTTTTCTTATTTTTTAATAGCAACACTGGTAATGCCGTCTCTTGCCGCCATTTTGTTAAATTTAATAGGCTAATCTGTGGTAAAATCGGTGGGGGTAGCTAGGCTTGAGCCCGATTAACGAGCAAAGAGAGGTCATTCTTCAAACTAGCCTCGAGGGGATAAGTTCACTAAGACGTCGACTGTATCTATATTGTTATACCTGTACTATGCCTGTACCTGTAAGTTGGATCAATAATTATATGAGTGTTATCTGGAGTCTGCGTTTTCTTCATATTTCAGAAGCGGTAAAGTACCCACGTAAGTTTATTTCTAAACCTGATAATAAGAATAATTTGCTTATTCTGTGCTATAGTAATGCCAAACGAGTTATTTTATTCTCTTCACGCAGAGAAAGGATAAATATTCCAGATTCCATGTTAATGCGTATTTTTTTATCTAAATGACATTTTAAATACCTTTGCGGTGGATTGTGTTTCGTACATGGTCGGGGCTACTCTCCGACGGAACGGACATAAACTAAATCGCATTTGTGTTTTAATTGATTGTGTTCGTATACGGTCGGGGCTACCCTCCGACTATACTAACATAATTTAAAAAGTCTATATGCGTAGCTTAGTACTAAGATTTTACTAATTCGTGTTCGGGGCTACTCTCCGATCGTGTTAGTTAAATCTAAAGCGTTCAAATTGGAATATTTGTGTGGCGGATTGTGTTCCGTACATGGTCGGGGCTACTCTCCGACGGAACGGACATAAACTAGATCACACTTTTATTTGAATTGATTAATTGTGTTCGTGTACGGTCGGGGCTACCCTCCGATTATACTTACATAATTTTAAACGCGGGTATGGAGATGATTGGCATTATTATATTATTAGAGTACTTGCTGTTAATGTTGTTTATAATCTTACACATGGAGCTAGGACTGGCAGTTTTGGCTGTGTACCTACATGTAATGTTTTAAGTAATTAGTGCTAAGTTTTGATAGCCTTTACTGTTGCACAGAGTAAAATCACTTATGGCTACAAATAAATTTTGCATACAATCCATGTTTTAACGTGGTATCTAATACTAACAGTGAATAAAAGAAAACTATAAGTTATGAAGCTAATAAGAAGTAGTAAAGAGTAAGAATAATTTATGATTGGTTGCTTACATTTCATTTATCTTAATATTATTAAAATTAATTATTACAAATTTTCCTTTGTTTTTTAATGTATTGAGCGAACGTGTTGTTCTCTGGGTTGAGTGAGTCATGTATGCTTACTGGTTACCTACGTTACCTGGTAAGATTGGTTTAATAGGTACGTATTACTTGCTTACAATTGAATTCTGGCTTTCTATTTATTGATATATTAATTAATAGGTACAAATTTTGTGGATTAAATTAATATGAACACCGTGAATAGCAATATAAATTGCTTGAACTATGAATATGAGTTTAAATACGAATATTTTAATATGGTATCTTTAAATATTTAAATATGAAAGTATGTGAATTTGGATATCTCTAATGTGAATATTTTTAATTTTTAATGATGAGCGAACAAATATAAGGTGTTCACTGGGTTGAGTGAGCAAGCTATGCATGCTCACTGGTTACAAGAGATACATTGAATTAGTTTGTTGAAATGCATTAAATTGAATTTGATATTAGGGGGCGATGTATGTATGTTGCATACACTCGTCGGATATTAGAGGGCGATGTATGTATGTTGCATACACTCGTCGGATATTAGGGGACGATGTATGTTTGTGGCATGCACTCGTCGGAATTAAGGGGGCGGTATATGTTTGTGGCATACACTCGCCGGATTTTAGAGTACGAACGATGTATGTTGGTGGCATACATTCGTCTGAATATGTTGAAATGTTAAGTGAGTACGTTTCTCACAGGCTGGTTAAATGAGTACCTACTTATATTTCATACTGGTTTACTACCCGTATGGCCACTTTTAAGATTATTAGATTTAAATGAAACTACAACAGAACAAAGATAATTTCAAACGTTTTATTCTTGTTTTTACAATACTCATTTTACAGCTCTTAATAAAAGTCTCTAGTAGCTCTTAATAAAAGAAATGGTTTTTGTAAATAATAAAGGATGTAGGTAGCTACTGTAGCTAGTAAACAGTATAAATCATGAATTTTCCTGAAGGGCATATTGTGTTGATAACCTAATGATTTTATTATAGAATGACACGGAACGATCTTTTGCCGATGAATAATGTATACATTCCAAGGTAAATAGCATCTGAGGACGAATACGGCCCGCGCCACCTGGTGCGCCGCTTGGTAGGCCTCCAGGGTGACGTGGCCGACCCAGGGGAGTCTTGAGCGAAGGAGGAATACCCTTCTTCGTAGCTGAATCTGGTCAAAGAGGATTTGAGATGATGCAGAGCATTTTGTTTATGGGAAAGTATTGAAGTTGTTTTGATTAAAATGTTTCATGTTTATTTATTTGCATATCGAATAAAGCTATTTAAGATTTAATTTTCATCTCGCATAACCGACTAAATTGATTGTAACACCCCCTGAAATAAAGTTTGTAAAGGTCTAAAACTAACTAAAACAAAACAAAACTATAAAAACTTATCTTTTCATATAATCATTTAGATGTTATCAAAATACCCTTAGGGAAGAATGAAAAGCCTTTTAAATCTACAGTTGCCTACGTGCTTGACATTGAGTATCTAGTAGGTACCACAGCTGTAGCAGTAGATACCTTTAAAGTATTATTGTCAATATGCGCTCTAATTATCGCAACATAGTACCTACTTACTTATAAGGATATTTATATACTAAATTATGTTTGCATCATTTCTTTTTCCTTGCATAATAAGTATCCACATGCTCCACAATTTGAGTAGGGGTTATTGTCTTACCTAGTTAAGATTTTTATAATTACCTTAGTTTCCATTTATACGAAATCCATACAATATCTTGATTCTCATGAGTGGTCAATATCCATGAGCTAGGTTTGTTTTTCTATGCCTAGGTCTATGCCCAGGTGACCTTTACGCAGGACTGGATGTATTTCTGATCTTGATAAGATTAGACATGATGACGATTCACTTTTGAATAAGAGCACACTATTAAAGTCGCATTTTAGTATTCCAAGATTGCGATTGGGTAATACTTTTATAAACTGTGATCTGTGTCACTTAGATTGTTATAGACCTTTTAACTATGGAAACAATATTAGTTTCTGGTATAAGCTTAACAACCTCAATAGCAGTGTTGTAGATACGGTGTACGTACGCATAGGTTTTCGGGGTGCCGCTGTCTCTGAGGTACCTACCGGGTTCGATTCCCTGTCGGGTGTATGTTTAACTTTTCAACATTCTGCCCGATTGTATGTGGTAATCCCCGTCGTTGTTCCCAAATGCCATAACACAAGTGCTTGAGTTACTTAGTTCGGGATGGAAGCAATGTAGGTATGCAAAGATATCCAAAATTTACTATTTCCTATTACTTATTTTATTTTTTGTAGCTTTGTTCAAGTGGACATTTCGTCTATTATTTTTGTTACATGTAGCTTAATTTAAAAGAATTCACTATGCTTGACTTTTTAAATTTGAGTTTAGTGGCAAACTTAAATCTCAAATTTAATTTAAATTCAAACTAAATTGTGGATGAGTGCTAGAGAAAGTTTATCAGGAACATACTTTTCTGAGTCTTTTACATAATTAGACAATAAAGCCATAAGACTGAGTAGAAATCATCATTCTTTACATTTTTCCGGGAACGTCGAAGATTCTTTATCTAAGTACCTAGTTTGATAGATACATAGATTAATTCTTTATTTGTACACAATATTACGAACGGAACAATCACACACGAAATAATAATAATAACACAAAGATAACAAATTATAAACCAAATGGTGGCCTTATCGTCTTACTGCGGTTTCTTCCGGGCAACTCAGTTTTGGTTTAGACAGATGGAAAATTTTACAGCCAAAATCACTAGAAGCTATTTTGCTATTTTGTGCGTACTGCGTAGTGTTCTAGATCTCTCTTAATGATTTAGATGCAAGTCAAAAGTAGTTGCTTAGACAGCACTGCAAGAAGCATTCACTGATATCTATTCTAGTTGTTTTCATTAACATAGTGATGAAATGATGTTTCTAATGCAAAAACATGTAAACAGTCCATAGTGCATTTAAGTAGATCGTGTTTATTACACTGTCAAGTTGTAACTGACGTTTTCCTAATTAAGCAAAATAAAGTAAAACGATTATTGCTCAATCACACCTCTCAATTTATTAAAATGTTCTATACATCTTCATGCAAACATTTTAATTCATGTTTTAAACTTGTTCTAACAAATAAAGCCACAAGTAACCACTGCTGTAGCATACCAAGTTAGTTTTGCCGCGTTTTTGTTGTTATTGGCGGTATGATTTAAAATTAGTTTTTGAGGATTTTAATACTACCGTCCTAGTGTACGTATTGACAAAATATGATTTCAAATTATGTGAATCTAATTTATTGTTATCTTAATGAGCATTAATATCTTTATTAAACCAAAAATCAAGTAGATCTGTCAAATTTACCGTCTCATTTGGTAGGCTCGTGATACTAAAATTCTTAGCAGTTTACCATCCTCACGGACCTTTGAAGTTCCTTCACATATTCTGTAGTAATCATTTCCATATTTTTTTAGATCTGGTCAGTTAAACATTTGTTTCTACTATGGTTGAAGGTACTAAGTACCTTACCTACTAATGTTTAAGTATAAAAGAATATGAGAATTCATATAGTTACATTTATTTCTATTGATTCATTATCAGATACATCTATTTCTTTTGAATGATTAATAAAATTGATTTGGTTACTATGTGTGTTGTGAGTTTACTGCTTTCAGATGACAATTGTAGCATCCAGTAGGTACTTATCATGTGCTAGCATCGAGTTAATATAATAATGAGGATCCCGCTACCCTTGAACGTACGAACCAACACAGCATACAAACTGGTGGCAGCAGAGTGTTCGTGCTGTGGTAATGAGAGGAGATAATATGATACTGAAGGTGCAGATCACAGGGTGATCGTTGTTGTGATGATGGTGATCATCGTGGGCTGTGGTTGTAAGTCGGATATTGAGACGAGTGGATCGCTGATACTGAAGTTGAATTATATTGAAGTATATATTATCATGTCATGTATCTTATCTCATTTTACTAATATTATGATTGCAAAAGCTTGTATGTTTGTTCCCCAATCACGGCTACCGGCGGGACGGATCTTTGAAATCTTTTGTCTGTGGAATAGCATATCGGCTTCTTTTGACCCCGGGAGGATATTTTATTCCCACGGGAAATCATCGTGTAGTTAATTTATTTGAGCGAAAAGCTGTTCATGATTTTACTTGTCCTATTTCTATCCATGGTAATATACTTCTTCATATCCCAATTATAATTATTAAATCTATTTACACTAATATTATTCATAGTAATATGAATATTTGTTGATAAGAATGCGGGTCATGCTCGTATGAGGATACCTTGTAGACATTTTTAAGTTTTGATATTAAATTGCGAACTTGTTTAAAATCATTAACTTATTCATTAGAAATGATAATAATATGATCTTTTGATTTTCATGTACGGAGTGGAACCATGTATTGTACTATTCTAACAGAGGCAGAGAATAGATGCATTTAAGATTTGGTGCTGGAGAAGAATGCTCTGGAAACCTTGGACAACTGGTTGACAAGTTGGAAAAGCAAATTGTTGCTGTGACGGTTCAAATTGTATCTGCGCCATCTTCATTATTAGTGTAACTTCCTTGTAAGAATATTTAAATTAATCGGTAATAATGCCTATTACGAACATGCCTTTAAATAATTCCTTTAGATGTCCTAATTCATATCTTGATTTAATACAAATTGTGCACTATGGTAAATACGTATCTATAACTTGGTTTGTTAATCATATCTGGGTAAAAATTGGTAACTGCAGAGGCCTACAGTTGTTTTTGTAAGGACTAAACTAGGTCAAACTTAGCGATAGTTAAATTCATCTAATATTAGGTCTTTAATCCTTTCATGACTCTTAGTTGCTTTTTCCACTATTTGAGTGAAGTGATAAAGGTGTCTAGTTATCAGGTTAAAGTTAAATTCTGTTCCTACCTATTCCTAATGTAACATTCTTAGGGATTTTGCTTCTGACACCATCTAATATTCTTGAATGTAGCTCCTGACAATGCATTGATGTAAACTAGTACCAAGCTAATCCATTTTCTTTTATGACCCATAACTAATGCTTATAGATTATAACCAGACTTTACTTTAATCATTCCATATACTTACTTACACATGATTATATAACAAGTATAGTTTCAAAATAAGTTTTCTAAGTAATAATAGTCGCTTGTTAACGAATGTCATGATTATGTTAATTTATACATTGATTCAAATAGTTTTAGATTAGTTTGTTATTGATAATTTATTTTATTTGATTATGTATTACTTAACGATTTACTAAAACAATATTTTCACGATAATATCTATATTCTAAACAAGTCATCGGCTTCCTTAAAAGTTTATTGTTGAGCATTGTGTAATATAATGTATTTGATTCAATTATGTTTTAAGTTTTAACTTAAGGTTTTTATCACTATAAGATTAACCTAAATAGGTACATAGTTGTAAGACTTAACTATTGAGAATAGTTGTGTATCAGTATATTAGCTGTATACTTACCTAATTAATTGATTCTAAATAATTTTTATATGTGCGTCGGGAGACAGCACGTTATCAGATGGCCGAATGTCATGATTTTAGAAGGTTTTTCTTATTTTTTAATAGCAACACTGGTAATGCCGTCTCTTGCCGCCATTTTGTTAAATTTAATAGGCTAATCTGTGGTAAAATCGGTGGGGGTAGCTAGGCTTGAGCCCGATTAACGAGCAAAGAGAGGTCATTCTTCAAACTAGCCTCGAGGGGATAAGTTCACTAAGACGTCGACTGTATCTATATTGTTATACCTGTACTATGCCTGTACCTGTAAGTTGGATCAATAATTATATGAGTGTTATCTGGAGTCTGCGTTTTCTTCATATATATTTAATTCTTTTTTAATAATTTTGTATGTGCTGGTACCCAATAAACGTTTTTCTATTCTATTCTATTCTAATATGTTGCCAGGTCCAGTCGTCGGTGCTGGTAGCTGGGCTTCTGCCGGAGATTCCTAGCACCCTTGCTCCAGGGTTACCTGATAAACTACCACTACCAGGAATAGTGGAGCCACCGGGGACTGGGGGCCGTTTTTTATTTTCTGGGTTCATTGGAGGGTAAGTCGCCATAAATCCCCACGCTTGGCAGGCGGCAGGGGACACCACGAGCAGGTGAGGTTGACATTTTAGGGTCGGAATGATATTATTATTTCCCTCTTACCCCCCATCTTTTAGCTGACAAGAAAATGCCGTCAAATGTATTTCTTGTGATATTTGTGACCCACAGAACGCAAGAAAAGAAAGGTTATATGAAGCAGTAACGCATTTTGTAGAGTCCGTGCATACTTGGTGGCAGATGAAGGAAGCGCCCGCTGATCGTCGTGGTCGGTCGGACAAATAAGCCTATTCCCATGTCATAATTTCAGTTCCAGATTTTAACACGCGCCAAGTCATGCGGCGTGAGCATCAGGATGGCGGGTGTACTTCTCAGATTAGCTTAAATTTATTGCAGAAATTTGGTACCTTCTGTGTACCTTTACGTACCTCTTTTAAAAATCTGTGTACCTCCGTATTTACTAAGATATTCAAATCGCTAGGTACACCCGCGGACCTGACGTCAGGTCCGCGGGTGTATTTTAAACCAATGAGTGTATCGTAGTGAATTTGTGTATAGATTTGGTACCTACTGTGTACCTGCAGAAACATGTATTAGACTTCCATAATTCGATAAGGTATAGAAGATATTCAATACAATAGGTACACCCGCCAACCTGACGTTAGGATTTTTTTGAAACCGATGAGTGTATCGTAATGGTTTTGAGTATAGATTTGGTATCTTCTGTGTACCTGCAGAAACATGTATTAGACGTCCACAATTCGATAAGGTATAGAAAATATTCAAAACAATAGTTTACCCGCCATTCTGATGTCAGTATGGTGCATGCACACTGGTTTCATATTGTAAAATTAGGGACATATGTTGCACGTTTTTTTAGCAACCACAATTTGATATCCAAGGAAATTAAATATATATGTGGAGTGTAAATCATATGCCTGTGTTGACATGTTAAGGGTAAGGGTTTCTGAAAGACGACAAAATATTTCTAATAGCGCCTATATGATGGGGTCATATCCTCTGCTAAATGTCTAATGAACAGTCTACGGTTAATTTGTATTTTTAATGTTAATAATGAACAAACAGTCACAAATAATATCTTAATAGCTACTGTAATTTGATAATTAGACTTCAATATAAATATTTCTTATTAGAGTAGTTATTACTCGTAGATTTATTAGTTTTTTTTTATAAATTTGCGAAGGCAAACCGTTTATATATCTTATCATATAACTTTTTTCGAGCGATCATAATTAGTCTATTACTTTAAGGTACAGTCATCTATAAGGAAAGTTGAGCCACTTGCATTGCAGCATTAATGAACATTCTTAATTTGGCCATCTTATGAAAACGTTTATCAGCCGCATGCCTGAAAGATGCCCTATAAGCATTACACGGCTAGATAAAAAATGTTGGGAAGTGGAAAGTCTTGGAACAAAGTGGCTGTGACTGTGACATCTTTAATCTAAGCAAGAGTAGTTATATGGCGATCCACCGACCAGACAATGAGCTAGAAGCGTCTAAATACAGGTTGTGAAAATTATGATTTTGATGTGACAATTGTATTCAATAAGTATCTTTAAAAACTATTCACTAAATTGCTGTTTTTTTTTAAATAAATATACCTACCTTGTTTACTAATCTAAGTATTCCGCAAGTTTTAAAATGATTGGTTTTAAGGAAAACTTTTTATACGCAACAATTATCGTTTTTTTTATTTTCTATACCTTTTACTGGTCAATTAATGATACAAAAATACATTTTAACCATTTTGATCATTAGTTTTGTTTTAAGAGGCTGTGACGTCTAAAAATCACCTTTTGAAAATTCACCTAAGAAGTTGTAAATATGTATCATACGAGTAAGTTTCGCATAATCTAAAATTTCATAATGATTGGTTTTAAGGAAAACTTTTTATACGCATTTGATTGCGCGTATTCACAAGTGCGGCACGTTATACCACCCGCGAAGCGAAGAGTTATTAATTATTAATCTATGATACCACCATAGTTAAGAATATTTTTCGTATGTAAGTTCTTTTTTATCCTTGTAACACGTAACAAATTAAATAGTTTTAGTTCATTTTATGTACCTTTTATTCGTCAATTAATGAATTAAAAATACATTTAAAGCATTTTGATCATTAGGTTTGTTTTAAGAGGTTGTGAGGTTGTGACGTCTAAAATCACCCTTTGAAAATCCACCCAACAAGTTGTAAATATGTAACATAAGTTTCGCATAATCTAAGTTCATAATGATTGGTTTTAAGGAGAACTTGTTATACGCATTTAATTGTGCGCATTTACGAGTGTGAGACGTCATAGTTAAGGGTATTTTTCGTAACTCCTTTTTTTCCTCTTAGCCCGTAAGAAAAATAGTTTTAGTTTATTATACGCATATGATTGCGCGTATTTACGAGTGTGACACGTCATAGTTAAGGGTATTTTCGTAACTCATTTATTTTTTCCGCGTAACACGTAAGAAAAATAGTTTTAGTTCATTTTCTGTACCTTTTATTTGTCAATTAATGATACAAAAATTCATTTTATTTTGAATTGTTACTTTTTTGCATTTTCAATGCAATTTTTATTATTGAAAAATTGGAAATGAAGTATTTAGAAAAATTGAGTGTGTTGTGCTCTCACAATTCGATTTTTTCTTCATTTTAAATTTTTCATCAAAAATACATTTAAAGCATCTCGATCATTAGTTTTGTTTTAAGAGGCTGTGACGTCTAAAAATCACCCTTTGAAAATCCACCCAACAACTTGTAAATATGTAACACGACGATCTCCGTGGCTAATTGATGTACGCACCGGTTTTTAGGGTTCCGCTATCTCTGGATGTCCCGACTCCTGAGTTCGATTTGTACATCATTATTTGATTTCAAATATAAAAAAAGTGATTGCGCAATTATACATTTTATCGTCTCTTGGAAACCTTTACCCTTGAACAGTGGTCTGCAGGTACACAAACCGTACCAAATCTATACCCAGAGTGTAAGTTTACCAATGCAAACGTTACTATCGCGTTTAAATTTGAATTGTATCTAAGCCTTATTTCTTAAAAATAAAGTACAATCTATCTGTCAAAATTGCACCATAGTCCCTATTTTTACAATATGGAACCAGTGTGCGCCATCCTGTCACCAGGGCCCTGTTAAACGAAACTTACAAGTCTACAATTATGTAAAAAGGAACTAATTTGTAGACTTGTAATACAAGACGTGCTGTTTAACCAAACTTACAAATAATATGTAAGAATTTTACAACTAAAAATCTTACATATTTGTAAAGTCTGATTGATGATTAAACGAACTTACCTTAGTGACGTTCTATCACAATGGGAGAGTTTCCTACAGTAATTTTTCTATGTAACTGTAACACAACCACCTTTTTTCAGCATATTATGACAAAGGATTCGTTCATTTAGCCTAAAACACCTCCCACCTCACCTCCGGTTCAGTCAGAGGCTCCTTGCAACTTTTTTTTTTACAAATACAAATTCTTTATTTGCCAAAAAATAGGGTGGTACAGTTTTGATGTTACTTTGTTTCAATTTGTGTTCAACTTTTTGTTGATATTCGGAAACGATATTCGTATGGTGATGTCAGACTATTTTCTTTGCGATTTTCTACTACGTTCTAGTTCGTTTACTTCTTCAGATCTTTGATCAAACCCTTAATGACATTTTTGGTGCGAATTGTTGCACCTAGATTGTATATTCTGAACTAATCTGAAAAAGATAGGTCGCTATGGTTGGGTAGCGCCATCTAGTACAATTTTCTGAACTAACGATGAAACGTCAAAAGAAACTCTCATTATACGAAGGCTTCATCCGAAGAGATTAGAGTACACATGTAGTTCCCCGTAACGACTCGCTAGTCACACAATAGAGTTAAAAGATATTTAAAAAACCAAAAACAAAGAATTTTGAAATTTATAAGGTAAAAGATCTGGTATCCCCGAAAACCGCCATCTTGTCGTTACACCCTTTCAAAGGCCTCATTTAGTTTTTATTTTTGTTTTCTCTTTTTATTTTATTTTATTTATTTCGGGACAACAAACAGTTACAATATATACAATCTAAGCTTAAAGTTTTACAAATCTGGTATTACATACCACATCAAAATGGACAAATATTGTAACCCACGACATTTTCCACATATTAACACTAAAAAAGTGTGCACCTGTGGATCTTGTGCCACATATGACATCGTATATAATTTACAACAATTCACAGCGATAAAAAAACAAATAATTATAATTTAAAGTCGAGTACCTAGATAGTAGAATAAGAAAATAAAAAATTAGATTTAAATTTAAAGTTATGCCTTGTTTCTCGCAATGTGTTATGAGTATGACCAACAACGAGTTATTTTTATTTTATTTTATTTACTTCTTTATCTTCAGCTTTTGCAAACAAAATCTTAAGTGTAATGGAATGGTGTAATGGAAATTTGAAGTAGAAAAAATATCAACAGTTATAAAAGTGATATTATAGGACTCAGTCAGTCTACGCAAAGGACAACGCAACCCAGTATTAGTGCGACAAGCCCTAATGACAAATAAAGTTTCACCACGAACCTTACGTTGGTTGACAGATCGAGGAACAGCGTAATGTATCCCATCGGTTAGGCCAATACAATCAAATTAGTAATTAACAATACCATACAATACACTAACTTCTAGATACTTGCTTCGGTTCTCTAAGGACAATATATTATATTTTCTGCACAATTGAGAATACGACAAATAATGCCTTAATAGTTGAAAGAGAAAGAGTAATAGTTGTGAAAACTTATTGTCTAAGGCTTCCATCACACTGCCTCCGGTTTCCCCACTACCGGACGGAGATGCGGCGTGATTTGTCATACACTGCGGGTTTTATATGCACATCAAGATTCTACAAACATAGATAAGAAGCGCACTACCACAAACCGGAGCGGTGTGCAGTGCAGTGTGGGAAACTCCTTACACAGGGTAGACAATTTTAAACGGCATTCAAATAATTTATATTTTGACGTATTAATGGGTATGGTATGGGAGGGTGGATTCTAGTCTCTTCGGATGAAGCCTTCGTATAATTGTGATAGAACGTCACTAAGGTAAGATCGTATAATCATCGATTATACTTTATGCTTCATCCTCGAGATTAGAGAACACAATGTGTAGACTTTGAGAGTGACCGAAATTTTAATTATTTGAATGAAATGGTAGTATAGTTTTTAATAAACACTGTTTACCATGACACTAATTCTTGCAGTGATATAGCAACTTGTAAAGTACAGTAGAAAATCATATAAATGAAAACATATAAAATACCTAAACCATGTATTTCTGTTTTATTTTTATTTCTGTTTTATTATAAACTAGCTTTCCGCCCGCGGCTTCGCCCGCGTGGACTACATGACGTTATCCCGCGGGAACATGATATTTTTTCGTGATAAAAAGTAGCCTATGTTTCTCTTCAGGCTACAAAGTATCTGTCTCCCAAATTTCAGCCAAATCCATTCAGCCCTTTTGGCATGATTGAGTAACAAACATACAAACATCCAAACTTTCACATTTATATTAAGTAGGATAGGATAGGAAGTAGGATTTAGTGTTGTGGCTACAAACTGCAACACGATTCTTTCATTTTCCATTTTTCAGTAATAAAAATTGCATTGTGAATGTAAAAAAACTAAAAATTAAAGTATCTTTCATTTTTTTCTCATCATCAAGCAAGATTGAAGAAATCTCTTCTAATTTCCTATTGTTAATGCATAAAACATAATTAATGATACTCTACTGTACTGTAACTGTTTTTAACTGTACTTAACTATACTTGGCTGTACTTGGCTGTACTTATAGGAAAAATGTGATAGTAAAAAACCACGAGCCCCATAAGTAGCTTTCAGGCGGGATTCGAACCCGCGCCTCTGGGAATCCGGCCCGATGCTCTGACCAACTAAGCTACCGAAAGGCTTACACGACTCGTCGAATTTTGCTATAACTTGTTACGCTGTAGGCCATAATTGACTGTACTTGACTGTACTTGACTGTACTTGACTGTACTTGACTGTACTTGACTGTACTTGACTGTACTTGACTGTACTTGACTGTACTTGACTGTACTTGACTGTACTTAACTGTACTTGACTGTACTTGACTGTACTTGACTGTACTTGACTGTACTTGACTGTACTTGACTGTACTTGACTGTACTTGACTGTACTTGACTGTACTTGACTTAATTGACTGTACTTGACTGGACTTGACTGAACTTGACTGTACTTGACTGCACTTGACTGTACTTGACTGTACTTGATTGTACTTGTTTGTACTTGTTTGTACTTGACTGTACTTGACTGTACTTGACTGTACTTGACTGTACTTGACTGTACTTGACTGTACTTAACTTTACTTGACTGTATTTGACTGTATTTGACTGTATTTGACTGTACTTGACTGTACTTGACTGTACTTGACTGTACTTGTCTTTACTTGACTGTACTTGACTGCACTTGACTGCACTTGACTGTACTTGACTGTACTTGACTGTACTTGACTGTACTTGACTGTAGTTGACTGTACTTGACTATACTTGACTGTACTTGACTGTACTTTACTTTATCAACCAAGTTTCTTCTGTAAAAAACTGTAAATGAAATACATTTTTAATAAATATTTTTTACTTAGCTTTCCGCCCGCGGCTTCGCCCGCGTGGACTACACGACGTTATCCCGCGGGAATGTGACGTTTTTTCGGGATAAAAAGTAGCCTATGTTCCTTTCCAGGCTACAAAGTATCTTTATCCCAAATTTCTGCCAAATCCGTTTAGCCGTTTTGGCGTGATTGAGTAACAAACATCCAAACATCTAAACTTTCACATTTATAATATTTGTAGGATTTGCCTTCAGTGAATATTCCGATGATTAGTTACGTGTTACCTACATTATAAAGTTAGAAGTTTTTCTTAAACTTGTAAAATAAAATAGTATCATAAACCTTAGAACTGTCTTGTCTTTGAAAACTCTTTAAAGTACCTAACTAAATCCAACTAGTGATCTATCTGTAATTTTATTTTATTTGCCCTCAGTGTCAGAATATTCCGATGATTACCGTGTTACCATAAGAAGTTGAAAGTTTTCTAAAACTTGTAAAATAAAATAGTATCAACCTTAGAACTGTTTTATCCTATGAGTAATAATATTTATCCAAAGTCCGCAGCTACCGATGAGTTGATCAAAATCTTACAAAGTTAAAAAACCGAATAATAGCAGTGGCTATGGACATTTAAAATTTAAAGATTCTAACAATATAATGGGTGTCCCAGAGTTACGGGGCATGACATGAAGAGAAAGTACTCTACAAATATCTCTGAAAGGAAACATTCTTTTATTTTTGACAAGAAACAAAACAATGCCTTCTTCTACACTATGTGTCGACCCCCTACATCACAGCGAAAAAATATGGTACGTGTGAATAGTGTCGATGCAGCTTTTTGCAGTTGCGTTGTCGTTGTGCGAAAAAATGTTGATGTTAGTCCGTTTTCACTAGTAGTTGTGATGTGGTTACGTCGTATACAATGTGGCCGGCCGCTAGTTTGCAGTGTCGTCGCTGGTGGTTGCTTTGTGATTGGCACTCAAGCGGTCGATAATGACGGCAAAATGTACATTTCGAATACAAAATGCGCCCTGCCCACGTGTTGTGGTTGTAGTACGTGTGGGTTGACACTATAATGAGTTGAAAGAACTATATAAGAACTACATACAAATTAAAATAAATTAAATGTAAGTACATACGTAAATAAGCACAAAAAACGAGATCACGAGACTGATCAAAATCTGAAAAATAGGTGATTTAAGGTGCGACGATTTTTAATAAGGGATCGTGACGTTTTACAAAAACTTTCTTACCATCGCAAATAAATTTTAAAATGTTGCTACAGTTATTCAGCTATCTAAAACAGTTTTCCGTTTTTCGTAGAAGTACTTCAATAGAACGTAAAGAGTGTTTTTGTAAACGTTGCGTCATGCACCCGCGGAGGGGCGCGGGCGATAAAAAACCCTGCTCTCCTCCGTTTTTGAAATCCGAGACGGGCCGCGCATTCAGGTCGTTAAAGGGAATCGGAGCTTGCAGACGTTCCACGTAAAAATATTTATTTTTAAATAATCTAAAACTCGGCAGTTTATCGATTTTAATATTTTTCTGATGTTTTTTAGTCTTGATCTATAGTTTAAATTCTTTATAGTGAAACATAATAATATCAATATAATTAAACTTACTCATAGTAGGATTGTAACGTTTGTTAAACAGGGCCCAGGATAGGAAACGGTCAAACTATCGCATTGAATATTTTTGATACCTTATCGAATTGTGGAAGTCTAATACATGTTTCTGCAGGTACACAGAAGGTACCAAATATGTACTCGAAATCATTACGATACACTCATTGGTTTCAGAAAAATCATAACCTCGGGTTGGCGGGTGTACCTATTGTATTGAATATCTTCGATACCTTATCGAATTATGGAAGTCTAATACATGTTTCTGCAGGTACACAGAAGGTACCAAATCTGTACACAAACTCATTACCATACACTCATTGGTTTCAAGTACACCCGCGGACCTGACGTCAGGTCCGCGGGTGTACCTAGCGATTTGAATATCTTAGTAAATACAGAGGTACACAGATTTTTAAAAGAGGTACGTAAAGGTACACAGCAGGTACCAAATATCTGCAATAAATTTAAGCTAATCTGAGAAGTACACCCGCCATCCTGATGCTCACCATGCGGCGCGTACCTAATCTACAGATTAAAGCGTGAATCAAAAACAGTAGTTGGCATAACAACTAGGAGGGTTTGCTGTTTTGAGCAAATGGTTTTTTTTCGCTTTTTTTATGGCAAGTCAACAGACATGGAAATAGTAGTACCACAAAAAAAGCATATTTTTTGGTTGACCAAGTTACTTTATTTATTTATTTATTTATTCATTAAGGCACATCAACATCACAAACACAAAACATTTTAAACATATCATTACATTAATTAAAACTAGTGTTTCTGACTATTATAGACATGCACAGCATTCATAAAAATAAAACAGTTCATGATTATGTTAACATAAAAGTACCTATCTACATATTTAAATATCTATAAATAATTAAAAATTAATTAATTATTTTATTTTACATGTATATAAATTTAAAACTAAAAGTAATAAAAGAGTTGATCCAAAGCACATTTTAAGGGAAAACAGACGAGAAAGTATAATATTGTAAGTCACAGATCATAATGCAGATATACCTCTAATGAGCCTGCAATATTTTTATGTTATGCTATTAGTACTTTTTCAAATACTTCATTTTCAATATTTTTATGAATGTTACATTTAAGATAAATTAAATATTGTTTGTTAATTAAGTGATAAAGTTTTCTTTAGCTTTTCAAGCAAATATTAATAAATTTACTACACGTGTCTCATCCACGTAAAGTCCATTCGCTTAGATAGTGTCGCCCTTTGATCGCACCCCGCCTTGGCACGTGCTGCTGCTTTTCAAAGGATGCCGCCGCGTAAACAAAAGAAGCCGCGTGCGGCGTACACCCGAAAATGGAATTGGATTTTGGGACTCGGCATTTATTAAATTATATTTTCTTAAATAATCTATGTTTATTATAAATACAGGTGGTAACGACGGTTATGATTTGTGACAATTCGAGCGATGATAAGTAATCATAATAATCTTATGAAAAATTTTTAATAATAATTATTATTTGTAAATCACTTATTTAACTTCTTTTTATATAAAAATATCCAAATTTTCATTAAAATTGACTTTGGTACTCAACTTGAGTGTATTATTTTATATCTGCATTTTATAGCAAGAGCCACAATGCCGTGCGGGTGTACCGACACTATCTAACCGAACGGACTTTTACTACTTCGTTCTTGTGTTCTGACTGGGTACCCAAAAGTGGAACTTAACGTAACTTAACTTAACTTGAAGAGCCCGTGGCGCAGTGATTAGCGCGCTCGGCCTGCGATCGTTGAGGTTAAGCAACTTTCGCAATGGCCGGTTACGGGATGATGGCCAAAAAAATTTTCATCTCGAGCTCCTCCGTGCTGAGGAAGGCACGTCAAGCCAGTCGTTAATACCCACCAATTCGCACTGGACCCGCGTTTAAATGGCTGATCATGATGTAGGACAGAAGCCCCGGTTTTGGCCACTGTACCGGATTTGGCCACTTTTTGCTCTAAATGTTTTCTAAACCTTTTCGCCATTTGTGTTAAAGGCAAGGCACAGGTATTTTAAGGTAATAATAACAACCGTTAGAATTTTTATAATAGAAAAATGGAAAATGAAGTATTTCGAAAAAACCGACCCGTCTCACAACCTTCCAACCTTCATTTTCCATTTTTCTATTATAAAAATTGCATTGTGAGTGCAAAAACGTAAAAATTTAAATAACCGTTAAAATTCTTTATGACATACGATTTTTTTCAATAAATTCCATTGTCTGTTTTAAAAAAAAATTGTATGAAAATTTTTAGTTATTTGTTTTGGATTAAAAACTTAATAAACCTTTGCTTTTTATAATTAAATTGTTGTTTTGTAATTGATTGGTTTCTAGCGCATTAGAATGTATTGATTTTACCTGGGTTTGGATTTTTCGATTTTTCGCTATACTTACAAAAGTTTAACTATCAATAAGTGGCCAAAACCGGTACATTTGGCACCTCTCACACATTTTGTGTAATATACAAAAAACTATTTCACTTTTTTAATTTTAAAAATGTACCTTTAAAGTTAGATAAATTATCTATAATTTAGGATATAATTTGTGTCTTAAATACCATTTAGTACTTAGTGCTTAAAAGTAAAAAAATCCTTAAAGTGGCCACAAAGGGTACCCCTGCCCTACCTACTACTTCTGAAGCAAAATAGAGTCCGAAATAGTACATTTTTCAAAACCCATCCCGCCTCAATCAAAACCGCCCCCTAATCATTGCACCAATAAGCTTGTTAGTATTATTCTCCCATTAAAGCAACTTTTAATATAAAGCTAAGCCGGTTAATCCAATCGCTTTTACGCTGTAACGTTGTTGTTCCGGCAGATAAGTTGCGCTAGGTATTAGAATTAAAATAACAAGCATGAAAATTTTGTAGCCCGGATCAGTTTGTGCAGTTGTTATTTTGTTGAACGTCAGCTTTTATGTTGTTATGTTTATAAGGAAAACTGTTCAATAACAATATGCAATTACATTAGGCGAGAAGCTTTGCGAAACTACTCTCGTTTAAAAGGTTAGTTCGTGAAATGCTTAAAGTACTAATGTAATTATAAAAAAAAGTTAATGTGGTATTTAAATCAAATCATAATGTTAGATAGATGTCTAAAAATCCTGGTTCAAGACCCGTAACAGGCACGATAGTCAAGTTTTAGGGAAATCATTTGCAATACATTTAGAGCATCAAACCATTTCAAATAGATCACTCCAATTATCAGCGAGAACAACAGAAAATCGATCATCTAAATACGCGCATAGCTGTAATGAAATCAGTGTCACAGTTGCAGACCCATTATCAGTAACATGTCGCAGTTAGGCTCGCATGTACAAACACGTCACGGGGTAATGTATTCGGCGGTCGGTTTCAATACGCGCGTTGGTTGGACCAATCTAACAGTTTGCCAGGAGTATTGTCATTAGGCTGGTTGCATATTACATAGGTACGGGTAGCGTAAAGATAAAGGTAAAGGCATAGGCTTTCGCTAACCTTTTAGTAACTAACCATAACAAACAAAAGTATTTACCATTTTTTAGGCATTTCGACGCAAATCGATAACTATAATTAAAATAGAATCGTTGCTTCGTTCGTGCTTCGTTGTTATGAAATAAATGCCACAGTTGGAGACCCATTATCAGTAACATGTCGCAGCTAGGCTCGCGCATACACGTCACGTAGTATTGTATTCGGCGATCGGTTTCAATACGTTGGTTGGATCAATCTTACTGTTTGCCTGGCGTGTTGTCATTAGGCTGGCTGCAAGCTACATACGTACGGGTAGCATACTTGGCCTTTGCTTACCTTTTAGTAACAAGATATAATCAACAATTACCTTTCAAATGTAAATTACTGTTCTAAATACGCGCATAGCTGTTATGAAATCGGCGTCGCAGTTGGTAAGACGCATATCAGTAACATGTCGCTGTTAGGCTCGCATGAACAAACATACGTCACTGGTAATGTATACAGCTTCAACATTAATGCTTTGCCGGCGTGTTGTCATTAGGCCGGTTGTGTTTTACATAGGATAAAAACGAGTATAGCGCGTATTGTGTCTTCGATAATCTTTTAGTGACAAGATCTAATCAGTAATGGTATTTATATGGCGGTACATTAATGATTTAAATACGCGTATAGCTTATGTTATCTGTGTCTCAGTTGCAGGCCCATTATCAGTAACATGCCGCTCGCTGTTAGGCTCGCATGTACTGACACGTCACGGGGTAATGTATTCGGCGGTCGGTTTCAATACGTTGGTTAGATCAATCTAACAGTTTGCTTGGCGTGTTGTCATTAGGTTTGCTGCATGGTTACATAGAAACGGATAGCGTAGGTACAATGCCATCTATGCCTTTTGCAACCATTTGGTAACAAGTCATAATTAATTGTATTGGCATTTTGATAATGACATAATTTATATAAATTTTTTTGGACAAAAACACCAAACCTTTTTATATTTAAGTTTTTAAGATAAAATTGTACAATTCACTGTTTGTTTCCCCTATATATAATAGTCTTTGTTAATTTCTCATACAATAATTTCTTAGCCGTTTTTCATGTAACGTGTTTAAATATAAAATAATAAACAACAGCACAACGCTCTAGTATCTGCTATATTTGTTTTATTAGAATAAAATTAACTTAACAACGATAACTTAATTTTATTTATTTTAACAAAACTACGTCATCGCGAAATCCTATAGCGATAGAACATTAAAAAAACATTTTTATTACACAACATATTACACGTACTTCATCAAGTTATCTCATTGAGACGTTACAAGCATTGAGAGAGTTCATGCGTTACAAACTACTCGTAGCACGTCAAAACCGTAGCCACGTAGCTCAGCCGTAGCAGCAACTAGTCGTAGCGTATCACTCGTAGCACTTATTAAAATCCTGTATCCATTTTTTATAGTCAAGGAAAACATTATCCAACGATACTTTTTATTAAATATATACTACAACGATACTTTATATATAACTAGCTTTCCGCCCGCGGCTTCGCCCGCGTGCACTACACGACGTTATCCCGCGGGAATGTGATGTTTTTCCGGGATTAAAAGTAGCCTATGTTCCTCTCCAGGCTACAAAGTATCTGTGTCTCAAATTTCAGCCAAATCCGTTCAGCCGTTTTGGCGTGATTGAGTAACAAACATCCAAACATCCAAACATCTAAACTTTCACATTTATAATATTAGTAGGATATGTTAGATATACAGAAGAATATGACAAAAATTTTTTGACTCTTCATACAAATCGGACTGAACACGTGATCGATTTAGTATGGGGAGTCCAAAAATTTTTGTCGTATTTCGACCCATGTTTCTAGGAGAAAGTTGTTCACTTACCGATTCTGAGCCGATCTTAAAAATTTGTGCACTGGTCAAAAAATGTTCCTGTATATATACGATACCTTTTAATAAATATAATAATGACGGGTCCGTGGCGCAGTTATACTGATCATACCTATATCCTGAGGCAGGTGGTCGTGGGTTCGATTCTCACCCGGGACAAACATTTATTCATTATTTTTTGTAATACCTCTACCTGTTGTTTCTGATATCCGTAACAAAAGTGCGTAAGCTACTATTATTTCGGAATCAGATCAATGGGTATGATGTTTTGAGATATTTATTTATTTATGATACAAGTACAATAGTGACGGAGCCAAATCCTTGCATGAAATATTTTATTAATGCATGCAACACAACGATTCAAATCTTATCAAAAATTTTTTCACAATTAGCAGCATTATGCTGAGATGGGTTATTTGTTGGCCGACCCACTTATCTCTTTTTATCTTATTTTCTCTTCGTAATGTATTAATAATAGTAATAAGTTTAAGTTTTTATTTATTTTTTGTAAGTACTTAAATTCTATTAATTAATTATTAATTGTTTGTTCTTTTTTGTTTCATTTTTTATGTGTGTGAGTGCAATAAATGTTTTTCTTTCTTTCTTTCAATTATTCGCCAGATAAATAAATAAATAACGCTTAACAATCACACATATTATGCCTATCATTGGAGGAGCCCGTGGCGCAGTGGATAGCGCGCTCGGCCTGCGATCGTTGAGGTTAAGCAACGTTCGCAATGGTCGGTCACGGGATGGGTGACCAAAAACTTTTCATCTCGAGCTCCTCCGTGCTTCGGAAGGCACGTTAAGCCGTTGGTCCCGGCTGCACTTGCAGTCGTTAATACCCACCAATCCGCACTGAGCCCGCGTGGTGGGTCATGGCTCATTCTCCTTATTCATCCATAAGGAAGGCCAGTGCCCCAGCAGTGGGGACATTAAATGGCTGATGATGATGATGATGCCCATCATGTAAATTTCATTAAGAAACTGTGTCATGGAAAACTTGAAAACGGATAAATGTATAAGTACTTAAATACTTTTTGCTTGTAAATAGATACTTAATATACATAGAAAACACTCAGACCAACACAAGTAGACATGTTAATGCACACAAATATTTGTCTTGTTCGGGAATCGAACCCGAGACCTCTGGCGCAGAAGGCATCCGTACCCCTGCGCCAAATCGGTCGTCAAACAAAAGACAGACACGAATATAAATTAGTTACATGATATTATTATGCTAGTCGTTTCATATATTATATTATGGGTTAAAGTATCAAATTGGCGTTCGGTATGGAGATTTTCGTATATTGTTTTCCCATTCTAAACTTTTTCTAATTTATAACTTACAAAGCTATATAAAGTACAAAATTCTGGAAACAAAAATAGTCGTAACTTTCGAAATAAGTTTTTCTATCTAAATAGTCTAATATAGTGGTTATTAAATTATCAAAAGTTGCTCGTTAACGCAATGTTAAATAAATTATATATTTACAAAAAAAATTACGGCAATATATACTTTAACCTTTTAACCCTTATTAATAGTGGCTCGCCGTGGTTTTACCCGCGTGGTACCCGTTCCCGTAGGAATATCGGGATAAAATAGTCTATGTCATTCAGACAGAATGTACCTAGCTTAGTAATGGTGTTTTTTTTAAATTGAACCAGTATTTCTTTGAGCTTACCCATTACAAACATACAAAAAAAGCAAACTAAATCTTTCCTTCTGATTGGTGTTGTCTGTTGTTGCCTCCGACTCCCATTGAATGAGTTCTGCCGATTACAGAGTCTAATATTCCGAGTCAACAATAAATACCGCATAAAAACTTCGCTTTGTCGTTACAAAAGCCCGTGGCAGAGTTGTAAACTGAATTAAAAGTTTTGTTGTGAGAAAAAATAAGCTAACCGTTCAGTAAGTTCTGATTATATATCTACATATAAACGAAAAGAAAAGAAAAACGATTAAACAGTCTCTGTGGTCTAGTGGTTCACACCACCGATTTCAGTCAGACCAAGAGGACGCGGGTTTGATACCCAGTGGGGGTACATATTGTATTCTTGCCGGTTATTCTCGCAAGGTCTCCCGCCGTAGGATATGCGAACCGATGGCGTAGCTTCTTTGACGTTCATAAGTGTTGTTACTTCAACCTAAATTTATTATAAACTTTGTACTACACTTTCTAGTTTATACCAAAATGCCATTTTTTCATTACATTTCACGTCATAATTTGTTTTTAGGGTTCCGAAACAAAATGGTAAAAGGAACCCTTATGGTGCGACTTTGTTTGTCTGTCACAACTGGATATCTCGAGAACTTCTAATGCTATGAACTTGAAATTTGGAATAGTTTTAGATGACGTTTGCCCAACTGTTTTGCAAATAAGAGAAAAATAAAAATATTTATATTTTTTTTCAACAGAGACTGAAAGCGGTCTAATAAATTATTTTCTTCATTCTTAAGAATAAAGTAGGGCTACTAGGACACATGGGGTATCATATGAAAGAGCTATGCATGCACATTCTCAAACATTTTTTCTTTCTTTCTTAGGCCGCATAGTTTTCGACTTTTGATGAAAAATAAAAAAATATATAAATATAAAATCGCCAGTAGAAAGCGACATTCTTCCCGAGTGACATAAGCTAATACTTTATACCCAAATTCCCACGGGAACGGGCGTTTGTGCACTACACTGAATTTTACCGATCCGGAAAAAAACGGATGCTTGTATTTTAATAATTAATCATTTATAATAGTAATTAATTAAATACAAGCATCCGTTTTTTTCCGGATCAGTAAAATTCAGTGTAGTGCACAAACGCTCTACGGGTACCACGCCGGTAAAATCACGAGGAGCCACTAGTTTGAAAAAGAAAGACACGTCACTCACACTCTTACGTGTCATTGTATGATATTAAACATCGTGCCATATAGGTAAGCATGATGTTGAAGATGCCCTCAATGTTGAGTAGAATCACTGATTATTGGATCGGTTATTTATAACAATATAATCTGGGCGGCCTTCCATCAGCTGTCATCGCAATGTTGGAGTCGATTAAAGGACGGAAACGGAACTTTGTGCTGCGTATAGCGCCTTCCCGTTTACAATTATCCTTGTTTTTTTGTAAGGCCTCTGGCATAATAAATAAAACCGATTATAAATATTATATGTCGCCAACGAATAGGTAATAGCTACTTTAACCTTAGAGAATCCAAGGCCTTTTTTAATGGCCCATTTTTTATGTAAACAAACCACTTAAGTGCGCGCTATCGCTATCCCGAACATTTGGTTATACTTAGGCGGTCTTTGGTTACATTTATGATAAGCTGACTAACAAAAGCAATAAATTAAAACTGTTTGACGTTTTACGATATGTTTTGTTTTTGTAATCGTCGTTCGAACTCGACCTTTGTATAAACAAAGAGCAATAGTGCGGTCCATGCGATATAATTTTTTTTCACATAGTTATCGATAAAATAACATATAAGAAGTATATATAAATTTTGAATCTACTTAAAAAAACCTATCGGATAAAAATATAATATAAGGAAAAACTATTTTTTATATGAAATTTTCAAAACTAACTACTTTCGATTTGAAAAAAAACGAAATTAAATGTTATTTATTTATTTTTTCTTCTGATCACATTTATAGTGTATTTTTACAGTACGACGAGTTTATCTCTCTTTTGAACATAGAAAACCGCATACAAAACATATAAAAATTGCTATACTTACAAAAAAAACAATTGGGGGTAGTTGCTTATGCGCGTATGTACACGCGTCTGGTCGTTGAGAGGTAAGAATTAAGCTCTAATACTAAATACACTGCTAAAGATTCAAAGTTCATTTCGTTATCCATAAAAACACAGATAGGGCTAAAATCTGCCCACACGCCCGCCGAGAATTGGAAAAACGAACGTATCAAAAATCCATTATGAAAGCCAAATAACAAGGGTGTAAATCAGGAAGCTGCCTGAATAGAGTCTCGCTGTTAGACCCGAGCCGCCATAAATTCAAGCATCATTTACTTGGCACAGCTATAACTCCGCGGGGAAAATGTTTATATTGTAAGTTAGACTTGAAACCTTTTTTTGAAATCAAACTGTAGATGGAGTTCTTGTTCTTTGTTGAAAATAGTTTTAAAAACTCTTTTGTGAGAAATTTATATTTACTAGCCTTCCGCCCGCGGTTTCACCGGCGTGGACAACACGACGTTATCCCGCGGGAATTTGATATTTTTCTAAGATAAAAAGTAGTCTATATCACTCTCCAGCTCCCAAACTATCCCCATACCAAAAATCCGTTGCTCCGTTTTGACATGAAAGACGGACAAATCCACAAACACAAACCCACAAACATTTTCATATTTATAATAGTACGAATTTTCAAACTGCTTCGAGGTTTAGATTCTCATTTGTCTTTCATTAAACTCCGATCAATGAAAATGCACATGCTTAATACTAAACCCGTTTCACTTAAGGACAAGTTCTTTGCTCAAACTAAGTCACCATCTGCACAGTTTAAAACTTATGAGAAGTTTCTATCATGCCAGGTTCAAGTAATTTGGTTTAATTGCAAACTTTCGCGAATTTATGGGGATTGAAGTGTGACTCGTAAAAATAGGAGGCTCTGTTCCCTTTCGCGATGATCCAAGGGGTAAACAAATATTTGGAAATAAATAAGGCTTTGTATGGAGCGTCCCCGATGTACTCGAAGGCGACGGCGTCAAGCGCGCCTGATTTATTCGCGGCCATTATTTTTGAGAGCAACGTAAGCACGCGCTATTCGAATGAGCGGTGAATAAGGCTTATTATTACTACATCCTCCTTCGTTCCTTTTGGCTTTATCCTCCCTGGGATAGCCAATTCTTTTTAATACTAACCTTCTCTGAAGTGCCAGCATCTTTTACACGTCATATGAAAATGTCGTTTCGAAGACTTCGTATTTGAATTTAGGTTTTAGTGGTGATAGGTAATGTTCATAACATAAAAGCTAAAATGATCATTATTTATTAATAAGCGGGGAATAAGAATAAGTCAGCATCCCCCTTAAGTTAATTTTTCTTCGTAGCTATATAAATATATTTAGCGAATAATTTAGTATTTTACCTCCTACAATTCTTATTTTCTATGTAAGTAGCTAGTTTGAATTCACTGTGTTATTGGGAATTTGAGAAATATATTTTTAATATACCTAACATTATGCTTGTTTCATTTTGTTTTAACGTCTTGTTCCTTACTCTTTCAGTAAAAGTTTCGTGAGACTAATATTCTACTAATATTATTATGATATTCAAAAGAACGCACGCACTTAGACAAATATTATGATGTGCTTAGACACAAGTTAAACACATTATAAATTTAATTACAAAATTTTGCCCGCGGCTTCGATATCGTTGAATTCGGGGTAACTAACGTATAGTTCACTCTAATAGAAATCTTATTTATGCTTATCCAGCAGTCTATATGTGAAAGTAATTAACTACAATTTAGTAAATTCATTTAGAACGAACGAACGAAAGTAAAATTTTGGTACAGTGACCTTTCCGATGGTGTGTATATTTTTAAGCTTAATCATTGAAACATTTATGGAAAGCATAGGCTGGTCTGGTGGAAAATATCGCTCTAACAATAAACAATATACAACGTATTAATGAATAAGCGTGAAACCTCTTAGGTGGTGATTGTGCTCATGAATATGAACAACTTTTACTGTGGGGTCAACTCTGCAACTCAACAAAAAAAATCAGCTGTTTCATACAAATTGTCAATACTCGACCAGAACGCTGTTTTTTTTTTGTTGAGTTGCAGAGTTGGTACTTAATAATTGTTCATATTCATGAGCAAAATCAATACCTAAAAGGTTTTGCGCTTATTCATTAAAACGTTGTATAGAGATTTTCCTTTCAAAGGAAGTATTTTGTTTCAAATATTATTTTTATATAGATTTTAGGTCGATTTTTTTTAAGTTATAAATCGACGAAAAATACGAAAATTAACCATTTCAAGTTTTGCCAACTGTATCGTGTGGTACCTATACCTATATCAAAGGAAAGGGCTTGTTGTGAGGATATCCAAAATATTTTAATTATATGTTTTAATAACAAGTTAGCTTGCTGTGTAATCATCATTATCATAATGCATGAACATCGCATCGGCTTATTAAGACAATGTTCCGGCTAAACAAGTTGCTCTGAGATATGACCCCAATGGAAGACGTTTATTACTACCGCACTCTAGTAACATATTATCTAACCAACTACTTACGCGAACTCAATAACTAATCCACAACTATTATTTCGCTTCTTTGGATATTTATTATTGCTGTGTGTTTGACGATAAGATATCTGACTTTTTATGAAGAAATAATGAATGGATTTTTATGAATAACAGTCTTCTATAGTAGGTACTTCAACCTGAAGCTCGACTTGAAACTTTGCGCTAACTGATAAATAAGAAAAATCTTTCTGAAACAAAGCACAAGACGCACTAGACTCTTTTCTTTATTTTTCCTTGAAGTTTTTGGTCATAAATTTATTGAAAAACATAATACTTATGGAAAACATTATCATTGTAACACGAACATCACTCAGGCACCTCAGACTTCTGAGGGTGGTACAAAAGAAGAACACAAATGAAAGAGAAGACGACTGAGCTGGAAATACGGTAACATTAATAAAATTTTGCTACATAAAACGTTCAAGTTAACCCTTTAATAGTACTAAGACATGAACTTTAACAATTCCTCCACTGCACTAAACATCTTAATACTCCTAAGTAGCTTCCCAGCGCGGCGATTAGAGCGAGCCTTTATGTAGAAAGTTACTGTAAATTATCACGTCATTGAAGGGGCTATGCAATTTCACGGAAGAGCGCGCCGTCACTCGCGACGGCTTACATGCCGCCGGAGTGCCGCTGCCGTTATAATTACCTACAAGTAACGGCACATTTCTATAATAACATGTGAACACGTGTTACTTAAGTAATAAGATTCGCTTTCGGAACTAATAATATGAGCATATTCTCTATATTTACTTAAGAAATAGTTGAACTATTTAATAAGTACTATGAGCATAATTATGTTCCCTACATAACGCATGTTGCACGTCATTGAAGGAGCTTTGCGGAAGAACGCCCATCACTCGCGTCGGCTCTCATGATGTACACTCGGCAGCACATCAAGTTAAACAGTTTAACTGTGATAACAGCTTTTATTACGTAGAGCATAAAGGCGATCTCAAGGTCAACATGTATAGTCTGATGAGCCGCCGTGTGTACCTACATGTCGGAGTGCCGCGGCCGTAATAATTACCTTCTAGTAACGACAAATAAACTCATTTTTTCAATAACATTATTTTAGAAGAGGAATAACTTATAATAGAAAAATCCAACTACTTACTCTCCAATCCAAGTAGCCCGGCTGGTACCTATGTTACTTTTATTACGCGACTGCCCAAAAAAAGGGTGTACAGTGTAAAGTTAACATTGTAATACTTTATGGTCAATAAATAAATTATTAAAAGAGGAGTGTAATGTGTTATGGATTTATTTCTCATAAAAGAGTGCATTGCAAATTTAAAACTTAAAGTTATAATGCGTACATACCATGTTACTTTAGTACCTTTGGAACTAAAATTAGAGCTTTATAACTACATAGTTCTTTGTCACTGTTATCTATATCTAACAAAGTACCAAAAGCGAAAGTTGAGGGATCAAGCCACTGATCTCTATAAATAGAGGTCAGTGGATCAAGCAGATCATATCTGTCAGTTAATGGAATTATATTCAGTTAGCATAATAATTCTTCAAATTTATATACTACATCAATTCTATCTTTCTTCATATTTCTTTTCGACGACCGATTTCGCGCAGGGGTAGGCTGCCCACCTTCTGCGCCAGTGGTCTCGGGTTCGATTCCCGAACAAGACAAATATTTGTGTGCATGAACATGTCTATTTGTCTTGGTCTGGGTGTTAACTATGTATATTAAGTATGTATTTACAAACAAAAAGTATTTAAGTATATTTTTATCCGTTATCAAGTTTTCCATGATACAGTTTCTTAATGAAATTAACATGGGCTTAGATAATTGGTGTAAATGTAAGAAGTGATTTATTTATTATTTATTTATCACTCTTGCGTGACTGACTGACTGACAGACAACGCACAGCCGAAACTACTGGGCGCAAGTAGCTGAGGCATGTATGTTTCTTGGGCAGTGTAGGGGAGTACCTACTAAGAGAGGATTTTTGGAAATTCCCCTTCCAAGGGGGTAAAAAAGGGGGTCCACGCAGACGAAGTTGCGAGCAGAGCGCTAGTAAGTCATAAAACATTCGTCAACTCTACCCAAATAGGTAGAGAGTATGAGCATCTAAATAACTTAATAAAATAGAATTCTATAGGCGAAACATATAACATTTCATCGATTTTGACGTAATCGGCGACCTATATCGTGATGATAACATGAAAATCGTGTTTTAAGAGGCAATAAAACCGGTCACATCGTACTAACGTGATGGAAAGGATTAAATAATCCTGTTGATAAAATATCGGAGCGCCCGCGACAGGGTTGCAATAAATTTTCAGTGTTTTGATCGGTTTAATTTCGATATTTTTGTAACCTAGTACTTTTAGAATTCAATTTGTGATATTGAAAAGAAACAATTTTGCTTACGATTTATGTGTAGAACTATTAAGTAAAAAAATTCCTGATTATTAATGATATGAATTTATTTTTTTGGTTTAAATTTTTGCATTGACGATACTATTATTATAGAGAAATAATTCTACTTAAAAAACTACCCCAGGTGGAGTGCGAACCAGCAGTTATGTTATGTTAATATCTACTTATATGTTATGTTTGATACTTGGGGACTTTTTTCTTGTAAGTATTATTTCTCTTATAAGATATGAAACTCATCAAGTTATCGTCTATTTATAGTCTATACTTATAATAAAACTGTAAACGATCCAATTCTGTACATTGAAAAGAAATAGAAAAAAATACCACCAGGGGTCTTCTTAAACGAAACAGATACCAAAAATATAGTTATTGAATTTTTTGTCTGTCTGTCTGTCTGTTGTCCGCGTTTCACACAAAAACTACTGAACGGATTTTGATGAAACTTTTTTTGTTGTATAGGCTATTGGTCCTCGCCAACATATAGGCTATAATTTATTTTTCATGTCTCATATTCTGAAAGTAACTCATAACTTGTCTAAAATGCGGGTTGAAAGTGGTATGTGGCGGCCCTAGGGCTGTAATGAAATTTAAAAAAGGAACAGGAAGGGTCATGTCAAAATCTGTAAATTAAAGAGTACTTACATGGAGATAGACTTAATACTGAGGTAACTGGAGAGTGCAGTACTAAAACTTTTTTGTGACCACAAATTACACAGTGGTTGTCTTCCGTCTCACCTACACTTTAAAAAAATACGTATGGTCATACGAGATAACTGACAGCCACTACATACTAAATGTCAAATTTGCTGGGTACACTTTTTTGTTCAGGGTGAGAACTCCAGTTACCTCAGTATTAAGTCTAGCACCTCAGTATTAAGTCTAGCTCCATGAGTACTTATGTACAAAAATGATCTATAATCTCTGGAAATTTATTTACCAAAGGTATGTGGGCAAAGGCACAGAAGCCTATACAGCCAGCTTTGCTACTATATATAAAATAACTAAAATCGTAGACACCATACAAAAAGAGAAATTGGTATTATTATCTAAAACATTGTTTTTTTTATAATATGCGTTTTAAGAAACAGATTAAACCAAATAAGTTATTTGTAACATAAAAAATCGGGCTATTAATTCCATAGAATTGCATAGAGTACGGGTCAAACACTAAACATGGCTGTATGGACTTAGTTTCCCTTGCCTTCCCTAAAATAGAGAAAATGAACAAAAAAGTTATGAGAATTCGAGTCTATCGAAAATTCCGCGGCCATAGGAAAAATATTTTTTAGAATATTTCTGTTTATTTTTACTTCCCTCATATTCGAAATGAAAAGTAGAGTGTTTACTTCGAGTGTATGGACCCATAACAGTCTCGAACTATCGGCGCCCTCACTTCGTTCGTGCGCCAAAACACTCGACTGTTATGGGTGCCATACAGCCCTTACTAAACAATCTACTATTGACGATCGTAATATCTGATGTGGAACCATAGCAGTCCAGCCAATCTATGAGAGATATAAAAATACCGGCTTAAGGAAAATTATTTAACGTGATGAGCATTTTCTACTGTCATACAAAGTTTGAAGGTCTGTTCACCTGATGTGGAACCCTAGCAGCCCAGCCAAACTATAAGAGATACAAATATAGCATCATAAGAGAAGTTGTTTAGCGTAATAAGTATTTTCTTTTGACATACTATCTCGAATATTATTAACTAGCTGACCCGGCAAACGTTGTTTTGCCATATAAATTATAGTAAATCATAAATCATAAATCATAAATCATTTATTGCTATCATCATGTAGTATACAAAGGTCTTATAATAAATTATACTAGTACCATACATGAACCCGGTTTGGGCACAGCAGTTTAACATTTTCCATATATTAGATGGAGTATACATTTCAAAATAACTAATAAATTTAACATTACATTTACATTTAAATTAAAATAATATATCTTTTTTTAAAACTACGTTACACTTTACATTTAAAGTCGTAACCTTTTTAAAGTATGTATAAATTTTATATTTTATAGTGTTAGTTTTGTGTTTGTAGAATATTTTTATCTTCGAAAAAATCATTCAAGGTGTAGTAACACTTATTTATAAGAATATTTTTTAATTTGTTTTTGAATGCTCTTATACTTTCTTCTATTTTTATCGTCTCTGGAATTTTATTATATATTTTGACGCACATTGAAAAAGGCCCGGAGTGTACTAGTGCAAGTTTAGATGGCGGTAATTCCAATTTAGTTTTAGGACGTAGGTTTTTTGGTCGACTGTATACGGGAAAGCAGTCAGGGTTATTTTTTACATAGAGGCAGCTTTCCAATATGTAAATAGAGACGAGTGTAAGGATTTTAAATTTCAAAAAATATGGTTTGCAGCTTGCATCGTTTTGCAAATTTGCTATGATACGTATACATTTTTTTTTGAAGTCTAAATATATCAATTATATCAGTACAGTTTCCCCACAGAACAATCCCATATTGCAGCCATGAATGTGCGTAGCCGTAATAAGCGTTAATTGCAGTCTCACTATTAGTAGTTCTTTTTAGTTCTCTTAATGCATATGTAAACCTAGATAATTTTGAGCCCAACTTTATTAAATGATTTTTCCAATTTAGGTGGCCATCTATTACTATACCCAAAAGTGAACAATTGTCGATACACTCTAATTCCATGTTTTTAAAGGAGTAATCGATTTTTAAGGATTGTCGTTGATATGGTTTGAATTCAATTAAATTTGTTTTTGTGAAATTTACCTTTAAATTGTGGTCATCAAGCCATGATACTATTTCAGATATTGTATTGTTTAATTGATAGTTTAAGTCCGATCTATCTTGACATGAAAACATTACCGAAATGTCGTCAGCAAACAACGTACATGGTTTGTTTATAATTTTAGGCAAATCGTTTATATATAATAGGAATAGGATGCAACCGAGAACACTGCCCTGAGGAATGGATCTATTTACGTTAGATGTTAGGCTTCTTACATTATTAATTTTACCGTTTACAAAGTCATGATATTTTATTTCTACATATTGTTTCCTGTTATTTAAGTAGGATGCAAACCATTTATATGCGACACCTCGTATACCAATACCATAAAGTTTTTCTAGCAATACTTTGTAATTCACCCGGTCATATGCCTTGCTTAAATCTAAAAGTAACCCTATTGCACGTTTGCCTTTATTTATAATATTTAGAGCTTCTTTTATGTATGTAAATACAGCTTTTGTAGTTGAACGTTTTTTCCTAAAACCATTTTGTTGATCGCTAAAAATGTTGTACTTCTCACAAAAACTATAAAGGCGCTTTGACATTGCAGTTTCAAATATTTTTGATATGTTCGAGAGCAATGCTATTGGTCTGTAGTTATTCATCTGCTTTTCGTCACCTTTTTTGTGCAATGGTTTTATTACTGCAATTTTCAAGAGGTCGGGGAATTTACCCTCTAGAAAAGACTGATTTATTAATTTAGACAACGGAATAGCTAACTCATGAGCACATAATTTTATTAATTTTTGAGGTATTTCATCATACCCACAACTTTGTTTATTTTTTAGGTTTTTAATTATATTGTAAACTTCACAAATGTCTGTTTGAGAAAGAAACATTGAATTTTGTATTGGTGAGATAACTGGTCTGCCTAGGGGTGGTGTACTACTGGAGACACAACCATCGTCACCCGCCGATAGAAAGTAATTATTAAAAGCGTCTGCTATTTGGCCTGGATCATTTATTAAATTATTTTGTATTTTTAAAGAAAAGTTTTTAATGGTTCTACTAGGTGACTTGTTCGTTTTCTCCTTTACTACTTGCCACATTGTTTTAAGAATATTCTCAGAGTTTTTCATTCTTCTGATGTATTGATTTTTCTTCGATATTGTAATTGCTTTTTTTAAGACTTTTTCGTATTTTTTATAGCTATTATACAAAACAGGGTTAGTAGTAAGTAGGTACATACCTATACTTTAATTTAATACTTCGTATCACCATCTATACTAATCCATACTAATCCATACTATATACTATATACTATATACTATATACTATATACTATATACTATAATATATAATATATAATATATATATAATATATAATATATAATATATAATATAATATTATAAATGTGAAAGTGTGTTTGTTTGTTTGTTTATTTGTTTGTTTGTTTGTTTGTTTGTCCGTCTTTCACGTCAAAACGGAGCAACGGATCGACTCGATTTTTGGTATGGGGATAGTTTGGGAGCTGGAGAGTAATATAGGCTACTTTTTTTTCCGGAAAATTATAAAATAAAAATGATTATTTTGTATAGAAAATCGATAAACTGCCGTACTTTACAAAACTGTCATTTCTTCCATAGCCGCTTCCAAAGAGGTACCTATGTCAAAGAGTATTGTAATCACCACAGAACCTGTTCTGTGGTAATCACTGACGTTTTAGCCGCTTTGGATTACCTACTTTTTAATAAGTGACATTTGTTGCAGGCTGTGTATAAAACTTCTTCGCGATCATTTATTTTCATCTGTCTATCTATAATAGATGTTGGTGATACGAAGTTTACCGGGTCCAGGGTCAGCTAGAGTGCGATCCAGATAAGTCTGCGCGCGACTGGTGGCGTATTTAATGTTGCCAGTAGTTGTAAATAATTTTCCCATCACGTGTAGATGAGGAAAAAATCTAACTGGCTTTTGTCCGGTTGCTATAATTGAGAATACAGTAAATTTTATCTAGATACTTCCATTTATAATAGCAATATAAAACTGTAAGACATTAAAAACACTTTTATAAGCAGATAGATGTTACATTGTTTATTATAATTGTTAGTAATGTAGGAATTAAATAACAACAAAATAAATATATTTCGAAATATTTTATTAAGTAACTATAGTAACTATAGAGTAGATAATAATAGTAACTAAAATACCCCAAGCGAAAGCAAAATATCACATAATGGTCACCCTAAAAATGACCTATCAAACAAGCAGCCCGCGCCTGCACTTTAGCAAATGGTTTAAGTAGCCTGTTATTGTCCTGTTTTATTTCGCAAGCACATTTCACCTGTAAAACAATCTCTCTTCCAGCACTTTTGATAACTATTGGCATGACGATTACTAAATAACTAATAAAACACAATGACACTTGACACACTCATTTCGCCTGTCACAACAAATACCATGGCGACCTGCCAAATTTGAAATTAGTTCCAAATTTGACCGCGCGCAAAGTTATCTGGCGAGCGCTCTCGTAATAGTAATAAGTCAACCACAGAACATAGAAAGACAAGTCAACCTATATAGGTCGTGAATGGCTCTTCAGAATAACATCATCAACTTTTTAACCGACTTCAAAACAGGAGGTTCTCGTTTTGACCTGTATTTATGTTTGTCCGAGACTATCTCACGATTGGCTGAACCGATATTGATGCGGTTTTAGGAGAGTATTTGTTACATTTAGGAAAAGGTTTTAGTAGGAGGTCCATCATTCATGATAATCATGACGCAAAAAAAAAGTATGACATAAAAATTATTTTGTGAAAAAATAGAACCGTCTTCAAAAAAAATGCCATCAAAAAACCGCCTTCAAAAAAACCACATCAAAAAAGTAAGAAATAATTCCTCACCAAATAAATAACGTAAGTACTTTGAAGTCGGGCGAGAAACATGTACAATTTTTTGTTGTTTTTGTTAAAACCCGCCCGACTTCAAAGTACTTACGTTATTTATTTGGTGAGGAATTATTTCTTACTTTGTTGATGTGGTTTTTTTGAAAGCGGTTTTATTTTTTTATAAAAATAATTTTTATTTCACTCTTTTTAGTGCATCGTGCAGGCAATTTACGTGTTTTCTGGTAAATAGGTATGTGATCAAACTGAAAACCTCCTTTTTCGGTTAAAATACCTTGAGGTATCCCCTTTTTAACAAAACAAGAATCATCTAAATCGGTTTATAAACAAAGGAGTTATGCCTAAAGATAAGTATTAAATTCACATAAAGTGGTAACGAAAACGACAGTATTTTTAAGATTTCCTGAAAACTACTGAACCGATTTAAAAATTTCAAAAAATGGGATCAACTTGGAAACCAACCTGATGTAATAACGTTGAACCATTTCAATCGGTTCAGCCATCTTCGAGTAAACGGTGGACATACACAAAAAAAAATACATACAGACGAATAGAGAACCTCCTCCTTTTTGATTTAGATGTCGGTTAAAAAGTAAGAAACAATACCTCTAATATTTTTTTAACAAAAAACACAAGAAACTAAAAATTGTGCATGATTCACGCCCGCCCGATTTCAAAGTACTCACGTTATTTGGTGTGAATACAGTGAATATTAGAGGTATTATTTCTTACTTTTTGATGGCATTTTTTATTGAATGCGGTTCTATTTTTTAACTAAATAATTTACAACTATGTAAACTGTGATTGGCTATAATGCTTAAAAGGAAGATAAACCAAAAGAATTTTAAAATTACAGAAAATTGTTTTTACTGTTTTGTTATTGAAAATATTAAAAATAAGTAAGTATTAGAAAAAATCTACCCGACTCAAACTCGAACCCACGAACTGTCACTAACTCCTAGCTCAGTGGTTAGAGCATTCGCCCGGAATCATAGCTATAGAGTCGTTCAGTGGTTTTTCCTAATCCTTTATTTTCAATATTTTCAATATAGGAGGGATTCAAAAACGTTAATGATAATGGGACTACGAAAAACAACTCCCTCGTGGTCCCATTAAATAATAATGGGACTACGAGAAACAGTTATCTCTCGTGGTCCCATTAATGGGACAAAATCATGGGACCACGAGAAAACAGGGGAAAATTTTAACATTTTGTAAAATATTATAAATATTTTGTCATTGGAAAATGTCACGACTACCTTACTATGTATTATTTAAAATAATCTATAAGGCTATATTGTAAAAACTCTTTCGTTTTTATTTCGGAAAACAGAGGTTTTTAAGAGACAAAGCCAGGCACCGACAATGGGTGGGGCAGTGAAGTACGAACACGAGGCAAATTCGCTGGGAACAAAATCCCCTGCTAGTTTTGTCCTTTTAGCTATTGCACGGGTTCTACGTATTTTGCCCTCTCTTTGGCATGTTCAAGATAAATTATAGTCAGCGTGCAAAGTTCATTTTAAAGAAAAATTCATGCTTTTAATTTGTGAGTTTAAGATGGTATAGGAGTTAGGATTGCGTGAGCTATAACGAAAGAAAACGAAACGAGGATCTTCCCTGTTTTTAATTTACTTTGGTATAGCTAGGTAGGTACTTTGGTTCACATCGGTTCAGTTTGGTTGGTGGTAGGACTTGTTCTTAGTCCGCCTACTAACTACTTTATTTTATTTTATTTTATTTTACTTTATTCAGGAAACAAACAGTCTTTTACATTAATATTAATCTAAACATTATGACAAAAATCTTATAGACCTACAGTCCCATAAAATTTATAATTACACACAGTTCATGTATTTTTAGCAGACACATTTTAAAAGATTAAATAGGTACTACAATAAACCTATTAATAAAGAAGGCAAATGATAATAGCAATATACTATAGATAGTGCTAACTATTTTTTACATAGTAAATTTCTGTAGCCAGCTAGGCTATTACAAAACAAATCTATATCATTAAAATTATTATTATATGTTTCAACACTACGTCGAAAGAAATTATTGTTGGTATATACTGTCTTATACAAAGGAACAACAAACAGTTTTTGGGAGCGAGAGCTAGGTCTGGGTACTCTAAAGGTTATTGTTTCTAAAATGTGAGGGGAGTCGACCAGATTATTTATAATTTTGAATAGAAATATTTGATCAAATATTTATTTAACTCTGACGCCATAACAACGATAATTTCAGCATCATTTCTGTGTTCTGGCATGGCAGTTAGACTTATGATACATAATAGGTACGTAGCCAGTTTCTCAGTGGTTGATGAAACCGGGAGTAGGTATAGTGAGCTTCCACGTTCAGCCTTATATTCAGTTAACATCAGGCCCCCGATTCACGAACCGTCGGAAACGCTCCCGACAGCGGAATGTATGCCCCGTCTCTGTCACTCACTATAGAATAGACAAAGACAAAGCACAGAATTCGAATCCGATTCCGTTTCCGACGGTTCGTGAATCAGGGGGCACGTGTGATGAAGGCTAAGTACTACCCCGTTGTGGATTAAAAAAGACGATACCTCGTATCGGTACCTATGTGTTTTGTTGTGAAAATAATCTTTTTTCATATAAATGGTCTTTATAAGTAGGGCAGGCGTACCGGTTTTGGCCACTGTACCGGTTTTGGCCACTTTTTGCTCTAAAAGTTTACTAAACAACTTTCAGCCATTTTTGATAAGGTATTTTAAGGTAATAATAACAACCGTTAGAACTCCTAATGTCTTAAGATTTTTATTCAATAAATTCCATTTTCTGTTTGAAAAAATGTTTTGTATGAAAATTTTAAGAAATTTGTTTTGATGAAATACTTTATGAACCTTTGTTTTTTACAATTAAATTGTTGTTTTGCAATTGACTGGTTTCTAGCGCATTAGAATATATTGATTTTACCTAAATACCTGACTAATACCTGGGTTTGGTTTTGATTTTTCGCAATAGTTACAAAAGTTTAACTATCAGTAAGTGGCCAAAACCGGTACATTTGGCACCTCTCACACATTGTGTGTAATAGAAAAAAAACTATTTTACTTTTATAAATTTGAAAAATTTACCCTTTAAAGGTAGATAAATTATCTATAATTGAAGATATAATTTGTGTCTTAAATACCTAAGACCATTTAGCACTAAGTGCTTAAAAGTAAAAAAATCCTTAAAGTGGCTACAAAGGGTACCTCTGCCCTACGTAACGCATATACCTAAGGTGTCCTTTACCTTTCTTTCCTAACATGGCTTATATAGCCGCTTCTTAGGGATACCGAACTTAATTTTTTCGCGACGAAACAAGGATCTTTCTCCTAGTCTACATATATTTAGGCTACGTAAAACCCAGAACCACGTAAGTAGGTATTAGAAGTCACAAGATAATAAGGGACACATTTAAATGTTAAGAATAGTAATAAATTGATCGTAATTATATTAAAATTTGTCCTGTGCTGCTAAGGGTAAGTCGTTGAGCATAATTTCTAAGGTGGGTCATCAGGAAGATATAATACCAATCCTGTACCCTTGATGTCTTTTTAAGTGCGTACCCACTTAACCCTTGCGCGCTCCTACCGTCATTCTGAAAAACTACCGTCTTCATGAAACGCAAACAATAAATCGACCTCACAAAAAGGTTATACGAGTAACTATAGGTACTATTTCTTCTTCTTTTATTTAAAAATTCATCTGCTAAAGAAAAAGCTAATGAAGAATTCTACTTGTATATTTTTATTTAGCAGAGAGTGTAGAAAATTATTCACCAGGCTATAAGTAAATATTTTTGTTTATTTTCTCTATTTTAGGGAAGGCAAGGGAAAATAAGTCCATACAGCCTAGTTTGGTGTTTATACTTATGCAATTCCATGAAATTAATAGCCTGATTTTTTATGTTACAAATAACTTATTTGGTTTAATCTGTTTCTAAAAACGCATTCTTTAAAAAAACAATGTTTTAGATATTAAATTAATAATTATACGATATTAATTATTTTATATAATAGCAAAACAGGCTGTATATATATAGACTTCTGTGCCTTTGCCTGCATATACCTTTGGTAAATAAATGTCCAAAGAGGGTGTTATTGTTGATCGAAGCCATGGAGCTAGACTACATACTGAGGTAACTGGAGAGTGCAGTACTAACACTTTTTTGTGACCACAAATTACACGGTGGCTGTCTTCCGTCTCACCTACACTTTGAAAAATACGTATGGTCATATGAGACAACTGACAGCCACTACATACTCAATGTCAAATTTGCTGGGCACACTTTTTTATTCAGGGTGAAAACTCCAGTTACCTCAGTATTAAGTCTAGCTCCATGATCGAAGCCAAAAAGATACTTACAGATTTTGACATGACTCCTAGTTAGCGTTGCCAAGTGTCCCGATTTTAGCGGGACGTCCCGCGAAACAGTCGATTTTTACAATGTCCCGCCGGGACATGTATGTGTCCTGCATTGTGATATTTTTTAGTTAGACAAAGAAACAAAAAAATCAAAGAGTAATATTTTAATTAATTATTTTGAGCACCTATTTCAATTGTACTTCGCAGTGTGCAGCTGTGGATCACATTGTAGAATTCAATTTCCGAAATTACAAATTTTGAAAATTTTAAGTATTCTCAGCTTTATTTTATGCAGAGTATTGTCTGACACGAATATTAAATGGCAGACGTGCAAAGTCAAAGTCAAAGTCAAAGTCAATAAATTTTTATTCATATAGATTAAATAAAATTAATGCTTATGAATCGTCCAACATTTTTTTACCTACCACCTGTTATGGACATCTTTTAACTGACAAGAAAAACAGGCGAAAAAAACTCATCAGCTTTAACAGTGCAAAATCGCAATTTACTAAAACTTATCCGATTGGAGTTGCTGTAACTAACACTTAACATTCAATTTTCAACTAGGTATCTTGTAAAATTCTGTGAAGCAAAACGAACAATTGCTGAAATAAGCAAAAAGTTAATTGATACCTATAAGACAAACAATATTATAAAAAAAGGAACGTTATCAACTAAAGCAATAATTAGTTAGAAATATAAGTACTTTTCATTTTTTTAGCTTTTTATTTCTTGTCCCGCGGCAAAATGCTTTGTCCCGATTTTTTTATTCAATTTTAGTACATGACCCGAGTTTCTGAAAAAAATACCTGGTAACCCTACTCCTAGTATTCCTTTTTTAAATTTCATTACGGCCCTAGGGCCGCAACATACCACTTTCAACCCGCATTTTAGGCAAGTTATGAGTTACTTTCAGAATATGAGACATGAAAAAGAGTTATAGTCTTCCGAAAATTCCGCGGCCATAGGAGACGACCAATTTGGCGCAGGGGTAGGCTACCCACCTTCTGCGCCAGAGGCCTCGGGTTCGATTCGTTGGTATGCGTTTTCACCCGCGTGGTACCCGTTCCCGTGGGAATATCAGGATAAAATATAGCCTATGTCACTCGGAAAGAATGTAGCTTTCTAGTGTTCAAAGAATTTTCTAAATCGGTTCAGTAGTTTCGGAGCCTATTCGATGCAAACAAGCAAACAAACAAACCTTTCCTCTTTATAATATTAGTATAGAAGATAAGTAGGAATAGTAGGAAGTAGGATAAGTAGGATAGGATTATAATTAAATTATACTGGAAAGTCAGCGGTTGATACATCAGCGGGAATCCTGCGGGGGCGGCCCTTTGGCGGCGTAGCCATATTATGGAGAAAGAATGTGTTCAGTGCCGTTTCTGTTGTGCAGTGGTGTGCATCGTTCCAGCAGCGCCCCGGTGTCCGATTTGCTTGAAAAAAATACACCATGCAGGCCAATTTTTTAACCGACTTCTAAATCAAAAAGGAGGAGGTTCTCTATTCGTCTGTATGTATTTTTTTTTTTTTTGTGTATGTCCACCGATTACTCGAAGACGGCTGAACCGATTGAAATGGTTCAAACGTTATTACATCAGGTTGGTTTCCAAGTTGGTCCCATTTTTTGAAATTTTGAAATCGGTTCAGTAGTTTTCAGGAAATCTTGAAAATACTGTCGTTTTCGTTACCACTTTATGTAAATTTAATACGTATCTTTAGGCATAACTCCTTTGTTTATAAACTGATTTAGATGATTCTTGTTTTGTTAAAAAGGGGATACCTCAAGGTATTTTAACCGACTTCAAAAAAGGACGTTTTCAGTTTGATCACATACCTATTTACCAGAAAACACGTAAATTGCCTGCACGATGCACTAAAAAGAGTGAAATAAAAATTATTTTTATAAAAAAATTAAACCACCTTCAAAAAAAACATCAAAAAAGTAAGAAATAATTCCTCACCAAATAAATAACGTAAGTACTTTGAAGTCGGGCGGGTTTTAACAAAAACAACAAAAAATTGTACTTACATGTTTCACGCCCGAATTCAAAGTACTTACGTTATTTATTTGGTGAGGAATTATTTCTTACTTTTTTGATGTTTTTTTTGAAGGCGGTTTAATTTTTACCAGTCGGGAAAAAAATAGGTTTGATTTTTTTCCCCGCACTGAATCTGAAGATATACGGAAATTTTTGTGGCGCTTTATTCGAGCTACTCTCCTAATATCGAATTTTGATTTTTTGACAATCACCATAGTATTCGGCCATTTGCGTGCTCCGGTATATTTGAACACGTTGGATGGCCTGAACAATTTGATCGCTTTGGCCGAGCCGTTGTTAATGACCATTTTGGATGTTTGTAAATATTTGGTGATCTTGACTGCTACCCATTGTATGATGCTGACTGTACATACTTAAAAGTTTGTGGCACTAAAAATAATTAAAAACTTTTCTACTCGAATGTACCAATTGTATGACACATGAAGTTCGACTTAATACGAGTATTAAGTCAAACTTCATGGTATGACATATTGAATCAAAGGCTTATTTCTCGGAAAGTAGCTGTGTTATACTCGTTCTTAGATTTTTTTCCGTGTTCGCTATGGTGGCACTTAGTTTGGTCTATTCTGTGGTTTGGTGACAGGTGCCCGGGATCATGCTGTACTGGGTGGGGCGCTGCTGGAACGATGCCTAAATGTATGAACCAAATGTAAACCTATGATTTCTCTAGAACAGTTATTGCTGCGATAGTGGTGTATTTTTTCCCTTTTTTAGGAAGATAAGAGACTGCGCGAATGTTATTTTATAGATGAATTAAAGGCGTTAGAGCAAAAAAAAATATTTGAGGTTATAATTTTTCGATGCCTATAAAATCCTTAATCCACGATGGAATGTAGAAATGCAATTTTTGCCGTGCCAGACCAAGGAACTAAATATATAGGCACACTGTATCCAGTAAAAAAATCGAATTACTGAGATTCGGCCGGGGCGCTGCCAGGACGACCGACGTCTGTTAAGATATGGATTAGGTATTACAATAAATTACACCATAATTAATATTCAATTTCATTTATTCAAGTTATTATTAATGCTTTATGAAATGTCAAGGATGCTACGCTATTGGTTCGGAAAACCCTACGGCGGGAGACCTTGTAACGAGAAGAACCAGCAAGAAAGTGTCAAGGGGTGCAATTCTCCCTGCATCAAACACTTTTAAAACCATGAAACACGTCAGACATTTATTTTATTGAGTGTGAAATGCACAATGTATATTTAAATTATAACCATATTGATAATAGTTTTTAATACATTTACAATTATGGAATATTGTAACAAAGAAATGTCAAACTCCGACAGAAAGCTATTTCAAGTTTGTTTCGAATTAGTAATAAAACAACACATTAGACTTCATTGTTCATCGTGAACAATGATTACATTAGCATTAAGTGCGAATAACACAACACTGCACTATTTAAAACATTACTCTATCGTTATGAATAAACATTTACTCTAAAAAGTACTGCCATCTTAAATTGTGTTACTATTAAACCAGCACGTTAGACCTCGTTATTCATCTTGAATAATGATTCTAACTGCATAACCCCCAATAAAACAACACATTTAAAACACATTAATCAACATGAGCAAACGTTACTACACTAAAACATCTATTTTAGATCTTATACTCCATTATGCAACCGGCATTAAGCTAACCAACACAGTAATTCAATACTTATCTTTTAATTCGGCGAGATACGTACGACTGAAGACTGCTGAGTTCTCCCCAGACGCCTCAACCAACCAAACATCCCTGCCATTATCGCTTGTTGGCGGGAAAAACTAGCCCTGCGATTGGTCCACGCAATAATACGTTGACCAATCACAGCGCGGCAAAACCGCGCCACCAAGTGATAATGTTGCCATGACCCAAAAATAATTTAGTCGACATAACCGATTGAATTAATTTCAGATAAATCGAGTGAATTTATATTATAAAACAATGAACCCTTACACATATTTTTCTATTATACTACTTTGATTAATTAATTATATATTTTGTTAATTAAACGATCAAAAATCACATTAGGCACATTAAAATTTGCTATTTAGTTGCGGTTGCGTTACGCCCTGTCCAATACGTCGTCCCAGCAGCGCCCCAAGTGACCGCCGATTACTCCTGAATCTGTTGACATACCCGGTGGATGTGTGTGTTACGTTCTGGCCCGGCCACGGCGTCAAATAAGGCTGTGGTTGTGTCAGTAAACGGTACGGATAAGTACCTCGTAGTACTTCGATGGAAAAAAAGAGTACCACAGTATTTCATCAGTTATAACACATTTTTGGTGGCCGGGCTGCAACGCATACGACCCAGCCCGGCCACGCTTCTATCGAAATAAATAGGTAACTTTACGATGCAATTTTGGTACGAGGTGATGGTACGTATTCTGTACCAACGAGAATGTGTCCGTTTCCCCTTTAAAATAGTAACTAAAACTATTTATTTTTGCATCGAAATTTCTGAAATAAAACGCCTGACATTATTGTTTGAGCAAATAAACGTAATTTGACGTCTTGAGAGATTATCACTCAGGGCTGCCTCCATACAAAAAATTTTTTGTAAATATGAGTTTTACGAATTTTTAAGTAATAGAAATAAAACATTTTTTTTAAAGGGAACCGCCTTCAAAAAGAATCTTCAAACAAAATTAACAAACACTAAAAAATGAAAAAGTAATTAGAATTTTTAATTCAAAGGACGAAAATGCGTGACTTTTTCTAACTTATCTTGGTACCTAACTTACTGAACTGTTTGGAGTCGGTGCCAAGTCTAATAGGTATTTGAGGTAAATACGTCCTACACCTCACGCTTGGGACCGGGTTTTTTATTTTGTGTTATTTCACTCAGTATAATTCGTTCCTATTCTTTTTGGCTTGGCTTGGCACCGACATTTTTTGTTAATTTTGTTTGAAGATTCTTTTTGAAGGCGGTTACATTCTTTTTAACGTTTTATTTTTCGATTTTTAGTGTAAATAATCGTAGCGAAACTACATGGTGATTATGATAAATTGTTGTAATATCCTGACCGTTACGGAGTTCAGCTATCCATCTTTAGCTACTTAGATAACTTGAAGGTATACAACTGAAGGTCCATTCGTGCATATGGTATTTATAAAACATCCTATAACTATGTTGAGAAGTTTCAACTCTCATCATCAATCAGCTCACCCTAATAACCTGAAAGAATATAGGTAACTATTAGTCCATACGTACGATTAATACTTAAGGAATTATTCTCCAGCTTCTAACCGTTAAGGAGTTGTAGCTTCCATCACCAGCTCATCACTATGAGATGATCATACTACCAGATGCAAATACTTGACTAACTTCAAAAATAAATGGAACGATGTTGCCTATATTAGAGAATTTCTCTCAATTTTCCTGGGATTTCATCTCCTGATCTTGACTTGGTGAAAATAAGATCTCGTCAGGAGTATAAACTTTCGACAAAAAAAAATTTGAAAAAGATCCTCACTTTGATGAAAATAAAGAAGTCGTCTAAATAAGCAAACTAAAGTCTCAATACGCATTATTCACGATAATTCCAGAACTTCTCGTCAGTTCTTGATGAAATTTGAATGAGACCACACGAGAAGCGTCACCTTTCAAATAACAAAAGAATTAACCAAATCCGTTCATTAACGAAAAAGTTCTGAGGTAACACACATAAAAAATAAAAAAATATACAGTCGAATTGATAACCTCCTTCTTTTTTGAGTTGGTTAAAAAACGTTATATACTATGTACCAAATGGATATTAAACAAATAAAAAGTACAAACTATTTTTTCAAAATCAATGTTTGTTTTGTTGTACTTAATATATTAGTAGATACAATCAGGCTTTAAACTTCGATAACGGAAACCACAACCACTACAGGGAACTAAGTACATAAAAAGACCGGTCAAGAGCGAATCGGACTCGTGCACCGAGGGTTCCGTACCATCATTAATATAAATAAATAAAACGTGAAAATGTTTTCATCGGCGAGGCTATAGTCGTCAGAGTTTGCGGTGTAGAATAATGCAGTTTTATGTCAGTGCTATCTCTTGACCGATAGTGGAACTAATGTAAATAATAATTGGTTGATGATTTCTGAAAAAGTTTACTATTATGAGACATCGTTTTATTTTTCCTGTAATCTTTACATGAACTTCTATTACATATAAGAATTTCAGATTTTCTCTTTGCAAACTTCGGCGATAAGAGGGAACGGTATTTTTTTTACATTTTTCATCATAAGTCAAAAACTATGCAGCCTAAAACAAAAAAAAACAGATGTTTGAGAATTTGCAAGCAGCGCTCTTTCATATGATACTTCATAATATGCCCTAGTAGCCCCACTTCGAATTTTTAAGATCCCCTTTCAGACCCTGTTCCAAAAAAAATATTAATAGTTTTATTTCTCTCTTATTTGCAAAATGGTTGGGCAAACGTCATCTAATTTCAAGTTGATAGCGTAAGTGGTTCTCGAGTAAACCAGTTTGTGACAGACAGACAGAGTCGCACCATAAGGATTCCTTTTTACCATTTTGCTACGGAACCCTAAAAACAATAAGTCAAACTTTACCCCCACTTAACGTTATAATGAAGCGATGAGTTCGATTTATTCTTTTTTTTCGCATTTAAGACAGTTTGAAGATTACGTACCTATCGACGTATAAGAAGTATTAGAGAAATTCGATGCGTCTTTTTACGACTCCGTAGCACAGTAGTCAGAGCATTTGCTCGGACGACAGTGAAATGTCGTGGGTTTGAGTCCTACTGTGGCAAATTGCGAAACGAAATTCTCTTCGATCTTTTCTAATACCTATGGTATAGTTATGTCGCACGGTTCAGTTTCAAAAACTTTATTTTTTATTATAATATGCCCATAAAAAAGGGACCACCATACTATAAATTTTTCAAATCTATATCATCCTTCCGAAATGTATAGGAAAATATATTTACTCTTCTTTACGAAAACCTTTTTGCATTGAGGCAGCCCTGACTGCTAAGCTTTTAAAATATTTTGGGGTCTTAGAAACTATTTACACTAAACAAAATGTAAGTGGAAAAAGACCAATGGGAAAAGATAGATGTATAATTATAAATTTTTATCAAATTTTAAGTAAGTCTAGTTTAAATCATATGAGCCATTGCGCCTACAATAAAAATATGTACAGAAGACGTCGAGTTACGTATATTGCTCAATCAACAATATCAGGCGTTTTATTTCAGAAATTTCAATGCCAAAATATATTGTTTTAATTACCATTTTAAAGGGGAAACGGACACATTCTCGTTGGTACAGAATACGTACCATTACCCCGTACGAAAATTGCATCGTAAAGTTATCTATTTATTTCGATAGAAGCGTGGCCGGGCTGGGTCGTATGCGTTGCAGCCCGGCCACCAAAAATGTGTTATAACTGATGAAATACTGTGGTACTCTTTTTTTCCATCAAAGTACTACGAGGTACTTATCCGTACCGTATACTGACACAACCACAGCCTTAGTTGACACCGTGGCCGGGCCAGAACGTATCACACGGTGGATGTTAGCTTGTGTGAAATGGAAAAAAAGGCAAAAATCTGTGTCTAATCAGAATTGTTATAGCTTTTTCATCCCATCGATTCGAAAAGCGATGAATCGCCCATTGAGATTTTAAATAATTTTGACACATGGTAATGACCCTAGAATGTAACTTGTTACGAAAACCAAAAAATCAAACATATGCTGATTACTTATCAAAGGTGTATGAAAATAATATGTTAGGTACATTTTTGAACGCATCATAAATTAAGGCAAAGTGTATTCCGCGTATTATTTTTGCGTTTATTCTAAAGTAAACGCAAATTCGATTAACTACGAAACGTCTCGAAAAACAGTTACGTTCTCAGTCTTTATTTTTTTAAATACTAGTGTTGTAACCGTTGTGTGCAGGATTTCTCCAGCTTCATTCAATTTTATCGAAATAATCGTTATAACCACTTTAATAGATTAATTTGTAAAATTGATCTTTTTTGTGTGAAAACTAGATTGGCGCTTAAAGCATTAGTGAAATTATGAATGAGCGATTTTCTGAGAGGCCACTTAAAAAAAAAGCTTCCAATTGCATCACTAGATGGCGTTGAATAAGTATGTACATGTCTATGGTATATTTTGGTATGAAGCATATTTAAATTAATTACTTTTTAAAAACCCAAAGGAAACTAATAATACAGGATAATTTTTTTATCAGTGCACAAATTTTCAGGATCGACTCAGAATCGGTAAGTGAACAACTTTCTCCTAGAAACATAGGTCGAAATATGACAAAAATTTTTTGACCTTTCATACAAATCGGACTGATCACGTGATCAAATTAGTATGGGAAGTCCAAAAATTTTTGTCGTATTTCGACCCATGTTTCTAGGAGAAAGTTGTTCACTTATCGATTCTGAGTCGATCCTAAAAATTTGTGCACTGATAAAAAAATTATCCTGTATATTAAATAAGTACTACTGTGAGGAACAGAAACGAAATAGATAAATTTAAAGATTTAGGTAAATAAATAACATCTGTCTGACGTTCCGTTTTACGTAAAAAAGTCGCGTCAAAGTAAAATTTATAACGTTCCGTTCCTTCTAACTGCATAATAGGTAGGACAGCGCCATCTAGTGACTGAGCTTTCAGAAAATCGCCCATTATTATTAAATTGATAGTAAGCTAAAGTCGAAATTTTGTCTTAAACGGTTTGGGACTGGTACCACGTACGTTCACCCCAAGAGGTTCACCCTACATACCTACCTACTCGAAGATTTTATGTTTAGATATGTGTTTCGTTCCACATCAAATTGGTGTATGTTTCGGTTTGTTTCGAAGAGATTGTTTTTATTGATAAAACTCGACACTTTGTCAAATGAGTGTTGTTGTTGTTTGGATTCTGATAGTAGTTTTAGCCACAGAATAAACACTACCAGTATTTCCATCTTCAAAGAGCTAGCGCGCACGGGTGACTTTTGTCACCGTGACGGTTTTGTCGCTCACACCAATATAGTATGAAAAAGTCGAGTCTTTAGTCGTTTCGCCCCACAAGCGGTTCGCCCCGCGGGGCGAATAACCCAAGCACTTTTTCTGAATGGGGCGATTCGAACCGCAGTTGTTACGGTGTGGGGCGAAACGCCCAAGGTTCTTTTGAAATGGGTCGGTTCGGACCAAGGACTGTTTACCGGTATGAATAACGGTATAACGGTTTTCTGTATGACGTCATATAAATATATTTTGATACTGTTAAATTCCAGTACAGAAACTTTTTTGTTTGTGGGTCGATTTCGATGAAAACCGGTTTTTGGTACTTTTTTGACAAGAAAACAGCAACGCAATGTTAAAAATATAAAAAAATCCAAGATAGCGGCCAACTATTTTGTTTGTGGGTCGATTTCGATGAAACTCGGTTTTGGTACTTTTTTGACAAGAAAACAGCGACGCAAAGTTTAAAATGTTGAAAAATCCAAGATGGCGGCAAACTTTTTTGTTTGTGGGTCGATTTCGATGAAGCTCAGTTTCTAGTACTATTTTCACAAGAAAACAGCAACGCAATGTTAAAAAAATAAAAAATCCAAGATGGCGGCAAACTTTTTGTTTGTGGGTCGATTTCGATGAAACTCTAGTACTATTTTGTCAAGAAAACAGCAACGCAATGTTAAAAATGTTAAAAATCCCAAGATGGCGGCAAATTTTTTTGTTTACTTTTACTTTTACTTTAACTAATTAAAAAACCACAGATATGGCACCTAGTCATAATGTTTACTTATAATTACCATTTTTATAAGAATATAATCAACTTTTCTATGAGTAACGCGTACTTATTAAAAATCAGTCTTCTCTTAATAATAATCAAATTTTGTTTCATACTATGCCTAAGTATAGAATATAATCATAGTTTTTGCTTATAAAAACCATTTTTTAAGTGTTACTACTCAATATAAATGAATGATAAAAAGAACATTTCTATATACAGGATAAGTTTTAAATACTGCACAAATTTTAAAGATCGACTCAAAATCGACAAGTGATCAACATTCTCCAAGAAACATGGATCGAAATATGTTTCTTTTTACTCTTCACTTCCTACAAATCAGACTTTATCAGACTGATCGATTAAGAATGGAAAGTCCAAAAATTTTTTTCCAATTTCGATCCATGTTTATAGGGGAAAGTTGTTCACTTACCTACCAATTCTGATTCAGTCTTTAAATTTTGTGCAGTGTTTAAAAAATTGATGCTACTTATATGTAACGAGTAAAAATCAGGCTTCCATAAACATTTTTTAAGTATATAATAAAACTATGTCTAAGTGTGAAAAATTATAATAAAAACATTAAAAAGTTTACTAATCGTTGATATTTATATAAGTCTTTTCATAAATATGTATCAACGATTAGTAAACTTCTTAAAGTTATAAACAAAAAATGTAAATATACATAAAATATAAAGAAACTTGCATAAATGAGCATTTTAGAAAAAAACAAAGTTACTTTTTCTACATTAAATAGGTTACATACTACATTTTGAAAGAATAAATTAAACTTAATAAAACACAGTCCTTAAATATTGTGCATAAGCAAATATTTGTTTCTGAAATTAATAAATATTAAAAATCAAACATTAAAAGCTGATCTATGTCAACATAAATACCATAAATTTGTATCTTAAAAACTCTTTTATTTCAAACGCTTTACACTCTAAAACAATAGATCTTTTGTGCACGCCATAAGTGGGCCCAGTTGACGAAAAAAAATATCAAAAAAATGCAATCCGGCGTCTGGGCCCATGGGCCTAGTAGAAAGTGGGCCCAGTCGCCGGACAACTCGTAGTTTAATTACACATTTCATATAGTAGGTACAGCTAAGAACAAAATAACAGGACAACCGGAAGAAGTCTTAAAATTTTGCAAATAAATTATTATCATAAGCCCACTAAGTTTTTTACGTGAATATCGCCGTCCGTCGCATATGAATAGGCGCAAACATGGCAAGTATGAAACCTACCTAACCAGATATACTTAAATGAAAGACAAGAAATAACTTAAATACCTACCTACATTTACTTCATGCTTTTGCAATACTTAATCATTTTATAAAATAAAAGTATAAAGGAATATTTTTTTTAAGAACTATTGAGTAGTAACACTTAAAAAATGGTTTTTATAAGCAAAAACTATGATAATATTCTATACTTAGGCATAGTATGAAACAAAATTTGATTATTATTAAGAGAAGACTGATTTTTAAACGCGTTACTCATAGAAAAGTTGGTTATTCTTATAAAAATGGTAATTATAAGTAAACATTATGACTAGGTGCCATATCTGTGGTTTTTTAATTAGTTAAAGTAAAAGTAAACAAAAAAATTTGCCGCCATCTTGGGATTTTTAACATTTTTAACATTGCGTTGCTGTTTTCTTGACAAAATAGTACTAGAAACTGAGTTTCACCTATTTAAAAATGACTCTTGGGCTATTCGCCCCGCGGGGCGAAAGAACCCATTCTAAAAGGACTCTTGGACGATTTGCCCCGCGGGGCGAATCGCTTGTGGGGCGAAACGACTAAAGACTCAAAAAGTCGCTTCGCTCATGCGCGCACTTTCGGGTCTGTGGTACACTTGCGCGAAAGACACTTGCGCGAATCCACTTGCGCGAATGGACATTTGCGCGAATGGACATTTGCGCGAATGGACATTTGCGCGAATGGACATTTGCACGAAAGACACTTGCGCGAACGGACATTTGCGCGAATGGACATTTGCGCGAAAGACATTTGCGCGAACGGACATTTGCGCGAATTGACATTTGCGCGAACGGACACTTGCGCGAAAGACATTTGCGTGAACCTTCGAGCAACGCGGGCCTTCCGTTCCGGGACGGAAGACCCGCGTTGCTCGAAGGCGTGACGTGAACGGTTATTTGCGCGAACGGACATTTGCGCGAATGAATTTTTTTTTCTTCGTTAGGTTAGGTAAGTACATTCTCCATTCTTAACCGACTTCAAAAAAGGAATATGGAGGTTTTCAAGTTCAGTGGTTGGTTTGGCTTTTCTAGGGTGCTACGTGCATGAGAAAGACCTCATTTAGCCGCGAATAACTAGGCTAGAACATTCCAACAAATAAAATCCTACTTCCTACTATAGTATAAATGCGAAAGTATGTCAGTTTGTTTCATTGTTTCTTTACTACTTTGAAATTTGGCACACAGATAGTAAATAGCCAGGCTACTAGAACATGGGATACTTATTATATCCAACTTTAACCGTACTTCCTACAGTTCTATAAGGGTTCGTTTCGTATCCTTATGAAACATCCAAGATACAGCAGCGCGTCAAGCATGTTCGCGGACGCCCGTATTGCGGACTTTTATGCTGTTATGAGAAAGCGCATAGCTTCGTTTTGGACGAGGATACCTATGTCTTTCTGATAATAGCATAATTAGAGCCGTAAGTTCGGGCTTATATAATCCGCTATATAAGTACTGGATTTCAGTGCACCGTCGCTCCGGTGAACAGAAAAAAATGTTTGACAATGTATTATACCTTGTACTGAATTATTTTATTTGTTTTATATTTTAATTTTACTTTATTTTGTGAATTATGTATTTTACTGTTTAATGGGTTTTTATGCCTTTGAATAAATCATTATTATTACTTATATTATTATTATCCCGATATTCTCACGGGAGCGGGAACCACGTGTATCGAAAATATTGAAAATGAAGTAGGTACTTTTTTTTTTTTACATAATATTAGTAAAAATCTAACAGTCTCACAACTAGCTCCGATGGGAACAGTGAAAGGTCGTGGGTTCGAGTCCCATCATAGGACTCGAACCTACGACCTTTCAACAACATTTTTAGGTAAGTATTGAAATTGACCAAGGCCTAGATTGGAAAAGACATAGAGAAGTTGTATGTAATAAAATCAACAAATTCACATTTGCTCTCCGTAAACTAACAAAAATAGCTACGAGAAGTACCTAAGTACTGCGCTTACTGCCTACTCTGCATAATGTAGAATCGGTACTGAGATACGGACTCATTTTATGGGGAAATAGCACTGATATAAACAGGGCTTTTATTACTGCATCTGATGAACCATGCAGACCACTGTTTAAATGTTTAAGTCTTACCACTGCCTTGCCTTTACATCTTTGAGACTGCAAAGTTTGTAAAGTTAAATTTGCATTATTTCAAACAGGCTAAAGCTAAAGACGTGTACACACGAAACACACGAAGTGGTAGTAGACTGGTTTCAGCAGTTACTCCTAATAGTGCACTATTCCAAAAAAATGCTATTGGATGTGTAAACAAATAGGTATACAATAAGCTACCCGACAATAGGTACCTTCCTATAAAACAGTTACATTACATGTGAATAAGTTCAAGATTGTTCTTTTTAAATGGCTTAGCGATAAGATGTTTTACAGTAGAAAATGTCCATTAAATATCTAACCGTCATTATTTTTTGATAATAATCAGGGTTTATCCAAGAAATTTGTATAGTGCGCCAATCTTTTCTGTTCAGTGATTATCTTTGAAACTAAAACAGTTTTCATACGACATGACTCACATGACAGTCCATTTTGACAGCTAATTTCGTATTGCAAGCAACTTGCAAGCAAAGATATTATATAAAGTGTGTGTCAGAGTTATATTATAATATCTTTGGTGTCAGATAACTCTGCACGTGCCTGGCACGTTTTTGGCGCTAGTTACAGTGCATTTTTTTGTTCTTATGTTATAGAAAAGATTAGTATTCGATTTTTACCGCGCGCAGACTTATCTGACGAGCACTCTAGTGCGTGTGCTGTCCCTGGTTACAAGGGGGGTACTTATTTAATGAGGTATTTAAATAAAACAATAGTATTTCGGTTAGCTGCTCTTGCTACCGGCTGCAGCATGAAGCTCGACTTAATACTGAGGTAACTGGAGAGTGCAGTACGAACAATTTTTTTGAATACCACAAATAACACAGTGGCTGTCTTCCGTCTCACCTACACTTTAAAAAAATACGTATGGTCATATGAGACAGCTGACAGCCACTACATACATAAATGTCAAATTTGCTGGCGACACTTTTTTATTCAGGGTGAGAGCTCCAGTTACCTCAGAGTATTAAGTCAAACTTCATGGGCTGCAGGCTCAGGTGACAGTGACAGTTGTGTGTCACAGATAGTGATGTGCCGTTCCCGGGAATATTGGAAACATTGGGAATATTCCCAGAAGCGTTCCCGGCAATATTCCCAAAAGTGGAAATATTGGGGAAAATTGCTTATAACGTATTTCAATCTTTTTTTGTTTTGTGCTAACCGTTCCATTGGCCAAAATTACACAGCAAAATGAATATGCCAAACTTAATATCACTTTTATGGCGAAAGTTTCCAATTTTCCCGGGAATATTCCCAGTAAATTTCCAATGTTTCCGGGAATATTCCCAATACCTACTTAGTAAAACAGATTTTTTTGTAATACTTTTAATAATAATCTATACTAATATTATAAAAAACAAAGATCTGATTGTTTGTTTGTTTGTTTGCATCGAATAGGCTCCGAAACTACTGGACCAATTTTAAAAATTCTTTCACCATAAGAAAGCTACATTCTTCCCGACTGACATAGGCTATATTTTATCCCGACATTCCCACGGAAACGGGTACTACGCGGGTAAAATAAAACCGCGAGGATCCGCTAGTCATTTATTAAAATAACTTGAATTACAATAGTGTCGTACCATGATGTCGTAATATAATATTAAACTTTTATTAAAAATTACAGCTTGATTAACGTTTATTCCCCACATGTGTATTTATTTATTTTATTTTCTCTTTATTTACTACATTTCATTATTTGTTTAAAAAAGAACAAGATAATAATCAGTCACATAGCAGACTTATTATTATGGCATATTCACACGGCAAAAAGTCTCAAGACCTTTATCTTTATCGGTCCTGCGTTGCCCGCATCCAGCGGCTTCCCGCGACCTTGACCAGATCGTCGTCGGTCCATCTTGTAGGGGGGCTGCCCACGGAACGTCGTCCGGTTCGCGGTCACCATTCGAGAACCTTTCCGCCCCAACGGCCATCGGTTCTCCGCGCTATGTTGCCACTTCAACTGAGCAATCCTTCGAGCGATGTCGGTCGTTTTAGTTCTCCTGCGATCTCATCATTTCTGATTCGATCGAGCAAGGAAATACCAAGCATCGCTCTCTCCATTGCTCGCTGGGTGACCTCGAGCCTTCTTATGAGACCCATAGTAAAAGACCACGTCTCGCTTCCATAAGTCTTAACTGGCAACACACACTGGTCAAAGACCCTTAGTCTTGAGACATTGAGGAATACTATCGGGTATACAGATGAAACTACCATCAGATATATCTCACTCAACTGTAAAGGCTACGAATGATGAAATCCAGTCTTGTCATAAATCATAAATAATTTATTGCTATTGTCGAGAGTCCCTTGTTGAGCAAATTAATCTGCTACTTTCAATGCTACTCAAACACTGGTTTTTTTATTCACTGCAAAACAGAGTCCTTTCCAACTGACTCTAACTTTCCAGGGTGTATTCTTGCCGATAACTGAACATCTGCAACTTCTTGGCCTGAACTCACCATCCAACCTGAATTTTGACGAGTACATCGATTCCATTGCAAAGTGTGCTGCTAAGAAAACGGGCGTCTTCTCTAGGGCTCTAAACGGTACTTCACGCCGGACGGACCAACTGCTTTTGATATACAAATCGCAGATTCGTCTGTGCATGGAGTACTGTTGTCACTTATGGAATGGTTCTGCTAAGTATAGAACTTCTGGAATCGATTGAAAACCGTCTCAGGAGGTTCATTGGAAACTCAGCGTTGGCTACGGCGCTGGCGGAACTCCAGAATGCAAGTTGCGTGTCTATCGGTATTTTATAGAATACGCTTTTGGGAGTGTGCGAGAGAACTGCCCGACCTTTTTCTTTCAGCCCATTTCCACCATCGGGGAACCTGACGCTGGCTATCTTATCATTATTATATTGTTGACACTCTACTTATCCGCACCAAGCGCTTAGCAGTTTCGTTTCTTATGCGAACCGCTAAAGAATGGAATGCGCTGCCTGCTTATCTGATCCCCGATAACTTCAAGCTTGAACACTTCAAGGCCAGAGTGAACAGGCATCCTGGGCAAACATCCAGCATCTTAAACCACATCCTATGATTAAACAAGATGGTGGTCAAATGCCTGCCCAGTTCCATATAAAAAAAGATCTTATCAAATATTCTATTACTAGCTATCCGCCCGCGGCTTCGCCCGCGTGAACTACACGACGTTATCCCGCGGGATTGTGATATTTTTCCGGGATAAAAAGTATCTGTGTCCCAAATTTCAGCCAAATCCGTTCAGCCGTTTTAGCGTGATTGAGTAACAAACATCCAAACATCCAAACATCCAAACATCTAAACTTTCACATTTATAATATTAGTAGGATAGTAGGATTAAATATCGAGGGTAGTAATATCTTCACATTGATGAAATAAACGCTGGCCAACAGCTTATAAGAAGTATTAAATAAATTCGATTCGCCCGTACAAAGGTCATGGGTTCCAGTCCCATCGGAGCTAGTTGTAAAACGGGACGACTCCAAATTTCACGTCTGCACTTGTAGTTTGATAAATATTTAAGAAGTCAATAGGTCTTGATTAACATTTTTAGTCACTTGGCATCCGTTATTTACGAACATGCCTTTAAATAATTCCTTTAGTTGTCCTAATTCATATCTTGATTTAATACAAATTGTGCACTATGGTAAATACGTATCTATAACTTGGTTTGTTACTCATATCTGGGTAAAAATTGGTAACTGTGCAGAGGCCTACAGTTGTTTTTGTAAGGACTAAACTAGGTCAAACTTAGCGATAGTTAAATTCATCTAATATTAGGTCTTTAAACCTTTCATGACTCGTAGTTGCTTTTTCCACTATTTGAGTGAAGTGATAAGGGTGTCTAGTTATCAGGTTTATAGTTATCAGTTAAATTCTGTACCTACCTATTCCTAATGTAACATTCTTAGGGATTTTGCTTCTGACACCATCTAATATTCTTGAATGTAGCTCCTGACAATGCATTGATGTAAACTAGTACCAAGCTAATCCATTTTTCTTTTATGACCCATAACTAATGCTTATAGATTATAACCAGACTTTACTTTAATCATTCCATATACTTACTTACACATGATTATATAACAAGTATAGTTTCAAAATAAGTTTTCTAAGTAATAATAGTCGCTTGTTAACGAATGTCATGATTATGTTAATTTATACATTGATTCAAATAGTTTTAGATTAGTTTCTTATTGATAATTTATTTTATTTGATTATGTATTACTTAACGATTTACTAAAACAATATTTTCACGACAATATCTATATTCTAAACAAGTCATCGGCTTCCTTAAAAGTTTATTGTTGAGCATTGTGTAATATAATGTATTTGTTTCAATTATGTTTTAAGTTTTAACTTAAGGTTTTTATCACTATAAGATTAACCTAAATAGGTACATAGTTGTAAGACTTTACTATTGAGAATAGTTGTGTATCAGTATATTAGCTGTATACTTACCTAATTAATTGATTCTAAATAATTTTTATATGTGCGTCGGGAGACAGCACGTTATCAGATGGCCGAATGTCATGATTTTAGAAGGTTTTTCTGATTTTTTAATAGCAACACTGGTAATGCCGTCTCTTGCCGCCATTTTGTTAAATTTAATAGGCTAATCTGTGGTAAAATTGGTGGGGGTAGCTAGACTTGAGCCCGATTAACGAGAAAAGAGAGGTCATTCTTCAAACTAGCCTCGAGGGGATAAGTTCACTAAGACGTCGACTGTATCTATATTGTTATACCTGTACTATGCCTGTACCTGTAAGTTGGATCAATAATTATATGAGTGTTATCTGGAGTCTGCGTTTTCTTCATATAATCATATGCATGTAGTAAAAAGCGATTATTTTATTATTACAATCAGACACTCCAATTTTATTTATTTGTATGTATGTATGTATGTATGTATATGTATAGAATGTATAGAAATATGTATAGATAAATACTGAAAACATTGATTTGCTTGCAATAGATAGATAAAAAGAAAAATATTTTCGGTTTTTAATGTTTTATTATTTTAAAGAATTCAATTTAATATTTTTTTAATTTTCTGTTGTTTTCATTAAAATACTAGAACATGCTAAATATTTACTAAAAGCAGCACTTAGTGATGAGGTGTTATGCCTTTATTATAAATATAAATATTTAGTTTTACGACAAATTGCGAGTTTTTAAATAAAATAAACGAAAAAAAAACTAATAGATAAAAGAATCTTTGCACAAATTGCCATAATTAAACCTTTCGTTTGTTCAGTCCTACGTAAAACTCATGAACGAGCATTAAATTGAATACTCTGAATATCCCTTAAACGTAATTCTATCTGCTTTAAATATTTTCGCTTTTACATATTTTCTCCCTAAATCTAGGGGAAAACCTCCAAAATTGTCAACACTGCCAAGTTTGTCCAGTCGGAAGCCTACACACGTTCCGATTTGGTAGGAAGTGTAGTTTGCGCGAACCAAATCCAAGGCCGCGCCGACGATGCTACACACATCCAGATTTGGTCTTGGGGGGCTACCGCGTAACTATATGGGTATGAACTTCATACGTTTTTGGGAACTTTAAGTCAATTTTATAAAGAAAATAGCCGCTATCAGTTCCTCGTTTTGTGACATCGGGTATAACCATGAAGCTCGACTTAATACTGAGGTAACTGGAGAGTGCAGTACTAACACTTTTTTGTCACCAAAAATTACACAGTTTCTGTCTTCCGTCTCACCTACACTTTAAAAAAATACGTATGGTCATATGAGACAACTGACAGCCACTACATACATAAATGTCAAATTTGCTGGATACACTTTTTTATTCAGGGTGAGAACTCCAGTTACCTCAGAGTATTAAGTCGAGCTTCATGGGTTTAACGATAACTAAGGTAGCAACGTTCAGCAGAACAAAGCAGCACTTTATGGATATGAACCGCGTAACTTTATGGATATGAACTTCATACGTTTTTGGGAACTTTAAGTCAATTTTATAAAGAAAATAGCCGCTGAGGAACTGATATTCCTTGTTTTGTGACGTCTGGTATGGGTGAGGCCGCCATTTTTTGCTGATTTCACAAACTTTTTTCTCCGCGGTCAGTATTTTGAAAAGTATGATATTTAGCAAATTTTTGGTAACAGTTTCGAATTAAGCAACAAAGAGGCTCAAGTGGACATTATGATTGTTTCACTTCAGATAATCAACCAAAAATATATTTCGAATAAAACATGAAAAAAGGTAGGAATATCCCACAAAAACTCATATCCGTTGAGGTAGAGGTGCATTTTGATTAATGGTGTAGCAAAAAGTATGAGAGTTATTTAGACACGGTTAATATGTAAAGAATACTTATATAAATGGCTATCTATGCTTTTAATTTCATAACGACTTTTCTAAGACTTTCTTTGAAAAATCTTCTGAATCAGTTTATTGACAAAAACTATAATTCTACGCCACTTTGTCAACGCCACCGATATTTTATATGTCTATGAAGGTTTCGCTTCAGGAAGTTTTGTATCGGGAAGTGGCAACACTGAGTTTCTATAATAAATTGACAGCGGCTCGATGGTGGCCATTTTTTTGATAGTAGACATGTGAACGTCGGATTCGGATTGTGTACAGTGCCACAAACTTTGCTGTGCCGGTGGCCAAAATGTGAAACTAGCGTGTTTTTTTTAAATGTCATTCTGCTGTCAAGTTGATGTCCAACCATAGCGCTGCTGGCGGCTGAAGTTCTTAGAAGTCAGGGCCGGTTAAATTGCTACAAAAAAAAGAAAAACGTACGTAGCGCCGCTGTCACCGGAACAGAAAAGTTTGTTGCACTGTACACATTTTTTTCGAGAGGTGACTTTTGCGTGCTAAAAATTAAGTTTATCTGTTACAATAAAACCTATCAGTGCACCATGTAAGTAGAAGTGAAAGCCATGTTTGGAGCTAGAATGACACTCAAATCGTACGTTATTTACAGAGATATGAATCGTTTTCTCAACGCGACGATGGCGTAGAAGTAGAAATTCGCCACCATTTTCTTACTTTAACGCCACGGTAGCGCAGATATCCGTCACCTCCTCTACACCACCAAAATAAAGGTGAGTATCCACTCGTTTTTTCATACTAAATGTTATAGAGAGAAAATGTTATAGAAAATACAGTGACAACAAAAACATTATTAAGTAAATCATATCAGTAGGCATGAATATCATGCTACTCAGTGTCTAATAACAACTAATATTAATAAACCCTTTAAGTTTGTCTTATAATAGGAAATAGCCGTCGCCCGCAGATAGGTACGTACATACGCCCGCGTTGTTTCCTCTTTTCCTATGGACCCTCGCGTTTATCTCCTAAAGACACCTCACCACACACAGACAGCGGATGCATAGCGGAGGCATCGGTGATTTATTTTGTTATTTTCGGTCTAGTTTCAAAACTACACACACAAGCCGTGGTGGGCAGTGAGTGGCTAGGCGGCGCGATGGCGGCATGCGCGGCGAGTGGCGGAGAGACGTGGCGGTGCGGTGCGGGCGCGAAGGCGTGCGCTTGTGACCGTTGTATTCTTTACTAGTGTATTGTATCGAGTGACTTGCCACTAAGAGTAAGAAGTAAATAAAGTTTATTTTATTCATTCAGAGAGTTTCCTTGTGCATTTATATACCTACCTACAAACTTATTACTAGGTATATTTATACAAGATTCATAAAAATAATTACATAGTGGCATGTGTATGCGAACCTTTACATTTATTCGTCACTATTATACGCCACTAAACGCCACCGACGCGTAGAAGTTCTACGCTACCATCACAATACTTCTGCGCCATATCAGCAAAAAATGGCGGCCTCACCCGTATAACGATAACTCAAGGAATTTATATTACAAGTACCTACTTATAAATTCCTTGCGATAACTAGTCTGCACGCGACTGGTGGCTGGAATAATTTTCCTATCACGTGTAGATGAGGAAAAAATCTAACTGGCTTTTGTCCGGTTGCTATAATTGAGAATACAGTAAATTTTATCTAGTTACTTCCATTTATAATAGCAATATAAAACTGTAAGACATTAAAAACACTTTTATAAGCAGATTGATTTTACATTGTTTATTATAATGGGCGATTTTCTGAAAGCTCAGTCACTAGATGGCGCTGTCCCACCTATGCAGTTAGAAGGAACGGAACGTTATAAATTTTACCTTGACGCGACTTTTTTACGTAAAACGGAACGTCAGACAGATGTTATTTATTTACCTAAATCCTTAAATTTACCTATTTCGTTTCTGTTCCTCACAGTAGTACTTATTTATTATATTATTAGTTTCCTTTGGGTTTTTAAAAAGTAATTAATTTAAATTTGTTTCATACCAAAATATACCATAGACATGTACATACTTATTCAACGCCATCTAGTGAAGCAATTGGAAGCTTTTTTTTTTAAATGGCCTCTCAGAAAATCGCTCATTGTTAGTAATTTAGGAATTAAATAACAACAAAATAAATATATTTCGAAATATTTTATTAAGTAACTATAGTAACTATAGAGTAGATAATAATAGTAACTAAAATACCCCAAGCGAAAGCAAAATATCACATAATGGTCACCCTAAAAATGACCTGTCAAGAAAGCAGTCCGCGCCTGCACTTTAGCAAATGGTTTAAGTAGCCTGTTATTGTCCTGTTTTATTTCGCAAGCAAATTTCACCTGTAAAACAATCTCTCTTCCAGCACTTTTGATAACTTTTGGCATTACGATTACTAAATCACTACATAGTATAAAACAAAGTCGCTTTCTCTTTCCCTATGTCCCTTTGTATGCTTAAATCTTTGAAAGTAAACAACGGATTTTGATGCGTTTTTTTTTAATAGATAGAGTGATTCCTTGCGATAACTAGTCTGCACGCGACTGGTGGCTGGAATAATTTTCCTATCACGTGTAGATGAGGAAAAAATCTAACTGGCTTTTGTCCGGTTGCTATAATTGAGAATACAGTAAATTTTATCTAGTTACTTCCATTTATAATAGCAATATAAAACTGTAAGACATTAAAAACACTTTTATAAGCAGATTGATTTTACATTGTTTATTATAATGGGCGATTTTCTGAAAGCTCAGTCACTAGATGGCGCTGTCCCACCTATGCAGTTAGAAGGAACGGAACGTTATAAATTTTACCTTGACGCGACTTTTTTACGTAAAACGGAACGTCAGACAGATGTTATTTATTTACCTAAATCCTTAAATTTACCTATTTCGTTTCTGTTCCTCACAGTAGTACTTATTTATTATATTATTAGTTTCCTTTGGGTTTTTAAAAAGTAATTAATTTAAATTTGTTTCATACCAAAATATACCATAGACATGTACATACTTATTCAACGCCATCTAGTGAAGCAATTGGAAGCTTTTTTTTTTAAATGGCCTCTCAGAAAATCGCTCATTGTTAGTAATTTAGGAATTAAATAACAACAAAATAAATATATTTCGAAATATTTTATTAAGTAACTATAGTAACTATAGAGTAGATAATAATAGTAACTAAAATACCCCAAGCGAAAGCAAAATATCACATAATGGTCACCCTAAAAATGACCTGTCAAGAAAGCAGTCCGCGCCTGCACTTTAGCAAATGGTTTAAGTAGCCTGTTATTGTCCTGTTTTATTTCGCAAGCAAATTTCACCTGTAAAACAATCTCTCTTCCAGCACTTTTGATAACTTTTGGCATTACGATTACTAAATCACTACATAGTATAAAACAAAGTCGCTTTCTCTTTCCCTATGTCCCTTTGTATGCTTAAATCTTTGAAAGTAAACAACGGATTTTGATGCGTTTTTTTTTAATAGATAGAGTGATTCAAGAGGAAGGTTTATATGTACTTTTTATCCCGATATTCCCACGGGAACGGGAACCACGCGGGTGAAACCGCGGGCGGCCGCTAGTAAACTAATAAAACACAATGACACTTGACACACTCATTTCGCCTGTCACAACAAATACCATGGCGACCTGCCAAATTTGAAATTAGTTCCAAATTCGACCGCGCGCAAAGTTATCTGGCGAGCGCTCTAGCTAGCAACGTTCAATAGAACAAAGCAGCAAAAATCTATCAGAATAAGGAATTCAAATGACAGTTGAAGCCCATACCCATATCCAGATTTCTCGATGATTAAACGAACTTACCTGTACGTGAAGTTCTATCACAATTATACGAGGGATTCGTCCTCGATATTAGTATATTTACACTTTGTAGTATCGCTTGTACGTGTTACCACTTAGCACAATATTTTAGAGAATTATGTTTCTAAAAAAGTATGCTGCTTCCGGTGTGTTCACTTCCGTTACCATTTAAACCTATTTTTGACTAATTCCGGTTTGCTTTCCCGCCAAGCGCGTGCGCGCTCCCGCCACACTCAGCTGCCAAACCTCATTTAGTTTAGAGTAATGTATATATATAGGTATATGATATTTCCCAGATGGGAAGTTATTGTCTTGAACAATGACATGAGGGCGGGTGGGATTACCTACTAATATCTTCGTACGAATCCCTCGTATAATTGTGATAGAACTTCACGTACAGGTAAGTTCGTTTAATCATCAATTATACTTCGGGATTCGTCCTCGATATTAGTATATTTACACTTTGTAGATGTTTAGAGCAATTCAATGAGTAGGGAAATATCTTGTGACATGAACAACTGCAATAGATATTAATGCTTTTTATTTTCAGACAGATTATTATCAATTATTATTATGATTATTATCGTATACATTTAGCGAACTCAGAACAATCATTGTTGTTAACAATCACTCTATTATAATATTTTGCAAAGGTAGTGGAGTTACCTGTCCAACCTGCTGTGTTGTGTATGATATCTATATTAACACCCCGGCTATAAGCTGCCGATGTCGAGGCATGTCGAGTGCTATGCCCAGTAAATATGGACACGTCAACTCCACTATCTTTAAGTGTACTCTTAAGCCATCTACTTATTGATTGTGATGTAACAGAATTATGTGGCTTCCGAAAAGAAATAAACTATCACATTTTCTAATCATTTTGGTTCTCTCTATATATGAAATTAATACTTTAGCTGGACAAATCTGCGGTTTTTCTTGGAAAAAAGGTAACTGTAAAATGGGTTGTGTTGTTCCAGCACGAGAAGTTTTTATTAAATCTGAAATCTTAATAAGAATTCGATGTTCCGAAAATATTATATTGCTTGCTTTAATTTTAGATAAGGTTTGCACTCTGTGTGCTGTGATAAGGCAATTAAGGTTAAACACTTTTTTGTTAATTGTTCCAAAGTTATTTGATCGTTAGGAAATAATGATTCTAAATGATTTAAGACTATGTTTACATCCCATGTTATATTATACTTCGGTATTGTTGGTCTTAGTCTATACACACCTTTACAAAATCTTGAAATTAGTTCATTATTCATAATTTGTCCTAATATTAATGATAATGCTGATCTGTAACTATTAATAGTACCATATCGATTTCCACTGTTATGAACATTTGTAAGAAATTTCAATATACAAGCTATCTGAGGTTGATATAAATCTACGTTATTATTTAATGAATAATTAAACCATTTTTTCAAACAGACGTTATATTGCCTAATAGTATTATCTGAAAGAGACGCTATTACAATATCCACCGCATCAAGTGGAACACCTTTCTTTAACATTGCCGCCCGGATAATACTGCGGCAACCAGGGTAGTTGAGGAATGAATGTTCCGCCCGCTAGAATTAGGAATAACAAAGTGGTATGAGTGTAATTCTAATACTTTAGATACTATAAGGCTGGTAAACAAGGGGTACCATGGCTGTGACGGCCATGCTGGTACAATCATAATACCTTTTGCCTTATCATTTATTATTTTTCTTAGTGCTTTTAAAATACAGGAAACTGGAGGAAAAGCATAAAAATAAAAATCAGACCAACTAGTCGTAAAGGCATCGATAACAAAAGCTTCGGGATCTAATTGCCAGGAAGCATATTTATCACACTTTCTGTTTAATCTGTTTGCAAACAAGTCTATTTCTGGATAGTTAAAATTAGAAATTATTAAATGAAAACCTGAATCTAATAACTCCCACTCAGTGTCTGGGTGGTGTCGTCTTGACTCCCTATCAGCCACTATATTATCAGAGGATTTTATATATGACGCTGTTAAATATATTTTTCGTTCCTCACACCATTGCCATATATCTCTAGAGATCATAGTGAGGTGTGGGAATTGTATACCTCCCATACGGTTTATGTAGCTAACAGCTGTTGTGTTATCTACCCTCATAAGAATCTGACAATCATAGCATTCTTTTGCAAATATTTTTAAGGAAAAATATGCAGCTTATAGTTCTAGATAATTTATATGTTGTTCTATTTCAATATTTGACCACTGACCGCTCGCAGATGAACCTCCACAAGCTGCGCCCCATCCCGTTGTTGAGGCGTCAGAAAAAATTTCCCTACAGTAAATATCATTCCTAATTCTGTGTACAGAATTATCGATGATATTTATCCACCAATGAATATCTGGTAAAATAGATTCGGGTACATTCATGTAACGATCATAATCATCGTGATTTTGTAAATTTATGAATTTCCATCTTTCTAATTCTTTTAAATGCAGAGACTAATAGCCCAACGAGTTGAGCGAATCGTCTTATTTTACACCTTTTTAGTTCTAAAAATTGAATCAATTCATTTTTTATGCGAATTCGTTTATCTTGTGGAAGGCGCATATGCCAGGATTTGGAATCAATAATAAATCCTAAATATTTGCAACTTTGTGAAGGCTTCGTACAGCTTTTTTGATAATTTATGATAAATCCTAAAGCTTTCAACAAACTTTCCGTTGCGTTAACATTGCTATTGCATTCTGAGAATGTTGACCCCATTAAATATATGTCATCTAAATAACATGATGATAGATGCCCACATGTTCTCAGTAATTTCATTACAGGTTTAAGCAGTTTGGTGAATATGTAAGGGGCACTACAAAGACCAAAAGGTAGAACTTTGAACTCGTACAGCTTTAGTGAATTTTTATGATTCTCCAAGGCAATAGCAAATCTTAAATATTTACAAGAATCAGGGTCTATTTTAATTAACATATAAGCATCTTTTAAATCAAAAGTGGCCATATAACAGTCTTTAGAGATTAATTTCAAAACTGTACGAACATCCTCCATTTTAAAATGATTTGTATCTATAAATTTATTTAATTCTTTTAAATTCAAAATAAATCTCATCGATCCGTCAGACTTTGGTATAAGGAAAACCCGCGAAACAAATTGTTCTGGACAAGGATCGCATTCAGCAATAGCACCGATAGATAATAAGCGCTGAATGGCGGTTTCGTAATGCATTCGTTCAGTCCCAGAGTGCATTATAGTGGTTTTAGCGTATGACTGGATCACTGGTTTGTTGAAATGAATCTTATAGCCGTCTACCCATGACAATAGTGTGCGATCGTCTGTTATCATAGACCACTGTCTAAAAAAACGGGTCAATCGCCCTGCGTAGCGTACCTCATGATCACTGTCAGCGTCTAACGCCTGCGGTTCTGTCGCGGCCGATGAGACGACGCACTCGAGGAGGTCCCGGGCTGCCGCGGCGGTGGCGGCGGTGGCTGGTAGCGGTGCTGGGAAGTGCTCGCGGCTGGAGGTGGAGCATGCGGCGCGGGCTGGCGACGTGAAGACGACTGAGTGGGTGCCTGCCTCCGTGTTCCGCTCGTCGTCTTCCAGTTTAAATTCTTGGAAATAAAATCACTTTGTCTTTTTACTTGTTCTTTTAATTCCGCCCCGGATTTACTTACGGCCTTTGCAGACTTCAATGTATCACATAAGTTATCACCGAAAAGGTGTTTACCAATTTTGGTATTAGACAACTGCTCTTTTACCTTTTTTTTTGAGATTGGCTACTGCCAATAATTTTCTGGTAGTCGAAACATTATGGTGTACATCACATAATATGCGTGAAGCGTCAACTATTTGTTGTAAAAGTTCGTGGTCAGGTTCAGTGGAGTTAATGTGAGTTGTGATAACTTTACTCAGGCACGATATCGCAGTGGCTACACTATTTTGCCGAGATTCTAAACCCTTATCTCGTTTTACGTGCGCTTCATGTAGCGCTGCTTTAATTTCAGCATTCATTATAGGTGCTGCAATAGACTGACAGTTTTCGGGTACGAGATATTTTTTAGAAAACTCTTTGCGTTCTTCATTTTTTAATCCCGATGTAAGTACATACTTAAGCCTATTCGCGAGTTCCGCGTTTATGGCTGGACCGTATTCTACAATTGCGTTTGGATCAACACCTAGGATATTTAATATATTGGGGTCCAAACCTGCCAAATCTGAGTTACCCGCAGCCGGAGTCTCGGTATGTTGCTGCGATTCCGACCCCACCGTGGCGGCATCGCAGCACGAGAGGTCGATGGTTGTGGTGATGCCGTTGCTTGCGTCGTCTCTGGTAGCAGCGCGTCTGACTGGACCGCGGTAACCGGCGGTGATGAAGTTGTATGGAGCGGTGATTGAGAGGGTGGTCCTTCCTTGACACTCTCGCACTGCTGCTGCTCGCCGTACTCGGTAAAGGTTCCGTCTGCAACAGACATACCGTTACATAACCCATCTATGCTGAGAAATAGACCTGCCGTCTTTTCAGAGGCAATAGATTTAAGGGCTTGTTGCGTATTTTAAAGACGTTGTCTTTACTAACTGTAAGGTATGTACCTAATGCGTATTTTAAAGACATTGTCTTTACTAACCGCAAGGTATTTCCATTTCTTCTCTTTGAGAAGGTTTGGAGCTCGAAGAACCTGATCTCGTCGATGTCGTTTCACCAGATGAAGATGAAGAAATCCGTCGGTGCCGTCGGCGCGAACGATGTCGATTACGTTTTACTTCTTCTTCTAAACGTTTCAATTTTTTTACAATATAATCTAAAGAATTTTCCGCTTTACGTTTCGGCATAACGAAAAAATAAAACTTGACTAATATTTCAGTTAAGAGGTGCACCAGTGGTGAAGCACAAAAAGCGAATGAGGTTTGGCAGCTGAGTGTGGCGGGAGCGCGCACGCGCTTGGCGGGAAAGCAAACCGGAATTAGTCAAAAAATAGGTTTAAATGGTAACGAAGTGAACACACCGGAAGCAGCATACTTTTTTAGAAACATAATTCTCTAAAATATTGTGCTAAGTGGTAACACGTACAAGCGATACTACAAAGTGTAAATATACTAATATCGAGGACGAATCCCGAAGTATAATTAGCCGGTAGAGCAGACCAAGGCCGTGTTCCGTTACTTACAAATTCAAATCAAAACAACGCTCGCTCGCGATGCTTGCAAATAGCCGTTCCGAATTGAAATCGCGTCAACAGTGCTGTCAGCGCGATAATCAAATCGGAACAGCTTTTAGCGCTCACAGCGCCAACAGTACTATTGACTCAAAACGGAACACGGCCTTGAATTTGTAAGTAAATAATCACCGGTTAGTATGGACATTCGTCAATTAGTAAACGTTTTATTGGACAGCGATGATGATAGTGATCCGTGCTTAAATTTAGAGTAATGTCTCTACCCGTCGTCTCATCTTTAATAAGCGCTATCATTTTTCTGGCTTTCTGCTTCGGGATAAACAAATAAAATACCTAAATAAAACCTAAAACGCAGAGATTACTCAAACAAAACCACAAACCACAACAAACAATGACGTTTGACAACAAAACGTCAAATATGACAGCCCGCTCACAGTGCTAACCATGAAGTTTGACTTAATACTCTGAGGTAACTGGAGCTCTCACCCTGAATAAAAAAGTGTCGCCAGCAAATTTGACATTTATGTATGTAGTGGCTGTCAGCTGTCTCATATGACCATACGTATTTTTTTAAAGTGTAGGTGAGACAGAAGACAGCCACTGTGTTATTTGTGGTATTCAAAAAATTGTTAGTACTGCACCCTCCAGTTACCTCAGTATTAAGTCGAGCTTCATGGTGCTAACGCTTGAGAACGATATCGCTCGCTGATCGCATAATGGCGGCGGTAGTGACGTCATCCGTGACGTAATTACTGCTTTCGTTGTCGCGCTTACAACAAATCGGAACGATGTGCGAGCGCGATATCAGTAATATTATCGCTGTTGGCGCAAAACGGAACGTAGCCCAAATCGGCTGTCGGATCGTGAAGCCCCCAGTACACGTTGGCCGATCATGGTCGGCGACCATGACCAATACATCGTACATTGACACTTTTGAAAGAACCTTTTTAAACTTGTTCGTTCAAAAGTGTCAATGTACGATGTATTGGTCATGGTCGCCGACCATGGTCGGCCAACCTGAACTGGGGGCTTAACGTGTGTAGTTGGTGTAGATAGATCTCTAGCCCCCAGTACAGGATGGCCGATCATGGTCGGCGACCATGTTGGGCCATCGTGTACAGGGCCGGTTTGCGTGTGATTGCCGTCTGCGGGCAACGCAAACCACCCCTGTACACGATGGCCCATCATGGTCGGCCAACATGATCGGCCATCCTGTACTGGGGGCTTCTGAGTACTGTACGCAGGCAGAGAGATAGAGAGATAGATGCTATCAAACGGAAGTAGATAACAATGTTACCAAGTAAAAAATACAATGAGCGATTTTCTGAGAGGCCATTTAAAAAAAAAAAAGCTTCCAATTGCTTCACTAGATGGCGTTGAATAAGTATGTACATGTCTATGGTATATTTTGGTATGAAACATATTTAAATTAATTACTTTTTAAAAACCCAAAGGAAACTAATAATATACTAAATAAGTACTACTGTGAGGAACAGAAACGAAATAGGTAAATTTAAAGATTTAGGTAGATAAATAACATCTGTCTGACGTTCCGTTTTACGTAAAAAAGTCGCGTCAAAGTAAAATTTATAACGTTCCGTTCCTTCTAACTGCATAGGTGGGACAGCGCCATCTAGTGACTGAGCTTTCAGAAAATCGCCCATTCACGTGTCGACCACAAATTATATAGACTAGTGTGTCGACCGACACAGAATAAATAATAGTGCTGGCGTCGGTTTTGATTTTGACAGTTCGTCGCGTCCCAACAGCTGTTTTTAGCGTGTTTTTAGCTGGCGAAGTGGCGAGCGGCCTCTCGAAATATAATTTAAAAATCTGTTGCAACACGTGCTTACATCAGGAAATATAATATTGAATAGTGAGTTTATTGAAACACAATGGATGAAAGCAGTGCAGTCCAAGGTATGTTGAATTTCGTTTTGTTAGACGTGAAAGCATGGGTGCCGATTTTAGCCTACTGAACAAGCAATGCAGTGCCCATGCTTTCAATCTTATCTTTTTTATTGTTTCCTTCATCTATAATGTTAATATTTCCTTACATGTAGGTTCCTACTATATCTTTTGACTTTACCTAGCTGTAACTCGGAATGCTTCTTGTTTCAATTAAGTTTACTACTTATCACCTCTTGATACCTAATAAGATTTCATAAATACTTACGCAACAAATTGAAGGACTTTATGATTCTTTTTATTACGATTGCATCTAAATATTTGTTAATTCATATTTGATCTAAATGATTGTGTTATATTGTATAAATAAATATTATGAAACAATTCGTCTAGATCAAGTAAAATATATTCATATTAATCTGAGTAACCTAATAAAATGATACATAATTTTTATCAAATTATTACATATAAGAAATTGTCAGTATAACCCCTGGCTTGTAACATAAGATTGAGTTAATGTATGTTGATGAGTTTTCATATCAGTTATCATCAGTTTAATCCCCCCCCCCCCCCCCCCCCCTGCTGAGGCACAGGCCTTCCCCATGGATGGATAAAGAGATGTTTTCGTATACTCATGTCCAATACCCAAGTCAATGGTTATTATATGGCTTAGGTTTAAGCAATCACCAGATATAATGAAATATAACTCCCAAAAAATATAAATGAAGTTCTTAAGGTTTACCGATACTACTGTAAAATGTTTACTAAAGGCTGGGCTTCTTATAAAGCCGCAAGTCTCAACCAATTTGCCATCAATACAGGGTGTTAGGGGCACCCTTGCAAAAACTTTAACCATGGCTTCAGGCCTTCATGCTGAACAACGCACAGCAAGATTTTTTTGTCGGAAATGAAAAAATATTTCGACTCCATACAAAATGTCCCGATAAGTTGCTAAATTTGTATGAAAAGTCATTTTTTTTTTCATTTCCGACAAAAAATTCTTGCTGTATGTTGTCCAGCATGATCGTCTGAAGCCATGGTTAAAGTTTTTGCAAGGGTGCCCCTAACACCCTGTATAATATACCTCCTTGGTTATATGCATATGTCGCAGCGCAGTAAGATAGATAAAGCTGTGATATAGTTATATCCCTAGGGATATAATTATGTACCATAAGATGGTTATACGAAAACAATAAGAGTTCTGTGGTGTGAAAAAAAAAATATAATATAGCCTTTCGCTTCAGACCATCTTTCTTTGGATTTTCTTAGTGGTTTAGTATTTGAGCCTTGCTCATTTTTTGTAGGTCTGTTTGCCAGTTGGCAAAGGCCTCCTCCAACCTTTTCCATTCGTGTCTGTCCTCAGCCACTCTATTCCATGTCGCTCCTGCGACTTGTCGTATGTCGTCGTCCCACCTTCTTTGTGGTCGACCTCTCTTCCTTTTGCCCTCTCTGGGGTACCACCTTGTTACAATTTTGCTCCATTTTTCTTTTCCTCTTATCATATGGCCTGCCTATCATATGATGAAAAAAAAAATAACAATTACTTAAATAGCCCGAAAGATTTTGTTACAGGTTTCATTTATTTGTACATATTATTTTTTTTTGGATGAGGCTGTTTAGGGTAACAATTGTTTTTTTGGTGGTCATTAAATTTCATCCCTTATTATTAGTTATTATATTAGAATGGAATATTTATAAGAAGTAATCATAGACTGCAGTTTGACTATTTTTACATGACTGCTTAAAAAAGGAGTGTATCATTTAAATTTTTACTTTTTTGCATTCACAATGCAATTTTTATTATTGAAAAATGGAAAATGAAGTATTTAGAAAAAATCCATCCATCCCATCCTCCCATTGGAGCTGGTTGTGAGACGGGTTGATTTTGTCTAAATCCTTCATTTTCCATTTTTCAAGGAGTGTATTGTTTTAGGGTTATGTGTTAAATACTTTAATTATTAAATGTGTAGTAGCATCTTCCTAACCTAAAGAGGTATTTATAGCGATGCGCGACTCCGAATGATTTTCCTTTTCGACTAATTCATAACTACTAATTTGGCCATTCAAATGCAAAATTAGTAGTATACTAATGTCTTTATTCGAATAACGACTACTAATTAGTCGTTATTCGAATTAACTCTCTTTGACCGTAACTACTAAAACAACACTTTGTGCTAGCTCCGAGTACTTTTCTATTTTAAAGCAGTTTTAAACAGCCGTAGTTTGCTTCTGATCCTTGAATTCGGTAGCTAAAAGTTATAATTGTATTATAATAGTGCAAAAACCTAAAAGAAACTGCGCGTGAAATAGTAAAGAACACAAATAATCCAACTATTGTAGTGTGTGAAAAATTGGTGCGGGCAGTCGAACATTGTTTTGTGACGGTGACAAAAGTGTATGTGCGCGCGATTCTCACGGTTCCGCGCATTGCAGAAGAGCCGCTTTGGCGCGTGCGATCCGTCCGAGACGTAGTTCGATCGTTATCAGTGGAGTGCGTCAGCGTCAAAGACTATAGCGCTATAGATAGGCAACTGAGCAGGCGTATGCATCTGAGAGAATATTCAGTTTACTAAACGCGCTATATGATAGTTGCTGTTATTGTCCTTGTAATTTAATAAAAACAATCTTATAATTTGTTTCGAATTTGAACTGTTAAGTAAATATTGTTTTCGTTGCTTGTTTATTTTCCTCATAAATTGAAGCTGTTTATTCTGTGAGATGCCGAACAACAACTTAAGTTGGGGGTGCTGCAATGCTCCGACAGTAGAGGAGTGTTACCAAAAATGTAATAAATGCAAGAAGGCTTTTCACCTTGGTTGTATTGGTTCTTCTGCTGCTCGGAACGCCAAGTCTGGTCAACTTTCACCCAGCTGGGTTTGCTCTTTGTGTAAGAGCACCACACCCAAGTCTGGAAACAAAGATGATACTCCCGTTCGCCCCAATCTGAACATAACTACAAGGCCACAGAAGAGAGCTGCCATAGCTTCGCCGCCAGAAATGAGCGCTACCTCTGCACTTTCTCGAGGAGATGTCCGTGAAATCGTTGAGGATATATTCAAGCGCGAAACTGAGAATTTGTTTTCTCGTCTGGCTGATAGTATGAAAAACATCCTTACGAGCGAATTAGCACCTATGAGAGAAGAGATACGAGATATGCAAGCATCATTAACATATCTAAGTGAGGAATACAGTGACGTCAAAGAAAGTCAAATATCGATGTCTAAAGCAATGAAAAGTCTGGAGACTGAAAATATTAAATTGCACTCCATTAATCAGGACCTTAACTTTCGTCTTAATCAATTAGAACAGTATGCTCGTTCATGCAACGTTGAAATCCAGTGCGTACCTGAAAAGAAAGATGAAAATGTTGTGGACATGGTTCTTCGAATTGCTAAAGTAATTAACTGCGATGTGAAAAATGATAATATTACTAATTGTCATCGAGTTGCAAAAATCAACACATCAAGCACACGCCCACGTTCAATAGTCGTTCAGTTTAATACACAAAGAATGAGAGATTCGTTTTTGGCGTCGTCTATAAAATATAACAAATCGAAGCCTAACGATAAGCTAAACTCAACACACATTGGCTTTACCTCGTCATCACCTATTTTCGTTGTGGAACATCTGTCAGCTGCGAACAAGGCATTGCATAGTGCTGCCAGGCTTAGGAAGAAAGAAAAGGGGTACAGTTATTGCTGGGTCCGCAATGCCAGAGTGTTTGTGAGGAAGGATGATAATTCCAACTATATATGGATCAAGGATTTAGAGACTCTGAACAAAATTGTATAATAGATTTTAGTTTTGATTTTTTTATATATTTTTATTTCACTTGCATGTTTTTATAATTATTAAAACAACAAAAATGGCTTTGAATATTTTTTATCAAAATGTACGTGGCCTTAGAACCAAAACGCATACTTTTTACAAAAATCTTTGTTGTAATAATTTTGATGTCATTGTGCTAACAGAGACTTGGCTTAACCATAATGTGTCGGATAGTGAACTATTCGATAATAGATACGTAGTATATCGCAGGGACAGGGAGACGACGGGCTTCCACTGTGGAAAGGAAGGAGGCGGCGTTATAATTGCTGTATCTAAAAAGTTTAATACTATCCGGATGAATAATTGGGAAAGTAAATGTGAAGATATATGGATCTCTCTTGACCTTTCAGCTGGGGGTGCTAGTCAAAAAGTTATACTCTGTGCTGTCTATCTTCCACCTCCTGTAAAAAAGGTTATCCTAGACGATTTCTTATCAAACTGTAATAATGTCTTCGACAATTGTATTTATCCGATCTGTATTTTGGGTGACTTTAATTTAAGAAGTATCAACTGGAAGTTGTTTAATGAAAATCAAAATGTAAATCCAGCTCTGCCAGCAGATGATTTGTTGATTGAATTCGCAAACTTGGCTAATCTGGAACAATGTAACTTCGTTTATAATAACCAGGGTAAAACGCTTGATCTTGTTTTCTCTAATGCTCTTCCGTGTCACGTCTCTGGGGCTGCATTACCTTTTGTAAAAGTAGATCCTCTTCACCCACCACTAATTATATCTTTAGAGACTAAGTTAGAAAAAAAAATTGCTGAGAAAGCCGATAGACCAGTGTTTGACTTTCGCAAAGCAAATTATAGTCTTCTTAACAATTTTCAAAAAAATCAAGATTGGCACGTGTTATTTTTTGAATGCAAAAACGTTAACGACATGTTAAGTATGTTTTATAAAATTCTGCATGAAGCTGTCTCAAAGTTTGTACCCCTTAAGAAATCCAAAAAAAGAAAATATCCCGTCTGGTTCAATAAAAGTTTAATTATGTTGTTAAAAGAAAAAGAAAAATTAAGACGTCGCTTTAAAACTTATAATAATCCTCTTGATGAAATTTCGTATAAGACATTGAGCAAACGGTGTGATAAATTATCTCAAGATTGCTATAACTCGTATGTTGAATCTGTTGAAGAATCCATAGCAGAAAACCCGAAGTGTTTCTGGACATATATCAAAGAAAAGAAAAACAACAAAAGTATGTACCCTACCACAATGTCAGATGGAACAATTAAAACTAGTAAGGGAACGGAAATTTGTAATATGTATGCTTCCTATTTCTCATCCGTATATAACAAAGTCCAAGATAACAATGACAGCCATTTTAATAATTCTGGAGCTTCTTTAGAACACGATTGCCTCTCAACAGTTTCACTGCAAAAAGAAGAGATATTGCTAAAATTGAAGGGAATAGATAAAAACAAAGGGTCAGGCCCAGACGATATACCTCCATTCTTTATCAATAAGTGCGCACCGAATCTGGTTGATCCGTTGTGGCTTATATTCAATGAGTCTCTTAGATCAGGTATTTTTCCCGACGTTTGGAAAAAGGCAAAAGTCGTACCAATTTACAAAGAAGGCGATAACACTCTAGTTAAAAACTACAGACCTATCTCTATACTTAGTGCATTTTCTAAGATTTTCGAATCTCTTCTTTGCCCTTTAATTCAAAACCATATGAAACAAAGTATCACTAAGCATCAGCATGGCTTTGTGGCGGCTCGTTCAACATGTACAAACTTAGTATCATTCTCTGAAATGTTATCAGAATCAATAGACTCTCACAAACAAATAGATGTAGTATACACAGACCTAAGCAAAGCCTTCGATCGAGTCTCTCACAACATTCTAATACATAAACTTTCACTTTATGGCTTCGCAGGGAAACTATTGCAATGGTTGAAGTCATATCTCGATAAACGATCTTTTAAAGTCGTCATGAATGGATTCGACTCTAATGAGCATAGCATATCATCCGGTGTTCCTCAGGGATCACACCTGGGCCCTGTCTTATTCAACATTTTCATTAATGATATACCGAATTGTTTTCACAATTCTATACCATTTCTTTATGCCGATGATCTCAAGATTGCGAAGCAAGTTGAATCTCAAACAGATGTTGCGCTACTACAAGCTGACATTGACAGGCTCTCGGAATGGTGCATGGCAAATAACATGAGCCTTAACCGCCAGAAGTGCTTTCATATTAAATTCTCTCGAAATCATAACTGCGTGTCTTCTTTTTATTCAATCTCGGGGGTTTTGATACAGGAAGTTAATCAAATAAGAGATCTAGGTATTGTTTTCGACAGTAAACTCACTTTTGCTCAACATATTGACAATACAATTAGGAATTCATCGAAAATGTTTGGCTTTGTCATGAGAAATGGAAAAATTTTCCGCAAACCTAAAACCAAAATTTTGCTGTACTACAGTCTTGTACGTAGTATCCTTGAATACGGCAGCATTATCTGGCGTCCTCATTTTTCCGTGCACAGTCTACGGTTGGAGAGGGTTCAGAAGAGGTTTATGTGGCATTTAGCACACTCATCCGGAATAGCTAACAGGATCAGAGCTTATAAAGATAGACTGGACTACTTTAATGTTATGTCATTGGAAAAGCGGCGCGATTTGTTAGACATACAATTTCTTTACAAACTCCTCAGAAACAAAATCGATTGCCCTCAGTTACTAGCTAAAATTAAATTTAATGCTCCACGTAGAATTCCTCGCTATGCCTTGCAACCTCTAGTACCACCTTTTCGAAGAACCGTCCTCGGAATGCATTCCCCTATACCACGTTTGAGCAGACTCCTTAACAAATGCAGTGCAAAGCTCGACATTCACATGGACTCGCTTCCTAAATTTAGACGAGCCTTTCTTAAATCTTATGAGACGTGACTCGATAGACTTTTATCTTTTATCAAGTAGCCTAGTACAAAATTAATAATCTGTGTTTTTATAAATCAGAAGTTAGGTTTTTATTTTGTAATGTAGTAAGTACTCTAAGTTAGTTATTTATAAGTTTTTTTTTATATTTCTAAATTTGCATGCGGTGTCCGCCTATAATTGGCTTGCACATTTAGCTTTATAATATAAATACTATTATTAATTTAGACTAAGAACAGTGTAGCAGCCGTTGGCAGACCTTCACTACATAGTATAAAACAAAGTCGCTTTCTCTTTCCCTATGTCCCTTTGTATGCTTAAATCTTTGAAACTACGCAACGGATTTTGATGCGTTTTTTTTTAATAGATAGAGTGATTCAAGAGGAAGGTTTATATGTACTTTTTATCCCGATATTCCCACGGGAACGGGAACCACGCGGGTGAAACCGCGGGCGGCCGCTAGTAATAAATAAAAATAAAAAAAAAAATTTGTAACTACTAATGTCAATACGGAACGAAACGAATAAACGATAGGTTATTCATTCATTAATCATTCCCACAGCACAGTATTAAAAGCACAATAGTTTCGATCCCGCCCACCCGACCAAGCGCGAGTCGAACCGAATCCAAACGCGACTGGACACTGGACAGCCGGACGTATGCCGTCGACTCCAGTCGAATAATCTCAATCGCAGTCGACTTAGTCGAATGATTCGTGGAGTCGAATGATTAGTATTAGTATTATTCGGAGTCGCGCATCGCTAGGTATTTATCAGTCATGAATAGAAAATACGTAGAGATAACTTATTTGAGATTAACAATTTGGTTTTAAGCACTTATTAAACTGATTTTATTCTAGCACCAGCCACACGATTAAGGCGAAGACTTTCTGTAGAACAATCTGAAGATCTAAATTCATCGGGACCTTCTACCCCTTCTAAAAAAAGGGGAGGAAGATTAGCAGCAAAGCCACAGTTAGAACTCATTGATGAAAATGGTATGGTAATTTTTATGTTTAAGTGTTCCAGGAAAATAATTCTTATTTTGTAAATCATACAGTATAAGTTAAAAGAACATGTGCATATTGTGCATACCACAATGGGTTAATAGCTCAAAACTTTATTTAAAAAGTAATTGAGTTGCTAATTAAAATAGCAGTAAAGGGTTGCAAAATAGCAGTATTAAGAAAATAAAGGGGCAGGGAAGGCACTTGTATTTTTGTTTAATAATTATGAAATTTTAACTTGCCAGTTAATATTAATTATCACTTAATCAGGCTATCTAAACTAATATCATAAAGAAGTTAAGTTTGAATGAGTAGCTAGTTTAATATAAATTTAATTCAGTATTTATTAATATGATGGTATTTTCATATTTAGCTGGCAGTACATCGAAAAGATCCACCAAAAAAGCACCGATTAAAGAAATTGCTGAAGCTTCAGAAGATAAACCAGTGACACCTGCAAGACGCAGTACAAGAATCAAGTCGAACACAAGCATTATATCTGAGACCACTCAAACTGTTGACTCGCCGAGAGCTAAGAGGGCTGCTAGAAGAACATCCCAAATTAGTAAATTATTTTATGACACATATTTTCTCTTTAGAGTTATATACATACAATTTGTCTCTATTCAGACTCAACAAATTACAATATAAGATTATTTATGTCACCGTTAGATTGTAAATCCTGTTAGTTTATAATCTACCTTGCGAGATTATAAACTTTCGATAAATTATGAACAGTATGTACAAGAGGGTATGCACATGGCTGCGAGCCTTAGAAGTCCTGTAGAACACGTGATAGGCTAGAAGCTTTCGTGGTTATTTCTTTAATCGATTAAACTTATGGATTGTTCAAAAAAAACTTATTCTTAAATTTATTTATGACATTAATAACTCTATTATATTGTCTTTTCATGTATTCTCAGCAGGCTTCGAAAGAATAATTATCAATGATAATTATCATGATAATAAATCGTGATAATAACAGATGGATAATAATTATCGATTGATAATAACAAAAAAATGCGCTCGTGAAAGTATTCAGTAACTGAAATTAATAAGGGTGGTGCGCCCTTTGCAAAGCATGCATTCAAGTAAGAACTTAATATTGACAACGCGCACCACGCTTTTTAATTTCAGTTACTGAATAGATGGTTATTTTGTACTTTTTAGTATTTTCCTAGTTGATCGATACGCTAAGAAGAAGAAGTATGTTCCTATAAAAGCGTGTTTTTTAGTTTTTTAAACTACATATTTATTATAAAAACAATACTTAAAACAAATAAAATTCTTACACTTGTGATAATTATCCGATAATTATCAAGAAGCGTTATTATCTTGATAATTTTGAACCCTGATTGTCAGTAGCATATTATATATTTACCAGTTTTAGCTAGATTTAATCTAGTAACAATAAGGCTATGGCCTACATATAAAGAATATATTATTTTATTAATATAAAGAATAAAGAATCATATTACTTTCTCACTGCAGGCAGTGATAATGAATCTGTAGTCACACCACCTGTAAGAACATATGGAAGAAGAACGAGAAAAGATTCTACATCCAGTATTGACAAACTTGGTATGTATCTTTCTAATAAGTATAGAATTTAAAGAGCTGTACACAGGCTAGAAAGCATGTAGGTACGAATTTTAATTTTTTGTTAAGCTTTTGTCTAAATAATAATAATAATAAATTCACAGTCTCTGATTGATATAGATTTTATCATGTATTTTAACATTATGAAAGCCTTAAAAGACTTCCTCAAAATGTCTTTAATAGCGATTAAATGAAAAATTGTATATAAAAATGATAAATCACACATACTTAGTTATTAAAAGTTATATACTTTTTTATAGACACAGATACGACGTTAGCCGCGAAACCGACTATCACAGTAATAATAGTTGAAGAAAATGAAGTTGATACTCAAAAGTCAAATAATTCACCAACAAAATCTGAAAATGGTTCAGTGAGAAAAAGTCCAAGATTGCAGGAAAAGAAAAAAGACAATATAACAAAAAGTAATTCAATGGAAGAAACAGATTCAATGAATAATGATACTATAAACGACTTAAACATTATTAAACAAGATGATATTCCCGCATCTTCTGAAACTAAAACTGTTACTACAGAAGTTACTGTACCTGAAAAGTCACCAGATACATTTTCAGACACTAGCTTTGGCCTTATTATTGATGACATTATAAAGGACCTAGACAAAAAACCGAAAAGCAAACCTTTACCTAACAAGAGCATGTCTGCCTTAGATAATGATAATAGCTCTAAAAGCAAAAGACGAACTAATTCACTCAATGTTATCATCCAAGCTCAGACAAATGATAGTGCTTTCTTAAGTGACAATGAAAAAAATAAAAAGAAAGTGAAGTCAAATAATATATCTGCTTTGATAAAAGTTAAAGAACATCGCTTTGCTTCTGGGGACAGTAAATTAATAAATACTAGTTTGGAGAAACATGACGAAGATCCTAATTCCAAGCATTCTGAAACTAGTAATCTGTCTCTGAAAGAGTCTGAAAGTTATTTACTAGCTAATACCACAGGAAACAAAGAAAATATAAATGACAAAGAACAGGTTGATAAGGATTCAGTTATTAACTTTTTAAAGAAACCGCCAAGTTCTGTTATGGAGACAACAATCGTCTATGATGACTCAGATACTGATATGAAAATTAAAGATGTTAAAAAGAATATAGATTCTGAAGACCAGTGTGTTCCTGTTGTCAAAACAAGAGGCAATTGTGAAAATTCTGAAGATATTGGTAGCCTCACATTAAATAAATCTGATGATAAAGATGAAAACATTTTAAATAACCCGTCTGTAACACATACTAATTCAGAAATATTTACTATACATGTTAGTTGTGAACCTATGGACGTTGATGAGACCATTCCAAATAATACATTTATTTCTGAAACTTCAGATATCAATAAAACTACCGAACGCGGCGATCTAAAATCTCTTGATGAAGTTAATAAAAGTCTCAATGAAAGTTCGAACAAGTCTAAACGCAAATCATCGACATCACACTCTACGTCACAAAATCTTGAAAAGTCTGGTACTGAAAATAAAAGCACTCTTATACTTTCACAAATAAAAGATGTTTCGTCTTCCGAAAAAAATCTTAATAAATCACACCAAGAGATCGTATCGAAATCCACTACTTCTGATACCAACAACAAAAGAAATAATCTCGAAATGTCTGGTACCGAAAATAAAAGCACTCTTATACTTTCACAAATAAAAGATGTTTTGTCTCCCGAAAAGAATCTTAATAAATCACACCAAGAGATCTTATCGAAATCCACTACTTCTGATACCAAGAACAAAACAAAGACGGACAAGAAAAATCTTTCACTTGATTATTCTACAAGTACTCCCCTCCAACAAAAGCATTTGAATATCATAAAAAAATTTGGATTACAAATTAATACTTCAGCTATTGAGACATCCAAAACTAATACAAAACAATCGACTGACAGTCCAAACACATCCAAAAAGGAAACATCCAAATTAACAGATATTGCAACTTCATTTGATGAAGAATCTGGTACAGATGATGAATCATCGAAAAGTCTTTTAGACAATGAGGCTTCTGTCGCTAGCGATGATTATGAATCTGGCGACAGCCAGGATGATGAAGATAAGCAATATGAAAAAGAAAACGAAATTTTGGAAAAGGGGGAGACTTTAGATACAGAAGAGGACATTACAAATGATTCAGATTATGAGAAAGATTCATTTATAGTTAGTTCTGATGATACAGATCGTGATTTACTGAGTGGTTCTGGTGATGATCTTTCCATGACTGATAATGAACTAACCATGAGTGCAAAATCAAAGAAAAAATACAATGAACGTAAATTAAAAGAACAAAAAAGATCCTCAAAGGAAATGTTTGAAGCTCGCCATAATACACAAAATGCAAAGAAAGCTAATAAAAAATCGCGAAAAATTGAAAGTTCTGACGATTCTGAAGAGTCTGAAGATGAAATAGCTCACAGAAAGAAAAATAGACAAAGATTAGATTCAACTCATGATGATACTGACACATCTAAAGTTAATGAACGGTCATTTAATAAAAATAAAAATAAAAAAACCAAAAGATTACTATCTGAAAGTGATGCAAATGAAAGTGTCAGTAAAGAACCAGAAATCACAACCATGTTTAATAATAGTGCGATAGAAAATGACCCTTTATCGACCCAAGTCAAACAGGAGCCAAAAACTCCCCTTAAAGATTTTAATGTTTCCTCAGTACCGATCAATCAAGCAATCGAAGAAGTAGTAGTTGAAAATAATAAATCATTTTCAAAAACAAATCATTCAACAGATCCTTTACACGCTACTATGATGGATGATGATGAGTCATCTCTGAGTGAAAATTCGGAAATAATGAATAATTATGATTCTATCCTTAATCAACTTAACAATAATGACGCAAAATCTAAGACTATAAAATCTCATGATACATCACTAAACCCCATAACTAAAACAAAAAATACGAAAATACCGATAGTTGAAGAACTAAATCTTACTAGCACCAAGAAATCTAAGCGGAATAAAAAGTCTGATTCAGTGGATGTTGTAGATTCACCGAACGTTTCTAAACCTACTGGCACCAAAGTAAATAAAGATATTTCTAACAAGTCTGATGAAGATAGTTCCTCGGATTCAATCGATTTACATCTGTTATTTTCTGAAGATAGCAGTAATATATCAATAAACCAGAAAGAAAAAGATGATGATTTTATTCCACTTAAAAAAACTCCTGCTAAGACGAACATTTTAAATCAAGGTAAGATAATTGGCAGAAACACATTACTTAAATATAAAAAATAAGTTTCATGCATGGCATTTTCAATTTGTGAATTTATGAAGTTCTTTTAATTTCAGTTTAAATTTTCTACTCTTAGTTCAATTAGTTACTTTGTTCCAATGCTGTGTTATTTTTTTTTTATGTAGGTACTTATATTTTTTTTTGGAGTTTTGCGCGGGAAGCGAGAAGAAAAGGTCGGGCTTCATTTCTAAATTAGTTTTTGGGGGCTTTTATAGTGTTATTGTGGTGGAATTAGTGCAATAATGTGCCATTTATGAAAAGTGAGAAATAAAGTAAGGCGCTCCGTACGATTCAGATTGCTATCCCCGCGTAACACTCCCATGAGCATTGAAATGTGTGTTATGAACAGTGATCGGATAATCGGATGCATATTTACCTAAAGTTGAGGTGTTAGCTGTTATGGAGTGCACTTTTGTATCAAATTTTTTAAAATTTTAAATAAATAAATAATAAATAACTTCTTATAATCACACCAATTATCTAAGCCCATGTTAATTTCATTAAGAAACTGTGTCATGGAAAACTTAATAACGGATAAATATATACTTGAATACTTTTTGTTTGTAAATACATACTTAATATACATAGTAAACACCCAGACCAAGACAAATAGACATGTTCATGCACACAAATATTTGTCTTGTTCGGGAATCGAACCCGACACCTCTGGCGCAAAAGGTGGGTAGTCTACCCCTGCGCCAAATCGGTCGTATAAATACCTTATGCTAAAGACGTCGTTTCCGCATCATGTTACTAACTACTTTTGCATTCGCGAATTTTCTGGAATCCAGGGATTTATATTAAAAAAAAATGTTTTAAGAACCCGCTTCCATAATTTCTTAGCCAAATATTAACTTTAGGTAAATATGCATCCGATTATCCGATCTCTAGTTATGAACCACCCGCGCATTTTAATGAGTTAGGTAAGGTTAGCAAGAAAAGAATGAAAATAGGAAAGAAAAAATACTAAAGACATAATAATCAAGACTAATGACGAGACAGTATGGTCTCAGACCCTAGCCTGTTCCTTTAGAAACGAATCAAAAAAACCTTCCTTGAACTTTTGGCGCCTATTCTCATCACTTGTTTTTGATTGAAAGAAAATTCTGAAAATTCACTATTCATATTAAACAAACTTTATAACTTACAATGGGTTTTGGAATGTACCTTACCAACTATTTATTTCTGTGTAAGTACTATTTAGCACAGTTTTAGTACAGTTGTTTCTGAATATATTTCAACATAATTAGTTAGATAATAGTTGAGCTATTTGTGCGTGATAGCAATGTATTGTATTAATGATTGTATTCCTTTTTTTAATCTTTTTTAGACGAAGAACAATCCACCACTGATGAGATTCGATTCGTTATTGATAAAAAGGGCACAAGAGAGAATACAAATAATTCCATTAATATGTCTCTGATTAATAGCACAAAGAAAAAAAATAAGAAAAACAAATCGCTAAATATTTCGCAGCCGTCTGTAGATCATGGTAAGAGTTAGAGAGAGATGGAACTTATGAATTTATTCGTTAATTTAATAGTTCAAACTTAAATTGATCATATTTCAGATACTGACTCTGGGGATGAAGATGCGCCTCTGGAAATGCCATTTAATAGATGTACTGCTAAAGAAGAGCCAGATGAAAAGTCACAAAGTAACGGTAAGTATAAATATACCATAAGTAGGTACAGTAAAGTAAACAACAATAAATTAAATGCTTTTGTTATTAGTTTGCTGCACTTTCTGAATGCTGTAAGCAATTTATCATATATATAGATTTAATCGTTTAGTCGACTAATGACATAATGTTATGCCATGTAAATTACTCATATACAGTGGCGGTCAGATAATTAAAGACAACAGTTGATTTTCATACAAACGAGGTGTCTTTGAAGAATCTCCTCCAATCACTCCCTAGAGTACAATCATCTGATCACAGCTAGGTCAATCTCTGGCGGAGAACCAAGGCTTCAAAGTTACCTCGTTTGTATGAAAATTGACTGCCACTGTAGATAATCTTAAAGTATAAAGGTGAAAATTTGGATGTCTGTTGCTTAATCACGGCGACGCGGCTGAACTTATGTGAATGAAATTAGGCACAGATACTGATGGAATTTTATCCGGATAAATACTCAAAATGGATAAATACTCATAAATATCCATTTTTACTCGAGTATTTATCCAAAAAGGCGGATAAATACTCTTTGAACATTTTTATTTCTATTTAACGTAATTTTTTAAATTTGAATGTAGGTAATTAGTATTTTTAAGATAAAAATATCTGTTTCTGCGTTTTTAAATTACAAATAATGAATAATAGCAAAAAAACTATCTAATATTTCAAGGTAATTAAAATTTTTTCTTCTTGCATTCACAATGCAATTTTTATTATTGAAAAATCGAAAATAAAGGACAATATGAAAAACAAAGTAATTTTTTGCTGGTTAAAAAAAAGTGGCATATCCGACTCTATTACGACAAGATTTTGGTACTTTGGTTTTGGATTTTGGTACTATTTTGACAAGAAAACAGCAACGCAATCTCAAAAATATAAAAAAATCCAAGATGGCAGCCAAATTCTTTGTTTGTGGGCTGATTTTGATGAAACTCCACTTTTTGTCATTTTTGACATTGCGTTGCTGTTTTCTTGTCATAATAGTACCTAAAACCGAGTTTCATCAAAATCAGCCCACTAACAAAAAAGTTGGCCGCACTCTTGGATCATTTATATTATATTTCTGACGACCGATTTGGCGCAGGGGTAGGCTACCCACCTTCTGCGCCAGAGGTCTCGGGTTCAATTCCCGAACAAGACAAATATTTGTGTGCATGAACATGTCTATTTGTCTTGGTCTGGGTTTTTACTATGTATATTAAGTATATATTTACAAACAAAAAGTATTTAAGTATATATTTATCCGTTATCAAGTTTTCCATGATACAGTTTCTTAATGAAATTAACATAGGCTTAGATAATTGGTGTGATTGTAAGAAGTAATTTATTTATTTATTATTATTATTATTTAATATTTTTAACATTGTGTTGCTGTTTTCTTGTCAAAATAGTTCCAAAAACCGTTCCATAAAAAGCAGCCTACATTCGTCAAATCTAGTCCAGCAAAACAAAAGTTGTGCGTGGATACAGCTAAAAAGATATTTATCCGTGATTTTGAGTAAATATCAGATAAAAACGAGTATTTATCCATTTTCGATAAATATCTGAGTATTTACTCTTTGAGTATTTATCCACTGCCCATCACTAGGCACAGATATATATTATGGTCTAAAATAGCTTAAATGCTCCTTTCTACCCCGGGAAAATATGTCATTCACACGTGAAAACATTAGTCTATTATACTAATATTATAAAGAGGAAAGATTTTTATGTAATGAATAAACTCAAAAACTACTCGGCTAGTTTCAAAAATTCTTTCACTTTTAGAATACTTGCTACATTATCCCTGATTAACATAGGCTATATTTTATCCCGATATTCCCACGGGAAGGGGTAACATGCGGGTAAAACCGCGAGGATCCGCTAGTAAACAAAGACTATACCAATATTTGAACCATTTGAATTGAAATGGTTCAAATATTGGTAAATAATCGTAAGAACTATCTGAGCTAGATTTAAAAGAGTTCAGATTGAAATTCCACTATTGAATTCTTACATCACCAATCAGTCTCTATAATATTTGATAAGTTCACGCAGCCGTTCTTAATATTTAACCAATTAAAATGAAGCATTCATAATGCTGGCCGATGTTTCTCCGTAGCGATTGGTTAAAATTATAATGACTCATGGCATTGATTGACTGACGATTGCTTGACCCTCTATGAACGCTCTATGTTTGTTTACGCACAGCGATAATCTGTTTAGAATAGAATCAACTTCAATTTAAATAGTATAGTCCTGAAAATAGTCCTATAATCTAGCCGTCTATTTTATTCTCGTAGGGAAAGAGCTTTAAAATGTTTAATTATTGAGTACAGTCCAATTCAACCTTTTTGGCGTCTCGGAACATCGCTCGAGAAGATTCGCAATAGATACACAATTTAGATGTATGCTGGCGGTTGAGGTTAGGTTGCGGGTTACTCTTATATAGGTATTATAGATAGAGCAGGAAAGCCAGGCCTCCAGCCGTAAAGGTGTGCGAACGCATTAGGCCTCCAGCCGACCTTCGATTAAAAAGAGAGAAGATCGCGATATAGATAGGGATCTGTCTCTCTTTATACTGACAAACAACGGGATCGTAGCAGAACGATTATACTTACATTCGTATAATTACGATCCCGTTCCGTGCAGATTAGACAGTCAGACGATTAGACGGCAAAAAGAAATCGATAGGGTACCGCGATCTTCTCTCTCTTTCAAACCATCGGACGTTCCCACTTACAGTTACCGTCATGAAGATTCAATTGCACTGTATATTACTTTTTATTTAGAATCCTTTAGTTGTATAACTAAAACATATCACATTTTAGAAGTACCTGATATTTCATCTGCTGGAAGTGCGAAAAAGAAAAAGAAACATTCCATACCACTTGCTGTCCAATCAGGTTGGTACCTCCTCCTATTAAATATTATCTTTACAAACAAATAAAATTGGAGTGTCTGTTTGTAATATTAAAATAATCGCTTTTTACTACTTGCATATGATTATATATACGGTATATACCAAAATATATTTTTTTACATTTTTTTCTGTCTGTCTGTCTGTCTGTTTGTTTGTACCGGCTAATCTCTGAAACGGCTGGACCGATTTTGACGGGACTTTCACTGGCAGGTAGCTGATCTAATAAGGAATGCTACTTTTTATCCCAATATTCCCACGGGAACGAGAACCACGCATATTCCCACGGGAACGAGAACTACGCGGGTGAAACCGCGGGCGGCCGCTAGTTATAATAATAGTATTAATTACTCTAAATAACGGAGATAGCAAATTTCACTGAAAGAAAACATTATTTTATTTTTGAAAAGCAACAAAACTGCAAATTAATTAATATATTGTTTAGTGTTATACATTGTAAAAAATTAATATTTAGAAATATAATTTTGTATGTATTTTAAATGTAATAAAAGATATATTAATATTATGTAAGTATGTATTCTTTGGCAGAAGAATGCAAGCAGCGGCCTAGGTTCCGCCAGTGATGCATAAAAGATTCAAAACATACTTACTTCTTTTTAATTATCATTTTGTTTGCATATACTTACTCTGAATTTGCCATTTAGATTAAATCTCGAATCAAATTGTGACTGTTCCAATGTTAACCAAATCCGAGTAACTTACCTACATGGTCTTCGGATATACTTACTTTGAATGCAGTTTTGTTTCTTGTCAAAAATAAAAGAATGTTTTCTTTCAGTGAAAGGAGATCAGTCACGCTTCATACATGTTTGGACCAATAAAGTAAAAGTGTCGGCCAACGAAAATAAATTGCTTATTATTATTGTAAACAGTTTTACGATAATTTTTTCTTATGACTTCAGTAGTGTACGATTAGTGGCCAAGCAGTTATTCTTGTTTGAAAATGAAATTTTTTCTTCATTTAAAAACTTGAATAAAACTTGGCCAAAGTGCGTTCAACGAAAATAAATTGCATATTATTATTGTAAACAGTGTAACGATCATTTTTTGTTATGACTTCAACAGTGTAGTGTACGATTAGTGCCCAAGCAGTTATTCAAGAATATGTTATTTTTTTCTTGATTTTCAAACTTGAATATAGCTTGGCCAAAGTGCGGCCAACGAAAATAAATTGCATATTATTATTGTTAATAGTATTACGATTATTTTTTGTTAAGACGTCAATAGCGTACGATTAGTGGCCAAGCAGTTATTCCAGTTTGAAAATGAAAAAATGACATTTTGTCACTTGAATAACTATGTGGCCACTAAGCGTACGCTGTTGACGTCATAACAAAAAAATGATCGTAATACTGTTAATAATAATAATATGCAATTTATTTTTGTTGATCGCACTTTGGCCAAGCTATATTCAAGTTTGGAAATGAAGAACAAAATGACATATTCGAACTTGAATAACTGCTTGGCCACTACTCGCACACTGTTGAAGTCCTAACAAAAAATGATCATTACACTGTTTAAAATAATAATATGCAATTTATTTTCGTTGGCCGCACTTTGGCCAAGTTTTATTCAAGTTTGAAAATGAAGAAAAAATACATTTTAAACTTGAATAACTGCTTGGCCACTAATCGTACACTACTGAAGTCATAAGAAAAAATTATCGTAAAACTGTTTACAATAATAATAAGCAATTTATTTTCGTTGGCCGACACTTTTAGTTTTGGTCCCATTTGACTGATCTCCTTTGCAATCTCCATTATTTAGAGTACTTGGTATATGATTGTAGTTTTATTATGATCAATTTTGTCGAAATAAATGAAATTATATCGGAGTGATATAGTCATAACAAAATTAAAAATGTTTCAGATGACGTACCTGCCGAACCCACAATTCCGGCACCAGATAGTGTCAGGAAAAGTAAGAAGAAACGAGTTTCGGAATCGCAGGAGCAAGGTTTGTAATTATGACGTGATTGCTAAAATAAGATTTAAAAATCATTAATTAATAAAGATCTTTTGCTATGATCTAAGTGAATTTGGCATAATAAAAATATAACAATTCAAAACAATTTTAGATACACCTGCTGAACCAACAATTCCGGCACCAGATAGTGTCAAGAAAAGTAAGAAGAAACGAGTTTCGGAATCGCAGGATCAAGGTTTGTAATTATGACGTGATTGCTAAAATAAGATTTTAAAATCATTAATTAATAAAGATCTTTTGCTATGATCTAAGTGATTTAAGCATAATCAATATGTAACAATTCAAAACAATTTTAGATACACCTGCTGAACCAACAATTCCGGCACCAGATAGTGTCAAGAAAAGTAAGAAGAAACGAGTTTCGGAGTCGCAGGATCAAGGTTTGTAATTATGACGTATCGGTATTTGCAAAATAAGCTTCAAAAACCATTAATTTATGAAGATCTTTTTCATATAATCTAAGTTATTTAGGCATAATAAAAATATAACCATTCTAAACAATTTTAGATACACCTGCTGAACCGACAATTCCGGCACAAGATAGTGTCAAGAAAAGTAAGAAGAAACGAGTTTCGGAATCGCAGGATCAAGGTTTGTAATTATGACGTACATATTTGGTAAAATAAGATTCAAAAATCATTAATTTATAAAGATCTTTGGATATAATCTAAGTGATTTAGGCAGAATAAAAATATAACCATTCAAAATAATTTTAGATACACCTGCTGAACCAACAATTCCGGCACCAGATAGTGTCAAGAAAAGTACGAAGAAACGAGTTTCGGAATCGCGGGAGCAAGGTTTGTATGACGTATTTGCAACCCACTATCATTTTTTTTACTTCTTTAGATGTACCTATACATAAAAAACCTTAACCATACATGGGCAGGCATGTAACACCTTAGACTGCATCCTGTTAGCCAAACAATATGGCGGTCAAATACTTGCCTGGTTTTTACTCTGAGTACTGAATCCTATGGAGATGGCATATTGATCTATATGAACTATCGGTTATACAAATATGAGCTAAATCGACATTGTACTCATAAACCTGTAGCCATCTCGTTCTATCTTACCTCCAATACTTCATGTAAAAAGAGACAGCAATATATTTCTTCGACCTATTTTTTGGCAACATTGAAACGTGACGTCATCGTAATGCATGATTGAAGCCGGTCGCCATTTAGGTTTCTCGGTATGTGAGCTGTCAACGAGTTGTATTTGCTGTTTTGTGATAAAAGTCTTTTAATTTGAGACTTTCATGTGAATAAAAGGTATTAATAAGTGAGAGAAAGCAACAAGGAACATGTCTAATTGCAGTGTGGTAGTTTGTGGCATCAAAAAAAGTGAAAATCGTCCAAACATTACATTACACCGGTACGTACTATTTATTTTGCAAAAACACCAAAACAATACAATAAATGCCTTGTGTTTTGGTTTTCCTGTGAATAGTTTACTTAGAATTCATACCAAATGTAGCTTAATACTTATTTTGGTGAGTTTTGTTGGTGTATTTCAAGAAAATATAAATCTGTTTGTTTTGCGCTAGAGTTGCCCTTATAGCATTTTTCTTATCGAATTATCGATGTTTTAAAATTTCAAGTGTAAATTGAGTGTATTAATTTTAAACTGTTTTTATTGTTTTAGGTTGCCTAAAAACAACAAAAAAAGAAAAATATGGCTGGAACAATGCGAAAGGAAAAATTTAAAGACTCGTACGAAAACTATTTTTATGTGCTCTTTTCATTTTGAAGAACAGTTTCAAAGTCAACGACAGTTTAAGTTTTAAAAAAGGCGTTAATTAGGCCACTGGCAAAATCGAAATTATAGTGCGACAACTTTTTCTGTTCCGGTTGCCAAAAACTGGATACTTATATATAACGTGTTTTTTTAATGTCATTTTGCTGTAAAGTTGTTGTCGAACTTACATTCATTCTAGCACATTAAAAGTAAGTATATTTTTTTACCACTAGATGTCGCTTCGCTATATTCTAAATATATAAAAAATATGCTTGCTAGTAAAGATCTCGATTCAAACTGTTTATTATTTTATTACTTAATAATGCTTGTTTTTTTTTTGAGACATTTCTTTTTTATAGGAAAAATGTGATAGTAAAAAACCACGAGCCCTATAAGTAGCTTTCAGGCGGGATCCCGCCTGAAAGCTACTTATAGGGCTACATATACACTTATAAAAATTGCATTGTGAATGCATAAAAATAATTTAAAATCTTACATTTCTTTTTTTCTATGGTAGGTAGGTACCTAGTAGGCATTCTCCTTTGTGATTTATATTGTAATGTGTGTTATGTAAAAAAAACCAATCCTTTTTGTTATAAACATAATAGGTTTTTACAATATGGAGCTTTTTGTTTTATTTCATTAACTTTTTTACTTAAACTGGTTCTCACGACCTTTGATCTGGAATTCTATGGAGGTCTCGCATGTGTATAGACGCGTGACTCGGAAAACATAAAAAAATTGATCATAAAATTGCAGTTTCTAAGTAAAGGCGAGTAGAGCCGACAAGTGGGGCGCCCTCAATCAAATTTATTGCTCGCTAAGTATTAATGTATCTACAATCGTACAGATTGAAGCTAAGGTCGTGTAGTTTATTTACAAACTATAACCTCAGTAAAATATAGTAGGTTGGTCTTTTATCTACTACTACTGCAACAGGAACTATATTTTACTAAGGTTAGTTTGTAAATAAACTACAGGACCTTATTTTTAATCTGTATCTGCCTTTGAATTTTTGATACATTATGTACTTAACAAGCAATAAATTTAATAATAACATACGGATCCTCGCGGTTTTACCCGCATGGTACTCGTTCCCATGGGAATATCACGATAAAATATAGCTTATGTCACTCGGAAAGAATGTAGCTTTCTAATGGGCAAAGAAATTTCTAAATTAGTCTAGTAGTTTTGGAACCTATTAAATTCAAACAACAACCAATCAAATCTTTCCTGTTTACGATATAACTATAGATGAGGAAGCACTTGGCGGCTCTTCTCGCCTTGAAGCCCCCAGTACACGATGGCTACTCATGTTCGTCGACCATGATGGGCCATCATGTACAGGGGCGGTTTGCGTTGCTCGCAGGCGGCAATCACACGCAAACTCCCACACCGGGGGCTTTAAGCCCCCAGTACAGGATGGCCGATCAAGTTGGCCGACCATGTTGGCCATCGTGTAAAGGGCCGGTTTGCGTTGCTCGCAGACGGCAATCACACGCAAACCGCTGGGGGCTTAGCCCCTCAGTACAGGATGGCCAATCATGTTGGCCGACCATGATGGGCCATCGTGTACAGGGCCAGTTTGCGTTACTCGCAGACGGCAATCACACGCAAACCGCCCCTGTACACGATGGCCCATCATGGTCGGCCAACATGATCGGCCATCCTGTACTGGGGGCTTTACAGTTGTTGCCTCTCACGCGCGCGGTCGGGCCAATGATTGTGTGCGTACATGCACAAACACATACACATTGTGTCATTGTCATAAAGAACTTAATTATGTGCAAATGTAGGTATAATTTAAGCACATTTTTATGTTTTATTTTTCAAAAAAACTAGGTATATAATTAGACACTATAATTCCGTTTTAAATTATCGAGGTGATTACGAAACTGCTTTTATAAAATATAGGGTAATATAGGTAGGTAGTCACAAAAATACTTGATCTATAACTTCATCAATAAATATATCGATGTACAAATAGGGCAGCACTACGGAAAGGCGCCATTTTGGTTTCTCGGTATGTGTGCTTGTGTGTGTGTGTATGCTTCAATTTTTCGTAGGTATGCCATCTCCATAGGATTCAGTACTCAGAGGGTTTTTATAAAAAAAACCTTGAGAGCAAGAAGGTTTGTATTGCCTGACCAGAAAAATAAAAAACCTGGCATGAGGCGCCTTTTTCGCCTCTTCATTGTTACAAATGTCAAATTCAATAAAAAAAATTAGTTCGTCACATTTTCTCAACATGGCGAGGTTTTAATTTTTCTGGTCAGGCTTTAAAGTCAAGTATTGTAATTTGTATGTACCTATGAAGTTGGAATAAATAGTCTTTCAAACCGGATATACAAAGGACCTCTCTATATTAAATAATTAAAACTTGTTTTAGAAAAATGGAAAATGAAGTATTTAGAAAAAATCGTCCCGTCTCACAACTAGCTCCGATGGGACTCGAACCCACGACCTTTCGCTTTCCGGGCGACTGCTCTAACCACTGAGCTACGGAGTCGTTACGAGAAGCGTCGAATTTATCCAATACTTCTTACACGCTGTATAGTCAGCGTTAATTTCATCAATGTGGAGATATTACTACCCTCACACGCGAAAGAAATACCTTTCCAGGTATTTGGCAATCGCTAAAGATGAAATTACTATTGCAACTTATTTTAATTTTAATTTTTTTGCATTCACAATGCAATTTTTATAATAGAAAAATGTAAAATGAAGTATTTAGAAAAAATCGACCCGTCTTACAACTAGCTCCGATGGGACTCGAACCCACGACCTTTCGCTTTCCGGGCGACTGCTCTAACCACTGAGCTACGGAGTCGTTACGAGAAGCGTCGAATTTATCCAATACTTCTTACACGCTGTATAGTCAGCGTTAATTTCATCAATGTGGAGATATTACTACCCTCACACGCGAAAGAAATACCTTTCCAGGTATTTGGCAATCGCTAAAGATGAATGATGAATACAGCGTGTATTGGATAAATTCGACGCTTCTCGTAACGACTCCGTAGCTCAGTGGTTAGAGCAGTCGCCCGGAAAGCGAAAGGTCGTGGGTTCGAGTCCCATCGGAGCTAGTTGTGAGACGGGTCGAGTTTTTCTAAATACTTCATTTTCCATTTTTCTATTATAAAAATTGCATTGTGAATGCAAAAAAATTAAAATTAAAATAAGTTGCAATATTAATTTCATCTTTAGCGATTGCCAAATACCTGGAAAGGTATTTCTTTCGCGTGTGAGGGTAGTAATATCTCCACATTGATGAAATTAACGCTGACTATACAGCGTGTAAGAAGTATTGGATAAATTCGACGCTTCTCGTAACGACTCCGTAGCTCAGTGGTTAGAGCAGTCGCCCGGAAAGCGAAAGGTCGTGGGTTCGAGTCCCATCGGAGCTAGTTGTGAGACGGGTCGATTTTTTCTAAATACTTCCTTTTCCATTTTTCTATTATAAAAATTGCATTGTGAATGCAAAAAAATTAAAATTAAAATAAGTTGCACTAGTAATTTCATCTTTAGCGATTGCCAAATACCTGGAAAGGTATTTCTTTCGCGTGTGAGGGTAGTAATATCTCCACATTGATGAAATTAACGCTGACTATACAGCGTGTAAGAAGTATTGGATAAATTCGACGCTTCTTGTAACGACTCCGTAGCTCAGTGGTTAGATCAGTCGCCCGGAAAGCGAAAGGTCGTGGGTTCGAGTCTTATCGGAGCTAGTTGTGAGACGGGTCGATTTTTTCTAAATAATTCATTTTCCATTTTTCTATTATAAAAATTGCATTGTGAATGCAAAAAAACTAAAATTAAAATAAGTTGCAATAGTAATTTCATCTTTGCGATTGCCAAATACCTGGAAAGGTATTTTTAATACAGTTGCTCAAAAAGTGGCGTATTGCAGGGACGTATAGCGTTCGGGATGTGGGCTATTACACACTCGAACTTTTTCTTTACCTTTCCCGAACTCGTGCGTTTTCTTTCCCAACTGTCAAAATATTGTCTATTAAAAAGAAAAAACCAACCACGAAGTTTTTACAAAAAAAAATCATAGGAGTTTTTATGATTCATGCAAATATTTCTAAAAAGAAGATACTAATTTGTTTCAATATCAGATTTAAAAGTAATTTTAATTATACATTAAATTAATATTAGTATCGGCCAAATTAAATTTATGAATATATAAAATACATAAAATTGGCTGTATGACCACAGATTACTAAATATGGGATGACGTGCACTATTTACCATAGTATCTGCTTATAGGAGTTTGCGCAAGTAAGTGAAAAGAAAATGAGGGACCTTATTTCTTAATTTTCTAAATTAGTTTTTTCTGGTTTTTACTGTGGTAGGTACTTAGTATGGTGGAATTAGTGCAATAATATGGCTTTAATGGAAAACGATGTGGTAAAAGAGAGAAATAAGGAAAGGCGCTCCTGTAGGATTCGGATTGCTTTTGTTAGGTTTCATTTCATTTCATCTCATTTAATTTAATTTTCAGTTCATATCAATAAAAAAATTCTAATGAAGCCTTGGCTGTATGATCATAGTTTCCTTTGCCAACCCAGAATGAGTGAAGAAAACAAAAAAAAAGACTCTGCTTATATTCTTTTACGATTAGTTAGTTGAGTTTATTGTGTTTTATTATTTTATTAAATTGCTTAATTTTTTCGCAACTGTATTAAAAATAGTTGTTCAGTACACGTGCGGAACCGTCATTGCAACTTGTTCCGACTGTCAACCCTCACCTTCGGCTGCGCCTCGGCTCGGGTAGACATTTGTCGGAACTCTTTGCAATGACAGGCTTTCCGCACTTGTAATGAAATCTACTATTCTTTCGCGTGTAAGGGTAGTAATATCTCCACATTGATGAAATTAACGCTGACTATACAGCGTGTAAGAAGTATTGGATAAATTCGACGCTTCTCGTAACGACTCCGTAGCTCAGTGGTTAGAGCAGTCGCCCGGAAAGCGAAAGGTCGTGGGTTCGAGTCTTATCGGAGCTAGTTGTGAGACGGGTCGATTTTTTCTAAATACTTCATTTTCCATTTTTCTATTATAAAAATTGCATTGTGAATGCAAAAAAATTAAAATAAGTTAAAACTTGTTTGCTTAAATTTCGTATGTCACTACAAAACAACTTTATTAATTACTTATGCATAATTTTCTTGAACTATTGTCAAGAATAATAAGATCCTTGGGGGAGGCCTATGCCCCAGTCAGGGTTGAAAATAATCAGGATTTTTTTTATTTTAATCAAAAAAAATCAGATCGGGTTTTTTTTGATTAATATGATTTATTTGATTTTTATTTGATTATGCAATATTTACACTAGTTTTTCTTATGGGCAACATTTTTATTTAGGTAGAATTGATGTACAACACCGCCAAAAAAGTAAAATGTTACATCAACCCGAAAAAACAATTTGAGGTCCGAGTGTAGAATTTCGTGAATCGTGATTTAAATCATGATTTAAATCAACTTGATTTAAATCATGCAACCCTGCCAGCAGTGGGCGTCGTTCGGCTGACATGATGATGATGATGATTGTCAAGAATAAGCAACAGATAAATATTAAGCTGAGACTTACTATTTAATTTTTCAGAATGTTATAGGAGCAGGCAAACTCTTTGTAGAATATACGAACAACTTATTTAATCCTAACATTTTTAGATCCCGCTGACACATCACTAGTTGTTCCTGTTAATTGTAAAAAGAAGAAAATAAGTCACTCGTTGAACAAACAGTTGAACTTACTTTCAATATTCCAGCTAGGTATTATTCTTAAATAAAGTTACAATAAGTGAAATTTTCTTCCCTTGCTCTCTTCAGATTCGAAGGAAGCTGACATAGCGCTTGTCATTCCTGGCAGCGCCAAAAAGAAGAAACACCTGACAGAAACAGAATTTGAAGAATCAGGTATAACATTTACACACTCTTCACATTATTATAATCATCATGTCAGCCGATCGACGCCCACTGCTGGGTATAGGCCTCCCCCAAGGATCTCCACAACGATCGGTCCTGCGCTGCCCGCATCTAGCGGCTTCCCGCGACCGCCACCAGATCGTCGGTCCACCTCGTATATGCCTGGGCCTGCCCACGGAACGTCGCGTCGTCCGGCACGCGGTCGCCATTCGAGAACCTTTCCGCCCCAACGGCCATCGGTTCTCCGCGCTATGTGTCCCGTCACTGCCACTTCAATGATGCAATCTTTCGAGCGATGTTGGTTGTTTTAGTTCTCCTGCCAATCTCATCATTTCTGAGCAGGGAAATAAGCATCGCTCTCTCCATTGCTCGCTAGGTTTGAGCCTTCTTATGAGACCCATAGTAAAAGACCACGTCTCACTTCCATAGGTCATTACTGGCAACACACACTGGTCAAAGACTTTTGTCTTGAGGTATTGAGGTATTTCTTCTTCCCAAACGCTGCCCATCCGAGCTAGATTCGCCTAAAGATCTCTTTTCCAAAGTTGGACTCACCTAACTGGACCGTCTGTCCTATGTAGATTCGAGTGTAATGTTCCCAATATTAACTAGAGAAGATGCAATGCAACATCGGCATTGGACATGGTTTTCGTCTTATCCATGTTCATCCTAAGACCCACTCTTTGAGAAGCATTACTGAGTTCTTCGAGCATTGTGTTCAGGTCTTCCAAGGTCTCAGCCATGAGAACTACATCATAGGCAAACCGTAGGTGTGTTAGGTACTCGCCATTGATGTTGATGCCGAATCCTTTCCAGTCAAGAAGCTTAAAAATATCCTCCAACGCAGCTGTGAACAGTTTCGGAGATAACGTCTGCCTGTCTCACACCTCGCTGTAGTTGGATAGGATTAGAGCTCTGGTTCTGTAATCGGACCGATATGGTAGCGTTTCGATATAAGTACCTCAGCACCTCGATGTACCTGTAGTCTATTTGGCACCTCTGGAGAGACTGCAGCACCGCCCAGGTCTCAATCGAATCAAAGGCTTTCTCATAGTCCACGAACGCCTAGCAAAGTGGCAAGTTATACTCGCCACGGTCTTCTTTATAACTTGCCGCAGCGTATGAATGTGGTCTATGGTACTATAGCCTTTCCGGAACCCGGCTTGTTCCGGGAGGTTGGAAGTCGTCGAACCTGCGAGCGAGACGATTCGTAATGACTCTCGAAAACAACTTATAGATATTGTTCAGAAGCGAGATGGGTCTGTAGTTTTTGTAAAGAGTTTTATCACCCTTCTTGAACAACAGCGTCACATCGCTTCTGCCCCATGCCATTTGGCGTTTTGCCCTCAAGGATGACTGAATTGGAAAGCTTCTGAAGGACTTTTAATATCGGCTTACCATAGAAACTGTCCTAACCATAGTTGCTGTTCATAGAAACTGTCAATTTCCTTCAGGATTTCAGGGGTTGACGAAATTATGTTACCTTTCTGAGTTTTCAGCCTCGTCAATTGACATGGCTCGATAGACAGATCTCTCTCGAACACTTTTGGAGTCTTTGTTCCGCTCAATGACTTCTTTAATACGCTCGGTATTAAATTGGCGAAGGTCGCGCGCGTCAAAGACTTAGCCCCGTATTCTAAAACGATCCTTAAATGGATATCTCTTCTCAAGTATAGTTAGCAAGGGATGAATGAATTCGTTGCATGCATAGATGTATTATTCCTGTAGATGGATCACAAAAATAAGCTATAACTCACACATCCTTTACCCCTTCTAACACTATCAAATTGTCATAAGATAGAAAGAGACATACATGTTAATCTGTTGCGTCGACATTAGTGAATGTCTCCATTTTGACCATGCAATGCTAGATGATGATGATGCAATGATAGTGCTGTGGTTTTTTTTTATAACAAGTTATCGATAAAAGATGTCAAAATAATTTGAATGCAATGCGATACATAAAATTACAATTTATATATCGCAGGCGTATTGTATATTTCACCGTATTACATAGCAACTAGCTGTATTGGAAAAAACAGTACCGCCTGTAATGCGGCGGATTCAAGATACGCCGTATTCAATACGGCTGATCGAAAGTACGCCGCATTGAATAGAGCGCTTCGCGATTTTCAATGCGGCTAGATTTAATGTAATTGGGCGGTTCATAATCCGCTTTTCTGTCAGTTTTTAGTACTAAACGTGTCCAAAGTGCTCACGGCCTTAGAATTTTGTTTATGCTATGAAACTTCAGCATAGGTCGAAATATGGCAAAAATTTCTTTCCTCCAGACAAAAGCGCACGCTCAGCTGATCGATCTAGTGTGGCAGAATATTTTTTTTTATATTTCGACGTATGCTATGCTCCAAAGAGAAAGTTGTTCAGTTTCATGGTCTAAGCAAGCCCTTTAATTTTGAATCAGTGCCAAATATGAAGTAGGTACTATAATTAATAATTATACTTGATGAGATCGATGGGTCATTGGTACGCGCATTCTGCATCCGGTCGTTGATGATAAGCAACATTCGTTGCGGTTGGACATCTGAATGGTGACCAAAACTTTATTATCTCGTCTCCTCTGTGCTTCGAAAGGCACGTTAAACCGTTGGTCTCGGTTGCATTAGCAGTAGTTGGCACCCTCACCCACCAATCCGCATTGGCTTCGCGTGGTGGGTTATGGCACTTATGGCCCGTTCTACCTGTGGCGTTTTCTTGCACAGGGAAGGCCCAGCAGTGAGGACATTAATATGATAATGATGATAATTATACTATTTATACAAGGAGGTATAGTCGTAAAACTGAACGAGATTTCTAATAAATTTATTAAATCAAATAATCTGCTGAATGATATCAAGTAAAAAAATACAGATTTCACGCAAATTTTTATACTTTTAATGTATTCAATTTTTTAAGTATAAATCCACAATTTGCTTTAATAAGTGCATCGAGCATATTCTTGTTTGTTGCGAAGGTCTCCAATCGTCGCCTTTTCTTACGTTTCTTATTCACGTTTCCTTTACATCGACGGCGGCGCGGCGGTGGGAAATCTGTTTAGAGTTGAGAAAAATTAAGTTTAAATACAAACTTGTTAACACTACAATTTTTTATCGATATTACTTAATAAAATCGGACTACAACACTATCAGGTTGGTCAAATGTCAAAAAATCCCAATTGGCTTTAAATTATATATTTTTAGCCTAAAAACACCCGATTTTCTTCAACAAAGTCAATGTTGAACTGTATATACACGTACAGCGATTTAATTTTTGCAAATTTCCTACAGAAATGTGTTCGCAAAAACACAAAACAATGAGTGTGACTTACCTCTGAAATGATATGTGTTCATTATTCTCTTTCAAAACACTCACTCTGCTTGAATAACCGGGAAAAGTACAGGCCATTCTTAACAAACAACAGATTTACCGCACCACACCATCATCTTTCATCACCATCTTTCTATATTTTTGTACAAAAAAAGCTTTTCTTTCTGAAGCATTTCTTAACCAGCTGGTTAACAAACAAATATGACGTTTACTTTCAAGTGGCGCGCAGCTCATTAAGACGCACACGTTGGGCTATTGTTATCTCTTTTTAACACATGACATGTCGCCGTTTGAGAGACGAGAGTCGATTATAGAAGGAATTGTTCATTTTCTTATGCTCCATCTACAGGAATAATACATCTATGGTTGCATGTATTTGCATCCCTTTCTTATTATACTTGAGAAGAGATCTCCACTTGAGTGTCGTTCTAGAATACGGGCCTTAGATATATGTTAATTGAGCTGCCGATATCGATGAGCATTAAAGGTGTGCGTTATATTCGATAACGCATATAGCATAACGTTATAAAAATATAACTATCGCACCTAATATTAAAATATAACTTATTCTGCTATTGCTATATTAAATTATATCAAGCAGGGCGCCCGCCGCACGCCATCTAGTGTATTCGAAATGAACAAATGAAATGACAGAACTGAACGAATGAACTGTGTTCTCCTTCTCTATCCAGCCGTTATTCCAGCCGCACGCGATGCAAGTATTGCTCTCTTTTTTCTTGGTAATCAAATCTATCGAAATTCAACTCTATCAAATAGAAATACAGTTGAATTTTGAAAGTTGGAAAACCAAATAACGCGTTATATTTGAAAAAGTTGAGACAGACTCTAATGTCTTATCAATAAGGACTAATATCATAAATCACGTACGACATGCGATTTGAACGAACATGTTATTTTTCTGCTATAACATTTATTACTGTTAATAGAATATTTAACTAATGCTGTCCTGTGGAATTCTTGATCGCGAACTCACGCTCGCTCGGGGCTTAAAAAGTACTTAAGAATTCTGTTTTTAATAGCGTAATATGAATTTATTCGTGTTGTTATTTGTAAAATAGTGGCAAAAGAATAAAGAATTGGTTTATTAATAGTAAGTAATTGATCATTAAGTAGTGTAAAAAACATTAATAACTACTTTTAGTTTAACATAGGTTATAATAGGTTATTTATTATATTAGGTACTTACAGTCGTCACAAAATAAGATGCCCGTTTTGACACATGCCAAAATGACGTGATTAGGCATGTAACCATACGAGTCTGTGATCGATTCTCGCGATTAATCGATTAAGGTTCTGAGTAACTAATCGATTATAGTAGGTTTGCAACTTATGTGGATAAGGACTAAAGTTATAATTATAAAATGTTAAACTTACTATAAGTATAGGTACTTACTTATACTTTTAATAAACATATTATTAAAGTATAAATTGACCTTTTATGTTATATAAACTTGAATCGAATCCACTTAAATTGCATAATTTATATAAGAGCGAACGCGCACTTGTGATTTTTAATCGGGCGATAGTTTGGTCGTTCTCGAATTCAGTATAGAGTTATATGGCAGTGGCAATCGTCAGTGCGCTTAAACTATCGACCGATCAAACTATCGAAAATTACTGGCCGATAGTTGTACGATCAAACTATCGCACAACTATCGGCCGGGATGTAATGTGCATGAAGGACTATGTGAGCGCGCGCACTGCATTCAACTAAACTATCGCACAACTATCGGTAGACTGCGCATTCAGTATCGGGCTATCGAAAATGACTGGCCAATAATAGTTACTACAACTATCGGCCTGTGCATGAAGGATTATGTGAGCGCGCGCCCGGATTTAACTAAACTATCGACCAACTATCGGTCGACTAAAAATCACAAGTGCTCGCAGGTTCTCAAAACCAAACTATCGGCCGACAGTTTGATCACGATCGTCTTACGATTCCGACTAAACTATCGGTCGACTAAAAATCACAAGTGCGTGTTGGCTCTAAAAGTGCAAGTATTTTAACTACAGCTCACAGCATAGACATGGTCATAGAGTAGCTACATTACTTATTATAGCGGCCTGTAGACGTTGGCCCAACCATTGGCCAATACGTCGTATATTAACACTTTTGAAAGAACCTTTTTAAACGTCTTGTTCGTTCAAAAGTGTCAATGTACGATGTATTGGCCAGTGGTTGGACCAACGTGTACAGGCCGCTTATGGTGAACGCACGCTTGTCCGATGCGAACGCCTCGAACAAGCCAAACGAAACGTGTTTTAAGAAATCTCTGGAAAGGTGAACGTGACGATTCGATATGGTGAGGTGTGCAAGGTTGTCTAGGTTTTATTAAAAGTTTTTTTTTCATTCGGTTAATTCGGAACGTCCTCCTTGGATAAGTTTGCGTTTGCCTAGAAACCGTTTTATCGAAATCATTGTTGCCAATTCATAATTTCACTAATGCTTAAGCACCAATCTAGTTTTCACACAAAAAGATCAATTTTACAAATTAATCTATTAAAGTGTTTATAACGATTATTTCGATTAAATTGAATGAAGCTGGAGAAATCCTGCACACAACGGTTACAACACTAGTATTTAAAAAAATAAAGACTGAGAACGTAACTGTTTTTCGAGACGTTTCGTAGTTAATTGAATCTGCGTTTACTTTAGAATAAACGCAAAAATAATACGAGGAATACACTTTGCCTTAATTTATGATGCGTTCAAAAATGTAACATATTATTTTCATACGCCTTTGATAAGTAATCAGCATATATTTGATTTTTTGGTTTTCGTAACAAGTTACATTCTAGGGTCATTACCATGTGTCAAAACGGGCATCTTAATTTGTGACGACTGTAATACTAATATAATATATCATTAAAAATAACCTAATATTTTAATGTAGCATAACGATATGCTATAATATACGAATATAACATAATAGCACACCTTTAATGAGCATCCGCTGAGTTCTGTAGCTTCATTTCGTCTCTCTGATTCATGAGTAGGAGAGTCTGACTGGCGAGTTTCTTTAATTTGGGAAGGCGGGTTTTATAGTGACCCTACCGTGCGGACGGTATCACCACCATGTTGTATAGATCGTCCACGTCTATGCTGTTTTCAAGGGCTTAAATCAAGCAGTTTTCGAGCTCGAGCTGAAAGCACTCGGGGTTTTGAATTTGAGCCGGTATTTAGGTCATAGCCCATTTAGACCGCACCGCTCCCACCAAACCAAAGTATGAACAGCCAAATATGGACTTAATATCGTTCACTGTAGATGCATTTTACAGCAACAATATAAAATAGCGGACAGCGCGCGGTCCGCTAGCTTACCGCCGTCAGACTGCTCGGTAGTTGACGCCTCGCTGGCGTGACGCCGCGCGGTCCGCGCGCTGACTGCTAGCGGTCACCGCCGCGCACCTATAGAGGGAATAGCAGTCGCCGCGTGGACTGCTGGGTGCCTGCTAGCAGTCGCCTTCGTTTAGTGCGGTGTTGGGTAGGAGCGGTGCTGGAGCGGTGCGGTATAAGTGGGCTATGACCTTTAGTCGGAGCGTGGATTTTACCAGTCGCGATCTTTCGAACCTGATTATTTTACTATTAACTCGGGTAATCAACCAAGGAAGTAGGGGTATATACTTACAATTGATTTTCAAGGTCTTTATTTTTACTTTCAAATAGATCACGATCATTTGGTTTTACAATTATGTACCTACCGCAATAATTAACAAGTTTATCTCTGTCTAATGTAACGAGATAAAAGTTTAAGACTGATTTTTTTAACATAGGTACTTACTTAAACTTACCTACTTTAAAAAAGCTGTTTATCAAAATCATAGTTATGCTAGGGAAACTGAATCCGTTGCAAATTTGATATCGATATTCAATGTGCCTCTTACCATACGGTGATCGTTTTCTGTCTTCACAGCGTTGATCACACTGACATCATTGAATATGTGCTTCTTCGTCGACATGATAAAATCGATCTCGTTTTTTACTTTACCGTCCGAGCTGATCCAGGTCCATTTGCGTCTTACGGGCTTCTTAAAGAAGGAGTTCATCATATAGAGGTTCTCCCTCTCCATGAAGTCTGCCAGCATCTGGCCTCTCGTTCCGTTGCCCAAATCCAAATTGCTCCACTCTCAACTCAGCACCGCAACATTGCCCCAACTTTGCATTAAAAGCTCCCTTCACAACCGTGTAGTGGGTTTTATAGCTATGCATGGCTTTATCGATATCTCCTCATACATAGCCTCCACTTCGACATCGTCGTGTTTCGAGGATATATGCATCCATATAATACTTATAACTAGGTATCATCGGAAATATCCCTAATTCATTAGAATTTATTCTTATTTATTTGATTGTATTAAAATTTATTCTATTTTATTAAATTGAATACTGTTTATATTAAAAGTAGCGTCATTTTATCATAATCATAAAAAAAACATCTTATATATTTAACTTCCTTACATAGCTAAAAAAACAATCATTCAAAATGTAAAACCTATGAAAAATCATAATCATTTCCTGCCGGCCTAGCATGAGCGGCTTATTATAACACGCGATATGATATAGCACGTCATGCTGTCTTGCTTACACTTTAGTGGGGTAAGCAAGACAGCATGCCGTGCTATATCATATCGCGTGTTATAAACCGCTCATGCTAGGCCGGCAGTAGCAATAGTTACAAGTGCGACGATATGATACAATAATGATAATCATAATTTGCCTGAGATAAATCACAGGTAAAATCATATGATGTTGGTGAATCATCCAGCATGCCACCCCGGGCCTCCGACAGGCTTAGTCTGCCACTGAATAAACCATCTTTTCTTTCAGATTTACCTCCAGAAGTGCCATCAAACTCAAAGAAAAGAAAGAGAAAATCATCTGTCGATCATAGTTTGAGAACAGGTTTGAAAATGTTTGCTATCGAAATGTTAATAAATGTTGCTTACCTCTTTTACATAAAAGATAAAAATAAAACTATCATATTCATGGTTTAAAATTACAATCAGAAATTAGCCGCGTATTTATCCAGCGTAAAAAAATCTGTGCATAAAGCACTCGTTATCATTTTTTTTTAAAAATCAAGTGTAAGTGTAAAATGGCCTCTAATAATAATGGTAACAATTTTTGTTAAAAAATGGTATAATTAAATTAACCTATCAAAGCTGTCTGTAAACATTTTTAACTCAAAAATGTATTGTGTATGTGTGTATGCTGTTGGAGTTCCTAATAAATAAATATTAGTATTGGACCAAACTAGATTTATAAAAATATCGTTATTATTGGAGGAGCATACAGTACAAACTACGAAGTACGAGCCACAAGCTAACTTCATTGTGGTCTTAATCACTGAAGAATAACCAGAATCGTCAGTCATTTGATTCTTATGATTTTACGTCCTTTCTCGCTTTCTACTAAAATTATTTTTTTCTCAGAGGTTGAAGGAGACAACGATGTTGCACAAACCGCAAATATATCTTTGTCTGCTGGCAGACAAAATAAAAAAAGAAAAGTATCTCAAAACGAAATTGATGAAGCAAATAAAGGTAATTGTTGATTTTTGTTTTATATTCATCTTCTATATATATTAATATACTTAAAATAAACTCTTGCGGTACTGACTGACAGACAACGCACAGCCGAAACTACTGGGCGGAAGAAGCTGAAATTTTGAATGTATGTTCCTTAGGGGTGTAGGGGAGCACTAAGATAGGGTTTTTGAAAATTCTCCCCCTAAACGGGTAAAAAGGGGCCAACGTAGACGAAGTCGCGAGCGGAGCGCTAGTTCCAAATAAATGGCGAACTTTTCGTAACTTTGAAACGATGTTCAAGCGCCTAACGTGTTGGACTGTCGGCATGTTACCCAACACTATTTTTACTGTACATACATCACTGCTTCACATGGAGGGGCGCTTCTCGCTCTCTCAATTTCCATTCATCATTGCGTGGGTTGTGTTCCTGTACATTTATAAGTAATTTCGACTTAAATCCAAGTTTGTATGTGCTATTTTCGCTACCCAAATAAACCCTGCCTTCGGTCACCGAGCATACCAGTGAGTTCTAATCACGTGCCAACCGCACATAACGTACTGTGTGTATCCGTTCCGGGAATGGACTGGACAGCTGTGAAACCAGCCCACAATAAAGTGCGACATATAAGATGTCTCACACATTTAAACCGGGAAAATAAGGATAAGTTCTTCGTCGTGTCAATGGCAAGCACAAAATCAAATGACGTTGGCCCAAAACTGTGCCACTCTCAGGATAAGTTGATTGCCAGAAAAGTAGTACTGTTAAGGTACGCGTTCATTGGCCCGCGCCGGCCGGACGCACCGCACGGAAGGCCACAGATTACTAAATAGTTACTAGCACCCAACGGATTGAGCGGATTCTGCTCATAAATGCCAGCACGGCCGGCGGGCGGTGCTGGGGACGCGGATAGTGGACGCAGCGCTATGTAAAGTCATGCAAAGGAAACTTAAATCCTTTGCGTGCCGTGCGTGCGGTGGTGCGTCCGGCGCGGACCAATGGACGCGTACCTTTAGCTTTAGGTCCCAGTCCAGTCCAGTCCAGTCTCCGGCTACGGGATTACAGAACTTAATACTCACGTAGGCAACGAAAGATAACAATTACCCACCTTTTTCTTTTTCAGAAGAAACTCAAAAGAAAGAAGTGAAACTTAAGAAAAGAAAAAGAGATGGAGATGACGATAATAAGGCTTCAAAGGTATTATAAACCAATTTCACATAGCTACACATACAGATGTTTCACAAACACATAAAACATTTCAAAAATCTTTTTGTTCCAGAAATTAAAAGAAAGTTCTTTTGATAAAGTACATGTACCCAGACTTCCTGCTTCCATTCTTAATCAATTGGAAGACAAACCAAAAAAAGAGATTCTAGACATGAAAAAGTCCGCAGTTATTTCTACTACACCATTTTTTGTTGAAGAAGCAAAGAGGCGTAAAAGTAAACCATCTAACTATTTAGAAGAGAGTGTTTATTTAAACGATTCGCAAGATAAAGAAAGGAAGCTCGAAAGACATATTAAGAAACCCAAAGTTCTTCCATTTGTTCCGACGGCGACAACTTCTGGAAGCGGATTTACCACAACTTTCAAAATAAAAACTATACCGCAAGAAGTAAAATTCGTGGCCCAAACTAAAAATGTGCCTAATTTTAAAACTGATTATTTATATGGCAATAATATTAAACGTCAAGGCACTTATGAACTGTATAAGAAACATAGGACTTATAAAATATCAAAATTTTGAACTAACACTACCATACTGACCTACTCATTTTGGGTTCCGCCTTCTCTGTTATGATGCCAATTTTAACAAACTTGTTTTAGTATAGTTCTAGTTATTAATGATTGATAAAAAAAAAATTACTTGTTGTGTGTTAATTACTTTATGTTAGTTATTGTAGGAGACTTATCTAATTTTACAGTCCTACCTAACCTAACCAATATGCTGTGAAATACATTAAAAATTAGACTGTTGTTTTACTTTAGTGCTCAGTTATTTATTGTAAGATTATTATATAATAGATGGAACCTGTTGAAATAATTATTCTCTTGTAAATTAGCAGGGGCATTTGATTATTTGTAAGTTTGTCGGCACATACAGAGCGACTACGTTTTCTGTTCCGGTGACAAAAACTGGAACTAACGTGTTTCTATTCAATGTCATTTTGCTGTTAAGTTAAATTAAAAAAAAGAAAAGAATACATAGCGCCGCTGTCACAGGAACAGAAAAGATTGTCGATCTGTAACATACTTCTTTAATTTTAGGAAATACCTATGCATGAGCGGCAGCGGCATTATCTAAAATTAAAAGTAAAATGATGGTAAAATTTAATCGTTTTCGAATTTCGATCGTTCATACTTCGCGCCATAAGGCAATGACTTCTAAAACATACCGGTAGTTGTCGCTAGCATCGAAAAAAAAGTGGTATTGCCCTTGTGCCGTGTTACTTTGTTATAATGTAATCATTTCTTGACATAATTATCTTTTTATTCAATAAATATTATTCTTAATGCAGAAACATTATTTTAAAATTAACACACTATTAAAAGTAAACACACACTCTGCGTAAGTACTTCCCGCCTTATCATGCCGGTGTAAACAAACCGCCATGTTGCCTACAGTGCCATCATAAAATACATGAATGGTAAGTAAACAAATCGCATTGATGATATAATTCTACTGCAAAAAATACCTTAAAAATGGAACTGTCATTATTATTTCTGTAGTTAACGTTAAATCATTACCGTTTTGGCAAAAATACTTAAAAAGATAATGTATCGTTAAATGACGTGAATCCGGATGTAAATACCGACCAATTGAAGTGGGTCGTAGTAAGTCACGTGGGTTCTGTCAACCAATAGCAATGCCGGACATTCTTTGTGTACCTTTTCGCTTAGTAGTAAAACAGATTGTGGGTTTTTATGGAGTGAGTGGTGTTATATCTGTCAATCTAATGTCGTTAAAAGCGTAAATGTGTGAAATAGAGGATTTTACTATTGAGCATAGGGATATTTATTCTCATAAATATTCGGTAAGTTTAATAACACTATCTTTTATTCGCTGTCTGTGGCAATGTTATGAAAACAAGACACGAACAATGGGAAAGTCCAACGAGTTGCTGTGTCCCGCTCTTTTTAATGTCATTATGTTTTTACTTATTGATAAAATCTAAAGTAGAAATCAAGCCCCAACGTTCTTAGTGTTCTTACGCTTACTATTTATAGATTTTTTAATACTACATATCATGAAATTCAGTTATTATTCATAATGAATAGGTATGTAGAACTATTGATGGCGGGAAATTGTCTTCTGTTCCGAGACCAAATTAGTGATGTTATGTGGTCATGTTTGTCTAAACATATTTATTTTGATCATTAAAATATACATCTATTGTTATATTTAGTTGATTTGTTATTATTAAATAGGTACCATTTAACTCTTCGAAATTAACCTTAAAATAACGGACTTTATTTTATACCAACAGTACTTCCCTCTCGTTATTTTCTTGGCCCAAGAAAGAGATGGCTATAGAGGTGTACGTTTATTACCAATGTACAGTCGCCAGCACGTCTGGTTACTACAAACTGTCAAAATTCTTAAATAAAATTCAACCTTATGTCCAACAGATAAAGTTCAGTTTCAATTAATAAATTTTGACATTTTGTAGTAACCCGATGTGCTGGCGACCGTACAATAAGAGTAGGTACAGTTTGCTGCAAAAGCATTGCAAAAGTAATTTCCGTACATCTTGCTTTTCTGAAATGATATTAGGTATTTACAGTTTGATGCAAAAGTCATAATTCCGTACATTATGCTTTTCTGAAATGATATAGGTAGGTATTTACGTTATGGTGGTTGGTATTCCACTTATCAAAGATTTTTGTCCAATATGCATTCGACCAAAGAAATTATCAATGAAACCATTCATGAATTCATCCTCGTACAATTTCTTTGATCCAATATTTGATAAGTGGAATACCACCCTAATAGCACTTGCTACATTAAATTCATTATTTCTTGTATCCTGTACCCCTACATGAAAAAAGAGTGGTCACATTTTGTTGTATTATCCTAAAAAAAAACAGACAGCTTTGCAGGTATTATTAATAAATACATAGGTAGGTAGATCAGAAATAAACATTGTTGGCCATATAGCAGGGTGCGAAAAAATCAGATTTTTATAATATATATAAAAAAATCGGAGTTTTTATATATATCGGATATATATCAGATATATATCCAAATAGTTATTTTTTAAATAGTGTGCCGTAAGAATCCATTCTCCAAGCCTTTTATCACTATAATTAATAGAATTTTCTTCATTTTCACTAATATTAGTTTTATTTCTTTTGTTGGAGATATATTTATAAAAACATATAATTGGCTGAAATATTTATTAAATCACAATATTTAAATTGCTCTATTTATAAAAGTGAAAGGCCACTCACTCTCTTAACATAGGGTTGCCATCCGTCCTGTTTTCCCAGGACATGTCCTGGATAGTTTCTAAGTATCGTCCTGGGTTTTTGTTTTTGCGCGGACCCCTATCTAGGTATTCTAGGGATGGGGGGGGGGTTATAGACATAGTTATCGTTATAGATAAAATATAGACTTAGCAGTAAGTTTAGCAGTAAGTATATAAAATGGCATGTAGGATAGTGGTCACGATTAAAATATATCTGCGTAGGCGAAGGTAAAATACTCCCATCCTCACCCCAAATAGGGTAGAAAAGGGGGTTAAAATAATAAAGATAAAATAAGGTTGGATGTTTGTGGTTCAACCACGGCAAAAAAGTTAAATGGATTGGGATGCAATTTAGCACAAAGATAGAATCTTAGTCTAGGGCCCAAGGCCCCTTTTTATTTAGCTTTCTAGCCCTTACAGACTTTGTTATTAAGATAATAAGAAGTTTAGTTTTCTGAAACTTAAGAAATGGATATATAATATCAATGATTTTTATGAAAAAATCCATGGATATATATTATTATCATGATTATATATCCATTGATATATAGATAGATAGATAGGCGTTTATTTGCATCAGCATGCACATATACATTACAATAAAAAAAATTTTTTTTTTAAATAAAGCCAACCACAAACTATTACATACAAAAAAATTAAAATAAAGGAAGTGGACTGATTGTGTGCAAAAGCGATGCAAACAGGTGAAAACTCAGCGATACCTTTACTCTAGGAGTAAAGCGCTGATTTTCAGTTTCCACCCCAGAGGCATGAGAGCGCAAAATTATAGAGTTTAGTATTATATAATAATAGACACTGAGTAAAACTATGTTAAAAATAAAATAAAACATTGTGTGTTGTAATTAAAGGAATATTTGAATTAAATTGAATTAAAATAAAAATAGTATAATATAAAGATAAAATCAGATAAAATCACTAAATGTATTAAAATATTGCAATAAAAATTAAATAATAAAAACAAATACCACTAAATTGAATAGAATTATTAATAAATCATATAATAATTTTCGATTAGGCGACTATTTGCTGGGATTCCTTAGCTTTTGTGATTCCAGTATAAACTCTTTTAATTGTTTTTTAAAACTATGTCTGGAAGGTAGAAGCCTTAAGGGTGGAGGTGGAGGATATATCCTCGCACCCTGAATATAAGCATGTTAGAAACTTAGAAGTAATGGTTAGAAGTGACTATCTGTCAATACAATAGTGCATTCTGTATATTGAATTGAAGCCGACTGTACACTACCGATAAATGAAAATGGCGCCAATTTGCCGTCAATGAACTTACAACTAACTAGTACTAACCAACCGTACCTACCTAACCTAGGTACTTACATATTTGAAAGCTCCGTGTGCGGGCCGGCAAAGTTTATCAAAGTTTAAATACCTATGCACTAAAAAGAAATGTTCCTTCTTATTTACACGCGACTGAAGGAGAGGGTTATTTCTCGTTCTCGCTCGTACGTAGGAACCAAAATAATACCTGCCTACATTGAGCAATAATAGGTACTTACTACTAACTTTTAACTCGATGCCTAAGTACATAGGTACATTTAATTTTCTGAAAAATATTTAAATAATAGGTCTTTACCTATGAAATTGCCGTTTTGTATGGAGATTTCTGTAATTATTTTTTTTCCATACTAACGTTTTTGTTATTATTTAACGACTAATATTATGTAAATTTACAAAATTTTACACACGTATTTATGGACATTTTGACTACTAAATGACACATTCGTTAAGAGAATTTTTTTTTTTTCACTAAGTTACAACTAATAAAGTACGAAATTCTGGAAACAAAAATAGTCGTAACTTTCGGAATAAGTTTTTTCTATGTAAATAATCAAATATCGTGGTTATTAAATTATCAAAAGTTGCTCGATAGGGTCTTAATGTAACGCAATATTAAAGAAATTATATATTTCTAATATTATAAAAGTTGTTAAGTTATATGTACAAAAGAAAAAAACGGCAATTTCATATGTAAAGACCTATTAATATGCTGCACATATATTATAATAATTATAACTAGCGGCCGCCCGCGGTTTCACCCGCGTGGTTCCCGTTCCCGTGGGAATATCGGGATAAAAAGTACATATAAACCTTCCTCTTGAATCACTCTATCTAATAAAAAAAAACGCATCAAAATCCGTTGCGTAGTTTCAAAGATTTAAGCATACAAAGGGACATAGGGACAGAGAAAGCGACTTTGTTTTATACTATGTAGTGATTAAACAAGACTCATTACGAAAAGTGCTCTGATGTACTGTGCGATAGCTTTTAAAGCAAAATGCTGCTGACTGTACTTTATTTATCTACACCGAAATATATTTTACATTAATTATTGCTATATGAATTATTAATAGTTTTCTTGAAAGTAGCGTGCAATTTAGTTTCTTAATTACTTTTTCTAAATAACTTACCCAAGTCTTATAATTTTTTTTTACATTGCCAATACTTATATAAATAAAAATACCTACTTAAACCACCTAGGCTCATTCCCACGGTTGGTACCTATTATTCGGTTTCTAGTGTGAATTTCAAAACGAAACAATGAATGCACCATGCAGTTGTGTGTATCGTGAATGCAGACGTGTCTCGCGCTCGCGTCACGCGTCTGTGTAGCGGCAGTAGTGTTGCCGCTCGATAGTGGACTATCGATATTACGATAGTCTGTCGATAAGCAACAAATACCAGGACTATCGATCGTAGTATCGATTACCATCGATAGCTTGGGACGTGCCAATACTATTGAAAGAGTGCAATACTATCGATAGTATTGTTGCTCATAAATAACAAACTCTCGATAGTATCGATACTATCGATTGTTTTAGTTAGACTATCGATAGTTTGTCAATGAACAAAAGTATTGTTTAACAATTAAACGAACATGTACGATAATTATCGTACGTCTAGCAACGCTGATAAAATATGAAGCCACTTATGAAAAACAAAATGCAACTGAATTGGATGGAAATTAAAACGAATATTCTAATATCCTTATTGTTAAAATTATTGTTAATTGACAAACTATCGATAGTATTGCTACTTAAAACTTAGATAGTATCGATACTATCGATAGTTTGTTATTTATGAGCAACAATACTATCGATAGTATTGCACTCTTTCAATAGTATTGACACGTTTCGAGCTATCAATAGTATCGATACGATCGATAGGCTATCGATAACATTTTCTTTTTCTGATTAAAAAATCCGTAGTACCTAAAACTATCGATAGTTTGGCTACACTAAGCGGCAGATGCACTATAGCATGAAACTGCGCTGCCTGCGACTTATCGTTGTATGTGTGTGTGGCCTCAGATTTTCTGTGGTGTTGGCATTCTGACACAGAATAATATTTGTAGATTCTGAGCCTGACTGACCATATTTTCTTTAACTACTCTAGACTCTAGTGCACACAACTGCACCTGTAGTTTGTGATTACATAATCTTAATTTCCGTGCCGGTTACATAGATTGAAAAACGTTTTTAAATGACGAATGTTTACAAAATTAAACTTGTGATAAAACTATCAAAATATCGTTTCTGCTTCAAGGTCGGTTATTGACTGAGATTTCAGTTTAAAAATAAGTTTGTTTCTTGCATATTGATGTACCTTGTTAACTTCTTGTTTCTTAATACGACAACAATAATACTTAGGTACCTACCGAAACAAATAAGTACAAAAAAAATATGAACAACATAATATCGCTCTTGAAAGTATTGATGGCGATTAGACAAGACAAGTAGAGAACATACAAATCAAATATTTATTTATTCACATATTATACATAATAAATAAATAAGTATCAATATTTTTCTACCGCCCATTAATGACTTTTTAAACTGACAAGAAGAACAGTTGCAATAAACTTGCCATTGCCAACGTTTCTCAGGTAACGATATTTACAAAAAATAATAACTTAATAATAACTTTTCACAATCACATATTATCTAGCTCATAATTATGTAGGACTCATTAAGAAACTGTTATGGAAACTAGATAACGGATAAATATACAGGGCGTCCCAAAACTATGCCACATGGAGGGAAAGTATCTTAAATACTGCAGATATAAAATTTTACTGAAAGGAGACTTCATTTTTATTTTTAAAAAGAAAACGAACTGCATTTTAAGAATTTTAAATAATCGCCTGTCTGAACTGGGAATCGAACCCGCTGAATGTAAAAAAAATATTTCTTTAATTTTATTATACCGACCGAAAGGCTCGATTATTCTTAAGCATTTCTTCTAAGTAACATAGCATCTTAAATAAAAGGAAGACTACGAAATAATTTAATATTTAATGTTGAATAACAAGTATGTGCAGCGTTTACTGATAGCCTTTTCTGTGACTGTCGTGCAGGTCGTGCTCAAAGCTTTAACATGAGTGAAGTATTAGTAATGAGTGAAGATTGGAGCAATTATACGTAATTTCCCTATCATAAGTCTTCGGAAGACGCCCTGTGAGCGCCCTGAGGGCGGGCGTCCCACATATTGGAATAGACCGCACTAAATGATTCAAATCTTTTTAATCAATCGAGGTGGTATAACTTATCATTATCACATAATGTATTACTTTATCACACTCTTATGATAGGGAAATCTATACTAATATTATAATTGTGAAAGTGTGTTTGTTTGTTTGTCCTTCTTGCACGCCAAAACGGAGCAACGGATCGACGTGATATTTGGTATGGGGATAGCTTGGGAGCTGGAGAGTAACTATTATTCCGTACTTATTATTCCGGAAAATTGAGTAAAAATTGTAATTTTCTATGAAAAATCGTTTAACTGTCGTACCTTCGATACAAAACTGTCATTTCTTCCATTGCCGTTTCCAAAGAGTATGTAATCACTGACGTCTGCGCGGTCAAAGTCGAATACTAATCTTTTCTATAAGCTTAGAATAAAAAAATGTACTGTAACTAGCGCCAAAAATGCCCCAGTCGCGCAGAGTTATCACTCACTCTACTTCACAGAGTAATTTTTTATATGTAGGAAATAGAGACCGAGCTTGGGCCCCTTTATTGGTAGTGTGTAACTAGCGCTATCTGTTGTCTGGTGTAGGCAACTTTTGGTTTATAAACACACATACAAGATGTTGGTGACCGGGTCCACTATTATATGGCAAAACAACGTTTGCCGGGTCAGCTTGTAAGGTATAATATTGCTCTAATCTTCACTCATTACTGGTAATACATTGAAATGTTAAAGTCAGTTATCTTGAGCACGACACGACGTTTACAGAAAAGGCTATCCATAACGCTGCACAAACTTGTTTTCACTTCTCATGCTCGTAAAGTTCGTGTTTATGTTGGGTATAGGCTGCATAAAATCGCTTTTTATGCTCTAGTGCATAAAGTAAAACCTTCGTCTAAAGTCTCAGACTCTAAGACAAAGGTCGTCAGGTAAACAGTCACACACGCAATTAAACTTCGTTAAATAAACTTGTTATTTCATTCTGTTTCTTCAATTTTGTACATAGTCCATGTTAAATTACTAAATTAATAAAACTAGGCAAAATTAATGAGTTTTCTAAGAAATAAGTATTTCAAGAGCATTATGGACTACGATCTATGCTAAAGTCACTGTGCTCCTACAGTCGTCACAAATTAAGATGCCCGTTTTGACACATGGTAATGACCCTAGAATGTAACTTGTTACGAAAACCAAAAAATCAAATATATGCTGATTACTTCTCAAAGGTGTATGAAAATAATATGTTACATTTTTTAACGCATTATAAATTAAGGCAAAATGTATTCCGCGTATTATTTTTGCGTTTGTTCTAAAGTAAACGCAGATTCGATTAACTACGAAACGTATCGAAAAACAGTTACGTTCTCAGTCTTTATTTTTTTAAATACTAGTGTTGTAACCGTTGTGTGCAGGATTTCTCCACCTTCATTCAATTCTATCGAAATAATCGTTATAACCACTTTAATAGATTAATTTGTCAAATTGATCTTTTTTGTGTGAAAACTAGATTGGCGCTTAAAGCATTAGTGAAAGTATGATTTGGCAACAACGATTTTGATAAAACGGTTTCTAGTCTAGGCAAACGCACACTTATCCAAGGAGAACGTTTCGAATGAAAAATAAATTTAAATTCTTTAAATAAAACCTAGCCAACGTTGCACACCTCATCATGTCGAATCGTCACGTTCACCTTTCCAGAGATTTCTTAAAACACGTTTCGTTCGGCTTGTTTGAAACGTTCGCATCGGACAAGCGTGCGTTCACCATAAGCGGCCTGTACACGTTGGTTCAACCACTGGCCAATACATCGTACATTGACACTTTTGAACGAACAAGACGTTTAAAAAAGGTTCTTTCAAAAGTGTTAATATACGACGTATTGGCCAATGGTTGGGCCAACGTGTACAGGCCGCTATAATAAGTAATGTAGCTAGTAGCAGCTACTCTATGACCATGTCTATGCTGTGAGCTGTAGTTAAAATACTTGCACTTTTAGAGCTAACGCGCACTTGTGATTTTTAGTGGACCGCTAGTTTAGTCGGAATCGTAAGACGATCGTGATCAAACTGTCGGCCGATAGTTTGGTTTTGAGGACCTGCGAGCACTTGTGATTTTTAGTCGACCGATAGTTGGTCGATAGTTTAGTTGAATCCGGGCGCGCGCTCACATAGTCCTTCATGCACAGGCCGATAGTTGTCCGATAGCTGTTGTATAACTGTAACTATATAGTTGTAGTAACTATTGGGCAGTCATTTTCGATAGTTCGATACTGAATGCGCAGTCTACCGATAGGTGGGCGATAGTTTAGTTGAATGCAGTGCGCGAGCTCACATAGTCCTTCATGCACATTACCGCCCGGCCGATAGTTGTGCGATAGTTTGATCGTACAACTATCGGCCAGTCATTTTCGATAGTTTGATCGGTCGATAGTTTAAGCGCACTGACGATTGCCAATTTGCCACTGCCATATAACTCTATACTGAATCCAAGAACGACCAAACTATCGCCCGATTAAAAATCACAAGAGCGCGTTCGCTCTTATATAAATTATGCAATTTAAGTGGATTCGATTCAAGTTTATATAACATAAAAGGTCAATTTATACTTTAATAATATGTTTATTATAAGTATAAGTACCTATATAGTAAGTTATAATAACTTTAGTCTTAATCCACATAAGTTGCAGACTTACTATAATCGATTAGTTACTCAGAACCTTAATCGATTAATCGCGAGAATCGATCACAGACTCGTATGGTTACATGCCTAATCATGTCACTTTAGCATGTGTAAAAACGGGCATCTTAATTTGTGACGACTGTAAGGCCACGTATAAAAAAAACAAAAAGAATGTCTTCCCGCCAATATGGCGATGTCTTTATTTTTTCTTTTTTGCAATATAGCTATTTATTTTCCTCACATTCGAAGTAAAAAGCAGAGTGTATAACTCGTACATAAAACCCATTTTAACCTCGACTTGACTATCCACCCTCGCCTACGGCTCGGGTGGATATAATTAGTGATGTACCGTGCCCGGGCACGTTCCCAAGGACTGGAAATTTTTCCGGCAGCGTTGCCGGCAGTGTATGTGCGTCAAGTTAGCAGCCTCACAACAGAATTAGATGGTTTTGATTATGTCAAAAAATACTGTATAAATAGTGTTAAATAGTGATGTATATTAAATAAATAGTGTAACTTTGATTCAAAAGATATTTGAGTATCTTAGTGAGGCTGCTAACTTAACGTCAAGTTAGCAGTCACCTCAAGAAATACAGTTCGTATCAATGTGATTTATATGTCAAAAAATACTGTATAAATAGTGTATCGTAAACGCAAAATTTCAAAAGTAGTGCTTTAATACAAGCCGAGATATTAGGGTCTCTAAGTGGGCTGCTAACTTGACGTTTCTTGCGATGAAGATTCCAGGGAAACAGGTACAAGTTTTAAATAAATAAATACTTGAAAAAATACTGTGTGAAATAGTGAATCTTAGGATATAAATAAAAAAAGAATTCTTCTTTGCTATTTTCAAAAAATCTAATGTAAACTTCTACATAATAATCTGAATATATGCTGACGATCAATGTTGAACTTTGCTCCTTAGTAATAAGGTTCAAACTTTATTTCAATCGTGAAGTGCGTACTATCGAGCAAAAAAGTGAAATATATATTTTTGATTGTGTCAATACATACGTATAATCGGTTTAATGCTATTGATTAGGTATTTAAACAAATATATTTCTACCCACTTTTTAACCGACTTCAAAAAAAGAGGAGGTTCTCAAGTCGACAGTATTTTTTTATGTATGTTTTACCATAACTTCGCCAGTTGTTAACCGATTTTAATAATTCTTTTTTTATCTGAAAGAAAATAGGTAGGTAGTTTATGTGTGGTATCATGAAAAAGTTAAAGTAGTCAGTTCAGTAGTTTTTTCACAATCCTGAAAAAACACATAGTTTTTGACTGGTAGTTCCTGCTTTACACGACAATATCTTCGCGAACTATTGACCAATTTCAATGATTATTTTTTTATTCGAAAGAGTAAACTCCTGAGGTAGTCACATTGTTACCAAGTTAGGATCTGATGGTGGAATCCAGGGGAAATCGAGGAAAACCCGTAAATGTTATGGTAATTTACGTATTTTAAAGATTTTCTAAAGTTTTTTAAGTATTTGCATCTGGTAGTCATCATCACATGCTGATGAGCTGGTGATGGAAGGTACAACTCCTCAAATGTCGTTGATATGTAAAGATTTTTAGTTGTATTCTTTCAGGTTATTTAGATTAGATCGTTCTTTCATAAATAATAAATAATAAATAATAAATAATAAATAATAAATAATAAATAATAAATGAGTGTTTGTACCAAAATTTTGAAGTCTCTCCGCCATTTCAGAAGCGTCCCATCTTGCAGCTCTCAATTTATTTCTCCGTTTACGCTGTTTGCGTCGATTATGTAGCTTGTATATTTTGTTTGTTTATAATATACTAGCGGATTCTCGCGGTTTCATCCGCGTGGTACCTGAACGATTGTAGCTTTCTAATGATCAAAGAATTTTCTAAATCGGTCCAGTAGTTTCGGAGCCTATTCGATGAAAACAATTTAACAAACAAACAATCAAATCTTACCTCTTTATAATATTAGTACTTACTTATAGATAATTATATAATTTGTACAGCTTTAATTGTTTTCTGTTTCCCAACGGTTGACTGGCAAAAAATACTTTTAGTATTAAGTCCGCCTTGTATATTACATTACCTATGTATTATGTACAAAAGTTTATTAAATAAAATAAAAAAGAAATAATAACAAATATGCTAGCCCCAAGCTTATTTTTCACATACAAAAGTTCCAGCTAATTGAACTTTTGTCCAACGACACTTGGATCGCTTATTTTGACGTTTAGTCGTTGAAATCCGATCGAAACAAAGGTCATCTAAATAGTAGAATACCTTCGAGTTATCGTTTTGAAACGATTGAAGGACGATTAATGTACCAGAATACACTTCGACGACACTTCGATAGAATCGCTGCCGCTCAAGTTCTATCGACAGTTGTGAATACGAATATGGTTTCAACGACTAAATCGCTACGATATCGTCACGGTTTATATTACGAGAATCGGGCTACTGGTCAAGGTCGCGGGAAGCCGCTGGATGCGGGCAGCGCAGGACCGATCGTTGTGGAGATCCTTGGGGGAGGCCTATGCCCAGCAGTGGGCGTCGTACGGCTGAAATGATGATGATACGATAGATTATGTATCATTTAAAATGACTGGAATAAAAAATTTGACAATATCAGTACGTCTAAAGAAAACTGTACACGACTGTACCTAAATTCGAATGTATGGTAGAAGTTAACATTAGATTTTTTGAAAATAGCAAAGAAGAATTCTTTTTTTATTTATATCATAAGATTCACTATTTCACACAGTAATTTTTCAAGTATTTATTTATTTAAAACTTGTACCTGTTTCCCTGGAATCTCCATCGCAAGAAACGTCAAGTTAGCAGCCCACTTAGAGACCCTAACATCTCGGCTTGTATTAAAGCACTACTTTTGAAATTTTGCGTTTACGATACACTATTTATACAGTATTTTTTGACATATAAATCACATTGATACGAACTGTATTTCTTGAGGTGACTGCTAACTTGACGTTAAGTTAGCAGCCTCACTAAGATACTCAAATATCTTTTGAATCAAAGTTACACTATTTATTTAATATACATCACTATTTAACACTATTTATACAGTATTTTTTGACATAATCAAAACCATCTAATTCTGTTGTGAGGCTGCTAACTTGACGCACATGGCAGTGTCCCAAAGTTCCCAGCAATATTCCCAAGCAACATTTTGAAGATGAATATTTTACCATGCAAGACAATTTAAAGTAAGACTTTAAAACTGTTTGATTATATTGAATTTCGTAATAAATAGCCACCAACATCAGAGGTAAGCACATATGAAATGAAAACAGTTTGATATAAAATGGTTTATTTTTTTATTCAACAAACTAAGAAAACAAAACAAAATAATCTTGCCATAATTATTAACAAATTATAAAATTGTAAGACACAGAAGAAAAATACATTATTTATTTATATAATTTAACAAAACGACAAAAAGTCTACTGGGAATTTTGGGCAATATTCCCAATGTGCCCGGAAATTTCCCGGGCACATTGGGGAGTGGAAAATTGCCGGCAGTGGCAATATTCCCAGACGTACATCACTAGATATAATACGTCTCGGGTAAAATGATACGGTTTATGCACTTGTTGTACAATCTACTATATTCAACATTAAATGTTAAATTTCATAGTCTCCCTTTTATTTAAGATGCCATGTTACTTAGAATAAATAATTGCTTATAATTGAACCTTTCGATCGGTATAATAAAATTTAAAAAATAAAAATGTTCACTTTCGTCGGGTTCGATTCCCAGTTCAGACATGCTATTATTTGAAATTCTAGGAATGCAGTTCGTTTTCTTTTTGAAATAAAAATGAAGTCTCGTTTCAGTGAAAATTTTTATCTTGAGTATATAAGGTACTTTTCCTCCATGTGGCATAGTTTCGGGACGCCCTGTATATCAAAAATCCGGACGGACGGAATTCGGAATCGGATGAGTCGGATCACAAATTGGAGGAGCTATCGTGAAACATAGTATGTTTTAGGTATTACCTACATAGAAAAAAAAACAGATGACTTGAGAACGTTCTCCGTCCGTTTTTTGAAGTCGGGTTAAAAATGCAATAACTTTCTTGTTATTTAATTTATAGGTACCTACTTATTCAGTAATTATTTTTATGAATTGGGACGTTAGAATAAAGGTAGATCCGTATTCGCAGAAATAGATGCGAATTACCCTAATTTATTCCTATTCGCATCCGCAGATGTAGGTAGGTTAGGTACCTACCACAGATAATATAATACTATACTAGTATACCTACTTATTATTATCACTCTCTGGTAAAGTCCGGTACCACAGAATAATGCCGGTACATCACTATTGTTAAGCCGGGTCATCCTATAATAAATGGTTAGGTTTATGTCATTGCCTCATTCATTACATTACATTACATTACACACCGTAAAACAAAAATACCAAATGCACACTCTTTCAAGTTCAGAGAAAGAAAATAATTTGTCAGGTCACTGACCTTGTCGTGCCAATGCCAATGTTTTCTCACTACTATCAGATAGAAAGAATAGCTACAAAGCTAGCTCGTATGCTTTTCCTTTGACGAATGAACTATTTAAAATATTATAGGTAGGTACCTACTTACTTAGATAAAAATATTATGATAGGTAATTTAATTTTCCTTTTTTTATTCATCTTAAAAGTATTTGTTCTATTAGGTAACTAGGTAGGTAGGTATAACATAGATACAAGTAGGTATTAGTTTAATTTAAAGCGCAAGCACACAACAGAACTGATTCAAAAGTGATAATGTGGCAACTAGGTAGGTAAGTACTTATTTCATTATTCAAACTTTTTCATAAATTTTCGCGCAACATTTAGTTTCCCTACTAAGATCGGTTCACAGGGAAATGGAACCAGAGGATGCCAGAGGGGAGTGAGTCGCGCATGCAATCAATACAGAACCCCCCCTGTGTGCTAGGTAGGTAGGTAGGTACTTGTTTCGCGCCGAAGTTGCGCGCGCACCTGGAAAACTCAACCGGTTTACTCGATCTTTTCGCGCCTAAGAACTTTACAACTTTCCGTCTTTGGTAGAGTAGAGACATACCTACCTACGTATTTCAAATAACCACGTTTTTCGTTAATTTGCAACTTTAAAACTTCAGTCAGGAAAAGGCGTAAAATTCTAGGTACTTACGATGCCTTAGGTACCTACCTAAGGCATCGTAAATATAATAGGTATACCTACCTACCTAGGTAGGTATACCTATTATATTTCCAAAAAAAGCGATGGGTTTTTATAGGTAAGTATGCCTTTACCAAATATACCGTGTGTCGCCTTTCAAATCTGCAAGTGGTTTAGGTAGGTACCCTACCTACCTACTTCCAAATAAATTTTCTCGTCGCATTTCGACTGACATCGGCTTTATCTGTAGTTAGACTAGCTTCAGAAAATGGTCATAGGTAGGTACATTTTTTTCGTAGCGACGATTTTTCTTGTTCACATGGACGAGAACGTCGAATCAGCCCAAGAGCCAACCACGGCGCGGGTTCAAGGCGACAGCGAGCGGTCAGGTTCGAGGACACGACGGCGGACGGCGCGCAGCGCATGGCGGGCCCCTCGCGGCGCCTCCGCCAGACTCCGCTATATCCTCCATCGACTGAAAACTCTTTTCCCATTTCAATACTTTACTTTTAAACAACCTACTGTTATTAAACGTGCGTAACTTTTTCAACTCCAGTATAGGTAGTACCTACCATTATTCAAGATTAATGAGACAAAATTATGGACCTGAAATAGGTACCTACGTATCTCGCGCTCTGTTCACTTATTCATTGTTCTGTTCATATCGCACACGTAGGTAGGTATATTAGGTAACTAAAGCAAGATGAACTCTGAATATAATAAAGAACGAGTTCACGGTCTCGAGTATCACGACGATGGCCGAGACGGATGGAATGGACATTTTTGTACAATGCATGTGAAATGAAAATGTTCATAAATGAACCAGCCTGAATAGTCAAAAGAATTGTTTCGTACGCTTTTTTTTTTAACTTTGTACTTATAGAGTCGCAAAGTGAAAGGTTACCCGAAAAGGGCCACCTGGTTAGAGGATGGAACATTAGGGTGCACTTCACCCTCTTTCGATCCCTTAGTGCTGTCTCTTTTCCCCACCCCTGTCCAAGCCGTCTCTTTCACACTCGCGGGAAGGGCGACGAGTTTGGCTTGGGCCGGTAAATAAAATAGTAGGTAGGGTAAAACCACCTTGTATCGGCCACCTCAACAATATTTCACATTGATTTGCTTCCTATTCTCACATTTATTAGCCTAGCTTTCTAGGAGGTATTTTTTAATAAACTGTTATTATTTGACTTTCCTATGAACTAATAAAGTATTTGAAATTTGAATAACATTTTTATATATTGATGTTTTTCTTTGTACACACCCAATTTCCCTAATATCGGCCACTTGCGCCCAAAAATCGCCCACCTGTTTGCCTTGTATCGGCCTAGGCTTACATTATGAGCAATACAAATATACTTCGAATTAATAAAGAAAGATATAGATATACAAAGATATACATAGATATATATAAAAAACATACATAATATACCGTGATTTTTTTTAACAATCCAAACATAATTTAACGTGTTTAGAATAAATAAAAAAAATATGATTTAGTTTTTTTCTTGCATAAAGATATTCTTACCTAATAGTAACAAATAAATTTTGAAGTCGGATTTTTTTTTTAGAGATTTTAGATTATTTTACAAACTTTAATAAAGGAAAGTCTATAAATCAAATACTATTAACAATTTATTTTAAATTTAATATTACAGTTTGCACATCAACAATGATACTTCCACATAAAAGTAACTAAACAAAAAATCGAGATTTTTTAAATATTTTTTTATTATAATTAAGTACCTAAATTAAGTATCTAATCTAGTGTACCTAGATTTGTATGAAGTAACATTTGTATCGTCCATGACTTAATGTTTAGTGGCCGATATCAGGATTTTGACTCGCCTTGTATCGGCCATCACCATTTTTAACGGCCGATATCAGGCGTTTTTATGAAATAATCAACCCTAAATCCGGCCATTCGATTTTTTATTAAAATTTAAAAAAAAACATAAAAAAATTAATCAATAATGTTGCGTTATAATCTCTTTAACCTTCACAAGCAAAAATCAACGTTTTAAACCTCCTAGATAAGTTGCAAACCCTTTCCCCCGTAACCTCGAACTCGTCATTTTTGACTAGAAAATGGCGTGAATTTCGACACGAATGCGCAGGTTACAACATCCAATGCCACTGAACTGTCAAATGAACTTTGATCACCACCTCATTTAATTCATTTAAAGACAACAATATAATGTTCATTATAGAGCAAAATTTGTGCAAGTATATCGAATATTAAATAGTTTTTGATCAAATTCGTAGGAAGTGACCGATACCAGGACGTGGCCGATACAAGGCGGTTTTACCCTACCTATATTTTTACAACGGCAAGCAAAGGAACTTTATCTTTGTTTTGGCGGGAAAGTATTAAAACGTTACTATCAATTCGGGTTTACTTATCTTATTTACCAATAAAGGGGTATCTGCTCAAATAAACATTTCACTTGATAGTGGAAAATTAAATATATTTTAGGTACCTATACGCTGCCAGTAAGTAATAATAGTAACAAATGATAAATTTGTAGTAACAAATGACAGCATATTTAGCATAATAGTTGCAATAACAAAAACTATTAAATCATTACTTACGCTCAAGGTTAACATGTTAAAACCAGATTTGCGTTGGGTTGGCCCATTCATATTATGCTATGTTCCTATCCCACCAAATTTGTAGGTGCATTCGGAATTAAAGTAGGTACCTATTACGTATTACGGAAGTATGAAAATTAAATACTTACCTAATTACGTTTGTACATACAAAAGTATACAGTACAGCACAGTAGTCAAAATACCTTTACTTGCATTATAGGGTATCCATCGATCCAATACTCCTAACATTACAAACAGGCAACTGTTTTTGTCGTTATCAGCTATGGCTTACTCTTATTCTTATCGGTCAATTCATTTACAAAAAAATGGTTACAAAATCGTAAAGTCGGCCACAAAGGAAGAAAACAGTTGCTTATTATAAATAAATATAACAAATTAATGACATTATCTATAATTCCGTAATTAAAAAGCCTGCCTTCTAATAAAAACTACAATTATTATTAATTAACAATTCGTCGATTAGGTAAGACTTGCTTTGTTACTCATAGATGCAATTAAATAATACAAGAATGTTGAAGTATTGCATATAAGTTCCCGAAATATTGGTGACTCGACATCAAATCAAAAGATGGTAAAAATAGATAGATAGAATAGGTAGATGATTAAAATCCCGCTTTTCGTAATATTTACTGAATATAAGTTGTAACAAAAATGCACCTCGAAAACTTTGTGCAAGGGACCGTTTCATTCTTGGGTTGCGTTTTTTATACGCTATGTAAGCGCTCCAGTCGAGCCCTTCCGACACGACCAACACACAACAGGTTGGTATAGGTCTTCACAAAAAAAATGCGGCGATTAGTTTGGGAACCCATTCCTTGCTATTCCAAATAAAAAGCGAGTTTTCGAATTCTTGAGCAGGTTCCAATCAAATTACAAAAAATTATTTCTTTTAAATTATCAGATTAAAAGTATGAAATTATGTAAGTAAGCACAAAAAAAAAAAAACAAAAAAAGGGTAAAATCCAATACTTATGTATTTTTGTTTTTTAATTTCATGTGAAGATTAAAAAACAACAACATTTAAACACCAAGATAGTTAAAATTAAATTATTGCCAATATTGGTATAATAATTAACTTTCTGGTGCATGTGAATGCTGATATTTCCCTCGTCCATTGTGAGTACGGCGCAGGCGCATACCATATTCGAAAACAGGTTTTTGTACTACGTAGTGGTTTCATTGTTGCACTGCCCCATTCTACGTTCCGTTGTTCACTTCCAGTGTTTCCAATATTACGGAACCTTAAGTACTTTTCAAATTACAAAAGCCTTTAGTTTAGACATGATGTAAATTTTTATATACCTACCTAGTTATTAAAATGGTTTATTTTACTGTTAGATAGCTAGCACTTTCTTACTAACAGTTTCTTTTGTTTCTTTCTAGTTGTGCTCAGACATGGATTTGTATATCACCGACTCTCTCCAGGACATGCTGGACATGGACATAAAAAATGAAATAGCAACAGATCTAAGCAGTATAACAGATTTTTCCGTTAGTACACGACTTGCACTTAAAGAGAAATATTGATCTTAAAACTATTCATTGATAACAACAACTCATACCATATTTTTTTTATACTTTTACAGGATTCGTTTGGATTAAATTTTGCAGAAATGCCACCTTTATTAGACGTGGATACAGATAACTCTCCAACATGGCTAAACACCACTTCTAGTTTTGTACATAATTTAGATTTATATGGGTCGGAAGCAAATGCTGTTATGGTAAATCCTAACTCCGTCATGCCCTCAACATTTGCTGAAACGCCAGTCAAAAGTATAGTCAAAGAAGAGGCGTCAAACATACTGCTAACTTCAGCGGCGAACAACGATTTGAATACGAGCACGTCACCACCTAGTCCAAAGGAAGAAAAAAGTCATTTAACATTTTCACCAAACGCAATCAAAGTATCAAAAGTTCAAGAACCAGAATCAGAACCAGCGCCGAAAAAGACCATGGAAGAAGCCACACAAATGGTCATTTATGTCCGAAAGCAAGAGAAAAATGTTGTCAAGGATTTATTAAGAGATTTAGAAAAAACTAAAGTAGGTAATCATACGGTGCGAATAAAAACACAGCCTGAAGTCCTAAAAGTTAATAGCAAAAATTGTTCAATTTTAAATACTAACCAAAAAGTAACGCAACATATAGGAGCAAAAACTATTATTTCTGGTAATATACATATTTTAGACGCCCATCAATCTAGGACAATTCTAGCAAATGGTAACAAAAGTCAAGCGACAATATTAATTGATAACTCGTCTTTAAATAACAGTAGACAACTATTAAAAACCAGTAACACTTTCACGGTTGATACCAGTCAATCGAAGTTTATAAACAGTAGTAAGAGCATTAGCGGAAGCGGCGAGTTTCCGAAACCTGCGTATTCGTATTCCTGTCTAATAGCAATGGCGCTAAAAAATTCACGAACGGGTAGCCTACCTGTTTCAGAAATTTACAATTTTATGTGGTATGTATTACTCTCTGAATGCGTAGTTTATTACTTCATCCGTTTAGCAACATATTTAATTTAATTTTAATATTTCAGTCAACACTTTCCGTATTTCAAGACGGCGCCAAACGGCTGGAAAAATTCCGTACGACATAATCTTAGTTTGAACAAGTGTTTCGAAAAAATTGAAAAGCCTTCAACAAATGGAAGTCAAAGAAAAGGTTGCTTATGGGCGATGAATCCCACTAAAGTGGGAAAGATGGATGAAGAAGTACAAAAATGGTCGCGGAAAGATCCGCAAGCAATCAAAAAAGCAATGGTGTATCCTGGTAAGTAAATATTTTTTTATCAGCTTTTGCTGTATTTCATATTTTTGAAAGACAAAATCTTCAACTGTCTTTTCTTACATTTTCTCCAGAGAGCTTAGAAGCTTTAGAACGCGGTGAAATGAAATACAGTGGACTAAGCGCAGACGCTGATGTGGACGACGATGTTGACGCGGATGCGGAAGCGGAGCTAGACGCAGATGTAGAAATAGACCCCGAGATCAAGGAGGAGGTTAGCGAGGAAGAAACTATAATAGAACAGGTGGGTGGTTGGTATTGTATGCCGACAATTGAATAGAAAAGCAGATTAATTATCACAAAATATTGGAGTTTTCCGTTATTGTCAGGTGGTTAATAAATCTTAAATGACCAACTAACTAAATAATAACTTTTAATTGATCTGTGTCCAATGCTATACTCCTGTTCAAGTTACATAGAAAGCCTTAGACGTTTAAATGCAGTTAAATTAGTTTGTAGGAAGCGCGTTGCTGTCGCGCACTTCACTTGCCTGTTTTAACGCGGATAATTTAACTTAACTACGATTCGAACGACAACTCGGGTGGGTCTCCCAGTAGCCTCGCTGCTACAGTTT